>CM046660.1:165034189-165634189 GCA_025594165.1 Tamias sibiricus | reverse complement strand
AAGTCCAAGCCATTGGTAGCAAACACCTCCCATCTAGTTGCCTCAGCACACCAGCCCAGGTAGGAGGAGGTGACAGCACTCACTTGGGAACAGGATCTTGGTGTTCAGTGCAGGCAGGCCATCTCGGCTTCCTGCCTGGGGAGGAAGAGAGGCTGAGTTGCCCAAGGACAGACCTCCTTTGCTCATCAGCTTCTCACATGGGGATCTGGATGCTGTAAAACAATACAGAACACTCTTGGACTGTCCAGAATAGAATGCAGCTAAAACCCTAGGGGGCATGGGTGGAAGGACAGGTATGAGGCTGTGGGAAGCAAGGAGAGCTACAAACCACCAGTCAGCCCAGCAAAAAAAGTGCAAGACAAAGAACGAGATCCCTGAGTGAGGACTTGCACAGTGTGCCAAGGGCCTGGATTGTCTTGAGGGAGACAGAGATGGTGGATGGCAACACAGGGATGGGCTGGCCTGGCTGTGGTCTGAAGGTACAGTCCACACACAGGCAGAGTTGAGTATTACCAACCAATGCTCTCAGCATTGACTCTGGGCAGATCCCTCAGTGCCTGGCCAGCTGGGGAAAGGGAGGCTCCCCAACAGCAGGAGCCTATGCTGGGGTCTGTTCCACAAGGGGCAAGGATCCCGTCCCTGCCAGACACAGTCCTGTCTGTATAGCCCTGTGGGACACTGTCAGGGTGTCAGGAAGGCTCGGGCAGATACCAGACACTCCCAAGCAAGGCAGGGCCTTTCCCTGTGCAGGGGACCTCCCCAGGCCCTGAAGGTTCTACCAGTGTCCTCGGGACAAGCTACATGACAGGATCACACACGCAGATGATGCACATGTGGGCCATGGTCATGAATTCAAAGAGTAACCAGGTGGCTAAAGCAATCAGGAGAAAAGCTCCTCAAACTCCCCATAGCAAGCTTGCGAATGTAACCAAAACCAAAGCCTGCCCGCAGCAGAGACATACCTTTGCGGTGGCTCCTCCCTTTGAGGACCCCACAGCTCTCACTGTGGGACAGCGGTGGGCATACTCTGCCATCTGTCCTTGAGTCCTTCTTCTCCTCTGCCTCGGGGAGGCCCAGCATGAAGCCCTCCTGCTCCTGGGTCTGGGCGTTCTGTTCATCGACAGCTAGGCAAGGAGAGAGCACTGCCACTGAGCACGTGACAGCGCGGCCATGCCAAGGGAGCTACGGGGTGTAGGGTCCAAGCTCCCCCTCTCAGATGTCCTCTGATGGTCAGACCCTGATGCCCCACCACACCCCACCTTTTGCCTGGACCCAAGCACAGTTAGTTCAGCGACACCTGGACGCTTGTGCGGACTGGCTGGGGAGAAGGACCCTGAGGCTGGAGACCACAGAGGGGGAGGTGAGCTAGCAGAGGACCCTCCTGGATATCAGCCAGGAGGGCGGGCAGGCATGGGCACACCAGTGCATGGGTGTGGGTCCTGGGCCACGGCTCTGGGTCTGCTCAGAGTGGACACGGGGAGGGCCAGGAAGGAGGTGAAGCGAGGGGTGACAGTGTGGCCTGGCTTCTAAGAGTGCTGCGAGGCAGGCAAGGGAAGCTAGCCTGCTGAGGGGGCGTGGGTGTGCATGAGGGTGGACAAGTGCACAGTCCAGGGTTTGTTCCAATGTGTCCCCCCTGGTCATCATCCACTCAGGGAACTCAGAAACACCCAGTGTGTGCCTGAAGACAGCCATCTGGCCACCAAGAGGCCCAATACCTTTCTCTGTGTGTTCTATGATCTGGCGAATCGCTTTCTTCAGGCTGTTGGCTCTCAGCATGAGCTGCTCTCGAGGCCGGAAGATCTGTGGCCGGGCAGGACACGCTGAACCCACCAGGCGATCTCCAGTGGAGCCACAGACGCTGCCCGATCCATCCCCATCTTCAGCCTCTTCAGCAATGGTCGGGGGCGGGTTGGGCAGCAGAGAGGATGAGGCCTGGGACTCATCATCCAAGGTCTTGAGGAGAGAGTCCAACTTCTCCTTCAGGACAGAGCACTAGACAGGATGGAGACTGGCATGGAACGCGTGTTCCTCACGACTGGTGCCCCTCCCACCCCATGCCCAGGAACAGACCTTCTTGGCCATGACCTCTGACTCCTCTGAGCTCTCAGTTGTCTTCTCGTAGGCCCTGCCCACCCGGGCCACAAAGTCCTTCACTGTCTCACAAAGCACTCTGGGGGACAGGTGGAGACAGAGAGGCGGCTGGGTTGGAACTCTGGGTGCCACCTTGGTTGAGGCCCTGCCTCCCCAAGGCCAAGGACTCACTTGGCTGATGAGATGACCACCGAGTGCTGATCCGAGGTCAGGATTTTAGAAAGATGGGCTGCAACTGAGTCTTCATAGAAGAGAATCTGCTGCACCTGCAATTACCCCAAAACAGGGGTCTGTCAGTCTCCATGATCGACTAAGCGCTCTGTCTGTGACTCCGAGTCACAGGGATCTTCTACTTTCCTGGTAGCAAGGTCTACCTGCCTCACCCTGCTACAGCCTCAGCTCACTTCAGACACTAGTCTGAGTTGGCCGGTATTCTGTAAGAGACTTCAGAAGATTCATCAAGCAGGGGACAGACTGAAAGCCAGTTCCAAACAAAAACAAATCTGTTAAAATAGACAGGTTCTCCTGCCTCTTTAGTCTGAGATCTAAACCTGGCCTGTGCAGGGTCCTTAGTCTGTCACCCCTTCTGTCTGCAGTGACCCACTGATAGTGACCCCTGATTTGGGTTCCATTCAGAGTAGATGCCATGCTTTCTAGGTGGTGTGAATTCCATCCTTTTCACCACTAGCCTTTGCCAATGACACAGGAATACCACCCTGCGTTGTGGCTGCTCTCCTGGCCCTGCCCCAGAGCCAGCAAGCTTCACTGCTGGCCAGACAAATCACTCTCAGCATGTGAAGACATATTAAAACAGGCCTAGATACTCTGGCCTGCAGCACGGTTTGTTAACTATGCCCTGACTGCTTGGGGAAAGCTCATCTCTTTCTACAGCCCTTGGCACTCTCAATTGGCACACTACTGGGCAGCGTCCTTCTCACACTCAGCTAGCAGAGCTTGCCCTGTGGGATGAGCACGGCTGTGTGCCCAGCACTGCATCAGTGCAGGACATAAACCAAAGAAGCCAAAGTCTATGTCCTCAGCGAACTTAGAGCCAAATCACAACCATAACATCCACTGAGCAAAATGAACTCGATGCTGAACCAGGGTAGGCAAACTAAGAGTGGCTGCAGACATCCAGAGAGAGGAGGGGTGGACAGAAGCAGGGGCCCCAGGGCTGCTAGAAACCAGGCAGCAAGGGGGGCTGGCCAGTCCAGGCTGGAAGACAGCTGTGACAGGAGAGAGAACCAGCACAGATGGTGCATGGGGTGCTAAAGAGCTGACAGAATGTACCAGAGAGCAGGAAGACACAGGGCAAGGTCACTGGGATAACCCAGGAAACCCCTACACAGTCATGAAGCCCAAGAGTTAGAACCCAGCCAGCCTGCTGTTCAGCATGAGAGAAGCAAGGGAGACAGTTCAAAATGCTGACTGTGTGTTAAGACCATGAGGTGGGCCAGGTGGAGCTCAATGATGACGCCCTTACCTAGCGCGTATGGGGACCTAGGTTCCATCCCCAGCACCCCACCAATAGCCAATACCTCGGAATCCTCACTGAGGTCTTCGGTGACGGTGGAGGAAGAGGCCTGCCGAGGGAGTTTGGTCTCGTGCGCCATGACGCTCCACCTGCACAGGCACAAGGTCAGCTCAACCAGGCACCCGCCAGCACCCCAGGACGTGCCACTGCCCACAGCAGACCCTGTGCTCCCCCCAATTGCACAGCCTGTCCCTTGATCTTAGCCCTGTTTCTGACCTCTCTTTTAAGCCCTCTATCTTGACTCCACATCTGTAACTTCATCTGCCTGAGAACAGACATCTCCTCTCCACAACCAACAGGGCATTACGGCTCCACAGAAAGAGGGGAAAGGTCTTCCATAAACAGCCCCCTTTGAGATAAGGTACTGCTGCTGGGGAAAATGGACTTTCCCTCTTTCAGAGAGCTACGAATTGCTCGGCTGGCAGCCAGACTGCCCAATGAGGATGAGCGCTTCCCACCAGGAAGGCCGTCCAGAGCTCCAGGGTCCTGGAGCATTTTCATTGACACCAAAGACCAGGCATGTGGGCAGTCGGGTACCATCCATCTAACTAGAAGCAACCCACTCAAGGGGGCCAAAATATCTTTAAGCACTACAGGACATTTGCCCAAAACCTGCTCTTCTGGGAAATGAACATAGGAAAATGGAACTGCTCAAACACATACCCAGAAGTACCTTGCCAGTAGTCACAGACCCTTGGCCAAGACAGCTAAAGACTAAAGGCAGCTTCTCTGATGCCATGACAGACGGAAGTGTGGCCTCTTAAGGAGAACTCACCATTTGGGACATGCTTCTTAACCTGTGTTGTTTGTTTCTATTCTTTGAATAATCTAACCAAAACCCCTAAATTATCAGAAAAACAATATATACTCAACTCAAACATACAAATAACGTCAGAGGTGCACAGCCTCCTCAGACCCCAGGACAGGAATCATACTCAAGCACCTGCTTCTCAGAACAGCTTCAGCCCACACAGCACTGGCGCACCCCACTCACCTGTCCAGCATTTTAGTGCTGGCCCTCTCCAGCTTCGCCAAGATCTGTGGAAGCTGGGTATCGTCGTCACAGGCTGAGCCCCAGCCAAGCACTCGGGCCAGGTCGTTTCCTGTCCCCAGGGGTAGCACTCCCAGCTGACACTGGGACCAAAACAGCAGGGAAGACACTCAGACACTTGGTTAACAAAATCCACCTTCCTCCCACACGTCTCCTCCCAACAAAATCCACTCCCTCCCTAAGCCCTGCAGTGATGGCCACGTGAAGTATGGGAAAGATCTGATCTGAAGCATGAGGCCTGCACCGTCTCGGCAGAGGCCACTGGAAAGGACAGAAGGTCATTAGGATCCAAAAGCAGGTGCCAGGGTCGACTCTGCCATTTGCCATACCTTAACAAGCAACCCTCTAGGGCCTCTGTTTGCACAGCCCCTTCGTTCCCAGTTGCACTGCTGTGACTGCACCCTAGGGGCTGGTCTGTAATTCCCCACAGTCACTCCACCACTAGAGCACTTTACTCACAAACGCCAAACTTACCTTCCAAAACATCGCTAGTATCATTCCTCAGCCCTAAAACCATCTCCAGTGGCTTTTAAGTCCTATCCTATCTGAAAAATGTGCCAGAACCACCCAGTCTAAATCTGTATCTGCCATTCCCCAAAGCCTCAGCCTACACCTGGCATTCCTATTCCAGAGCCTCATCAAAGCCCCTCCTGCCAGGCCAGCACTTAAGGGGCCCCCAAATGCTGGCTGCCCCACAGCTCTCTGACAACACAGTGACCAGCCCGAGTCATCAGAGTCTGGGGTACAAGTCCGAAAGCCAGAACCACAGCCTGCTCCCCAAAGTACTGCACAGTCCCTGTTCTCCTAACACACAGTGTCTGTGCGTGGGGCCCTGCCGCCTGCAGGGAGAGCAGCAGAAAAGAAGATCCTGCCTCACCAAGAGCACAGCGTGGACATGCAGGAGGCAGGAATGAACATGTGAGGACACACAGGTGGAAAGAACGGGGTGCTAAGGGAGCCTAAGAGGGGCTGGTGCCTCAGTGAGGCCTCCTGGAGCCACACAGGAAAAAACAGCACAGACAAACAGAACAGGCAGTGTTCCAGGAGGTGAGGCAACGCCCCTGAGAAGTGCAGGTCAAAGCACAACACAAAGGAAGACGGTGAGGGGAGAGGGGAGAGGAAAAGCTAGATGGATCAAATCGAGGGCCTTGGTGAGCTCTGCTATGTGCTGGACCCTGCCCGTCACAGAGCTAAGGAGGGACACATGTGCACAACTGCCCAGGGAGGGTGGCCCAGGTGAGCTATCCCCAGATGAAGGCAAGGGCTCAGCAGGGACCCAGCAGCACACACAGGTGGCCTAGACCAGGGAGAAGTCAGCAGAGCTGGGAATGCTGGGGTGGCAGAACTACACTCATCAGGTATCTAGAAAACAGGGAGGGAAAGGGACCAAAGAATTAAGGAAAGACTCTCAAACTTCTTCTTGAACACCTCGGTGGATGGTGTTTTCAGACTCTGAAGAAAGACATGTGGGTAGGGTGGGGGCTGAGCAATGACTTAAGACTGGAAACCTACAGCACCGAGACATCCAGAGAGGCCCAGAGCATCTCAAGGGTAGACAAAACTGCCTCAAGTGGCCCAGTCTTCCTCTGAGGAAGAGCGTGAAGAATAAGGAGAGGCCCCACTGGGCTCTGGCGCTGTGGCATGTAAAGGAGGAGAAATACCAGCAGAAGAAATACCACAGGGTGCAGAGAAGTCAGAGGAGATAAGCATTCACAGAACTGGGCTGAACAGATGAAAATAATCCACAAGGTTTCACTCTTCCTAACTAGCAACAGAAAACTATCCATAATCCACAACATCCACAAAACTAAGTGGACTACTCCAGTCTTGCCACTAAGAGGTGCTGTGTCACTTTCCTGAGCAACAGCCCTGCTTGGTGGTGCACTGCATGGTTAAGACCCTCGTCACTGCCAAAAACAGACTGGCAAAAAGAAAGCCTCTCTTAACAAATGGTGCTGGGAAAACATGTTATCCTTGTGTAGAAGAATCAAACTAGACCCTTATCTCTCACCCTAAACAAAAACCAACTCAAAATGGTTCCAAGACCTCCAAATTAGAACAGAAACTGCACAACTCCTTGAAGAAAATGTAGGGTCAACATTCCAGCATATGGGCACTGGCAATGACTTTCTCAACAGGACCCCTAAAGCTCAACAAATAATGCCAAGAGTTAATAAATGAGATGGCATCAAATTAAAAAGCCTCTGTACAGCAAAGAAAACAATTACGAAATGAAGAGGGAACCCACAAGAGAAAATCTCTGCTAGCTACTCTTCTGACAGAGGATTAATGTATATAAAAAAACTAAAAAAAAACACAACTAATAGACAAATGAACTCAACACTTTTCAAAAGAAAAAACACAATGACCAACAAATATATGAAAAAAAGGTTCAACATCATTAGCAATTAGGAAAATGCAAATCAAAACTACACTAAGATTTCAACTCATATCAGTCACAATGGCAGTCATCAAGAATACAAATAATAATAAATGCTGGAGAGGATGTGGTGAAAAAGAAATACTTTACAGTGAGACTATAAATCAGTACAACTGCTATGGAAATCAGTATGGAGGTTCCTCAAAAGACTAGGCAGGGAACCACCACATTATCCAGCCATTAAGTCATCTTACTAGAGTGATACGCATACCCACGTTTATAGCAGCACAGTTCACAGTAGAACCAACATAGTTGATGACAAATGGCCAACAAGGGGGAAAAAACTGCAAGGACAGACATAGAGTTAATAACCATTAGACATCAATTTAAAAAATAAAATGAGGGCTGGGGTTGTGGCTCAGCGGTAGAGCACTCGCCTAGCACGTGCGCGGCCTGGGTTCGATCCTCAGCACCACGTAAACATAAATGCATTGCATTGTGTACAACTAAAGCAAACAAATAAATACTTTAAATAAAATAAAATGAATACTTCAAGAGAAATGAAAAAAAAGCATGATTTAAATCACAAACAGATAATTCATTTAAAACTTCATAGTCAATTGAGACAAGGCTTAACTTGAAGAAATAAAAATAAGATTCTTGTTTACTCCATTGAGTAAAACTTGAAAAGAAGTCATTTGGGCACATATGGAAAAGTACAGATTTATGCCACACCAGGAAGGTGAACTGGCACAGCCCTAGTGGAGGGGAGTCGGCTAATACACACCAACATTTAAATTCAGAGGAAGCAATTGGGAATCACATACAGCTTCCCCAGCCTTGTTGCTAGAAACCTCAGCTCCAACGATGCAGGTGATGAGCTACGCTTGGCGCCCCAGCTCCAGCCAGGGGAAGCTACACAGAGCTGCTGGATAGAGCAGAGCCTGATGCCTGTGATACTGACTCTAGGCGCAGTCAGAAGCTAGCAGGAAGAGCGGAGTCCACTCACAACTGCAACTGCACTCACATCTTGCTTTACATATTGATACAAGTCAGAAAGACTGTGACAGCAATGTTAGCAGTGACTAACTACCAGGGGAGTGAAAAATCCAACAACACAGTCAACATTTTCTTTTCTTTTTTTTTTTTTTTAATATTTATTTATTTTAGTTGTACACAATGCATTTTATGTTTACGTGGTGCTGAGGATCGAACCCGGGCCGCGCACGTGCGAGGCGAGCGCTCTGCCACTGAGCCACAACCCCAGCCCAACATTTTCTTAATGTGCAATCAGGAAAGTGTATTTTCATCTCTATACAAAAGACTAAGTTCCTAACTCTGACTTGAGAAATTAAATGTATACTTTCTCCCCACTTCCAGAGCCAGAGGCATCAAATCACACACACACCCAGTGAAGAGCCTGGGGGCACAGGGGACAAGAGCCCCCAGACCCTTCCTGAACTGGGACAGTTCTTCATGCCTGGGGCTCCGACTTGCTCTCCCTTCTCCCCTCTCTGGCCACAATCTGCATGACCTTCCAAATCTCTGCTGTTCCCTGCCAGCGAGCAGGTGCCTGCGATGCACAGAGCTGAGATAGCAGGGCCACTCTGACCTTGGCAGCCCTCTGCTGGAGCTGAGCTCCCTCACGTCCAGGTACCTGTTTGTGAAGGTTGAGGCTGTCAATTTCAGAGAGGACCCAGCCAACACTGCCATCCCCACCACAAACCAGAATTCGGAAGGTGTCAAACTTCTGGAATAACCGTAAGCTGTGGAGAAAAGAAAGGCAATGAAATGGCATGCATTCCACAGGACAGCAATGGGCTCTCACCTGTGATGACAAGACCATCTGCCTGGCCCCTCACTCAGGCCCTGCTGTTTCAGAATGAATGACAGTGGCACTGGGTCCCTGCCAGACCTTCCAGCCAGAGACAGTGACCACCCAGGCATGGGACAACCAATAGCTGGTGAGACCCTGGATCCTTGGCGGATGCACCGCCACCTCATCTCACCCAGGCACTGGTTTCTTACGGGATTCATGAGCACAGACTGCCACAGCCCCAAACACAACACTGGGGCCAATAGTCCCCACCCTTCAGCACTGTCTCTCACCTGCCCCATCCAGATGCTGTCATTGTCAACCCTCCCCATCATGCCCTCTTGGCTGCCTGGCAGCCTGAGCCTTGACACCACTTGTCCCTAGGCCCTGCAGTCAGGTCTCTGCCCAAAACTGGTCATGCCAGGGACCCAGGCTGCAGATCTGCCAGCGCCCTGCCTGTCTCCTCCACAGAACTTATGCCTCAGACTCTTGGTCCTCAGGAGAAGTGGCCCAGGCTTCCTTCCCCTTTATTTATTTTTTTAATATATTTTTAGTTGTTGATGGACCTTTATTTTTATTCATTTTTTTATATGCAGTGCTGAGAATCGAACCCAGTGCCTCACACATACCAGGCAAGCACTCTACCACTGAGCCACAACCCCAGCCTGCTTCATTCCCTTTTAACTGCTTCTTAGTCTCCTTCCTGGGCTCCTGCTGGTCACCGTGCCCCCTGCCTCCAGGAAGGGTTCCCACTTGGGGCTCATGGCCATCTTCTCCTCACTCCTCATCCTCTTCCTGAATGATCTTATCCTTGTTTGGCTTCAAAAGACCACAGGTGTTGATGACCCTGAATGACACCCCAGGCCACTCTTAAAGCCCTGTGTTTGCACCTGTCCACCAGGAGCTCCACCCTGGTATTCTATAACACATATGGCAGGACAAGTCCCTCATCAAGGACCAGCAGCACCACTGGGCCAGCCTGCATTACATCTCTGTCCACTCCCACTAAGCCCAGCTACTCAGCCACCATTCTGTTCTGAGTCCCCCAGGGGCCTCCCAGGTGTTCACAGCAAGATCTTTCTAAAACACAGTAGTTCAGTCTCATTTTAAAAGGCTGCCCCTCGTTTTCAGGAAAGGGTCAAACTTCTCAGCCAGCACCTACAGCCCTTGCTGACCAGCAGCTACCTGCCTTTCTGCCCTGGTGCCTACTGCTCCCCAAGAACTGTCCTAGTCCCCACACTGTGACTGTGGGAGGAGACAAAGTCAAGAGCACACTGTGGGCTCACCAGCTCTCCTCAAACACCAGCACAGCGGAGACACTAAGACACTGGCTTGACTTCTGTGCCCCCTTCCTGGGTTGCATCACCCGACTGAAGTGACCCTGACTGCCCACATGTGCTCCCTCCCCACTGGGGGACCTTGTGTACCCTGCCTCTAGCAGAGTCAGTCTCAGAGGAAGTGCTTAAAAAAACAAAGAGGGATATGGGAACAGTTACTAGACTAAGGCCTGAACAGATCCAAGCTCTGAGCCCCTAGCTGCACCTGACCTTGGGAACCAGAGAAGTATCCATGTGTATCCTTAGAGATCACTGACTTCCTGTGAGGCCCTGCTTTCTGGAGAAGGGGGGATAAACCAAGGCCAGGACTTGGTCCTGTTAGAAACTGGGTAAGATGTTTTCCAATTCCCAGAAACAAGAAAAGAGTAAACTCATGCCACTGGTGGCGGGTTGGGGGAGTCCCCTAAGTCATCTCATACTTAACTCTAACTACAAATCAGAGTTCTACATGTATGCCAAAATTAATGTTTTATCCTCAAATTCAACTGTGCAGTCTGCCCTGCCCAGAGCTACTACAAAGTATTCATCCAACATCCCTGGCAGCACATTTAACAACCACTGGATCTGCTCAGTGTTGGTGACAGGAATGTATGATACCTCCACTTTTCTTGCTTAACTAAACACATGCCTTTATCAACGTCAGGTGAATGGGATCCTGTATCATTCATAAGAAGCCGTGCCTTGGAGAAAACAGGCTTCAGCGTCACCATCTGTGGCACTGCTGAGCATGAGAAGAACAACATTGAGGACACCCAAAGGTCTGTGTTCGAGGATGGCAAGCGGCATGTGCCCCCACTCCACACTGCACCGGGTCAGCCAGGGACACGCAGTGAGTCAGCCCAGGCTCACATTACAGCAACACCTGGCTCCAAAAACACTGCCCTCCCAGGTTCCTCCCAGGAGAACGCACACCAGACAGCAGGGTGAGCAGGCACCTTGCACTCCACTTATCCTGCAAATCTTCCTGAAATGCCAGCACATCCTCTTACAGCCTTACCTTAAACCAGTGCTTCCAAATGAAGAAGGAACTAGTTCATGTGGCAAAACCGACAGAAGCAAATGTTTTTACATCAGTGCAAAGCACAAAACCAAAAGGAACATGACTTGACTCTAGCTAAAAGATGAAATGCATAATCATTCTTCCCAACACCCTGGGCCTGTGCAACAATGCTTCCTGTGCTCCCAAGATGAAGGAGCCCCCGTGGCTTCACTGGAGTAAAGCTTCTTCCTGGGTACTGAGCCGGCAGGTCTGTAAGCACCGACACAGAAACAGGCCCCCAATGGCACAGCTAATGCACTTGGACAGCATGCTGTGCAGTGGTAGCTGGCCCAGGGTCCCGTTTGGTTTAGAAGGTGTATGTGTGCATGCACAAGTGCCCATGTGCACTTGTGTGTGCTGGAAACTGGAAGGGCCAAACCCCCATCAGCTATTAAGAGCAAGAACCTCTGCAAGTGGAATTGGGGGAGGGGTGATTCAAAATGACAATTTATTTCCCATTAAAAATTTACTGTTATCTTTGATCTATTTAAAATAAGCACACCTTATCTACAAACATTAAAAGGTCCAGGAAAGGAAGATTTCTGAAGCTTCCTACCCGAGGTGCGGTCCTCCATTCATGAGGTCAAAGACCTGGGCGGGGTTTAGCAGCTGCTTGAACCTTCTGAGGAATTTCACACCCTGGTTGTCCCCACTCTTGGAATTGACGAAGACCAGCAGGGGACTTGTGCAAGATGGAGGACAGGTGGCCTTCCAGAACCCTGAATGAAAGAGTAGAATAGGAAGAACCTTTATATGCCTTGAAGACACTGGGGCACTGTTAACCAAACAAGCCTCAGCAGACAGTGCAGGGGACAGAACTCACACGCAGCACCAGCAAGCCTTCGAGAGACCTTGCTCCCAGGCATGAGGTAAGCCCACCCAGTCTGACTTCACATTTGAAACTTCCAAATTTCGCCTTGCTGCACTGTCTTCACCTCCTGCCCTCATGTGAGCTATTTCCTCTGAGCCATGTACCTCAGTGACCCCCTTAGTGGGACTTGCCAACATGTGTCACCATGTACCAGCTGGACCTAAGGGAGAGGCTCTGAGCATCTGCCACATTCAGGGACAGGGACAGGCAGCCCCTGCAGCTCATGGCAGATGAAGGAGGCCTGAGACCCAGGTCCCTTCAATAGCCCCCTGGATCCATCACCTTCAAGGCAAAGCTGGTAACAAGTCTTTAGTGAGTCTAACAGCAACAACCAGGATGCCATTTGCCAACTCTACACACCTGCTCCCGACCCTGGGGCTGTGTCTTTCCTGCTACTGACCACATCACAATTGCCATCATGCCCATCTTAGTGGGCATGGAGAAAGGGCACGTGCCAACAGGTGAGGATCACACATGGGCACCCACCGTCAGAGTCAATGCTGTTGAGCGCCGTGGGAGGGATGACTGACACCTTACATAGACCGAGCGGGCACTTGGTCAGCAAGGATTCTTTACACGAAGTATGAACCTGAAACAAGAACTCACATGTCACCAGGGTCCCCAGCATCCTTCACACACACACACAGGAACACTGCCTGGCCCTGCATCTCATGTACCAGCTGTGGACAGACAGGCACTTCAGGGAGACCAGCCTGTTCCCCAGGACACTCCATGTCCCTGCCATGTCCCAAGGAGCTGTGATGCAGAGCTCACAGTGGGAGCCTGTCATGTTCACAACATGTAGACCAAAGGTCCCTTTCCCACAGCTCACTTTAACTCCAGGGCTCAGATGCCAGGCTCCTGGGCAAAGGCCTTTATGTGCCAACCTGTACTCAGCTTCCTCCAAGCCAGCCAGGGCTCTGACCAGGTAACCACATAATGGCCTCTAATGAGCAACCCAGTCCGCAGTGAACACAAAGCTCCCCTCGCCTCTCCCTGGAAGGCATCACCCCACAAGGCAACAATTGCTCCCAGGACCCACAAAAGGCCACATGGCCACATTGTGGCTCCTCCTCCCTCTTCCTGCAGCTATCATGCCAGAGCAAACCTCTCAGAAGGCCCTTGATAGCATCCCTAGGCTCATCCCAGGAAAACAGCCAGCAAGCCTGTCTCAAGTGACCTCTCCACAACCTGCCTGAGGTGCTACTTGAGGTGGGTATCACATTTTGTGTCTAAAAGATGGGACTCAAGTCAAGGGAGAAGAATACTTATAAATATCAAGAATAATAGTGGAGAGACCCAAAAGGGAAAAATCAAATCACTCAATAGGCCAAAAACACAGGCTCTCACAGTTGGGAGCCTCTAGGATGGATTCTCAGATTCAAAAGAGAAAGAAGAAGCCACTGCCCAGGCCTGTCTCCACAACCTGCAGGCCTGGCAGAAGGGCAGGCCACAGCAGCCCCACTCACCATGGCCTTGCACCAGAGGCAGCGCCAGTCCTGTAGGCGCAGCACACTGCCACAGGTCTTGTCGCATACGGTGCACTTGGCGCTCACAGGCAAGTTACCTTCCAGCCACTGGTGGGGCATGGCAATCTGTGGACCAAGCAAAGACATGCTAGGGACATCCCAGAGCTCTACCCCAATCCCAGGAGCCCTGGGGCAGGAATGCTCTTGGTGAGATCAGCCAAGACACTGCTCCCCACATACGCCTTTTCCTGGCAGCCAGTGAGGGGTCAAGGACATATAGTGCCATCCACACCACTGCACAGCAACTGAGGGTACACTAAGACTCAAGAGGGGTCAGGGCAAAACTGGATGTGCAGAAACCACACAGAGCCCCGGATACTGCCAGCTGGGATACCTGACCCCAGCGTGACCATCTCAGATGAAGGGGAGAGCAGGGAGAGAGGGGATTGTGCAAGGTCGGCAACCGGGGCAGGATCCCCTCAGGCATACCCCATCCTCATCCTCAATGATGTCCTTCCCAATCGAGGCCAGTGTGGTCCACTTGCAGTTATTGGTTGCACGCACAGCACACCGTTTGTGGGCTTTAAATTTGCACACTGGGAGAGAAAAGAACCCACAAGCTTTGTCCATGACAGGCGCCTTCTACACGGGGCAGACTGATTAGGAAATGTAGAAAAGAAACTTTCCCCTGTTATCACAACACTACTGAGACACCTCAGAGCCCAGGACGGGGAAGAAAGCAGACAGCAGGGAGAGCCAGCACAAGAGCTGAGGTTCCAGTTATGTACGGATGTCACACCTGCTCAGCTCTGCCATCACAGTACGACGGCAAGCAGCCAGCCACCAGCACTCTACAACACCAAAATCAAATTTCACATAACCTTCATGTATCACAAAATATTACTCTTTTTAATTTTTCAACTTTTGAAAATGCAAAAAAACTAGTCAAGCTTGTGAGCTGCACAGAACAGGCAGCAGGCAAGAACCTGGCCGTGAGCAGCAACACCCGCTCCCTGCTCGGCCACTGCCTGGCCGCTGGCCTGACACCCTGCTCAACACTCAGCCCCCAGTTCCAGCTCTGAGATGTTTCCAACCCCTACATCCACAACACAGCAACCCCAAGAGGAGCGCAGCGACTCTGGGCAACAGGGCCCTGCAGACCCAATGCGCCCTCCTTGCTTCTCCTCCCTACCACTTCCCTTCCTTACACTTTGTTTGAGCACTCTTTAAACAAAAACAAAAACAACAACAACAAAAAAGACTTATCAAGGACTCCTCATAGGTAAAATAAACAGGAAAGGAGAGGCAGAAATCACTTTACTCCCAACTGGTCACAGTGGGTAGCAATGGCTTACTGAATGGTGACTGTGTTTGGATTTCCGAAGCTTTACCAAGCAAAACCTGGGTCACCTTCTGCAACTGACTGACAAATGCAGTTCTGTACCTTCACAAGACAGCCCATGGGACGTGACCCCAGACAGCGCCTCACGACACACGTTGCAGTAGGTTGGCCGCGCATGGGAACACGCATACCAGTTGTGCATCCCTGAGAAATGGTCCATGCTATACTGGGTAGGCTGCAAGAGCAAAATAAAGATGGCAAGTAAGACAGTCCTCTGCCATTCTTCAATTCAGCAACTGAAGTGTAATTAAATCAAGTATCTAAAGGAGGAGGAGGGAGGTCTGTAAAGACAGGGTCATAGTCTGACGGTCTGCCCAAAGACAAGCAAAAGTCTTAATTTCAAGGCACGTGCTGAGTCTGGAAGTTCCAGAACCGCCAGTCATGTGTAGGAGACAGGTGGAGGGCAAGAAATCAAGGTAGGGCAGAGCCATCAAGAGGCCCACAGGGAAGGAAGTTTTTCTGTTTTAACCTCGAAATGCTCCCTGTTCTGGACAGTCTTGAGTGCCGCGATCCAGTCTTCCATTTCTTTTCTGTTATCAGCACACAAGATGAGCTTCCTACAGGGAGTGATGACCTAGAGAGAGAACATGTTCAATAATCCCACGAACAAGGGCAAGGGCTACAGAAACCTACCTGCAAATACACAAACATGTATGTACACATACGTATGTGTATAGATAGACTAACATATATAAAATGAAAAATAATGATTTCGTCCAGGTATTCACATTGAACAGAATAATAATTATCATAGGTCACTACAAATGAACAACAATTTCAAACCAAAAAGACAAGTCAAATCCAGGTTATATATTCACCAGCAATCAACTTAAGTGGACATTTACAACTATTTAGACATATGTAATAAGCCCTAAGAAACTTTTTTTTTTTTTTTAAGGAGAAGCAAACATAGGAAAACAGTTTTACTGCTCCAGAGAGGCCACAAATTTATGTCCAGCACTTGAGTGATGTAGGGAAGTATGATCCACTCTCTCTAGGATAACATGAGCAGGCATCAACACATAACATGATAGACTAACTGCCACTAGTACAATCAGGGCCTGAACAAATTAACTGGAAATGAGGTCAAAAACCTGGTAATAAAATAATAAAAATGATGTAATCTCATGACTGGGAGGTTGAGGCAGGAGGATGAAAGTTCAATGCCAGCCTGGGCAATTTAGTGAGATCTCAAAAAATAAAAGGGGCTGGAGACACAGCTCAGTGGTGGAGCACTCCTGGATTCAATCCCCAGTACCACCAAAAAAGAATAAAAAGAGCCAGGCACGGTGGCGCACGCCTGTAATCCCAGCACTTGGGAGGCTGAGGCAGGAGGATCGAGAGTTCAAAGCCAGCCTCAGTAATGGCAAGGCACTTAGCAACTCAGTGAGACCCTGTCTCTAATAAATTACAGAGAAAGGGCTGGGGATGTGGCCCAGTGGTCCAGTGGCCCTGAGTTCAATCCCCGGTACCAAAAAATATATAAAAATAAATAAACAAACAAACAAAAAAAGAATAAAAAGGAAACCTACAAAATACCAAAAAAAAAAAAAAAAAACCCTTTCTGACAGAAAAAAAAAAAAAAAGCGATGAATTTGAGTTGCACAGAAAACACAAAGTTGCTAATAAATTAATACAAAGCCACCATGTCCCTCAAGTCATCAGGGAATAGAAACAGCAGTCTACTTTCCACCTCTCAGGCTGGCACAGTTCTCAGATCTTAATGCTGGTTGGCAAAGGTACAGAAGAAAACAGTTATCCAGAGATAAAGAAGGTACAAACCACTTTAGAGAAAAACTTTTGACAGTCTATGAAAATTTTCAAAGTCATACATAATCTCTTACTTAATTTTGTTTTATGATGATATAAAATATCTAAAAGGTTCCGAAGTCAATTCAACAAAATAAGGTCTGGTCCAGTCAGAAGCCTGGTTCTTCTCTCTCCCCTCTATCCCAGTTCCCATAGTTAGGTGTGTGTGTGTGGGGGGGGGGGGGGTATGGTTTACCCTTCAGTGTATATCCACACTCCCCCTTTTTAAACAGCACCATGCCACAGACACTGCTCCCCATCTCTGCCCTTCTCTTAATTACATCCTGGCCGTCACTTCTTACAATATGTGAAGTTCCGTAATCTTTCCTACAGCAGCAATGTACCAGCTATGCAACCAGTGCCCTATTTATTTGCATTGTTTTGAATCCTTTGCTATTTCAAATAGTGTCGCAGTGAATGGATCTTTTCCTATTTTTACCATTGCATCTTTGGGATACATTTCTAGAAGTGGAACTTCTCTGACAAAGAGCAGATGTGTAACTTTGCTAGCTATCACCAAAATCCCCTCCATTGTGCATTCCCACCAGCAGTGTCAGGAAAATGCCTGCTTCCCTAGGGATTCACCAATAAAACATTATGAAATTTTTGGATTTCTGCCCATCTTAAAACCCAAAGTTGGGCTGGGATTGTGGCTCAGCGGTAGAGCGCTCGCCTAGCACGTGGGCGACCCGGGTTCGATCCTCAGCACCACGTACAAATAAAAACTCATTGAATAAAACACACTGTGTCCAACTAAAGCAAATAAATAAAAATATTTAAAAAAAAAAAAAAAAAAACCAAAGTTACATTAAGAAGACCCAATTTAAATTACTAGATGAGCAGGTTTCAGGCTCAGATCATGTGGAAGCAATGCTTTGTAGCTGATTCTTGCTCTACCAATTAAACTTCATCACAGGGGGCTGGACATAACTGGGTCTCCAATGTAGTCAGCTCACTCTCGCATATCCAGGGTTCCCCTGGGAAGGAAACCTGGAGGCCAGACGGAGCAGACAGTGGAAGGGTCAGAAGTGTGGGAAGGGAAGACAGGAAGCAGGCTGAGGGGCACTGCTTTCCTGAGGCTATCAGGGGTGGGGAGAAGTGGATGCCACCAGACACCACTGGCAGCCTCAATCCCACCACTACTAACACCTGTGGGCTCTGCAACCACTTGCCAAGTATCTGCTCTAAGCTTGGGGTTCAAAGGACAGGACAGGACAAGTTTCTACCCAGAAGGAATTTATGCTGGGAGAAAAAGACAACTGTCTCAGACACCTATCGGGCCATGAGGACAGCAAAGCTGAGCACTGGAGTGGTGTTGGTGCGTCAGACCATGCTGGGGAAAGCCAAGGAGAGCTGAGAACCAAAGGCCCTGAGCCAGTGCCAAAGTCCTGCATGTCCCAAACTGACCATAAAGCTGAGCAAACACCTCTTTGCTGATTCACTCCCAGGAAAGTTGAACAACTGAACAGTTGTATTAGCAAAATTAATACAGTAAAAGAAAGAAAAGAGACTGCATTTTGCATAACTCAGATTATATTAGGAGCTATGCAACAGGAGAAGAATGAGATCTGTATCCCCTTCTATGTCAGGTCTACATCTACCACTCCCCAATGACAGCTTTCAGCCCTCTTGCACCACTCCAGAACTCAGCACCTGGAAGGAAAAATGGCTCTTTGGCCCACCGCCCTCCACGTGCTAAAGGAGAGCGTTGCTAGAGTAGCTTTCTGAGCAGGCCAGGGCAACAGACTGCAGACACCGTTATGTTTAAGGCCATGGCTTAATGAAACAGATGGCAGATGCTGTCATTCCCTCACTCTCAGTAGTGACTGAGACAGACCATGATCTGAATCCTCCTGGTCACACATAGGCAGACTGTTCCTCTTCTGAAATGGGGGGTGAAAAAAGCCACTTAGCAAGGGAATGGCAGGATTGAACAGGACCTAGCACCACATTCAGGCCCCTGGTTTAAAGCCTTCACTAGCTGCTAAACTTGTAGCAGGTGCTTCTCTGTCCTGTGCCTCTATTTCCTTGTCTGAAAACTGAGACTACAAACAGCATGGTCACATCGTGGCACCACTGACCACTGTGAGGCATAGGTCAGTGACTCACAAGTCCTGGAAGAACATCTCACACACAAGCCTCCCTAGATCTCTGTCAGCACTGCTTAGGCCTGAGGTCCTCCAACTTTAGGTACTGTCCATGTGAGATCATCAAGAGGTAGGGAGAAACTGGATCATGATGTTGGCTGTCATGTTTAAAATGATTGCCACCCTGCAAAAGAGTTTGTCGGTCTCTTAAGAAAACGAACAATGACCATATGACGCAACAGTCACCCTCTTGCTTTTATTCCAGAGGAATTAAGAGTTATGTTCACACAAACACCTGTCCATGATGTTTACAGAGGAAACAACTCAGATGCCATCCATGGGTAAAGGACTAACGCTTTTGCACATCCACACCATGGTGCAATAACCAGAAACAACTCCTGACACACACAACAACCTGCATCAAACTCCAGGAAACTATGCTGTGTGGGAAAAGCCCTTCCCAAAGGTTACCTACCATTAATTCCATTTATTAACATTCTTGAAACAAGGCCATTGCAGACGCAGAGAAGAGAATGGTGGCTACAGGGTCACAGAGGGAAGGGCATGAGCCACAAAGGCACCAGAGCCAGCAATGCTGTGACACTGATTAGGAATAGTGCCAGCAACCTGGGTGTGATACCATGTTAACACTGTGCCCGAGCTCACCACCAGGAAAACGGTGAAGAGTACACAGGAACTCAACCTAAAAAGGTTCATTAAAAGTACATCACCAGCCGGGCGCGGTGGCGCACACATGTAATCCCAGCACTTGGGAGGCTAAGGCAGGAGGATTGTGAGTTCAAAGCCAGCCTCAGCAATGGCGAGGTGCTTAGCAACTCAGTGAGACCCTGTCTCTAAATAAAATACAAAAAAGGGCTGGGGATGTGGCCCAGTGGTCGAGTGCCCCTGAGTTCAATCCCCGGTACCAAAAAAAAAGTACATCACCACCATCAACAATATTTAAGTTTGAACTGGGAACACCAAGGAGCAACTGCAGAACAAGCCATGCTTCTTAAGGATGCATGTGGCCTCACACAGCTCAGGTTAGAGAATGAAGACCTATATTTGTAAGCAATGCCAACACAGGGGACTTCTGACTTGCCAGGAAAGCAGTGGGTGGACACACCTTTAGAACACATCCTTACACACAGGTGGGTCCTCTGTGGACCAGACCAGGCAGCTCTGTGGCAAGCATGGGAGGAAGAGCACAGTGGGAATACCACGACATGTGCCCTCCGGCTGGGGTGCCTCCTTTGCCATCAGGATGTGACACGCAGCCTGGAAATTCAGGCTGCACAAGCAGAGCCTGGGAAATGGTAGGCTCCTTTCTAAAAACAGAGCTGAAGAATCAGTGGAGCTATGAAACTCAGGGGGTCAGCCAAGAACGAGAGGCAGATGTCAGAGTGTAGGCTCTGAGCCTCACACTGAAGCACTCCTGGGCTGGGGCCAGCCCAGGCCCACCTACTTCAATGCCAGTGCACACTGGGAGTGACCACACACCAATAGGACAAGGGCTCTTAGAGGGGCTGCCTCCCCAGCCCCCAACCCCATTTTATACCCAGGGAGCCTTAAGGTCCTTCTGTCTCCCAGGCCAGGGACTGCCAGTAACCTCCCAAGTTCCCATGTTCTTCCCTCATCTTTGGGGTCCAGATTCATCCTTTCTACTTCAGAGTAAGTTCAGGCAGCATTCATTTGAACAAATAGGTTACTAACGATGCCTGCTCCCACTGAGGTGACATGAGACGAGACTGCAAACAAACACTGAAGTTCAGAAGTGAGTCCTACATGGAGGGGAGCTGCTGCTGCTGCTGCTGCTGCTGCAGATGCCGGGAAAGGAGATGGGTGAAGCAGTGTGTGGGGAGCATCTGCAGCCAAGGCCAGAGCGACAGGGAAGCTGATGGCTGGGTCGAGTGAGGTAGGCAGAGGCTAGGGCCACTGAGGGCCACCAAGCTCTGTGAGAGCTTTGGCTTCTACTCCAGGTGGAATAAGGGGTCTTGGCAGCTTCTGCACAAAAGGCTGATATCTGACTCAGGTCTAAAAAGCACCACTCTAGTTGCTGCACTAAAAACTGACAGTGGGGACAGGGTAGAAGTCAGGAAGCCTTTGAAAGGAAGACTCAGCGAACCATCACAAAATTCAGGCAAGGAGAAAGCTGGACTCCAGTGTGTTCTGAGAGTCAGAAGGACAGCCAACAGCTGGGATAGGGTGTGTGTCCGTAGTTTTTTGTTCTGGGACCAAATACCAAGAAAAGAAAGATTTAGTTTGGTTTGTGGTTTTAGGGGTTTCAGTTCATGGTTGGCCAGCTCCACTGCTTTGGGCCTGAGGCAAGGCAGACAATGATAGCAGAAGGAACAGGGGAGGAAAGCTGCTCATTTCATGGCAGTCAGAGAGGAAGGGGCTGGGGATATAGTCCCTAAGAACAAGCCCTCAAGGACTTTCTTCCTCCTACTATGTTCTACCTGCAACAGTTCCCACCTCCCCAAAATCTAGTCATCTGTGAGTTCCTCAATGGATTAGTGCACTGATGAAGTTGGAGCCCTCATGATCCAGTCACTGCCCCAAACCCCCACCTCTGAACCGCATTGAGGAACAAGCCTTTAACACACAGGTCTTGGGAGACATTCTAGATCTAAGATCAACAGGGCGCCCTGGACAGTGGGTGAGGGGCAACTGTCATGCTGAGACCCAACCACTGTGGATGAAGCAGGCTTGAAGCTGAGGGATGGGAATCAGTAGTTCCATTTTGGACATGCTTAAGTAGAGGTTTCTATTAAAATCTCAGTCACATTCGATGTCTTATTTGATCCACAAGACCCTCATCTTGCCATCAGTTTGGTACCCTAAAAAAAGTAAAGACACTAGAGAAATGAGATCACTCATATGTTAACACTGCTGGTGGTAGTTTTAAAATATAGCCATGCATCATATAACAATGTTTCCATCAATGATGGACTGCATATATAATGGCAGTTCCATAAGATTATAATGGAGCTGAAAATTTCCCATTAGCTGGTATTTTTAGTGTACCGTTTCTGTGCTTAGGTGCACAACCACCATTCATTGTGTTATAATTGCCTACAGTATCCAACACAGCAACATGCTCTAAAGGTTTGTAACCAAGGGACAACAGGCTACCCAACACATCCCAGGTGTATAGTAGGCAACACCGTCTAGGCTTGCATAAGTACACTCAATGACACTCAACAACAAAATCACCTCACAACACACGTCTCCGAACATGTCCCACTTTTGAGGAACACACACTGTAGTTTTGGAGAGCCACTGGCAATGTCTGGTCAAGCTGAAGATGCACACACCTGGCAATTCTATTCCTATAAACACGAACTAGAGGAACTCTTGCCTGTGTGCCAGGAAGACAATAAGAATGGCTTGGCTGCGCTGTTTGTAACGGTGACTCTAGGAAACCTGCAGCAGAAGTGGAAGGTTTCACCAAAGCAGCCACACACCAGGAAACTAGTGTTGTGATCCTACTCAAGTTCACACCCCACTCCCCAGAAATTGTGACTGAACTCCAGGAGTCAGGAAGCATTTTATGCTTAACCATTTAACCAAAGTAGAAGGATACACATGGATAAATCTCAGAAACACAAGGCTATGACACCTCCAGTACGAGGCAATGTATTCAAATGTTGAAACTGGCACACAAGAGTAGAAAGCCTAGCAACACAGACAAAAGTTAAGAGCCAAACTCAGAATGGTGGTAGCACAGGGAAGGGAGGGCAGGAGGGGAAAAGGATACCAAGGCTCTGACCACACCCATAGTGTTTATTCCTCAGGCTAGGAAGTAACTTGTTATTCACTGTATGACTTTTCAAATGCCTCAAATTATAAGCATACAACATCCTCACCAGAAGTCCAAACACAAGATGTAATTGTGCCTTACTTGTAAGCTCAGTCAGAGAAGCTATCAGGTCAGCCTGCAGCCATACCAGTGGGCAGATTCCAGTGACCAAATGGAGAGGGGTGTGCTGAGGCCTGGCCTTAGAGCTCACTCACACACCACCCCTGCCCCTCCACCTGGCGCTCCTCCAGCACTGCATGCATCCTCAGACGCCTCATCCCTTCATGGATTCCTGAACTCTAGGGGCTGAATGCAAGGAAATAAGGCTGATGCTTTACTGGGGGCAGGGGGCAGGGGGAGGCCTCTCTGGAGGAAGCTTTCAGAGACCAACAAAACCACCTTCTCCCAACATCCCAGTCCAGGATCATAAGGATGGCCACCACCACAAACCAGCATCACACCCTGGATAGATCCTCTCCAAGGATCATGGTACACACGTACTGACAGGCTGTGGACATAAGTGGAACAGGAGGAAGCAGGCAGGTGAAGTCCAGGCTCTGCAGCCTAATGGGGGCTACAGGACTCTTCCTAAGGAGCCTGACCAGGTGAAGCCAGAGAGCATTTCCAGCATTGGGTGGGTGCAGTCACACCACCAAGCTCACGGCTTTAAACTTAGCCTTCCACTCTAAGAAAACCAGCCAAGAACTGGCTGCACCTCCCTCCTGCTGACTTCACTTCAGAGCCTTACCCTTTAACTTGGACCCCAAGCCTCCCAGGGTCCACAGCTGCTCTCCCCACTTTCCAGCTGCTCCAAGTTTATCAGAATTGAAGTGACTCAGCAAAAACAAAAAAGCAAGTTTTTACATCAGCGGACAGCAACCCGTGGTCACCCAGCAGACCAGAGACAGAGCAACAGACAAGCACCAGGCAATCCAGGCACTGACACAGAGGCAGAGGGCAGCATCCAGACAGGACAGGGCTGGGAAGCGCTCTGCTAAATATAGCTCCTGGCTCAGGAAGGTGGCCGAGAAAAGGTCTGGCGCCCTTGGTGATTCCTGTCACTTCCTGTTACTCACATCCTGCTGTTCCAATGTGGCTTCAGCCCCCGGGTCCCCAGTACATGGCTCCCTACCTGGAAGACACTAAGTGGCTATTCACATCAGCTGGGACAGGTGCAGACAGCAACTTCCTCATGGAACACCCCAAAATGCAGACACAGACACCACTATGCCAACATGCTCCTGAAGTGGCTGAGTGGAAAAGCCCCAGGGGTAGGTCTAGGCCCTCCTTCAGTCCCAGACTCTGTCTGTGCCTGTGCCCAAGCCCCCAGAAGTGAACCCAGGCACCATGGCTGTCACATGCTTCCTACATACTCAGAGTAGCCTGGGCAAAGAGGGCCACCATTGCAGCCAACAGGTGCCTCCCACTGCACAGCTACAGCAGCACACCGCACTCACCACCACTCCGCCTCCCCAAAGCTCAATGAGGTCAGGCATGGAGCAACGCCTGCCTGGCGAGAAGGTAAAGTCATATGTACCCTACCAGAAAGATGATTATTATTGTTATTATCATTATTATTATTATTTAAGGAACAAAAATAACATGAAGCAAAAAGTGAAAGTTCTACCTAAAAATGAAACATGACAAAAATATTCGGTGTTACTTATCTATTCCATATTTCTTTTTGGATTGAACTCAGGGGCACTCAACCACTGAGCCATATGCCCAGCCCTATTTTGTATTTTATTTATGGAGAGGGTCTCACTGAGTTGCTTAGCATCTCACTTTTGCTGAGACTGGCTTTGACCTCATGATCCTCCTGCCTCAGCCTCCCAAGCCCCTGGGATTACAGGCATGCGCCACTGCGTCTGGCCTCTATTCCATATTTCAATACTGCTTCTTTAACCCATTTTGTCTCATTATCCCAGATGTGGAACATGTATAAAAACTAAAATATTGTTTACAATGTAATAGCTACATAATATATAATTATACAATAAGAATATAATTATGTGATAATTATAATCAAAAAAAGTTCAAAATTATATAAGCTCGATTATGATTTCAACCTATTTTGACGCACCCGTGTCAACTGCAATGAAATATGTATGTTAAGTGAAAACTTGGGACTAAATGGGCCAAATTCTGAAATGTTCACCTGAGAGAAAACGACAGAGGTCTTTGCTGGGCAAGGGCATAAGGAGAAAGCCTCTGTGAGGACAGGCACCCCCGTAGAAGGTGACATCCCTGCCAGGATGCTGGTGGCAGCAGACCAGCCCACAGAGGCAAGACAGCCTCACGAGCGAGACAGGAGGAATGGCCGAGAATTCCACAACAGGGAACCAGTCAAAGAGCTGAGGACATGTCCATACCATAGAACACGACAAGCCGATGTTAAGAAGGGTGAGCAGGAGGCATATTTATGGGCACAGAAATAAATTGATGTCATAGTAAATGCAAAAATCAGGTCACAAATGAATGTGTATAATTGACACGTTTTGTAAAACTAAAGTATATTATTTATTGATAATCACAGAAGACATAAGAAGCAATTCGTTTATATCAGGGTTGCTCAAGCTTGGCACTGTTACATTGTGGGGTACCCCAGGACACTGGGGAACTAACGGGAGGCGGAACTCCGGGAGGCGGCATCCTGAACTCCACCACCCACAACAGCGGCATGTGCCCCATCCCTGCCCCTGGCAAACTAAAGAGCTTCCAAATGTCCTCTTCAGGCCTGTCTCACTTTCCCCACCCCTAAACCCTACAGGTCTATATATTAGGGCTTCTTTCCAGAATCTCAGTGGTAAGATTTGTTAATAATTTTTGTTTGTTTGGGTTATATGCACTTAACTATTTGTATAAACATGTTAATTGTATAAAAAGAGGAATTTAAAAGAAGCTTAGCATCAGTAAAACGTTACAGGTGTTTTTTTCTATAACAATATCTAGCTTGCTGAAAACCCTAACATTTTTCAAAAGTATGCAATAAAAATTACAAGAAGTCTGGTGGGAAAAGATGAACTGGGGAAGCCCTATACTATAATCAAGCACTACGGAAACAACAACAATCCAAAAAAAAAAAAAAAAACCGTAAAATTCTTTTTGGGGGAAGGGGAGTAGGAGCAGAGATTAAACCCAGGGGTGCTTAACCACTGAGCTATATCCCAGCCCTTTTAATGTTTTGAGACAGGGTCTCGCTAAGTTGCTTAGGGCCTCCTAAATTGCTGAGGCTAGCTTTGAACTTGTGATCCTCCTACCTCAGTCTCCTGAGCTACTGGGATTACAGGCATGCACCACTGCACCTAGTTTAAAAAGTACGATTCTTAAAACTACATAAGGAAATATTACAGTAAATTCAGAACTTTGCTGCTTAAAAAAGCGTAGAAGCAGTCAGGCGCCATGGTGCACACTTAGAATCCTAGCTATTCCAGAAGCTGAGGCAAGAGGGTCAAGTTCAAAGGCAACCTTGACAACTTAGTGAGACCCTGCCTCAAAATAAAAAATGAAAAGCACTAGGGATGTAGCTCAGTGATAGAGCACCCTGGGTTCGTCCCCAGTAACCCCCTCCACACACACACACACACACACACACATACATACACAAAGTAAAGAAATTTGATGGATGGAAGTCCCTGCAGCTGAGTTAGGAAAATAAGGGGCAAAGTGCACGAACAGCAAAGACAGAATAAGCAATTCCAAGGCAGAGCTTGCAGACACACTGAGCAGGATGGAGGAAAAAGTGGGATCGAAGTCCAAAGGTGAGTTTCTAAACCTGACTGGCCTGGCCTGTGGTTAGTGGCCTCAGTTTTCAGCAGCTGGGCAGTGTCCTCCCTGGTAGAAAAACACATAGCAGCCAGGTGCAGTAGCACACACCTGTAATACCAGTGACTGGGGAGGCTGAGGCATGAGGACAGCAAGTTCGAGGACAGCCTCAGTAACTTAGTGAGGCCCTAGGCAACTTAATGAGACCCTGTCTCAAAATAAAAAATAAAAAGGGCTGGAGATATAGGTCAGTGGTAAAGCAGCCCTGTGTTCAATCCCCAGTACCCAAAAAAGAAAAGAAAAACAGTAGCAGAAAGTTGTGTATTTGCTACACAGAGGACCAAGAAGCTCAAACACCTAGGAGTGCCATTGCTTTAGTCAGCTTTTTTGCTGATGTGACCAAAAGATCTGACAAGAACAATTTTAAGGAGGAAAGGTTTATTTGAGATTCAGGGTTTCAGAGGTCTCAATCCACAGATGGCCAGCTCCATTGTTCTGGCCCCAAAATGAGGCATCATGGTGGAGGTGTGTGGTAGAGGAAAGCAGTTCAGGATATGGCACCAGGAAGCAGAGAGAGTGAGCTCTCTCACCAGGGACAAAATATATGCCTCAAAAGCATGCCCTCAATGACCCACCTTGTCTAGTCAAACCCCACCTACCTACAAATACCACCCAGTTAATCCCTATTAGAGGATTGATGCACTGCTTATGTTAAGGCTTTCATAACTTTTTTGGCCTTAGTTAAGGCCTTTAAGCTTTCTTGCATTGTCTCACACATGAGCTTTGGAGAGACACATCATATCTAAATCATTAACAGCCAGTGATAATGAACTGTAAGCAAAGTTCCCTACAGTGGGGCTACAAGGGCCCCGATGGAGGCAGGTGCTCTGACCTTAACTCTGACAGCCACCATGCTTTCACATTTTATCCACTCTTCCCTGGATTATCTGATGGTGAATTTGTATATCCTAAGTGCATCAACAGTTACTTATAATTAACAAATGCGGGGGGGTTCCCCTAGGCAACTGCTGCAGTCCAAGGTCCACCATCCATTTTCCTGGCCACTGGAGGTCAACCTGTAAGCAATGGCATTTCCCAGAGCACAGTGGGAAGAACAACTGCATCTGCTGACTGTCCACCCTTGGGAAAAAGTCGTCCACTCTTCATTTATGAACTGATCTCAAAGCTGTTTTCAGGCTCAACGCTTTCAGTGACTCAGTAATCATGGAATAGCAAAAGAGGTTTATAAAAAATTTTATGAAAGGGCATATTTATACTGTACTCTTTTTTTTTTTTTTTTTTTTTTTTTTTGTACCAGGGATTGAACTCAGGGGCACTGGACCACATCCCCAGCCCTTTTTTTGTAATTTATTAGAGACAGGGTCTCACTGAGTTGCTAAGTGCCTCGCCATTGCTGAGGCTGGCTTTGAACTCGTGATCCTCCTGCCTCAGCCTCCCAGGTGCTGGGATTACAGGCGTGCGCCACCGTGCCTGGCTATACTGTACTCTTAAAAATGGCCAAGATGGTAACATTTATGTTATACATATTTTACCACAACCAAAAAAAAAAAAAAAATGGGGGGAAATGGAGGGGGAATATTTATATTACATAATTGTGTCTAAAAACATTTTTTAAGGCAGGACACACATAATCTAGAAGACTGCTAGTTCGCATCTCATGTGAAAGGACTGCAGGCTTTTCTTTTCCTTCTGATTTTCTGTATTTTCCAAATTGTCTAGAGTAAAGGGTATTTTTAAATGTATCTATGCCTCTCCCCACCCCCCCTAAAAATATCAACATATGGGACAACTGCTCCCGTGCCTACCTACCCTCTTCACCAGCTGACCCTGCTCTCAATTGCTCTTCACCAGGCCTGGCCACCACAGAGGCGGTCAGAAGCTGACATGGCCAGGCAGGGGGCTTCCAAGAGAGTTCTTTAAAGGGCAACTCAGCACAGCCACAGCCTAGTCTTTGCCTGGTTCCTGAAGCAGCCACCTGGCATCCAAAGGTGACCTTGAGAGGGGACTTTCACTCTTAAGAACAGCTGAGCAGAAAGAAGGCAGGAGCCTGGGTCTTGGCCCACCATGCCTGCCACACCAGCCCCACCCCAGCCTGCTGGTCTGTGGTCTCTTCTGTAGAAAAAATAAAATAAACCTCTACCTTATTTAAGCCACTGCTACTTGGGTTTTGTGCTAAATACCCCAAATATAATCTGAGTTGAGGCACCATTCTTCTAATCACACAGAAAAGAAAACCAAGGCACAGAAATGAAGTCTTAATCCCCCCAAGTATACAGGGTAAAATGACTGGATTTAATTCATTGGGCCAGCATGGAAGGCTCTAAACTCTTGACAGCAACAACAGGACTCTGATTTAACAGAGTAGCAGGACAGCTGAGATTACAACACTGAGAACAGCTACCTGAGGACAGCAGATAGCGATGGCAAACTACAGGCTGCCACCTGCTTTTCAAAGAAGGTTTCTCTGGAACACAGCCACACCTGCTCATTTTACATCCTATCAATGGCCACTACATACAGCTGTGCTACAACTGCAGAGCAAAAGAGCTCTCTACAGAGACCCTACAATCCACAAAGCCTAAAACATCTGGCCCTTTATAGAAAAAAACCTAAATAATATCTTATTTAGGTTATTGTTAGTACACATCTTGGGAAGGGTATAAAGAAAATTTGATCTGGAGAAGTTAAATAAAGCAGGAATTTCCACCTTGTCCCTTTTTCTCTGCTTCTGGCTCTATGAAGGGAGAGTCTCTGTTCTGCTCCCAGATGAACTCTTGAATGCCTTGTACAGAGCGAGCACATTCTCCATAAACACAGAATTTAACCCTTCCTATTACCACAAAGGGTCACACCTCAAAACTGAGTATGTACACATGATTAATAAGTAATTTAAGATGAAAAACCTTACAGATATTAAAAATACTACAAAAATATATACTTGAGCACAACTTCCCTAACACACCTATCCCTACACGCAAAGCTACAACAATCTATACTGCCACCTGAGGACTGCCATGTTCTCCAACCTCACTGTGTTCCATTCTGGAAGTCCAACTACCCAAGAAACCAACCATGTCTCTCTGAGATCAGGTGAGGTGCTCTCGAGTTATGCTCTTGGAAAGTACGTAGAAGAGCAGGGGCAGAATCCAAAGTGGGAGTCCTTCCAGCCCCTCACCACCTCACTAGGCAGGGATGTCAGGCTGCCAGGCAGCCCCAGGTCAGCATAGAGATATGCTGCAGTACCTTCAACCACTTCTAAAGAAAGAATCTAACACATTGCTAATGTCTTTCTTTGAAAAACATACTGAAACATAAAGGTTTAAAGGCCAAGCTATAGAACTAAAAAGACAAGGCAGGGACCATCTAAGTAAGACACTGATCTTCAAAGTCTCAGAGTGGTCCTGCTCAAGACCAGCCTGAAAGTCACAGAATCTGGCAAGTGCCACTCACTGAAGTCCATCTATTCTAACCTCCTTTCACATGAGGAATACAGATGCCCCTGAGAGAACAAGTGTTATAGTTTAGGTATAAGGTGTCCCCTCAAAGTTCACATGTTAAGACAATGCAAGAATGGTGAAATGATTAAATCATGAAAGCTTTAGCCTAAGCAGTGGATTAATCCACTAACGTATATTAACTGGGTGGTAACTCTAGGCAGACAAGGTGTGGCTGGAGAAGGTAGGTCAATGGGGGGGGGGGGGGCGCATGCCTTTGGAGCTTATATTTTGTTCCTGGTAAGTGGAGATCCCTGGATTCCTCCCTCCCTCTCTCTCCTTCCTGGTTGCCACATTCTGAGCTGAGCCCAGAGCTATGGACTTGGATGACCATGGACTAAGCCTCTGAAACTATAAGCCAAAATGAACTTTTCCTCTTTTATGATGTTCTTCTCAGGTCTTTTAGTCATAGCCACAAAAACCTGACTGAAACAACAGGTGACTTGCCAAGGTCACTGCTTGTAGGAGGCAAAACTGGACCAGAATATGGCCGGTCAAGTGGTCTTGTCCAGAGCAGTGTGGCTGGCTGGACCAAGTACCAGCCTAATGACCCTTGTGGTCCAGAAACTATGGATGCTGGCACATGAACTTGGCACTCAAACTAACACAGAGATTGTGTCCTTTGACTCTAGACCAAGAAGGGAACAGGTGTATTAGAAGCAGAGTTGTCCTTCCTAAGCCTCTAACAAGGGAAATTCCAATTCCCAGGGCTCTCTGCAGCTGCTGCAGGTGCACACAGATCCAGCCCTCAGTTAAGACGCAGGAAGGTAAGGAGGTAGAGACCCGTTCTAGATCCAGGGACCTAGGTAGAATGCACAGCTATAGCAGTATCCTTGGAGAGAGATCTCCAGCTCAAACCACCCTGTCCTCTTTAACTCCCTGATTAATTAATGCACTCAGTTTAGAGACGGTCATTATTTGATTGTTTGTTGTAGATGGACACAATACCTTTATTTTGTTTGTTTATTTTTATGCAGAGCTGAGGATCAAACCCAGTGCCTCACACATGCCAGGCAAGTCCTCTACCACTGAGCCACAACCACAGCCCCAGGAACTGTCAATTTTAAGATATCCAGAAAAGGGCATCTCAGACCACACTCCCAGGCAGGCGGGTAACCATACACAAGGTCAACTGCTTACAGGAAAATCCTCCCTCATCTATAACGACTCACCTTTCTCCTGCTAGTTAGATGATCAGAGACAGTTTATCCTTCTCTTCTGACAAAGCTTACAATGGCTTCCATATTCCTCTGGTATTTCTTTCTTTCTTTGTTGTTGTTTTTTTGGGGGGTTTTTTGTTTTTTGTTGTTGTTGTTGTTGTTTTGGGTACCTGGAATTGAACTCAGGGACACTAAACCACTGAGCCACATCCCCAGCCCTATTTTGTATTTTATTTAGAGAAAGGGTCTCAATGAGTTGCTTAGCGCCTCACCATTGCTGAGGCTGGCTTTGAACTCACAATCCTTCTGTCTCAGTCTCCTGAGCCCGTAGGATTTCAGGCATGCACAACCACGCCCAGCTCCCCAGCCCTTTTTATTTTTATTTTTCATTGTGGGGCAGGTTTTCACTAAGTTGCTTAAGGCCTCACTAACTTGCTGAGGCTGACTTTGAACTTACAATCTTCCTGCTTCAGCCTCCTGAGACTCTAGGATTACAAGGTATGTGCCACAGCACCTAGCTTCCCAGGTATTTTCAACAACCTTGTAAAAATGTAAAGAGTCATTCCGACTATAAAAGTTAAAATTTTAAAAGAAAGAAAAAAATGTTTAAAAATATTTTTCCCCATTGGCAAAGCCCTGCCTACCAGGGCCGTGGATACATAGCCAGGAGTCTGAAGAGCCATGATGGGAGGGCCTGGCACGCAGGCAGCTGAGGGTGTCCAGCCTGACTCTGGAACCATCTCCCTTTGACATGATACAGCTACGGCAGAGTTCCCTGTGGGTGGAGAAGAGAAAACAGCTTCCCCGAGATGCCAAGGGATGATACACAGCAACAACAAGCCAATTAACTCAACAAACATTTACAGAATGGCTACTTTGCACTAGGCTTCGCCCTAGGGTACAAGAATAGAAACAAACCAAGTCCCAGGACATCCTTGCTCTCATAAAGTTCATACTTCTCCCTCCAACAAACACAAGAAAATGGGAAGAGGAAGAGGATGCAGAAAATGTCAGTGTAGACCGGAAACATCAACAGACTATACCCACTTAAAATATTAATTATCAAAAAAAATCCAAACGTATTATTAAAAACTTTCCCCCAAAGAAAACTAAAACTCCATAACTGTAGTTTCACTGGTAAGTTCTAGCAAACATTTAAGAAGGAAATAACACCAAACTTACACAAACTTTGTCAGAGAAGAGGAGAAGAGCAGGGTGAACACTAACCCTCCACTTTAAAAAAAAAAAAAAAAAAATTATAGTTGTAGATGGACAGACTGTCTTTATTTTATTTGTTTCATTTTTATGTGGTGCTAAGTATCGAACCCAGTACCTCACAGATGCTAGGCAAGCGCTCTGCCACTGAGCTACAGCCCCAGCCCCATAACCCTCCATTTTTATGTGTTTTGTGAAACCAGCTTAAACTAAGTACCAAAACCTACAAAGGTGAAAAGACAGAAAGAGAGGAGACAGAAAGAAAAAAAGAGAAAGGGAAGGAAGCCAAGGAGGAATTACAAGTCATTATCCCTCATAGATACAGATGCAAATTCTTTTTATTTTTTTGGTACCAGGGATTGAACTCAGGGGCACTTAATCACTGAGCCACATCCCCAGCCCTATTTTGTATTTTATTTAGAGACAGGGTCTCACTAAGTTGCTTAGTGTCTCACCATTGATGAGGCTGGCTTTGAACTTGAGATCCTCCTGCCTCAGCCTCCTGAGCTGCTGGGATTACAGGCATGCACCAACATGACCTGCTACAATTTACTTACTTACTTACTTACTTACTTATTTATTTATTTATTTATTGTGGCGCTGAGGATCGAACCCCGTGCCTCACATGAGCTAGGCAAGTGCTCTACCACTGAGCCACAACCCCAGCCCTAGATGCAAAAATTTTAACAAAATATTAGCAAATTGAATCAAACAATAAATAAAAAGATAATGCAACAAGAGTAAATAGGGTTTACCCAAGAAACACAAGGTTAGCTTAAATTTAAAAATCAAACCGTTTTATTTGCAATTTTAATAAAATAAAGGAGAAAGGCCAATCACTTCAAATTTGAATTTTGACAAAATAGCATTTGATAAAATTCATCACCATTCATAAAAAAATTCTTAGCAAAAAGAACATCCACAGCTGATGAAGGATATCTACAAGAAAAAAAAAAAAAGCCTACAATTACCATATTTGAAATTGAACGACTGAACAGTTTTCTGTTAAGATTTAAAAAAAAAAAAAAGAAAGGATTCCTTCTTTCACCATTTCTGTTCTACATTGCACTGGCAGTCCTCACCTTTGCAATATGGCAAGAAAAAGAAATAAAAGATATTTGGAAAGAAAGAAGTAAAATGATCCCTATTTGCAGATGATATGACTATTCATATAGAAATTTTACAATTAATAAATATTATTTTACAAGATCATAAAATCCATTTATTCTTATGTATTAGTAGCAATTAGAAAAAAATTGTTATAAATTCCATTTAGCTCATAGGAGCACAAAACATACACTATATCTAACAAAAGACATCTATACTGAAAAACTATAAAACACTGCTAAGAGAAATTAAAGAAGATCTAAATAGAAGATATATTCACAGACTGGAAAACTCCATTATTGGTCTATGGATTCAATGTAATCTCAATCAAAACTGCACCACGTCTGATTAATAGAAATTGACAAGCTAATTTTAAATTTCATATGAAAATGCCAAGGATTTAGAATAACCAAAGCAATTTTAAGAAGGAACAACAAAACTAAGCCTTATCCTATCTGATTTAAACAATGATTTCATCTATAAACTATAATAATCAAGAAAGTATGGGGCTGGGGTTACGGCTCAGAGGTAGAGCACTTGCCTGGCACATGTGAGGCACTGGGTTTGATCCTCAGCACCACATAAAAACAAAGGTATTGTGTCCACCTACAATTCATATATATATATGAATATATATATATATAAATATATGAATATATATATAAATATATGTATTTATATATATATAAAGTAAGTAAGTAAATAATTCTCATATATATACATATATATATGTAAGTAAGTAAATAAAATAAAGGCCCACTGATAACTAAAAAAAAATAAAATAAAGTGTGAGGTTACAGTAAGGATCAGTGGAGCAGGATAGCAAGTCTATAGACCTGCAAATATAGGGCCTAATGATTTTTGACCAAGAAGACAAAGGTAATTCAATGGAGAATGCTGCTGGAAAAACTAAACATCCATATGGAAACATGAACACCAATGCCATACACAAAGTTTAACTGTACATCAATCATAATCCTAACTGTAAAACCTAAAACTAAAAAACTTCTAAAAGAAAATCTTAGCAATTGCTGAGTTAAACAAAGTTTCCTAGAACACAAGAAGAATTAAGCATAAAGAAAAACTGACGGGGGCTGGGGTTGTGGCTCAGCGGTAGAGTGCTCACCTAGCACATGCACGGCCTGGGTTCGATCCTCAGCACCATGTAAACATAAATGTGTTGCATTGTGTACAACTAAAGCAAATAAATAAATATTTTTTAAAAAAAAAGAAAAGGAAAGAAAAACTGACACATTCAATTTCATCAAAAAGACACCTATTCCTCTAAAAATGTCATTAAGAAAAGTCAAAGGCTGGGCATGTTGCTCACTGGGAGAAAGCTTGCTTAGCAGGCACAAGGCCCTGCATTCAACCTCCAGTACTGCAAAAAAAGAAAACTAAAGAGAGGTCGAGTCATAGAACAGGGAAAACGTTGATAACACAAATATCAAACAAAAAATTATATTCAAAATACATAAAGAAAACAAATCCAATATAGAAACTGACAAATAATTCTAGCATACATTTCACAAAAGAAGATAAACAAATGGCCAATAAGCACATTATGTTATTAATCATCAAGGAAATGGAAATTAAAACTATAGTGAGATACAACCACATATTTATTAGGATATCTAAAATTTAAAATACCAATTACACCAAGTGTTGATAAGGACATGGAGCAACTGGAACTCTCATGTACTGCCGGAGGAAACGTAAAATGGTACAACCACTCTGGGAAACAGTTCGGTAGTCTCTTAAAAAGCTAAACTTACGAGGCTAGGGTTGTGGCTCCGTGGTAGAGCGCTTGCCTAGCACATACGCAGCCCAGGTTCGATCCTCAGCACCACGTAAAAATAAGAACATTGTGTACAACTAAAACAAATAAATAAATATTTTTAAAAAGCTAAACCTATACCTACTATATATCACAGGAATTCTGCTACTAGGTATTTTACCCAAGAAAAGTTAAAACATATGTGCACACAAAGAGCTGTATACAAATATACAAAAGGAAGATTTATTTATAATAGCTAAAAACTGGAAACTACCCAAAGGTCCATGTATAGGGTAAATGAACTGAAATAGTCATACAATGGACTACCACTCAGTAATAAAAAGGAACAAATTATTGATATACCCAATGTGAAAGCCTTTAAAACCATCATGTTGAGCCAAAGAAGCCAGACAGAGCTGGGCACAGTGGCACATGCCTCTAATCCCAGCAGCTCCAGAGGCTGAGGCAGGAGGATCATGAGTTCAAAAGTCAGTCTCAGCAACTTAGTGAGGCCCTAAGTAACTCAGGAAAACCCTGTCTCTAAATAAAAATATTTTTTAAAAAAAGGACTGGGACTGTGGCTCAGTGGTTAAGCGTCCCTGCGTTCAATCCCAGTACCAAAAAATAAAAAAACAAAGAAGAAAAATACATACTGTATTATTCAACTTATTTAGTATTCTTTAAAAAGTCAAATGTACCTATAATGACAGAAAACAGATCCATATTTGCACAGGAAGAATGTAGAGAGGACAGATTACAAGGAAAGTTTCAGAATGAGGAAATGTTTGTTATCCTGATTGTGCCGACAGTGTGTGTATGTGAGAAAACCTATCAAATCAGACACTTCAAATACTGCATTTTATTGTATAGCATTTAAGGCTCAATCAAGCTGCAAAAATATTTTTAGCGTCAACATGTTATAGTGCACTGGAACATTTGTTAATGAACTGTATAAACCTTTCTCTTAATGACCGACTTGACCAAATCGTTTACCATCCAAGCCAGGAAATGTACGCAAGTCAAAGTGGGACCTAAAAATCAGTTAAGTGCTAAAGCATCTACAACAGGTTATGTGAACTGGCCCTGCCCTGAACAAATCAGCACTTAGGCCTTGGGTACAGCAAATATGCAATCTATTCCTGTGAGATTAGACACTTCCGGAATCAAGCAAGCCATAAAGTTCCCTCCTTGAACGGTCAGAGCAGAGCTGGCAGCAGCCTGGATGATCAGCTGCACCTGGGCCCTTGCTTTACACGGAGGAAGCAGTCCAGCATGCAGTGAGTGCCAGGCACAGGACAAACACCAAAGCCCTATCCCCAAGGTCAGTGTCCCTTCAGCCCTCTTTTTGACAAAAGAAATCAAAGGACAGGGTATGGGTCATCCCCACTCCTATTTTCCAAATATCTGGTTATTGTGATCCACCCTCTCCAGCCCTTTGTGGTTGAACAATTACCCTCAGAGAAAGTGGTGCCAACTTTTCTAAGACAAAGTCCAGCAGGGTTGGAGGTGGACCAGCCCAGCCCCGGGAGTGGCCCTGCACAGAGCACACTTTACACCATGCTATCTGGAGGGCCAACCCCCACATCACACAGAGATCTAGTGACCATAGTCCTCACCTATCTACAAAAAAAAAAAAAAAAAGGCAAGGTTGGTCACATGTTTCACTTTTTAGTTTGTATTTCAAACCAGCCCTTCAATTATGAAAGGGGAAAGTGCTGAGCCAATAAACAGCACCATCCCCTATCACAGAGCAATGAAGTATCATAATATGATAACAAGTTGTTTCAACAAAATAAAAAGATCTAACACTGTATGTACTCTGAAATATCAGCTTATTCTGGGACAGGAAACGTAGGAAATTTTTTCATATCATTTTCTAAAGAATGATGCCATATTTCTAACTTCCGAGGTAAAAAAAAAGACAGGTGTTGGCTCAGTCACCACTGACACACGTTATCAAAGAACACTGGTTAAAAAATGACTATAATTTTTTTTTTTTTTTTTTTTTTTTTTTTTTTGGTACTGGGGATTGGACTCAGGGGCACTCAACCACTGGGCCACATCCCCAGCCCTTTTTTGTATTTTATTAGAGACAGGGTCTCACTGAGTTGCTAAGTACCTCACCATTGCTGAGGCTGGCTTTGAACTCGCGATCTTCCTGCCTCAGCCTCCCAAGTGCTGGGATTACAGGCGTGCTCGACTGCGCACAGCTTACTATAATTATTAATACCCTAGGCACTCCAAGAAAAATTCCAATCAGATCCATGAACCTTCTCCACCACGTCTATTCTCAAAAATCTCTTTTCTTCCTAGAAGTACTAGAAGCAAACAATATCTCAACTGTCCACTTCTTGTTTTGTTTGTCATTGGTAAATAAACAAGTATAACAAGTGTTAAACACACAATTTCCACACACATGCACACACAACAGTTGGTGAAACAGCTTAGCTTCCACCAGTGCCAATCCCCACTGATAATTTAAACACACAGTCCAAACAGGCAGCAACACCCTGTCTCACCCCAGACTCAAGATCAACACAGCAGACTCCACTGCTTACCAGTCCCAATGCCTAGACAGGCCAGCATCTTCCCTGTCTGAAATGGCTTTAAGAATGACCCTCACCCTATGTAGAGGACCTGGCTTTCCAACCAACTGTGCCACAGATACTGGTGCTGCCTTCAACGAAGCCCCACACTTAGTAAACACATGCCACCAATCTGGCCCAGTTCCTGTTTCTTCTTGCTTCTTGAAAAGGCAAGCACAGAGCTGATTATAAAGCATGGAATGCTCTGAGTTAAAAGTCCCATTGCAGCCAGGCGTGGTGGCGCACACCTGTAATCCCAGCACTTGGGAGGCTGAGGCAAGAGGATCACAAGTTCAAAGCCAGCCTCAGCAATGGTGAGGCACTTAGTGAGACCCTGTCTCTAATAAAATACAAAAAAGAGCTGGGGATGTGGCCCAGTGGTCGAGTGCCCCTGAGTTCAATCCACAGTTCCAAAAAAAAAAAAAAAAAAAGTACCACTGCAGGGCTCTACCAGGCTCCTGCCACTGTCCATGGCAGGCCAGTACAATCACAGAATTTCATTCGCTCTGCACCTACCTTGTGCCAGGTACTTGTTGGCACCCTCTACTTGCCCCACTACTGTACTAGGTGGTGTTGTCCCAGTGCATAGGTGAGAAGATAAAGCCACAAGAATAAGGTGCCCAAGATCCCACAGCTGAGAGCTGGCACATGGGACACATGGTCAAGTCCTCTGGAACCCTATACTTAGTAGAACAGGGATGGCTCATGTGCAGCAGAGTCAGGAGACAGAGCTGCTGTCCTAGTGGGTAGGGGGCCTGCAGACTAGCAAAGCCAAGATGTTCTGCACTCAAGAAGACTCCGGACACCCACAAATTCAACTCTCTCCATCCCAGACCAAGGCTGGAGTCACAGGAACTGGGGAGTCTTCTGTGCAGGGAAATCTGCCAATTATAGACAGTTTTTCCTCTCTCTGAGCCAAAGTGACTGCTTAGGGGTTTTGCTAAGGAAATACGTGAGATCCAAACAAGCTGAGAAGGAAAACCAACAATAAAATCTGGATAAAGGTCACAGTTCCTCACCAATGGAGCAGCCCTGATCATACAACAGGCTGACGTCTGTGGGGAAACAGCTGAGAAACTCAGGGCCACTGGCTCTCCCCACCAGGGAACTCTCATTCTCTCCACAAATATGGAAGCCAAATTGACATGATTTAAAACAACTAAAAACATTACTTCAATCCATTAGAGAGCTTGCTATTCAGCTAGCAATTAAACAAAGGCATCTTCTAGGCTTAATTACATTTGGTTTTCTTTAAATTTTATTTTTCCTGTTTTTATTGGTTAAAGCCTGGTAACTCTTGTGATGGCTAATCTTGGCTGTCAACTTGACTGAATTGAGCGATGCCTAGAAAATTAGTAAAGCAAATTTCTGGGTGTGTCTACAAGGGTGTTTTTACAGAGAGGATTGGCATGTGGGTCAGCGAGCAGAGGGGGGAAGGCCTGGCCTGACCATGGAGAGGCTAGGGGCCCAGATGGAATGAAAAGCAGAAAAAGAGGGAAGCCCACACATGCACAAGCTTGATTCTTCTTGAGTGGTTGTGTTTTTGTTGCTCCCACTGCCCAGGGACATAAGGCACCAGATTCTTCAGTCTTTGAATGCAAACTTTCTCTGGTGGCACTCTAGGGGCTTCCAGGCCTTCAGCCTGGGGACTGGGGCTGTATCGCTGGCCCCTCTTGTTCTGAGGCTTCCAGCTTCTTGAACTGAGCAGCTACCAGTTTCCAGCTCTCCACTCTGCAGACAGCCAATGTGGACAGCCTCTGATTGTGAGAGCAAATCTAACAAATCCCCTCTCGTAATTACATACGCTCTATTGGTGGCGGTCCCTCTGGAGGACCCTGCTAATACAACTCTTAAGGAGAATAACTTTAGTGATATCTACTCTTCAGCCACAGATGCTACATTTTAGTACTACCTACTAGTTGGTCTCATTTTAAAATCTGTAAAATCCCTATAAATCAGAATAAGTGCTAGGTATCAACAAGTTAAATCCTGCCAGCAGGGACAAGTAGCATGAATACAAAAGTATTCATGCCTGGAAATGGAGGTGCACACCAGCCAATGACAGGAAAGCTTACAATAAACAGTAAATAAAGAATTCAAATGCATGCATACACCGATATGAATACAATGTTAAATGTAATGTTTCCCAATGAAAAGGTCTGAGGAAAATGAGAAAATAAAACCTCCACCGAGCTACTATGGGGGCACATCTCCCCCTATTTTAAATTTCCTTTAAAGTCATTACTCCAAACTAAACAGCGTAAGACATAAATTAATAATCTGACACACGCAGGTTGGGAAAGCCAGCACTGTGGGTTCCTGAGTGAAGGTGTGCTCTGGGCCTCCTGAAGCTTCCTTCTCAGGTCTCCTCCTGTGTTTCCACCTCCTGCTGTCCTGCTCCTCACATGCCACTACAACTATTTCTTTCCCATCTAAGAAGTCTCCCAGAACAGAGGACACATTTCTCCACCCTGTATACCCTTCAGGCACCCAGCACAGAATCTGCCATAACACAGGACTGTGGAAAAACAGAAAACAAATTTTTCTAGAAGTTTCACCTTCTCCAATTGATTTGTTTCATTTTAGAAATGAGGTGGCCCAGTAAATGGTTCCTACATTCCTGAGGGGTAAACAAGTTTTCAAGCTGTCAAACCTGTTGAAAGCATGCACACACACAGGGCAGGAGGCTGGTCCCACCGGACCCAAAGCCCTGCGTGACGAGCATCTCTTCAGTAGGGCTCCCCAAGGAAGGGGCAATCCCACAATCTCCCCACCACATTGAACAAAAAGGGGCAATAGGACCTACAGCTAGCCTCACTGAGATATGCAGTCAGCCCAAATGGGAGGACACTGAGGACCCCAAGCTGCAAAGAGAATCCCTGGCCTCCCAATCAAGACATCAGGAGGAGATGTGGCCAAGAGCACAAATCACCAAGAGCTTGTGCTAACTGGACAATGATTTCAAGTACCCTCAGAGGGGCCCAAATTTGGAAGCACTCCAAATCCCAGAAAGCTTTGAAAAACTTTACCATTTAAAATCAGCTTGACAGTCCGTGGGGGAAATCCAGAAACCTCCTTAGGTTCCAGAGCATGCTCAGGCACAGCCATGTTTAGAAAGCACTCCCATACAGGGGCAGGCAACTGCTTCCCGATGACATGGGACAGAAGGTCTGTGTGGGTGGTCTCACTACTGCTGAGGAATGGGCAGGGTCATCAGGGAGATACTGGGGAGAAAGCCCTCTAAAGAACAAGGCTGGCAAATGCCTATGCACAAGGCAATCTCCAGAAAGTAGAAGGCTGGGCTCCAGCAGGCCTGGGTCAGGATGGGCAAGTCTACTGGCATATGAAAACCAGACACCCTGGACTTGATCAGGGAAGAAAGGAGGAGCCACTCAATGCTCTACAGCCCTATTTAAAGTGGACAGAATGAGACTCTTTGTAATGATTTTACACTTCAAGCACATTCCAATAAAACTTCTCTTTAAGGTTCAACTCAACTACAGGTGCTACTGAGGTCCATGGGGTAATAATACAACAACAACTGCTTTAGGTCCAGAGAAATTTGAAGCAATTTGTAGTGATTTTGTCCAGTGAGAAAGTTTTATGCAGCAAGCACAAAGTTGTGCAACTCCCCATTAAAAATTATAAGGATACCAAACTAAAAGAAATTTTTCCAACTAATACCAAATGACATAATAAATCAATTTGGTTTATTGTTTTGGTGTTGAACAAATAATCAGAGAGTGTTATAATCACATGGTAGTACCAAATACTTCATCATACCTACATGATAGTGATTCAAATGAATTCTCACAACAATCCTAAAGGCAGGTACTGTTATTTGCCCCATTGTTCAGATGAGGAAACTGAGGTTCAGACTCCTTGTGCAACTTGCCCAACATCATCAGCTAGTAAGGGGCTAAGTTGGGAGTCACCCTGTCTTTCAGAGTGTTTGCCTCTAAGCACTATTACCTTGCAAGGTTCTGTACTTCCAGATATATATATATATATATATATATACATATATATATATATATATATATAAAATACACACACACATAACTATATATTTAAAAATATATATATATACACACACACACACACACACACACACACACACACACACACACACAAGTCCTGTTCTCTAGGATCTTGTATCTAGTAGAGGAAATACAGACCATGGATATTCAAAGACAGAGTCCCTGGTTCCTCCACTAGCTGCTTTTGCCTTTCTGATCCCCCACAAGGACACAAGCTTAAGGAAAAGAACTCCACTCCACATCTGCTCACCTCTGGACCTTGAGCATGGGGCACAGAAAGGCCCTCAAAATTTACCTGCTGAATCAATGAATGAAAAGTAGAGTTCCCAAACAACAAGACAAAGCCCGTGACTAAGTCGACAAAAAAAAAAAAATAAGAGGACTAAACAGTAAATCTCAGGAGTTAGGACAGATGAAAGCCAAGTACCTTCTTTTCATTGATCAGGGCAATGTGCTGCAGTGTCATGTTACTGCAGAGGCTGGGGCACAAAGCTTACAAACGGCCTTCTGCTCCCATCTACTGTGTTCTTGGCCTTGTGAGGCATGGCTGCACTTGAAGAAGAGATGCAGACAAGCTCCCACAATCACACTCCCTCCCACCCCCACCCCCACCCCCGGGCCTAGAGCCTGAAGGCGACATCTGAACCCAGCTTCATCACAGCTGCACTTCATTCTTGATAAACAGGAAGACAAGCAAGTCCACCAGCCTCTCAAGTAGTTGGGGTTGCAGGTGAGCACCAGCTTTGTCACACCTTCTGTCATGAGAGGATATTGAATTTTATCAAAGGCTTTGTCTATATCTATTGAGATGATCATGTGATGTTTATTCTTGATTTATGTATGTATTGTATTAAAAGTTTATTGATTTGCTTGTACAAACCATCCTTGTAACTCTGGAATGAAACCAACTTGATTGTGGTGTACTTTATTTATTTATTTTGTACCAGGAACACTTTACCACTGAGTCACACCTCCAGACCTTTTGGGGATTTTGTTTATTTTGTTTGGTTTTTACACTGTGAGACAGGGTGCTGCTAAGTTGCTGAGGTTGACCTATAATTCACAGTTCTCCTGCCTCAGCCTCACAAGTTGCTGGGATACAGGCATGTGCCATCACATTCAGCAAAAAATGAGGCCCCTGTCACAATGCTAGGGACTGAACCCATGGCCGTGGGCATGCCAGGCAAGCATTCTACAACTGAGTCACAATCCAGACCTCTATGATCTTTCTAATATGCTGCTGAATTTGATTTGCAAGTTATTTTATTGGGAATTTTTGCATCTATGTTCATCAGGGCATAGGTTCATAATTATCCTTTATTGTATGTGTCCTTATCAGGTTTTGGTAGCAAGGTAATATTAGTTTGGTAGAATCTGAAAAGTTCCTTCCCCTTCTATTTTATGGAATAGTTTAAGAATCATTGGAATTAGATCTTTATAATTCTGTCAAAATTCTGCAGTGAATTCATCCATTCCTGAGTTCTTCTTTGACGGGAGACTTCTTTTTTTTTTTTTTTTAATATTTATTTATTTGCTTTAGTTGTACACAATGCAATGCATTTATGTTTACATGGTGCTGAGGATCGAACCCGGGCCGTGCACGTGCTAAACGAGCACTCTACCACTGAGCCACAACCCCAGCCCGAGACTTCTTATCACTGCTTCAACCTCATTAGTTTTTACCAATCTATAGTATAATTTTTATATTTTGTTGGTTCAATTTTGGCAAGTCTTATGTGTCTAGAAATTCTGTCCATTTTCACAGATTTTCCAGTTTATTGGCATAGGGTTTTTCAAAATATTCTCTGATGATCCTTTGAATTTCTGTTGTCAGATCTCCTTTTTCATCTCTACTGTATCTATTATATCACTATTATAGTTTTATTTGTTAAGACTTTTCTTTCTTTTGGTTAGTTTAGCAAATTTTTCACTTTTATCTTTTTAAACAATCAATTATTTCATTATCGCTTTGTATTTGTATTATTCCTTTAGTCTCTATTTCACTTATTTCTGCTCTGATGTTTATTTATTTTTCCTTCTACTGATTTTGAGACTGGTTTGCTTTTATCTTTCCAAGACCATGAGAGGCACCATTAGCTTACTTACTTAAGATCTTTTTTCTTTGATGTGCATACTCATAGCTGTAAAGTTCTCTCTTGGCATTGCTTTCTCTATATTCTACAGAATCTGCTGCTGTGTTTACATTTTTATTTGACTCAGGAATTTTTTAACTTCCCCTCTTATTTCTTCAATGAACCTCTATTCATTCAATAGTGTCATTCAATCTCCATGTTTGTACTCTGCAATTTCTCTGTTGATCTCTAGTTTTATTCCATTTATGATCAAGTAATATGCAAGAAATTATTTCAATTGCTTTAAATTCTTTAAGTCGTGCTTTTAAATTAATACAGTCTATTCTGAAAAAAAAATCCACATACTGATGAAAAGAATGTATATTCTCCGGCTATTAGATGGAATATTCTGTAGATATCTGTTATGTCCACTTGATCAACAGTGTAACTTAACTTTGATGTATTTTGTTTGTTTGTTTGCTGTTTTGTCTTTCTGAATGACCTACTATTGTGGTTTGGATCTGAAATGTCCCTCAAAGTCTCATGTGTTGAGGGTTTGGTCTCTGATGCAGTAGTGTTCAGAATTAGGTCTTTTGGGGGAGGAATTGGATTACCAGGACTCTAACCTCATCAGTAGATTAATCCATTGATAACAGAATGAACTACTGGAAGATGATAAAAGATATGGGGAAGTAGAACCAGGTTGGAGGAAGTAGGTCATTGGAGATATGCCCTTGGGGACTACATCTAGTCCCCCAGCCCCTTCTCGCCTCTCTGCTTCCTGGCTATCTTTAACTAAGCAGCTTTCTTCTGTCAATATTCTGCCTCACCTCAGGTCCAAAGAAATGGAGCCAGACAACAATGGACTGAAACTTCTGAAACAGTTGAGCCAAAATAAATCTTTTCTCCATTGAGGTGTTTTTCTCAGGTGTTTTGTCCCAGCAATGAAAAGCTAACAAAAACAACTATCTACCAGAGAATGGGAAAAATGAAATCACCCACTAATATTGTTTGAGGCCTATCTCTCCCTTTATGTCTAGTAGTGTTTCTTCCATAAAATTACATGCTCTGATGTTTGGTGTGTACATGTTTATGACTACTATAGTTTCTCGATGTATTATTCTTTTAATCCACACACAGTAACCTTCTTTGTCTCTTCTGATTTTGTTTTAAAGTCTATTTTGTTTACATATAGCTACTCCTGCTTGCTTCTGGATTCTAACTGCTTGCAGTATCATTTTCCATCATTCACTTTCAGTTTGTGTATGCCTTTGTAGGTAAGGTGAGCTTCTTGCAAGCAGAATGCTGTTGGGTCTTGTTTTTTAATCCATTCAACCAGCCTACATCTTTTCATTAGAGAATTAAGACCATTTATGTGTCACTCCAGAAGAGTACAGAAAATTTCCTTCATTTGTTTGTTTACTTATTTATTTTTGGGGTGCCAAGGATTGAACCCAGGGCCTTATGCATACAAGGCAAGCACTCTACCAACTGAGCTATATCTCCAGCCCAAGACCATTTACTTATTATTAAAAGGTATGTTATTAGGACTGGGGATATGGCTCAGTGGTAAAGCACTTGCCTACACTGGGTTCAATCCCCAGTACCACAAAAAGAAAAGGAAGGGAGGGAGGGGCATAAAAGATATGTTATTATGGAAAGGTTATTATTGAAAAGTATATACTTGTTCCTGTCATTTTGTTGTTTTTCTTCTGATTGTTTTGAATATTACATATTCATTTCTTCCTCTCATTCATCTTATAAGTTTGATGGTTTACTCTGTTGATAATGTCTGATTGTTTATTATTTGTCATTTGCATTACTACTCTTCTAGTGGAATTTCTTCTTTCATATGCGCTTGTAGTTGTTTCTCTCTCTTCAAGTGTCTTCTGAAATACTGGTCCAGTTATCATGAATTCCCTTAGTTCATGCTTACCTCAAATGGAATTCCATTCTAAGAAATCATACCATAGAAATTATCAGAGAGGCATAAAGGAACTGTGTTGAAGTGTGGAACACGATACAGTGTATGATGGGAAAAACTGGAACATTCCAGTAATAAAGAGTTATAAAATAAGCATATATACTTATATGATAAAATATTATTCAATATGAATAGAATTTTGAAGGATATAATAATAAATCTCAGGGCTGAGGCTATAGCTCAGCAGTAGAGCGCTTGCCTCACACATGTGAGGCACTGGGTTTGATCCTCAGCATTACAAAAAAATAAATAAAGATATTGTATCCATCTACAACTAAAATATAAATTAAAAAATAATAATAATAAAGCTCACTGCTAAGTGAAAAAGGAAAATTAAAAACTATTTCTTAAAACGTCTTTTGTGGGAATGCTATAAACCCAAATATATTGCTGATTATCTTTGGATAATAAGAGGGGATTCTACATTTTCTTTTTATATACTTTAAAATTATCAGAAAAAATATTTGCCTTTAATAATTGAGAGAAAAATACAACTTCTGGAATGTGAATAGAAAGGCACTGAGTTAAATTGAGAGCCCTTCATGTTTTCATTTGTGTTATATATACATATGATAAAAAAATAAAAATAAGCCAATCAATAAATTATAAAAAAATTAAGCAGAAAACCAACACATAAATGCAGAAACCCAATGAGAAAATAGAAAAGTGAAATTGGTCAATAATCCAAGAACTGAAATGTTCAAAAATAAAACAAAAATGCTAGATTTTAAGAAATCTGACAAGAAAAGCAAGCTAACCAAATAAAGTTCATAATGAAAAAAAGGATCTATCCAAAGACATAGATATTTCAAGTATACAAAAGTACTGCCACTGAATTTTGAAGGTGTAGAATTAATGAAAATGTAAATTACAGAAGTGGACTCCAGAAGTCAAAAAGTTCAAATGAGGGGCTGGGGTTGTGGCTCAGCGGTAGAGTGCTCGCCTAGCACATGCGTGGCCCGAGTTAGATCCTCAGCACCACGTACAAATAAATGCATTGTGTACAACTAAAGCAAATAAATACATATTTTTTTTAAAAAGTTCAAATGATTCAAAAGCAAGAAGTAATAATCCCCTCAGGAACTAACCCTTTCTGGACAGTGATCAAGTACACAGCCTTACCTCCCTGAGAAGTCTTCCTGACAAGTAATGCAAAGTGAATTATCTTTCATTTTCAAGAAACTACCAATCCCAAAGCTATTAAAATGTTCCAGAAAAAGGAGAGGGAAGGGAAGGGAGGGGGCGGGGTAGGAATGATGGTGGAATGAGTTAGACATCATTACCCTAAGTACATGTATGAAGACACGAATGGTGTGAAAATACTTTGTGTATAACCAGTGACCTGAAAAATTGTGCTCTATGTATGTAATATGAAATTAATTGCATTCTGCACGTATGTATAAAAAATTAGGATAAATAAATAATTTAATTTTAAAAAAATGTTACAAAACACATAAACTCATGGAAAGTTACTAAATCAATTTTGTGGGGCTAGTTTAAATCAAAACTCAACAAAACCCACCTCCTACCTCAAAGGAAAGCATATATACTGATGGGAATATGCTAAACACAAAATTAGGAAGTAACATTTAACATTACCAAGAACAATTTATTATTAGAAAATGTTCAAATGGCTAAAACCAAATTAACATCTAAGTTAACACCCTGAAGACTACAATGAAATGCAACTCCTGTTCCAATTAAAAACTCTAAAAAACACAAATCAAAGAATAATCCATTTACATGACTTAAATTGACTCTCCCCAACCAGTAAGTAAATGATAAAAATTAGCAGAGAAAAAGTACAAATACTCCAAGTAAAATAAGAAATAAACAGAGATCATCACGAAAGCTTGACCAACTCAATAAGCCACAAAGTAAAACCCAGAGCAGTTATATCAACATGAAATGAAAGAAGTTTAAGTGGAGGAGGGAGCACTCCATTCCTATCAGCAACATTAGCAATCAATCTACAAATAAATAGATAAAGCATAACCTAAAATTACCTGAAAATACATTAATCCAAAATGTCAGATCCTAAACATGAGAGAAATTACCCACCTTGACTGAGTTATTAAAAAAAAAATTAAGGGGCTGGGGTCGTGGCTCAGCAGTAGAGCACTGGCCTAGCACATGCGCGGCCCAGGTTCGATCCTTAGCACCACATAAGAATAAAGGCATTATGTACAACTAAAACAAATAAATAAATATTTTTTAAAAAATTAAAATTAGAGGATACTTTATGTCTAGATGAGGAAGCTTAATAATAAAAATATTTTAGAGATTCTAATGCTGTAATCAGAGTCATCCCCTACACAAGGATGACAAAATTCAGCCAATGAAGCCAAGATTATCAAGTCATATAAGAAAATGCTTTGGCTGGTCGAAGTGATACATGCCTGTAATTCCAGCAACTGAGTCAGGAAGATTGCAAGTTCAACTTGCAACTTAGCAAGACCCCAAGCAACTTAGCAAGACCCTGTCTCAAAATAAAAATTGAAAAGTTCTGAGGGTGTAGCTCAGTGGTTTTTACCTCTGGGTTCACTCTGAAGGGGATGGGAGGAAGGGAAAGGAGAGGAAAGAATGCTATGGCCTGGGGATGTGGCTCAGTGGTAAAGTGCTTGGCTGGCAAACACAAGGCCCTGGGTTCAATCTCCAGTGAAAGAAAGAGGGCAGGGGAGGGGAAACTATTTAGCCATTAATAATATGATACACATTTTGGGGCCGGGGTTGTGGCTCAGCGGTACAGCACTAGCCTAGCATGTGCGAGGTGCTGGGTTTGATCCTCAGCACCACATAAAAATAAATAAACAAAATAAAGGCATAAAAATTTTTCATTAAAAAAAAAAAACAATAATAATATGTTACACATTTTGATCAACTGACATGGGAAAATATCCACCAAAAATGTCAAGAGGGAATAAAGGGCACCCCCCAAAAAAAAAAAAAAAAAAAAAAAAATCAGTCTATCTCAAAGCACATGTAGGTAAAAATACAGATGTACGGAAATAGTGACAAATGCTCCGCAGTGAGAAGCTGGTTATCTCTTAGGGATGAGAGTATGTGAGCCTGTGCATTCAGAACTTTTATAGAAAGCACTATGTAACTTTCACAAATTTGGAAGGGAAGAAGTTTAAATGTAATAAAGAAAAAAAAAAAAGAAAAGAAGTACACCAAAACATTAACATCCTTATATGGCTGAATTATGGTTGCTTTTCAACTGCTTTAACACTTTTTTTTTTCCATTTTCCAAATTTCCCACAAAATTAACAAAAACATTTTTTTTAAAAAACCTTTCAACCAAATTGTTAAGATATAAACCACAACACTTTCTTTAAAAATTTCATTTGGACCCTCTTAATTCTTTTGTGCTTATATGTGTCAAATTCTCAATTACTCTCTAACCATAGTATTACTTCCAGCATTAGATTCAAAATTTACCAGAATCATTCCAATCAGGAAGAAAACATGCAAGAGTCTTAAGAGCCTGAATGCATTTGTTTAAATCAAAAAGGAAAGTGAAATGTGGTGAAGAATCAGAAAGGTGGGACTGAGTCTTACCGTAAAACTGTTGTTGACATTTTTGGTGCTGGATTCAGCTACGCTGGCATCCGTCAGGTCCACCTCATCAAATATGATTGACTGGAGAAAAATAAATCCCAGGATTCAGACATGCCAAGACAAATGTGTCCCAAGCTCTGGCCATACCCACCACTCTCCTGACCCCCAGAAACCAGGTTCCTTGAAAATGGCACATGATCAATAAGCTGACAAATTAATGCAACCACCCTGACTGCTTCTAACAAAGAGCATGCTTGGAACTCATAGGGATAGTGCTGTGATTTTGTTTTTAATCCAGCGAGCTCATCAGTGATTGCACTAGTGAAAACAAATATTTACCAATACTTCTATGTTTATTTTTTAAATCAAACACTACTATTAATAGGAAGGTTTCACTTTTTTTTTTTTTTTTTTTTTTTTTTGTACCAGGAACTGAACCCAGGGGTGCTTTACCATTGAGCCACTTCCCAGCCTTTTTTTACATTTTATTTAGAGATATATTTTTTATATTTTATTTATTTGCTAAATTATTGAGGCTGGCTTTGAACCTGTGATCCTCCTGGCTCAGCCTTCCGAGCCGCTGGAATTACAGGAGTGCACCACCACCCCCAGCCAGGGTTTCACTTTGAAATGTGAAGTATGTTCTCATGCAATGGTCCACCTGTGTTGGACTGAACATCTTCCATCCTTCTGGCTTGTTTTTCCATCCAGCACATTTAGGGGAAAGGTCCTGGTTGCAATAAACTAATCCAGGGGAAGAGACAGACCCTAATAGTAGGGATCTGACTATAAGGAAAACCAGGAGCCAAGCCAAAGGAATTGAGTCCTGGAGAGGAACAGTCAGTCTCCAAGCAAGGGATAGGAATGAGGCCTGTAGACTCCCTTTTTAATCCTCTCCCCCAAGCCATCCACCACAGACCCCACCTCCTATATACTGTTCCCTCTACTCTAAGGAGCACCCAGGAATAATGCTAACTGCTGGAAAGCATACAAATGAAGAATTTCACATTTCTGGTCACACCCCAAGAAGCCCAGTATGCTTCAAAAACCACTCTTAGCTCATAATAAGAGATGGATAAGCCTGTAGTCCCCATCTTCCTGAAGGGACAATGTTCCACTGTGTTTAACTCTGTGACCCTCTTCTGCTTTCCCCATTAGTGATGAGTGACATTAAAGAAAAGGAAAATGAATAAATTTTCTAAGAAATAAAATAGGCCTTGAGACAAACAAAACCTGACACACCAGAATCCTGCAAAGCCAGCTGGAGTGCGTCCCTCCCTCTAGAAAGGGCCTGCGCTCTGCTCTGAGTGCATGCTTCTTGTTTTACCCCACAGGGGTCTCAAGAGATGGCTCTCATTCTCCCTTGAATACATATCTACTTTCCTAAATAAACCTGTGTCTATGCCTCTAGAGGGAAGAAAACTAGCTGGGAAGAACAGGTCTGTGAATTAGAGCTCCCCACCATCCTACAAGCTGAACTCCCCAAGTGTTCCTGTCACTACACCTCACCTTTGCAGTTTTGGCATAGTACAGTGTTCGCCCGCGAAGCTTAAAGTATCTCCTTTTTGATCGCTGGAATGAATTGTTCTGCTTCGTCAACATCCCCTCCTTGATGACAGTCTGAAAGACAGAAACATATTCATGAACTTGAGTTTCTAAGGCGCATCCAGCTGACACACACCCCAGGGTGGCTATGTGCATTTGAATCTCTAAGGGGCCAAGCGGCCTACCAGAGAAGTGCTCCTCACTCTCTCAAACCATGCCCTGTGCACTGCAGTATGCTGCTGAGGAGGCACTGGCACACCCATTCTTTAAGGGGCAATGGCAAGCCTGTGTCAGGCAGCGTGTCAGAGGCCCAGATGTGCCCTGGATAAGCCTGGGCAGAGGGGAAACTGAGGCTTGCAGATTGCAGTAAGCAACAGCTGGGAGGACAAATGGAACAGGAGCCCAGCACATTCTCTAGCTTTAGCATTTGGTACGTTTCAGCTATTCTTGGCCCTATCTCTGTGTTCTCTGGCTTCCTGCCATTTCTCAGGATCCTGCTGCCAATTCTGTCTATGTCCATTGCTCTGGGGTTCAGCATAGCTCCAGGCCTGTTCTCTACTCAGCCCTCAGCACAAGCATTTGTGCACAATAAGAGATAAGTGCCACAACTAGAAGCTCTGACACCCATCCCATCCCAGCACACTAAGGAGCCCACTACACAGAGTTCACCTCTCAGAGAATCCATAACATACCCTGGCTCAGGTAAAGCAAGAACAGAGGGATACAGATTCTCTGGAGCTGTCTTCCCCTATGCATCCCATGTGTTAGACTCTTAATGGACTGAGCCCTGTACCCCACTTGAGAATTAAATATTCAAGGACCTACTCAGTTGCAAGATATCTCAGGCCACTCAGAGCTCAACATGGTCAACACAATGAACAGGGGCTGGAGGTGAAACTCAGTAGCAGGGTGCTTGCCTCACAGATGCGAAACTCTGAGTTCAACTGCCAGCACCACAGGGGGAGGTGGGAGGGGGAACTAATAAACACCACACAGGAAAACAAGAACCATGCTCTCAGCATTTGATACTTTTTTATACCACACCTAACAGAAACCTCCATTCCACCAGGAGTCTAACATGCAAACAGAGGGAGAATTTACAAAAATTCTGTTCAAGCACGTGCATACTTCAAGTAACTTTAAAAGCAATGTATGTAGGAAATATTCAGGCATCTAAGCCCACTTAAAACTTCCTAAAATAAGCCAGGCGTAGTGACACATGCCTGTAATCCCAGCAGCTCAGGAGGCTGATGCCAGGAGGATCACAAATTCAAAGCCAACCTCAGCAACTTAGTGAGGCTCTAAGCAACTCACTGAGACCCTGCCTTTAAATAAAAATAAAATTTAAAAAAAAAAAAAAAAGGGCTGGAGATGTGGCTCAGTGGTTAAGTGGCCCTGGGTTCAATCCTTGGTACCAAAAAAGAAAAACTTCCAAAGATAAAATCAGTATGAACCAGACACAGAAACCCTGAATTACACAAAGGCAAAAGAAAGGCAAGAGTCCATCAGCCTGCTGATCAAAGGAGAGAGAGCAGGACAAGAAGCACAGCCCCACCAACCAAATATACAGGGCCAGGCCTCAGACCCTTGGCTGAGGGCCAGAGCACAGCACCTGGGGTCCCCTCTCCTCATTGGCTGCAGGATATCCTCCCTGTGCCACTTCTGGGCAGGGTGGGCCACATGTGCCAGCATTTACCACCACTTCCACCATGTTCCCCACTCACCATCCCGTGGGCCCCCATAGATGGAGTCTGTGCTCCAGTGCCAACCTGCTGCTACCACAAGCTGCCTTGTCCAGCTCCCTAGAGATCGATCCAGGCCCAGGGGGAAAAGTGCTGACAAATTTACTTACACAGTGGCTTCTACCTTTACCTCCTTGCAGTTAACTAACGATTGCCAAGAAGAAAGAAAAGAGGAACCCAACATTACCCCCATGAGCCAGAAAAGACACATCAGACTACGGTCACTATCATACAGATCATGTGCCAAAACAGAACTATCCAGAAGCCAGGATATAAACCAGTCTACCGTATGGAAGGACTAGAAACTGGAGTTTCCTTATAAGCATCCTTTACAGATTGTAAAGTTCATGTTAAATACAACTGTACACAACACCATCATAAAGTTCATGTTAAATACAACTACACACAACACCAGTCCTGGGACCCTGGGGCAATACTCTGTGAGATCCTCTCTTTGTGCACTTCAAAGGACTCGCTTTGTGAAGATGCCTTCTCACCCCTCATTCATCTTCCTTACCTCTGCAGGGGAAGAAATCGCTTCCATCTCTTTCATAAATGCAATTTTATAAAAAAGCAAAAGCTAACAAAACCAATAAGCCAAAACCCAGAAAATGTATAAATTATCTTTAAAGAACAGATGCTCAGATCATTTTTCTTGCATCTTTCGCCACCCATCTCATACAGAAAAAGAAAAGCAAAATTAAAATCCAACACACACACACACACACACACACACACACACACACATACACGTCTTTCAGAAAGCGGATGAGAGCCTGCGATCTTGGGCAGCCCAAGGAGACCTGCTGTTCTATTTATAGAACAAGCATGCTCAGAAAAAGACTCTGGTGGGTTTTAGCGGAAAAGGCTGGGGAAAAGATAAAGACCAGTATTTCTTTGAAGCTTTCTCAGAAACTGCATTTCTTCTCCTGATTCGCTGCTCCTGAATACTATAGATATGCTGCAGAATATTTTTAAACACTCAGTCAAAAGCAATGAACTAAAAGTGGTTGAGAAAATCACACCCCAAAAATGTACTTTGCATTGGGCAGCCTATGAGAGGCTCCCACAGGAAACACTGCTGTGCTGGCAACCCTCCCCAACCCAGAGAGAAGCAGGAGTCAGCGCCAGACCTGCTCGCTCACGCAGTTCTCAGTTCTCACTCAGTGCACAAACAGAAGGGACAGCTCTGTCATTCCAGGGTAGCCTTATCACAATCAGAGACAAACATACAACACATACCAAGAAAATGTTCAGTCACCAGTCAGATAAAAAGCGGCAAGTGGACAAGCCAGCACTCTAACCACCTCCAACCAACAGTAAGCAGGACACAGTCCAAAGGTGGGACCTCGAAGCAGAACCAGAGCGACAAAGCCAGTGGAGTAAGAAGCCTGAGTCTAAGTTGGCTCTAGAAGCCACAGCCACCCATAGACCACACAGACACAACACACCCACCCCGCAGTCCAAGACCACAAGGCTCTTCTGTGGGGGAAAGGGAAGCAGAAGTCTCTAGTGGTCTCTCCTCACGAAGACAGCTCTGGAAATAACTCTGAAAAGGGCTTCAAATCAGTGAGCAGAGAAGGTCCACAGCAGGCTCCACAAGCCCTGGTCAAATACACACTGCCAGGTATCCTTTGAAAGGAGCCATGGGGGCTCCATCACAGGGTAAGGATGCCTCCTCTCTTTCCTGCCTCCCTTCCTCAAACACAGGGCAGTGTTGTGAACAGAAGTTCAGACCAGAGAAGGACAAACAGCTGCACAAGGCGGGTGCTAAGGAACAGGGGACATATGTAATGCCCTCCAAGGGAAGGCCACACACCACATGTCTTAGCAGGTACCTGAGCAGATGGGAGAGCAGGGCCTGGGGCCTCAGAGGCCCCCCAAGCTGCTAAGCTAGAGACAGAGACCAGCAGGGCAAGAAGGCTAGACAGCCCCAGATCACTACCTGCCTGTTTTCTATAGGTCACCAAGCCCTGAATGAGGGCGTAGTGACTCAGAAGCCCACTTTAAAAAAGATGAGGAGACAGGACAGAAATATCAGATGACTCCAAAGCATCCAGCTGGGGGAAAGGGTGCAGGTTTCATTTTGGACATGTGGAGTACATGGCCCCAAACAGCCAAGGGAGTTTGGTGTGAAGCTGGCAGCCAGCTCTCTGACTCTATGAAGTCCCCCAGTAAGAAGGTGTGGGATCCCAGGAAGCCCAGGGAAACAGGATCAGGAGGACCAATGGTTCTGGTTCAGGGACAGAAAGGAGGAGGGGAGGTCAAAAGGACAATGACAAAGTGGTCAGAAATCAGGAGATAGTTACATTGAGAAGTGAGCAGCACAGTGGTAAGGCCCGGGGGAAAGTCACCAGGCAGAGCAGACTGGTGGCCAGCCAGAGGGCAAAGCTACACACATTGTAGGAGCCCTGTTTGGGGAGATGGCTTGAATTGCGGTAGACTATGAGCCATGGAGATTTGGGCATTGTCGCCTTCCGTAGTCTCACGGGACTTGGCCCGGGATCTCGAGTGACTTGGCCGAGATTGCTGATCGGGTCAGCGCCATTTTGGTGGTGTGTGCGGCGCGTGTTGGTCGTTGTTAGAGCCAGAGAGAAAAGTTATCAAAATAAAAAGCTGTTTGTCTCCAGTTTGCTTCTGAACTTCTTCCCACGGCTTCGTTGCTCCAAGCGGCCATCGCTTCAGGCAGCAACACACATCACTCCAAAAGGTACCCAAAAGCAAAAAAAGCCAAGGACGGGTTTTTTAACTTGCTTATTTCTTGACTTCTTACTCTGCCTCACTATTCTTTCTTATGATACATTTCTGATGGCCACAGAGGGTTTCACTGTCCCAACATTCTCTATGGCATAACTATTCCCACAGCTGCAACACTCAGAATGCTCCGCTCACTCAATACTATCAACAAAGCTTCAATGGGGCAGAATCAGTGGTAGAGTCCTTCCCCACCCCTCCCCAATATTGGGGATTGAACCCAGGGTTGCTCTACCACTGAGCTATATCCCCAGCCTTATTCATTCATTCACACTCATTCACTTATAGACTGATTCTTGCTAAATTGCCATGTCTGGCCTCAAATTCACAATCCTCCTGCCTTAGCCTCCCAAATCACTGAGATTATAGGCATGTGTCAACACTCCCAGCTGTGGTAGGGCTCTTGCTTTTAAGACCAAAGCCCTGAGTTACACCCCAGCACCGCAAGACAAGAAAAGGTCTCAGTGCGAATTTCCATTGCTAAATATCTGCATACGTCCTCGACTACTTCTTATAGTAAATTTGCTAGAGGTGGAGTTTGGGGATCAAAGATCCTCCAGAAACAGGCCTTTGCAGACTAAAGCCAGTTGTGGAACAGAGGTGGCATTACAGATAAACGGGGACTAAGGCAACAGGCTCCTCCCCTCATCCCACAGACACAGTGAGTCCCAGGCAGATTCTAGATGTGATGTGAAAGGCAAAATTTTAAAACTGTCAACAGACAATACAGGAGCATTTCTGTACAACTGTGGAACTGGGAAAGGATTCTCAAATATGATCATCCTAAACCAAAGATCAGTTGCTCAACTCAATTAAATTGCAACTGAAAATTTCTGTTCACCAAAGACACCTAAAAAAAAAAAAAAAAAAAAAAGAAAAGCAATCGTCTGTGTAGGCAAATGTGTACACAACTGCCAAAAAACAGAATATACAAGGAACTCCCACAAAAAAAAAAAAAAAAAAAAAAAGAAAGAAAGAAAGAAAGAAAAGAAAATCAGCAGAAAACACAAACAGGTATTCACCACAAGAATAAGTGCAGCGGTGACTGCAGTGATAGGGGCCTAGCCAGGCTGGGACACGAGGCCATAAGGAGCAAGCAGCCCGCACACTGGGGCTCTGGTGGGGTGGGCCCACACATATGCCACACCCTTCACTGCAGAGGGCAGGCAGTGTTCTGTGTGAAAAATGGTAAAGGAAAAACACCACTAATCAAAAAAAGGCTAGAAGTACAATCTCAGGCTAACCATGTCTCATGAGTGTGTTTAAATTTCCATTTTACCTGATAAAAGAAAGAGAAAAAACAGCTGCAAAGTAGTCAACTAGTAAAAGAATAAAGGTAACTACCAAGGACAGCATCTCCTATGGTGCAGAGGCTGAGGGCAAAGAGCCACCAACCTACCCTTGAAAGCCAGGAAATGGGGGTGGGGGAAGAAAGAAAGCAGTGAAAATCAGACAAATGTTCGTTTTTTTTTTTTTTAGTTGTAGATGGGCATAATACCTTTTATTTATTTATTTTTATGTGGTGTTGAGAATCAAACCCAGTGCCTCACATATGCCAGGCAAGTGCTCTACACTGAGATAACACCCAAGCCCCGCCAATGTTCATTTTAACTATCAATCTGTCCCAAAACCTTTGCAGTCCCTCAACAAAATATTACATAAACCTCACTACGTTAGGCAACAGCATCTGTATTCACAAAGTCCAGAAAGAGTGAGAATACTAGCATAAGAAATTAGTACATAAAAGGACTATGGCAATGCTTCAGTGGAAAGAAGGTAGTAAAACCTAATACTATAAATAGAAATATCACCTCAAAATTTCATGAGCATTTTTTATAACACTAACACTACATCCAATTAACAAATAGCAAAACTGGTCAACAGAGAGACTGAACAATGTGTCCAAGGTTAAACAGATAATAACAGTTCACAAAAGAAACCCCAGGCCTCCTCCTTACTCTACCTCAAAACTTCTTCTAGGGTTCATAATTCATGAATACAATAATTCATGAACAGGAAACAAAATAACATGTTCAGGGCTGGGGTTGTGGCTCAGTGGCAGAGGACTCGCCTCGTATGTGCGCAGCCCGGGTTCGATCCTCAGCACCACGTAAATATAAATGCACTGCATTGTGTACAACTAAAGTAAATAAATAAATATTTAAAACAAAATAAAAATAACATGTTCATTTAAAAAGGCATGTACAGGGCTGGGGTTGTGACTCAGTGGCAGAGCGCTCGCCTTGCATGTGCGCGGCCCGGGTTCGATCCTCAGCACCACGTAAACATAAATGCATTGCACTGTGTACAACTAAAGTAAATAAATAAATATTTTTTTTAAAAAAAGGCATGTACAATATATTCTAAGATGCACAGGCTATTTAAAATGCTTGTATCCACTCTACACAGGAGTCTTTTCATTCTGCAGGTCTCACACCAGCTTTGGAAGCAGAATCAATAATCCGAAAACCCAAATCTGAGATGTTCCAAAATCCCAAACTTTTTGCACATGTCACATGACACCCCAAAAGTTTTGAATTTTGGAGCATGCTGGATTTCATATTTTCGGATTAAGCTTGCTCAACTAGGGAAGTCCAGGCAAATGTTTCAAAATCTGAAAAACCTGAAAACCTGAAACATTTCTAGTCCCATTTATTTTGGATAAGGGATACACAACCTAGAGCAATACTCCGTTTTACAGATTAGGGAACTGAGGGGCAGAAAGATTAAGTAACTCGCTCAAAGCTATGTGGCTAGTAAATGGCAAAATTAAGATGCTAACCTGGCCCTAGATCCAGGCCAAAAATACTTGTAGGCAAAATTAAGCTTCAGCTTATGTTTATTGACAACTCAAACAGACAAAGGTAAATTCCTTCATTTATACTAGCTGAGCAAGTGTAGGCTACATGAAACATTCTACGTGAGCATCTCTGTGGACGGAGAGGGCACACCTGGGCAACTACTATGCTGGAGAACTCCTCTCAACTCTGCAGAGGAACTCCACATGCACTTTTTTCCAAAGACCCCCGCAAAAGTCCAGGGAAGAATAGCCACTCTCCCAGATCTCCCCACTTTGAGATGGGATCTCATTCTGTTGCCCAGGTTGGTCTCAAAATTCCTGAGCTCAAGTCATCTTCCTGCCTCCCAACTACAGGTGTGCACCACCAAAACTGGCATTCTTACCAGCCAGCAGAACCCAATTTCCCCTTTGCCACTACGCATTTTCCTCCTCCAATGCCACCAAAGTTAAAAGTGACAGTGTAGCAAAGCCCCTAGACCATTTAAGGTCCTAAAGACTGAACTAGAAAGGCAAAAAATGGCTCTAAAACATAATGTCCAAATCCCCAAGAGGAGCTCCTAGATCTGCCCTTCATCTGGAGATCACAGCCACATTCCCTAAATTCAGGGGCACTTCTCCAGGGGTAGGGCCAGACATTGTAACAGCCACAGCCTCCACACCCAGACTCCTTCCCCACACTAACAAGACCTCAGTTTTGAACAGGGCAGTGGAGTCCACAGTGACCCTTCATGACAGTATTGACCACCACTTTCTCAGTCCTGATAAGAAAGACCTAAGCAGAAGCCCTGGTGGCGGTGGGGAGGTGGGCAAGTTGCTTTACTAGTGTAAGGCAAGACAGATGGCTTCAACTCCCCTTTTTCCTTTCTACCTAGAACAAGTTACGCCTAGTTCTGCAACAGCCATACTGAGGCCAGGAGAAAGAAAGCCTGGGTCCTGATGACATCGAGGGGCAGCCCTGTGCATTCCTGTCTGATAGGTCACTGTCATCTAGTACTGAAAAGCTGGTGTCTCCAGAGTCCAAGTTTCCACACCCACAATGTTCCTCATCTCAAACCATTCTCTTACTGACCCCGTACTCTAGCTTTTGTCACCCATTATTTCCTCTTTACTTAATATTAATAGCATCATCAAAGTTAAAAGAAGTATCAGGCACACTCAACTCTTTCCACCTTCACTTCCTATTTTAACTGGCTACCCAGGATTACAGATGTTCCTTGTTAAAATATTCAAGATTCTCTTCCTGACTTCAAATCCCCACTTTTGGCTTAAACCGCTGTCTCATCTCTGTGCCTACGTGTGACCCAGACCACCTATATCAGAACCCAGGAGCACCTGTTAAAAATGTACACCACTGCTCCACTCCCCATCAGCCAAAATCCTGGGAATGTGCAATTCTGACAAGTGCCCAGGTAGTTTCTTTGCACAAGACATTTAAGGATCCTGTTCTTTTATGATCCCTACCCATCCTCCTACCATCCTTCTACCACAGTTGTCTCCCTCCCAACTGGTGGCTCTCAACTCCCAACTGCCTCCAACTAAATCACCTGGTAGGCTCTGAAAAACACTAACCCCAGGCCCCACACCACCAGTAAAATGGGCAGTGATAGGAGAGAGACAGACAAAGAGTCATAATGTTTAAACCTCCCCTGGAGTTTCAAATGAGCATCAGGCTCAAGAACCCACACCACCCACTCACAGACCTGAAAGCCCTGGCTTTCTTTGTTTTTGGGGAGCTTTTTGGTACTGGGGATTGAACTCAGGGGCACTCAACCACTGGGCCACATCCCCAGCCCTTTTTTGTATTTTATTAGAGACAGGGTCTCACTGAGTTGCTAAGTGCCTCGCCATTGCTGAGGCTGGCTTTGAACTCGCGATCTTCCTGCCTCAGCCTCCCAAGTGCTGGGATTACAGGCGTGCGCCACCGCGCCAGGCTGCCAACTTTCTTTGTTTTTTTTTTTTTTGTTTTTGTTTTGTTTTGAGTACTGGGGATTGAACCCAGTTAAGGTCTACCACTGAGCTACTCTCCTAGTCCTCTGAAAAGGCAGCACTCTGTTGATGAGGTATTGATGAGGTGTGAGCAAAGGGGTTCTTGACATGCTGCCAGGACTGCAACACAACTTGCCCTGAGCGGGGCATTTGGAAATACCACACACGCACCTACCCTTCCATCCAGCAAGCTACCCACAAAGATGCCTTGGCAAAATACAAAACAAGGTTTGCACAAAGCTATCTGCTGCAAATTACTACAGCAAAACACCGAAAATAACCCAAAGGTCCACCAACAGGCAGGGGTTGAAAAAAACATGGTGCATTCCTAACATGAGGTAGTACACAACTACAAAAGCATCAAGGAAGATGTCTTCACAAATTGCCACAGTTTCCAGAAGACAGTAAGTATAAATGGGAAGATGCAGGGCTGAGCTGCAGCTCAGTGCTGCAGCACCTGCCTGGCCTGGGTAAGGCCCTGGGTTCATCCCCAGCCCTAGAAAAGAGAGGGAAAAAAAAAAGGAAAAATAAAGAAAGAAAAGGTACTTTGCACACAGAGCATCTGCCACATAATAAAGGTGGATGTTCATGTGGGAAAACAGACGATAAACTTTAAAACAAGCATTTTTAAATTTTTAAGAAGTAATCATGAAAGGATAAACCAAATAAATAAAATAATAAAACACCTGAACACCTGAAGACTGGAAAGTAGAGACAGGGAAGACTCCAGGCCCTGGGAATGGACCCTGTAGCAGGGCACCTCCTCTAGGGCCCTGATCTCCTCTGCTGAGTGCACACAGTCCAGAGACCACCCATTAGGCCACACAGAGATGCTCCCAAGAGAGGCACAGTGAACATTTCCACTGCACAGGAACACATGCAGAGTGACTACCCGGTGCCAGGAGCTTATTTAAAATATCTATTTAGGATGGGGAATGTAGCTCAGGGGTAGAGCACTGGCCTACCATGCACAAAGCCCTGGATTTGATCTCCAGGACTACAAATTTAAATAAATAAAATCTGTATTTGTCAGCCTCCCCTGTGAATCATCAGGACATGAGGTGTCCCCCCAATAGTCCTGCATCAATGCAGGAATTTTGAGGTGAAATGACTGGATTGTGAGCACTGTAACCCAATTAGTCCATCCTAATTTAAATGGACCAGGTGGGTGGTAACTGCAAGCAGGTGGGGCATGACTGGAGGAGGTGGGTCACTGGGGGTGTGCCTTACAGAGTTCATCTGTCCTGTGGCCTCTTTCCCTTTCTTTCTCTTTTCCCAGCCATCATGAGCTAACCAGCACTCTTGCACCATGCCCTCCTAACAATGCATTGACCCACCATGGACTGAACCTCTGAAACCAAAATAAACTTTTTCTCCTCTAAAGTGTTCTTGTCAGGCATTTTGTTCACAGAGATGAAAAGCTGACTAACACACTACCCCATTTTACTTATAAAGAAAATGCAAAGGGATACCTAGATCTACCAGAAGGGACAGATATGGGATTTGAGAACTCAAGTCTATGGATTTCAACTCTCTTCATGCTTCCATAGCAAACAAAAAAACAAAATTATATTTGGGGAAGATTTAATTTTTGTTATTTTTGCTTTCACAAATCCAGACTAAACTAAAGCCACACTATCCTCCTCCTTTTCCTAGGAATGAATTTATACACAAATACACACCAGGAGGCACAGTCTACCTGAACCACACGCAGGGATGATGTCCCGAAGACCCACTACTGGTGGGTCAGTCACGATGGGAGACTGATGGGAGACCGTGCCTGGTGTCTGGGAAACCTGCAGGACAAGCTCTGTCCCCCACAGACCACATATTTATCCAACACTCCAGCACCAAGGGCTGCTGGGAACGCAGGATGAAAGGGATGGGACGAATGACCTTTACAGAGCTGCACTCAGGTAGAGGGACACCTTACAAAGTGAAAAATACCACAGAAACTGCTTTAAAATAGTTAAAGTGGGGGCAGGGGGAAGACAGATGAAACAGAGACACACCTGGTGTGATTAACTCCTCTCTCTACTTCTGTGTCTGTTTGGAAACATCCATACAGTGTGCTAAAGTGGCCACGAGAGGCGCAGGGCACCATGGAAACACAGACGTCAAGGAGTCAGAAAGTCCCGAAGCAGATGCACCAGGTTCCTAACCTACCATGCCACCTCAGAAGGCACCACACTATGGAAAACCACCTAGGAACTGGTGCTTTGCAAGGCACGTGGCAGAACCACCTTGGTGTTCAAAGGCAGCTTACCAGCCCATGTAGGCTTTATCTGGAATGAAGTTCTGTGCTCAAGTCTTACCACTGGCCTGCTGGGGACATTGCTTCTCATTTCCTCACCAACACCCAGGTCAACACCTGCTGACACCTACTAATCTCATTCACAGGTAACATCCTTCCAGTCTGTCTTCAAGTGTGTACATAAGACAGGAAAGTGAGCATATATAATATACAAATTATTTAATAACCTGCTTTTCCTTGTGCTTCACTACTCTATCACCGATGCTATGGCACTCACTCAGATGCCAAAGGTGTCACATAAACTATGAACTTACCCAAGAGAAAACTTAAGTGCTCACACATCAAATGGTTTAAATGTGGTTAAAATATATCCTATTTAAGCCGGGTGCGGTGGCACACACCTGTAATCCCAGCACTTGGGAGGCTGAGGCAAGAAGATCGCAAGTTCAAAGGCAGCCTCAGCAATGGCGAGGCACTTAGTAACTCAGTGAGACCCTGTCTCTAATAAAATACAAAAAAGGGCTGGGGATGTGGCCCAGTGGTCGAGTGCCCCTGAGTTCAATCCCCAGTTCCAAAAAAATAAAAATCATAAAATGAAAAACTTTTGTACCTCAAAGAACATTATCAAGAGAGTGAAAAAGACAACCCAGAGAAAATGTTTACAAATCATGTATCTGATAAGGGTCTAATATCTGGAACATATGAAAAATTCTTACAACTCAACAACAAAAAGACAACCCATCTTAAAATGGGTGATGGAACTGAATAGATATTTGTCTACATAAGATATACAAATGATGAAGTCCATGAAAAGATGCTCAACATCATTAGTTATCATTAGTCATTAAGGAAATGTACATTTCCATAGGATGACCATAATCAAGACAAATGGAAAGTAACAAGTATTGGCAAATGTAGAAAAACTGTAACCCTCCTAACTACTGGTGGGAATATAAAATAATGCAGCCATCATGGGAGAAAATCTGTCAGTTCCTCACTCTGGCAAACACAGAAGTACCCAACAATTCCACTCATGGTCTACACCCCAAGGAATTGAAAAGAGGTATTCAATTATTTGTACATGCACATTTGTACATACAGCTCTACTCACGATAATCAAAAGGTAGAAGCAAGTCAAATGTCCATCAACAGATGAACTGATAAACAAAATGTGGTATACGTATATAGTGGATATTATTCAGCAATAAAAAAAAAAAAAAAAAAAAAGTCCTAAACCAAGGTACAACATGGATGAACCTTGAAAACATTTGTAATACTAAGAAGTCAGTCAGTCACCAGCTGGGCGAGGGGGCACACACCAGTAATCCCAGTAGCTCAGGAGGCTGAGGCAGAAGGATTGCAAGTTCAAAGCCAGCCTCAGCAACTTAGCAAGGCTGTAATCAACTTAGGAGACCCTGTCTCAAAATAAAAAACTTTAACAAAGGCTAGGAATATAGCTTAATGATAGAGCACCCCAGGTTCAAACCCAAATATAAAAAAAAAAAAAAAAAAAAAAAAAGAAAGAAAGAGTAGCTTTCTTCCTTCTCTCCACAAGTACAAAGCACAGTTTATCAGGCGACAAGAGTCAAGTCAAGTCAAACTGGAGGGAAGGAGACAACTCACAATTGTGACATCCTAGACACCCTTAACCCTCAGAAGCAGAAGAGCAGAGCCAGCCAAAAGTGGGTGGCAGGTGATCTCAAAAGCCCACTACTCAAGGACACAGCCTACATGGAAGGACACAGGAAAACAAGACCATTGCACCCCACCTCCCCCTACTGCACAGGAGGCAGACAAGCGAGGCCAGAGGCCTGTGGCCAAACACAGTGGCCCATCCCAAGGACACTGGGTGCTTTTTCCAGCAGTCACACACAGAGTGACAGCAGTTCAAACCCAATGACTGGCAAAAACCACTCAAGGACCAATAAATCAAAACAAAAAAGAGATGGTGAGTGACTAAAGAAAAACTATGCAGAAAATATGTGCATACATTTGAAATGGACTACAGAAAATGGAAGACCATTTTAGAAAATGTGTACTTCCAGTCATTAATAAAATTCAAAAAGACACTTCCTTTTAAGTTTAAAAATTTAAACAGTTTTTAAAGGACATGGAGCACCAAATGAGAACAGGATGAAATTAGAAGATGACAACTAAGATACAGGCCAAGATTAGAAAAAGAAGCAAAAATCATCACCCAACAGCCAAATTAAATTCCAACTACAAAGAAATACTGGAGGAAATATAGAATACAGAAAGCATTATTGGCAGAAAAAAAAGAGAGAGAGAGAGCTCCAGAATGCTGTAGGATGAAATGGAAGAAGAGAAATGACCAAGAGAAAGCTCATGGGCAAAGTGGTGAGAGGACAGATCTTCCAACCTGCAAACAGCAAGAACTGCCCAAAACAAAATTATCAGATGAAAATGAGAGGCAGAGGAGACTCAACCTTTCCTAATGCTCAGATTGTTACCCAACTCATTTAAGGAGCTGGTATAACCCTAAACCTAATCCAGTCCAAAAAGTGAAAGCAAAGACCTGCCAGCCTGATGCACTGAAACCACCAGGCACTCCTGTCCCAAGCACAGGAGGGAGAAGGCACCACAGGAGGCACAGGAGGGAGTGGCCACTTCAGCCACAGGATGCACCTGTCCCCTCTGCCCCACAGCCCCAGCTCCAAGATGAAGACAGATGACAACACAGCAAGCGAAGTCCTCAAAGACCAGAGAGCCAGGACAAAGGGGTTCTCCTGGGAAAATGGGGATAATATGAGTATCAGAAAGAATGACTGTCCCTGACTGTAAGACATCGAAGGAAAGAAGTCATGAGTCCACAATGATACTCAAAATAGAGAAAAGGAAGAAACATTCACCTCCTTTGGAAGTAACACCCTTGAACCAAATCTTTACTCTGATGAAAGGTAATTAAACAGAATCCCACAAGTATCCTGTCTTTTTTAAGAGGAACTATAGCCCTCCCCTAGACCAAGTTGGAAAACCTTTTTATAGAAAAATACAAACTGAGGGCTGGAAGTACATCTCTGCAGCAGATTATCAACTAGCATGCAAAAGGCCTGGGATTTGATCCCCACCACTATTTTAAAAAGAAAAAAAAGAGCCAAGCACAGTGGAGCACGCGTGTAATCCCAGCACTTGGGAGGCTGAGGCAGGAGGATCGCGAGTTCAGCAATAGTGAGGCACTTAGCAACTCAGTGAGACCCTATCTCTAATAAAATATTTAAAAAGGGCTGAGGATGTGGCCCAGTGGTCAAGTGCCCAAGTTCAATCCCTGGTACAAAAAAAAAAAGAATTGATATAGGCCAGGCACAATGGAGCACACCTGTAATCTTAGCTACTAAGGAGGCTGAGGCAGGAGAATCACAAGATTAGGCCAACCTCAGCAACAGAGTGACACTGTGTCTCAAAAAAATAAAAATAAAGGGGCTGGGATTGTGGGTCAGTGGTACAGCACTTGCCTAGCATATGTGAGGCACTGGGTTCAATCCTCAGCACCAAGTAAAAATAAATAAAATAAAGGTATTGTGTCCATCTACAACTATTACTTCCTCATCTGCATGAAAAGATCAATCATCACATAAGTCAGGAGATGATGTGCAGAAGGACAAGCTGACAGGACACGCTTCCTGCAGGATGCAGGACAGAGCACAGAGTATCCCATATTCAGACTGCCCAGAATGTTGGCGTGACTAAAAGAGTCTCTGAAACCTCTCACATCCAATTTATAGGAAATAAGATAAAAGAACAATGCAAAAGGAACCAAAGGAAACCATCAGGCAAATCCAGAGATTTTACAAGACAACTGCCCTTGTGTATTCAAAAAGTTGATGTCATGGGGGAGAAGACTGCTGAGGAAGCCATTCTCCATTAAGAAAGTAAAGAGCACCAGGGCGTGGTGGTACACACTCTAATCCCAGCAGCTCAGGAGACTGAGGCAGGAGGATCACAAGTTCAAGGCCAGCCTCAGTAACTTAGCAAGGGCCTATGCAACTCAGCAAGACCCTGTCTCAAAATAAAACATAAAAAGGGCTGGGGATGTGGCTCAGTGAAGAAAGTAAAGAGCTAGAACAACCAAATTCAATGCACAAATCTGACTGGTACCTGGTTCCTAAAAGAAAGGCCATAAAAGACACTTTGGATTCAACTGGGGAAATTTGAAAATGTTTTAGATATTAGGTGCTTGGAAATTACAATTATTTTTTAGGTGTAATAATGGTACTGCTAAATAGGAAAATTATGAGATACACGCTGAGGTAATTAGGGATATATGTGCTAGTCTCTCTCTGGGGACTGGCCTTCTTCCCCTCCGCTGTTTTTCTCACCTCCCAGTCTTTCCTCCCGTACCCACTTTCCAAAGCCAACAACAGCCCATCTGACCCGCCCTGACCCATTGTAACACTGTTCTCATCTCAGGCTGGGGTGAACCATCCCCACACTGCCACCTGACTGCGGAATGGGACTCGGGGTGTGGGGAGATCCTGGAGAGCACACACCAGTGCAGAGTGGGCCCAAGTCACGGCAAAATCCCGAAGCTGGTCCTCACCGGCCCTCACTCACTGTCCCTATCTCAGCAAAGAGCTCTGCCATCCAGCGCCTCCCACAAACCACAAAGCTTCTCCTCCCCAGAGCCACACCAAACCATGACAGAGTTCACACAATGTCCCCTCTAGTGCTCCCTCAAGTCCAACTAATTCTGCCAGCATCCCTATCACAACCCTGGCCCAGGCTGCCACCATCTCTCATAGGCGGCTAGGGTCAGCAGCACCCACTCAGGCAACCTAGACACAGCCAGAGTCATCTTTTCAACCCATATCCTATCATCAGGCTCGTTCCTGAAATCTTAAAGCAACAGTATTCCATTAGCACAGCCTCCAACCCAGCTCTCCAGACACGTGTCACCATGAGGAGCTCCTTGACCCTTGCCAGCTCTAATCACACCAGCTTTCTTTCAACCCCTTCATTCCCCCAAGCTCTCTCCTGCCACAGGGCCTCTGCATACCCCTTTGATCAGCTAACTCCTCCTCCTGCTGCTCCTCACCTTTCTTCTAACACCTTAAAAATATATTTCCCACTGGGTGAAGTGACACATGCCTGTATTGCCAGCAATTTGGGAGGCTGAGGCAGGAGGATCACAGGTTGAAGGACAATCTGGGCAACTTAGAGAAAGATTATAGTTAAGCACAATTGCATAAGCGGCTTTGACTTTTTTTTTTTTTTTTTTTTCCTCTTCTTTATTTTTCTTTATGGCTTTCTTGCCAAAGCTCAATGGCTTTTTTTTTTTTTTTTTCTGCATGGTTTTTACCATGCTATTTAATTCTCTATTTTCTTTTAAGCTCATGGCTTTTTTTCTTTATACTAAAGCTCAAGGCTTTTTCTCTATATTTTTTATGGCTTTTGGCCGGCTACTCTGCTTCGGCTTTTGGCCGGCTCACTTCGGCTTTTCGCTGGCTACTCTGCTTCAGCTTAATTCTTAACTGGCCTCAACTAAGTCGGCTTTTGGCCGGCTCGCTTCGGCTTTTCGCTGGCTACTCTGCTTCAGCTTAATTCTTCTTTATTTTTCTTTATGGCTTTCTTGCCAAAGCTCAATGGCTTTTTTTTTTTTTTTTTCCTGCATGGTTTTTACCATGCTATTTAATTCTCTATTTTCTTTTAAGCTCATGGCTTTTTTCTTATCAAGACCCTGTCTCAAAATAAATAACAAAAAGGGCTGGGGATGCAGCTCAGTGGTAAAGTCCCTCTGGGTTCAATCCCCAGTACCACAAAAACAAAAAACTTTTTAAAAAGGGGAGGGCTGGGGTTGTAGCTCAGTGGTAGAGCAGCACTTGCCTAGCACACATGAGGCACCAGGTTCGATCCTCAGCACTACATATAATCAATATATAAAATAAAGGTATTGTGTCCATCTACAAAAGGAAAAAACTTAAGATATTTCCCTCATTCTATATTTTTTTCAGTTTAATGTGTTGCTTTTCTTCAAACCACTTGATTTTCTGCACATCTTTTCTACTATATACATTTAAATTTCCCTCTAGACATGACTTCATCTATATCCCATCAGTTATATCTTTTTGCTATTATTCAACTCAAAATATTTTCTAGCTTTGTCTTTTTTCTTTGACTCATGAGTTATTTAGAAATAGCTGTCTAAATTTACAAATGCATTGGGATTTCCTTTTTTTAAATTTCTGGCTTAATTCATTAAGCCATTAATTAATCAATCAATCAATCAATCAGACAACATACTCTACTTTAATCCTGTGAAAGTTGTTGAGACTCGCCTTGTGACTAACACACAGTGAATTTTGATAAATATACTCCTGCATCAGAGAAGAATTAAATTCCGTACTTGTTAGGGACAGTGTTCTAAATATGTCCATCAGGTAAAATTTAGTACCTAATGTTGTTATATTCTTCTACATTTTTTTTTTTCAGTGCTAGCATTGAATCCAGGGGCCTTCTAGCACTGAACTATAGCCTAACCCTTTCTTATTTTTTATTTTGAGGCAAGGTCTCACTAAGTTGCCCAGGCTGGCCTCAAACTTGCAACCCTCCTGCCTCAGCGCCCCCACCCTCTTCACGCCCCTCCACCCCCGTCACTGGGGTTACAGGCATGTGCCACCTCACTCAGCAATGTGTTCCAGTCAGGTTTCATTTTCAAGCTGCTTCTCATAATCTGTTTTTTAACTGGAGCAAACCTGTAATCCCAGCAATTTGGGAGGATGATGCAGGAGGATTGTAAAATCAAGTTCAGTCTAGGCAACTTAGTAAGACCCTGTCTCAAAAAAGGACTGGGGATAAGCTCAGCAGTAAGGCACCCCTGGGTTCAATCCCCAGAATCAAATAAATAAGAAAGTCCACTTAAATGCAACATGATCTCTAACACACTGGGTTTCGAGTTTACTGGCTTACTGTTTCCTCTCCCTCTGGCCCACTTATTCAATGTTCCTCTCCTCCTCCTTTCAGATTCAGAACTGGTAGTCTGACTTTCCCAGTTTGGCTTAGCTATCTCATGGTCTATCACTTTAGTGGCCACCACACAGATGACAGCACACATCCCTGATCTGTCTCACAGTAACTGGTTCTTCTTTCTTTCTCCTGGAAATGCAAGGACCCTAGAACAGTTAACCCCATCTCCTCCTTTCTGACTCACATGATGTTGCTGTTACAGATGTATTCTAACTCTACACACAGATTAAATCCAAACACAGAGCTCTTACGGTCAATAAACACTTGGTCTCGGGGGCTGGGGTTGTGGCTCAGCGGCAGAGCGCTCGCCTCACACGTGCGCGGCCCGGGTTCGATCCTCAGCACCACATAAACATAAATGCAGTGCATTGTGTACAACTAAAGTAAATAAATTAATATTAAAAAAAAAAAACACTTGGTCTCATGCTGGGCGCGGTGGTGCACACCTATAACTCCAGCACTTGGGAGGCTGAGCCAGGAGGATCATGAGTTCAAGGCCAGCCTCAGCAAAGGCGAGGCACTTAGCAACTCAGTGAGACCCTGTCTCTAATAAAATACAAAACAGGGCTGAGGATGTGGCTCAGTGGTTGAGTGCCCCTGAGTTCAATCCCTGGTACCAAAAAAAAAAAAAAAACCACTTGGTCTTCTCCTTGTATAGATCACCTTTCAGTTGTTGTTCTTCCTTTCAATAACTCTAACCTTTCACCTGAGGTCATTCTCTTAAACCAAAACAAAACAAAACAAAAAACCTTTAATGTCTCCCCTAGTAAGGGTCTACTGGCAAAAACATTGTGTTTGCATATTTGAAAATGTCTTTTTTTAACTTCAACTCCAAAGGGTCTTTTTACTGCACAAAGAACCCTGGGTTCTGTCAGTTTCTTTGAGCACTTACACTTAACTGACTTCTGGTTTTCATGGTTTCTATTAAGAACACAGCTGTCAACCCAACTCTTGCTCCTGGGAGGGAAATCGGGCTCTGGCTGCTCTGCATCTCTTTCTGTTCATTGCTGGTTTTCCTAGTTTATTACAACATGACCAACGTGTGGTCTTCTTGTGTTCACAGTGTGAGTGCATCTGTGGATGGTGCCTTTTATCAGCTGTGGGAAATCCTCAGGCATTTTCTTTTCAAGTACTGCTTCTGCTCAATATTCTCTCACCTCTCCTCTTGTGACAAACACAAATCAGACTTTCTCACTGTCTCTGTCTCCACCCTCTCTTCAGTTTTTTATCTCTGGGCTTCCTTGTGGTATTTTCTTTTGAACTATCCCCTGGGTCACAAAGTTTTTTCAGCAGTGTCTAATCTTACCTTCATTTATTGCTTAATTTTGATTATTACATTTTCTGTTTTAGAATCTTCATTTGGTTCTTTTTTATAGTTTCTAGTTCTCTACCCAAATTCTCAATCTGGTCTATCATCTCCTTGAACACAGTTGAGCACAGCTGTTTTAAAGCCTGTGTCTGAAGTTTGCAGCCCTTGTCAATTTGTCCTTTATAGGAGGTTTTTTCTTCTCATTTTAACTCAGGAGTCTACTTTTCATTGTGTGCAAAACAGTAAATTATAAATGAAAGTAACTCCTTAAAGTTTGCTTTATTAGCACTCTGGGATGACTTTTATTCCAGGGAGCTGAATGAACCTCATCCTCACAGCTTCCTCCTCCAGCATCAGCACAGGGCCAGGTTAGTTTCCTTTGGCTGCCATAACCAAGTAACACAAATTAGGAGGTTTAAAACAAGGGAAACTGATTGCTTCACAGTTCTGGAGGCTTGAAGTCTGAAATCAAGCAGTCAGCAGGGTCAGACATGGTGGCACACACCTAAAATCCCAGCTACACAGGAGGCTGAGCAAGGATGATTACAAACTCAAAGCAAGCCTGGGCAACTTAGTATGATCCAGTAAAATAAAATTTAAAAAAAAAAAAAAAATGAACTGGAGTATAGCTCACTGATAGTGCACTTGCCTAGTGTGTGGGAAGCCCTGGGGGGTCAATCCCCAATATTGTATAAAAGGAAAAAAACAGGATCAGGAGGGCCATACTCCTTTCTAAGGGCTCAAGGGGAGACTGAGCCCATGGCCTCTGTAGCACTGGTGTCCTCGGCATTTCTTGGTTTCTGGCAGCACAGCCGAATTCCCTCACACTACTTTCACATAATACGTTTCTGTGTCCACATCTCCTCCCTTTCTCTCTTATAAAGACACCAGACATTCAGAGTTTCCCCTGAATTCAGAATGATTTCATCTCAAGATCCTTCTTCACTGGTTATATCTGAGAATAGTATATGGTCATGTTTGAGAATCTGGGTAGACTGGATATTAGGGAGACACTATACCAGTAAAGACCCCACTCCTAATTCCAAGGTCAAATGCAGCCCCAAATGCCAGGCTCACTTCTGTCACAGACTCTCCCCACCCCCACAGCCCTGTCCATCTCTCCATCATCATTCTCAGTCCTTTTGAGTTTTTACTGAGACAGAATCTAGCCAAGTTGCTGAGGCTGGCCTCAAACTTACAATCCTCCTGCCTCAGCCTCCAAAGTCTCTGGGATTACTGGCATGTGCCATAGCTCACTCAGCCCCACCACTGTTCTTTCCACTCACATTTCAGCTCTGAGCCTAAGAGTCACTTCCACAAGAAGCCCTTGGCAGACCTCCCTAAGATCAGGTCACATTCACCCCTTGTCCTCTCTAAGCACTTTGCACCATCAACACTCACATTCCCTGTGTGGCTGGCTTATTAAAGTGTGCCGCTTGTAGCCCTAGGAGTTGCTGCTGTTCAATTAGATACCACAGTGTTCTGGGCGTGGTGGCACACACCTGTAATCCCAGCACTTGGGAGGCTAAGGCAGGAGGATCATGAATTCAAAGCCAGCCTCATCAATGGTGAGGCACTTAGCAACTCAGTGAGACCCTGTCTCTAAATAAAATACCAAAAAAAGGGCTGGGGATGTGGCACAGTGGTCGAATGCCCCTGAGTTCAATCCCTGATACCAAAAAAAAAAAAAAAAAAAAACCAAATACCACAGTGCCTGGCACAGCATTGAACCATGTCAAGATCTCAAGTGCTTGTTGAAACCAACTGACTCTGTGAAATAAGGAAAGTTAACACCTCACCCATGGTATTTCCACTGGTACTCAGTAAATTAATATTTTTAAAAGATGTTCAATGGCTAGGCATGGTGGTGCATGCCAGTAATCATAGCAACATGAAAGTCTGAGGCAGGAGGATTGCAAATTTGAGGTTAGCATCAACTACTTAGCAAGGCCCTCTTAGTGAGACCCTGTGTCAAAATAAAAAGGACTGGGGATGTGGCTCAATGGTTAAGTGCCCCTGGGTTCAATCCCTGGTACCAAAAAAAAAAAAAAAAAGATATTCAATGCTAGTTTTCAGATTTGCTCTTATTTGCTGCTCTGACTACCAGAGATGGAGACTCACCAGAACCCAATTGAGCTGGGGAGGATGTGGTCAGGCAAGACGACTACTTAAGCAGGATTAAAAAAGTGAACAATCAGAAAAACAGCAATAATCAAAAGCAACTGCCAGGTGACTACTTACTATATAACAACAATATGCTAAGTGTTTTACACAGATTGTCCCACTTGAGTCTATGAGTTTCTATCACCATTTCTATTCTGTGGATGTAAGAACTAGGATTATTATTTCTCTTCTACAGTGTGGAAACTGATGCTCAGGAACATATATCTAACACTTATTGTCATTATAACTAACTAAAAAACTAATATTTTCCCTGTTTACAGATGAAGAAACCAAGTTTCAAGTGAGATTTAGAAATCTGTCCGTGATCAATCACATGCTTCATAAATTGGAGAGCATAATAATAAGCTTCATCTGACACAAAGTTCAGGCTCTGGAGCGCTTGCCTAGCATGTGTGAGGCACTGGATTTGATCCTCAGCACTGCATAAAAATAAAGAAATAAAGGTACTGTGTCCACCTACAAAGTTCAGGTTTGGGAATCCTAAAATCCACAAGCATTTAAGAACCTTTTATAGGGCTGAGGGTTTGGCTCAGTAGTAGAATGCTTGCCTAGCATGTACAAGGCCCTGGGTTCAATCCCCAGGACAGAAAAAATAATTTTTTTTTTTTTACATCACTTCACCTCTACTAGTATGGCTATGATCAAAAAGTAGCAAGTAATGACCAGGATGTGGAGAACTACAGCCCTTCTCATATACTGCGGGTGGGAAAGTAAAATGGTACAGCAACTTCATAAAACAGACCAACAGTTCTTCAAAAGTTATTCTACTCCTAGGCATACTCAAGAGAAATAAAAACATGTCGACATGAAAACTTGAACATGAACATTCATAGGAGCATTGTCTAAATAGCCGGTATGCAAAAAAATAAAACACAAACATCCATCAACTGATGAATGAATAAAATGCAGTATATCCTTACAATAGAATACTGTAAAAAAAAAAAAAAAAAAAAAAAAAAGTGTCAGGTGCAGTGGCACATGCCTGTAATCCCAGTAGCTTAGGAGGCTGAGGCAGGAGGATCTAGAGTTCAAAGCCAGCTTCAGCAACTTAGCGAGACCCTAAGAAACTCAGTGAGAACCTGTCTCTAAATAAAATACAGAAAAAAGAGGGGACTGGGGATATAGCTCAGTTGGCAGAGTGCTTATCTAGCATGTGTAAGTCCCTGTTGAATCCCCAGCACCACCGATAATATCAAAAAAAGGCTGGGGATGTGCTGCAGTGGTTAAGTGCCCCTGAGTTCAATCCTTGATACAAAAAAAAAAAAAAAAAGAAAGAAAGTATCAATACCTTCTAAACATAAAGGAACCTTGAAAATATGCTGAAAGAAATCAAACACAAAAGAACTCACACTATATGACTGTATTTGTATAATGATCAGAATAGGCAAATACATAGAAACAGAAAATAGATTAGGGTTAGGGGAACCAGGAGGAAATGGAGTGATGAAAATGTTCTAAAATTGTTTGCGGTGACAGTTGCACAACTGTGAGTATACTAAAAACCACTGAACTGTATGGTTTAAATGAGTGAATTGTATGGTATGTGAATTATATCTCATAAAGTTAGGGTTTTCAAGTCTTTTAAAACTTGAACCTTTTACCTATTTGCTACTAGTATTCATTTCACAACAGAAAAAAAATGCTCATTTAAATTGGAAATCAGTAAATGAGCACTTCCACACATATTCAAAAACAAAGTTTTAGAAACTTAAATAAACTCTTATCTGATAGCTTCACAGAATTACACTGTTCTTTACTCAAATTTTAAAATACAACATAATGTGCTGATGAATTTACCAGTCAGTGTATTAGCTCCATTCTCTTTTTTCCATTCCAGCTATGTGGTCCTAAAGTCATTAATGTGTATTAATGGTCAAGAAATACAAATGAAGCCATATGCTTGCAGGGACAATTTCAACTCTAAAGAGTTCAAACACAAAAACATCAGACATGCATGAAATACTAAACTAATAAATGGCCATCCCAAACCTACACATACTAAATTTTCACTCAAGACCTGGAGGAAAGTTTTTAACACTTTTATAATGCAAAGATTTATTTGAAGCTTGGTAAAGCTTCTCTTTACAAAAATGCCTCAACTGTGTTTCTCAAAGTGTGTGCCACGGATCAAACTTGTTAGAAATATACATTCTAAAGCCCACCCCAGACTTCCTCAACCCCACCCAGTATCAGCATTTTAACAAGATCCCCAGGGGATATGACCACACATTAAAAATGGAGGAAGACTATCAGAAGATCCCCCCACCAAATTAAGACAACTTGAGTTTTCATTTGACTAATATTCTGAAAACCTGACATACATACAGTTCTGGTCCTGGCCCAGCTTGTCCTCAGAGCCATTCCTTGCTCTCCTGCTCTACCCCAAATTGCAGAGGGGCCGGTCCCTGCAGGCCAGGGTTCCCAAGCAGGAAAGGTTAGGGAAGTTTACTGTGGCAGCTGTGCCCTCCCAAGGCTCAGCCAGAGGACCTCTATGGTCCCTTTCTGGCAGAGCCAGTTGCCCCTGCAGTCTGACTGGTGCACCTCTCTTTGTCCCTCAGCTTAGGGGTAGCAGTGGTTTCCTGCTGGTTACTTCATCTTTGGGTTACTTCACTGCCAGAAGCTTGCATTCTCATTTCTCTAGCACCTATGCAACCACGACCCTGAATTAAATTCCCTCTGGTTTAAATACTTAAAGTGATCCTGTTCCTTTTTTGGAGACAGAATGATACTCCATATCATCTGGGGAGTTCTATAATGTACCACATATACCAGAGGAATTTTGTGAATGGTTTCTCTACTATAGAAGAGAGCTACTGTACATACAGTAAACTTCACATTCCCCACATTCTGACAATCTCTAACAACCCAGAAGAAAAATCGGCCCTAAGCTATCTGTACAGCAGATGTGACCATATTCCAAAAGGCAAGTCCTCGGGGTGTATTTTTAACACTGTACCCATCACTCCCCCTCAACCAGAACAGCTGGTATGGCAACTATTGTTTTAAGGGGGAAAAGAAGAAAGAAGGGAAAAAAAACACCTCCTGATGAACACAAATTGGGGATACACACTGGAATCTTAGAGGAATCAAACCTCTCCCACCGTGATCTTGATCTGAATCACACTTCTAAGTCACAGGATCTACCACGCACTGGACAGTACCTTGCCTGAGGAAGCAGGCAACAGGAGAGAGCAACTCCTATCAGTACCATCCAGGGCTTCTTGGAGATCTTCCTGAAAGCACATCTGATCACCACTCCCATGCCTGGAATAATTCTGTGATTCCCTTTTTCCCAAGGCCAAAAATTCAACCCTTCAAATGCAGCCTTGATCTTCCAAATTCCACTTGACCTGATCCATCTGCTGATTCAACTTCTGACTGTTCCCAGGTGTACCTACACTTTTACACACAATGTTCTAATGTGGGGAACCTCATCCCCTCCCTGCCCAGTCTGGCAAACTCTATCCCTCAAAGACCCCACTTTGGGAAGGACCCCTTCATCCCTACCTCCCAAGGAAGTTGGAATCTGTCCTCTGAGATTCCACAGCACTTACCATGTTGGGTGTGGAGGTGTCCATCTTCCTACTACACTAGGGGCCCTCAAATGTAGAAAATGCCTTTCATCTTCATCTTGGGATCCTGACCATGGTTCAAATACAGATCCACATTTACTACCTGTAACATCCTAGAAAAGTCACTTAACCTCTCCAATTTCCCACTGCATAAGATTAGAATTATATGGATGCCACCCAACTCACTGGGTTATCACTAAGTAAGTTAATACATGTAAAGTGCCTAAAGCTAACCCAAGAAAAGTGCCTGGCATCCGAAAATTGTTATCTCCTATTGTTCTCGCTGTTATCATTACAAATATTACTGCTATAACTGGAAGCATAGGTCTTTGAAACCCATTTGCTAAATAATTGGAGTGCTTCACAACAAACCTGCTTTTAACATGTTAGGACCCAAGGCTCCCGGATTCTGGGCATTGGGAGGCTGACAAAGATAAGGCAAGAAATGGCTCCCACGGTAAAGGGACTAACTGGCCCTGGAGGGAAAGCGCACTGCAGAAGGGTGAGAAAGCCTGTGCCAGCCGGAACTACCAGGGCTACCCCACGAATTCAACCTGCTCTCGGCCACCTGTCCAGCCAGAGGAAACCCTGGTCCAACAGGGAAGGTTCACCATAGCAAAACCATGGCAGTTTCCAACAGGAACCACAACGGGTAAACAAAAGGTGCAACTTTGCTCTTGCAAAGGGACAGACGTCTTCTACACACCTAATACGAAGCGTGTGGACTTCTCCACGGAGATTTCGGTGCCCAGCGGGTGCGCAGTCCCGGCTTTCCCGAGGAGTGAGAGCAGGTCGAAGGACGTGCATCCCTCCCTTTTCGGGAGGAAGGAGTGAAGGTTGGACCCCAGCATCTGGGTCCGAGGGGACTTCTGGGGACACCACAAGGTACTGTGCAGAACGCCCAGAGGACGAGAGCCTGCCCAGCGCCCAGAGCCGCGCGGTCCCGGGGCCTCGCGGAGCGTGCGTGCCTGCGGGGCTCAGCCAAGAGCCCCGACTCCCGGCCCGCGCCGCAGGGCCAGCGCAGCCCCCGCCTCTAGGCCTCAGTTTCCTCGGGTCCTTGCAGCGCCGTGCGGGGCTCGCTCCGGGCCCGCCGCGGCACGCGTCCCCCAGCGCGGCGCCCACCTACGTCCCCCGACCCCCAGCCCGCCAGGAACGGGGCCTCGGCCGCGACGCCGGCCAGTTACCGCAGCGGCCCCCGCTCGGTCCAGCGGCAGCGCCCGCGGGACCCCGCGCCGGCGGGGCCTGGGCGGCCGCTCGGCCTGGCCCCGGGCCTCGGCGGGGAGCCGCGGCGTGAGGGGCGCGCGCCCGGTCGCAGCGCCGCAGGCTCACCTTCTGACGGATCTGGCCCGACGTGGACACCTTGCGGATGAGCTTCTGTGGAGAGCCGGGCTCCGCCTCGGGCTCACTGTCCGACGACTCCTCGGGCGCCGGCGGCGGAGGCGGCTGCGGCGGACCCGACGGAGGGGCACCCGCCGCCGCCGCCATGCTGCCGGGCCAGCGCGCGCGCCGCGGGGGGCGGGGCGGGGCGGGGCGGGGCCTGGAGGGGAGGGGCCGGCTGCCGTAAGCCCCGCCCCGCCGCGCCCCCGTCGGCGCGCGCGCGCGCGCAGCCGCAGACGGCGCCGCGCCGAGCCCCTGCCTTCCCTGGTTGGGTGTCCCTGCCCGAACCCCCTGCCGTCCCGGCGTCTGTCGGTTTTCTTCTAGAGACACAATTTGTGTGTCTTTGTTTCGGTGTTCGCTTCCTTTTTAATCTTTCCCGTCAGAACGAAAGTGATCCCCGGGAGGGCCCGGACTGTGCTGGCTGAACTGTTTGAAGAGAGGATGCTTGCTTCATGCAGACGGAAAAGAAAGGAGTACGACGGGCTTCGGGGTGCCGCGACAGGGCCCTTCCTGGGGTACGCACTACCACCTGGAAGGCTTTCTGCATAAAAAGAGGTTTAAGGAGATAGAAAATGAGCAGGATTCCCAAAGAGGTAACCGTGTTCTAGGATGAGAGACCGGATCTGTGCAAAGGCCCAAAGGTCAGAAAGAACGAATCTTCCTGAAAAATAAAAATAAAAGAAAACTTGAGCTTAGAGTACAAAATGGCATTAAGAGCCACCCGGGGCGGGCAGGTCAAACAAGTCTTTGTGAACAGATAATGGGATTGGCCTTTTATGCTGAGGCCTTAGGGCAGCAGAAAGCCTCTAAGGGATTTAAACCTGGGCGGGGCTGGATCATAAAGTTGGGGCCTATGACCCAGGCTTTGAAGTAATGGGGGGGGGTATAGTGGCCACCTGGACTGCTAGGAGGGACTGAGTAATAGAGAAGTGGTCTCAGGCTCTGGAGGGAGCAGAGGAGCCCTGACTGAGCCCCTTGTTTCCCTCCGGGACTGCCCTTCAGTAGGGCAAAAGAGGAGGAAGTGCAACTGGAGATGAAATCATGTGAGTTTTGGGTGCCTCTTGGGACATACAGGTAGAAAAGGACATGGTACCACACAGGAGGAAATGCTCTCCACCTATGTGTCTTGCTAGAGGGGCAAATCGAGAGGGGTCTGCCAAGAGTCCCCTTAACCATTTCAAAGGGCTCATCCTGTAGACAAGTGGCCTCTAGCCTGTCCTCTGCTCAGCAGACTATGACCCCCACTGCACTGGACAGTGCCTTCCAGAGGCAAGCAAGCCTAGCATCCCAGAGGCCACAGGGTAGCATCTGGCATGGGGAGGAGGCCAAGGTTAGTCTCATAGCCAGCACAGGATGACAGGGCTTGATACAGAAATTCTCTAGAATAGGCCTAGGAACCCTGGGCATATCAGGCTGTACCAGGCTGCGCTACCCTGTGCTACAGCCTCATGTGCATACTCAGAATTCATTAAAATTTTCAGTTCCTCAGTCACATTAGCCACATTTCAAGTGCTCAGTAGCTACATGTGACATGATGTCTACCACAAAGGACAGCACAAATATAAAAACACTTCCATCAGCAGAAAGTTCTGCAGCTCACAAGGATAGTGACCACTCCCAAGTCCTGAGCCCTGGGTACACACAGGACATGACTAGTGCTGCTAGTCCTCCCCTTTACCCCACAGAGCCATTGGGACAGCCTCATTCTGGGGATGAAGACCTAGACATGGAAGGCTCAGATCCCTCTCCAAGGGTGTACAAGAGAGGCAGGATTTGAACCCTGAACAAGTGATTCCCAGGCCCACAGAGCTGCATGGTTAGCTCTCTCAGGAAGCTGAAGCCTACAGGAGCTCATAGGAAGAAGGTGGAGAGGGGGCTTGGCATGGGCTGAATCCTGTTCTGTTCTTCTATAATTTATGTGGAGAAGTCCTAACTCCCAGGCCTTCAGAATGTGACTCCCAATTCCAAAAAAAAAAAAAAAGAAAGAAAGAAAGAAAGGAAATTTTGACACAGATGTGGACAACCATGCAAAAACATGGAGAGAAGCCTCCAAGGAAGAGGCCCTAGGGCCTAGACTGCACAGCCTCCCAGCTTCCAGATTCCTGCTGCTGCAGCCACATTGGCTGTGATATTAAGGTAGCCTTGGATCTAATTCTGCCTCCCCGCAGAGTGGGTCTTTTGTATTAGCTGACTACAATATGGTGAGAGGGCTGGGCTTAATGGTGGAGCTCTCTCCTAGCCCTGGTTTCCATCCCCAGCACCATAAAATATATCTAGATCAAGTGCAAAGTGTACACAGAAAGAGCTAACTCTTGCCAGAGGAGCAGTGGAGACCTGAGAGAGTTTGGGACTTGGATAGAAGGCAAGGGGCGGAGGCAGCCAGGCCAGCATCTTCTGCCAGGCTCTGCAACAAGGATGTCATCCCATGGACACTAGAGCCAGGAGCCACCAGAGGGCTTTGGAAAGAGGTGTCTGGGCAGAGAATGATGCAGAGAAGAAAAAGACTAGAAATAGGGAGGGCATTTACAAGGTCAGTGATGAGTGGGCCAGGACCAAGGTGGTGGTCATGGAGATGGAATTGACAGGAGAGACACAGCAGAAGAGGGACCAACTGATCCAGTTGAAAGGGGAGCCAGAGGAGTCAGGGCACCTCCCCTGTGGGGCTTTCTGGGGGATACAGTGTCACCAGGTAAGAGTGACCTAGGGTGAGGAAGAAGCAGCTCGGGACATGTGGGCTCCACAGTTCACCGTTTTAGAGGCAAAAGCCATGGATGTGAGAGTGAGATGCCAATGACCAGGAGGTAAGAGGTTCTCTGCAACTAAGAAGTGTGGGGAGATGGGCACAGCCAGGAGGAGTCCAAGGAGACGTGATGACTAAACGTCACACAGGGTCCTAGACGGGATTCTGAAACAGGAGAAGGAAATTAGGTAAAAACTTAAGAAATCTGAACAAAGTATGGGCTTTAATAATGTGTCAGTATTGAATCATTTTGTGTGGCAAAAGTGCCACACGTGTGTAAGATGTTATTATATGGGAAGCTGGACGTGGGACCTCTCTGTACTGTCTTTTCTGTGTATCCAAAAGTATTTGAAATAAAAAGTATATTTTAGAGCATTGGTCTTGGTAAGAAGTATGTTGTGTTCTAAAAGCTGAGAAACCCAATAAGGTGAGAATTTTCTCTGACACATGAAGAATCCTTCTGCTCCCCTGGTGGATGCACAGTTCGGTTCCCTTGGAGATCTCAGGAAGTGCTTTGCCTCGCCTCCCCCAGAGCTGCAGTGGGGAAGAGCACACCCCCCGGGTGCCTCTTTACTGAATGAGTCAGGCTGTGAATCATGTCTAATGATATGCCGCGCCCTGGGTTCACCCCTCCTTGAGGGCATATCAAGGTGGCAATAATAACACACTTCACATCCAACCTAATCCTTCTTTGTGACATGTCAGCAGGCAGAGAGGTACAACCCTGTCAGAAAGAACCCACTTCTCGTTAAAATGTTCCCACATCCACCTGCAAACATGGAGATAGTCCCATTTTGCCCTGAACTAGTGTTCTGGTTGGCACTTGGCAGTGGGATATTTTTTCACTGCCATGTGATGTACAGCTTCCTGGGCCCCTAGACTTGAGACAACCTAAAACCACACCACCCATTTGCGAAGGTGCCCAAAACCATCTCCCACCTACTCTGCCCCCAAAGATCAATAAACTGTGAAATTAAACTAAGATGAAAACAAAAAAAACATGTTAAAGGAATAGGAAAACAAACACACTAAAAAGAAGTTAACTACTCGTGGTGAAACTAGAAAACTTGATACACTCGAGAGTATAAGATTGAGGAGATCTGAGCCAAATGGGTGGCACATGCCTATGATCCCAGTGGCTCAGAGTCTGAGGCAAAAGGATCACAAGTTCAAAGCCAGCCTCAGCAACTGAGCAAGGGCCTAAGCAACTCTGTGAATCCCTGTCTCAAAATGAAAAACAAGGGGCTGGGGTTGTGGCTCAGCAGCAGAGCGCTCGCCTCGCATGTGCGCGGCCCGGGTTCGATCCTCAGCACCACGTAAACATAAATGCATTGCATTGTGTACAACTAAAGTAAATAAATAAATATTTTTAAAAATGAAAAACAAAAGGGCTGGGAACAAGTCTTAAGGGGCATAAGTGCCCCTGGGTTCAATCCCCAGTACAAAAAAAAAAAAAAATGGGCAATTTGAACATATAGTTAGGTTGTATCAATGTCAGGACCCTGGTTTTGATATTGCACTACTCTACCATAGTTTTACAAAATGTCACTATTGGATAAAGGGTTCGTGAGAGTTCTCTTTATTATTTCTAACTGCATGTAACTATACAATTTTTTTTTCAGTACTGGAGGTTGAACCCAGGGGTGCTTTACCACTGAGCTAGTACTTCCCCAGCCCTTTTTAGTTTTTATTTTGAGACAGGTTCTTGCTAAGTTGCCCAGGCTGGCCTTGAACTTGCCAAGCCTGATGTCAACTTGAGATATTTCTGCCTCAGCCTCCCAAGTAGCTGGGATTATAGACATGCACCACCACTACCTGGCTAAAGTGCAATTATTATCACAATAAAAATTTCAGTTGATAACAAAGAATTCAAGGGCAGTCACTGCTTAATCATAAATGCTAATTTTCCCAGTGGCAAAGATCTGGCATAGACTCAGGGAAACCAGAGTTCAAGTCTTAGCTCAGATTCTCTAACCGTGGGTCCTTGAGTAAGGTACTTAACCTCCCTGAATTCAGTTTCCCCTCATCTTACAAGGGGCAATGGCAGGACCAACTATATGTTGGAATGATCAGATGTCCTACATAAAGTGCCTGGCATGGGGCTGGGGTTGTGGCTCAGTGGTACAGCATTTACCTAGCACATGTGGGGCACTGGGTTCAATCCTCAGCACCACATAAAAATAAATAAAAAAAAAGGTATTGTGTCCATCTACAACTAAAATATAAAATAAACAAAGTGCCTGGCATGAGGCAGGCACTCAAAAAATGGCAGGAATGCCTACTCTCCAGTCTTTTGCCCCAATTTCTCAGCCCCCACTTTTCTCTGCACAGTACCCTCAACCCCTTCAGACTCTATTTCTTGCACTGCACCTCCCCCCAAACCCTGGGCCACACACTCAACCTGCCTACAGACTTCCTGTCTCCTGGGAGTGGGGCAGGGGGAGTCTGCATGCCAGTGGAGATAACACCACAAACGTGGAGGCTGAGCCGAGCCAATGTTCCACACCCCAAGCGCTGGCTTACTGGGTCAGCCAGCTGTTCACTTCCTGCCCCACTCCCCCAGGGTGGCCAGCTGCAAGTCATAGCAAACCAGCACCTGGAGGGCTATATCAGGACATCTTGGCACCAAAACAACTTGGAGGGCAAGGGCTGTTCTGACCTCTGGTCTCCAGGGATTGGTCATCCAGCCCTCCCCTCTGGCTCTCCCACCCACACAGTTCCAAAGGTCGGGACAATTACCGTCCACCCTGACTTAGGATGTCCTGGGGTCAAGCAATGCAGGAACCAACAGGCTGGTCCTCACCAGGCAGGGCAGGGCAGAGTCCAAAGCCCTTGGCTGGCCCAGAACTCCAGGGGGAGCTAACCACACAGACCTGTGTGCTAGTGGCCAAAGGCAGGGGAGGGCTCAGGGGGGTGGTGCACCGGAGCATGCCATCCTAATTGCCCCTTTGCCCAGGTACCCTTGAGAGAGCAGCATGGGCTGAACTGATGCACTGTTCCCTCGGTTTAGGAGAAAAAAAAATGAGTGAGAAACTGTCTGACCCCATTAAACCACAGGCTAAGGGACCAGTCTTCTATAGTAGTAGTAGTAGTAGTAGCATAGTTCCAGAAATGAATCCTCATCACTGCCAATACCAGGATGCCTCAAAGTCACACATGGGTCCAAACCTTGCTTTGCCTTTGAACCTGCGCAAGGTTCCCCAGAGGGGCTTCCACATCTCCATCCCAGGCCCCAAGACACAGAGCAGCCAGGAATCCCATTGGACAGCCCCAGGTGCTGGCAGTCTTCACACTCAAGAGCCCAGGCCCTGTCCAACCCTCTGCTCTGGGACTAGGTCTCCAAACCCAACCCCAATGGTACACCTCACACATATCCCTCTCCCCTCACCCCTTGCCTTCAGCAAGTGGGCTGAGCAGTGGAGAAATCTTCAGACCCCTTTTACCTGCTCCCTGAAAGCATGGCCCAGAGCTACACATCCCCCCAGGCTTCCCCAGAATCACAGCAGGCTCCAGAAAGGACCCTAGAAGCACACCCATTGTGCTCCCTCTCCTCAGAGCTGCCTCCCTCCCTGACTCAGAGCATCCCCCTCCTTTTTTGTGCCCCATCTCAATGAAGTACACTCCAACCAGGAAGCCCACATGGCTCACAGTGGACCCATCTGCCTGGAGAAAGCTATCCTCATGGCTGGCATTGGGTTTGATCGGCCTCGCTGAAGCTAAGCCAATCAGGTTCTCCTTCCCAGGAACTATAAAGCAGGACCTGGACCACAGAGCTGAATTCATGGTGCTGAGCCACAGGAACTGCCACCCAGATGGCAGGTCCCCAAGCCCCTGGGGTGAGCCCCCAGAGCTTGGCAGGTGTCTGCCCACCCCAGGTTCTTCCTTCAGTTGAGTTCCCTGCCTACTCCAGGGTCCTTCTATTACATTCCATTTGCCCCTAAAGCTAAACAAACTTGATTTTGTTGCTCACACTCAATAGAAACTTAACCAACTATCCAGGGCTCAAGCAGGAACTTGAACCCCAAAGTTGAATCAGCAACAAAGGGTGTTTTTGCCCAACTTTTTCTCTGTACCATTAATCTCAGGAGCCTCTTTAGGAACCCTGGGGCTAGGACTGGTCAGGCAGTTAGAAACCCCTTACCATATGTTTCCAGAGAAGCAACTTAGAGAGACCAGGACCCCTGTGAAAGCCCTCTGGACACCCCGGGTCCCACTGGGTGGCACACTGACTTCTGGACACCTTCTCCCCTCAATGGCGACTACTGAGCCATTCTGTGGGATGCTGGCCTTTCTTGTAGATGACACCCCTTTCCCCCCAGGAGCCAGGGCGCTAAAGGCGCCAACTTCTGCATCAGAGACATAAACTCAAAGTCCCAGTCAATCAACCCCACTCGCAACTGGGAAGCACACGACACACTTTATTTCCAGGAGGAGACTCAGACTCTCCTATCTAGCATCACTGAAGGGCATCTGTGGGGCTTCGCTCATGGCACCGGGAACTACGGCCACCTGCGGGTGTCCGAGCCGACACTTCACTCATCGTTGACAGCCTCCTTCTTCCCTTCAGCAGTGTCTCCCCCATCTTTCAGGTTTTGGCGAGCGAACTCCTCAAAAACCAAATTTTCATCCTGAAAACTAAAAAGAAAACAGAGACACCTGGCTCAGTGCCCTCTCAAAAGCTGAGGATGAAATCTCAAGAGACACAAGACCCTTGATCTTCTTTTGGCAGCAAAGGAACCGATCAAGGCTTCCCCAGGATGGGACAGGGGCGCGGGCCATTTTCTTCATGGTGTTTTGTCTAAAAGCTCTTTAGCAAAAAGGAGAAAAGAAGAGCACCCACGGAGTGAGAGACACACCCAGCATAGCCCTTGGGAACACAGGGACTCAAGGGAAGGACACAGAGACTCCGAGAGGGGTCTGTGCAGGAGGAGGAGTCACGGGGCAGAGAAACAGAGCAGCGCTTGGTGGCTTACCTTTCCTTTGCTGTGAGCCCAGACGGTAGGAGAGAGGGAGAAGACAGAGAGAGGTTAAAGTCAATTCCACACCACGAGCCTCGACGGTCCCCTCTTCAGCAGAGCGGTTTGAGGGGTAGTAAGGCCTCAAGGTGTCTTTCATGTGACTGGGTGTGATTTCTGTTTCTTAGCCTTTCTCTCTGCATCGTTAGCCATCATTCCCTTTGGGTTCTGCCTTTGATTTTGGAGGGCACTGGGGATGGGACCCAGGGCCTCACACAAGCTAGACAAGAGCTCTTCCTCTGAGCCATGCCCCAGCCACCCTCACTTTTTTTTTACAGGGTGCCTTAAACTGCCACAATCTCACCTCCAGGACCTTTTTCCTGATTGTCCCCACCCCTCATATGTTGCTCCTCTTTTCAAAGTATTTCTCCTTAAGTGTCCTCTGGACCCCATAGAGGTCAGAGTCACATGGAGCCTGACCGTGCAGCTCCAAGCACGAGCCCATCAGGCTCTCAGGGATGAAACTGGGGGCCTGATGTGCACCAGCACCCCGGGGTGGGGGTGTGCACTAATGCCTGAGGACCACCCCCTTCACCCCTCAGTTTGATCTTCTGGGGTCAGGTTACGTTTTCATGTGTTTCATATCCCCAGAGGAGTCCTTAACCATTTGAGTGTGCTTTGTTCTTTTTTAGTTTTCTGGCTACCTAATAAAGTTCTGCTGCAGTTAAAGAGCTTCAGAAAGTTTGGGGAGCACAGCAGTGGTTTGATGGTGACCCTCTGCTTTTGTGTCTCAGGCCCACCTGGAAGCAGCACAGGAGGAGAATATCTGTGAGGGCCACTGGGCACAGAGACCCAAAGAGAGCCTAACCCATCAAAATTTTCTCTGACAAGAATACCCTGGAGCCGGGTGCGGTGGCACATGCCTGTAATCCCAGCATTTGGGAGGTTGAGGCAGGAGGATTGCAAGTTCAAAGCCAGCCTCAGAAATGGCAAGGCACTTACCTCTCTAATAAAATACAAAAAAGAACTGGGGATGTGGCTCCGTGGTTGAGTGCCCCTGAGTTCAATCCCCAGTACCAGGACAAATCCAATCAACGCTTTGGGGTTTGGTGGATGCTCTTGGCATCAGATAATAAAAACACTTTTATTTCTACAGCTTTGTTAGGTACAAATTGCTTGATACCTGGCTCTGGCAGGAGCTAACTATAACTCATGCTTTCTCTGCTTAGAATCTACTACCTCCACTCAGGGAGCCAGGAACTAGGCAGAAAATGGGAGCCATGAGATTTGGTCACTCATGGGTCTCAGAAAATCAGAGTTTTTTGCAACCACAGGGTGATTTGTCCTAATTTTTGTCTCCTGAAATCTCAGAGGACAAAAGATTATTGTTTTGTCCTGACACTGTGAGATGTCCAATGTAAGGGCCACAGCAACAGAAATGTCAAAATGTTACATGTGAAGGAAGATTAACTCTACTTCTCCCTAATTAAGTCACAAAGTCTGCCTAAAGCAGACAACAACCCCACATAAACTATGACATCTCTTTGGGTGGCTATCATTGAATGTCCTTAAAAGAAGCTAGAAAGGGCTGGGGTTGTGGCTCAGCGGTAGAGCACTTGCCTAGCACGTGCACAGCCCGGGTTCAATCCTCAGCACCACATACAAATAAACGCATTGTGTACAACTAAAGCAAATAAATAAATATTAAAAAAAAAGAAGCTAGAAAGCATCTCTTTTTTTATGTGTGTGTGTGTGTGTGTGTGTGTTTAGTTGTAGATGGACACACAGTATCTTTATATGTGGTGCTGAGGATCAAACCCAGTGCCTCATACATGCGAGGCAAGCGCTTTACCACTGAACTACAGCCCCAGCCCTAGAAAGCATCTTAATCTCACAGTTTAAAAATTGTAGATTGGGACCACATTTTCAAGACTTTTCGTGTTTTCCTGGCTTAACATCCTAGTTACTCTCAAATAAATGCAAAAAAATATACCATTTTCATGATACAAGCATAAGTGAATCAAAGATGTAAGATTAACTATTTTTCCCCACCAGAAGCTTTTGCCAATGTGCACCGAGAGTTTGAATCCAAAATATTTGGAAAAGATATTTGAGACAAAATATTTTGAGCCAAAACCTAAAATGAATATGGGGACTCATTCTAATGCATAAATGCCACTTTATTATCAATACAGAAAAACTATTTATAAAATATGAGAAAAAATAAACCCTGCTGGTTTATACCACTTTTACTTAAAACATTCTTTAATATTATAACTATGGAGAGTTCTCAAACAGGTTGATTTTTCTATCTATCAACCTGCCTAAATATATAGTGGAGAATTTTTCCTTGGAGTTTCTAAGATGCACCCAGATCAATTCTGCTGCCTCATTTACTTTTTTAAAAATTTTTATTTTTAGCTGGGCGCGGTGGCGCATGCCTGTAATCCCAGCACTTTGGGAGGCTGAGGCAGGAGGATTGCAAGTTCAAAGCCACCCTCAGCAATGGCGAGGCACTTAGCAACTCAGTGAGACCCTGTCTCTAAATAAAATACAAAAAAGAGCTGGGGATGTGGCCCAGTGGTCGAGTGCCCTTGAGTTCAATCCCTGGTACCAAAAAAAAAAAAAAAATTTATTTAGTTGTAGATGAACACAATATCTTTATTTTATTTATTATTTTTGTGTGGTGCTGAGGATTGAACCGAGTGCCTCACACATGTGAGGCAAGCGCTCTACCACTGAGCTACAACCCCAGCCCAAATCAATGTTTGTTTATGTTTTTGGTGCTGGGGATTGAATCCAGGGTCTTTGTGCAGGTGAGGCAGGCACTCTACCAACTGAGCCATATCCCTGGCCCTTTTTTTGGATTTTATTAGAGACAGGGTCTTGCTGACTTGCTTAGGGTCATGCAAAGTTGCTGAGGCTGGCTTTGAACTCACAATCCCCGTTCCTCAGCCTCCTAAGCCACTGGGATTATAGGCATATACCACCGTGCCCAGTTTATTGAGCTTTTCTTAAAAGAAATTTCTTGAGATCTAACTCACATGTCATCCAAGTCTTTTTTAATTTTTTTAATTTTTTTTTTTTTTTTTTTTTTTGGTGCTGGGGGTCGAACCCAGGGCCTTGTGCATGTAAGGCAAGCACTCTACCAACTGAGCCATATCCCCAGCCCCCCAATTCTCTTCTTTACAGTGACAGTGCAACAAGTTTGATGTGTACACAGAATTGTACACTATCCTTCACCCGACATCCATCAAGAGCCAATGGATTTATAATTCACATGAGCCAAGATGTCAGGAACCCAGCTTGACCTTCTTTTCTAGTATTTTCTGTATTCTCATCATGATGCCTGCGAATGCTTCCAAAGGATACATTAGGCCTTTTGTTCCAAACAAAATGCCAAAGCCTTGGGCTCTCAAACTTATTTGTCACCTAAATCATCCTTAAATCTAAATCCAAGTCTGTTGACAGCAGAGCTTCTGGGGTTTTCCATTACATCCTCCAAACATGCTCCAGGGGGTGAACAGGTGAGTGCTTTCTTCTGGGCTGGCCCAGTCACCTTGTGGATGTCACCTGCTGACCCCCATGCTCAGAGGTGCAGTCAAGAAAGACCAGGAATGAGTACCAATAAGTCTGCCAGGAGAGAAGAGCTAGAGATGACCTGGGCAATGGCACAACTAACCTGGGTCCTCAGGCTGGGGGTGCATGAGGCGGAATGGCACCTCAGTGGCCACTTCACTGGAAAAAAAGAACGTAGACTAGTGAGTACACACACACACACACACACACACACAAGGTTAGGGCTTCACAAAATACCCCCAGGCCCAAGCTGAAAGATAATTCAGCGGGACCACTTGACATGGTCCAGGAACTTCACTCAGGCACAGCTGAGCAAGCAGTGTTGAGGTTCCCTGAGCTGGTTACTAGATGTAGTGACATATGTTATGGGAGGAGAAGAGGCAAACTCCTAGAGGAGGACAGAGTAGATTTTGTTGTTGTTGTTTTGGGTTTTGGTACTGGGGACTGAACCCAGGGGTGCTTAACCACTGATCCACATCCCTACCCTTTGTGATTTTTATTTTGAGACAGGTCTTACTAAGTTGCTCAGGCCTCTCTAAGTTGTTGAGGCTGGCCTTGAACTTGCAATTCTGAGGGAGGATGGGTTTTAAAATAGTCTTTGCAACAAGGTGCAACACTCTGAACATGTTAAAACCTATGTGAGGCTGGTGTGTCGAGGAACAGAGTCCGCCAAACTCCGAAAGCTAGAGGACTTCAGGGCAACTTGGAATTTATACAAAAAAGAAGGAAGGAAAGGAGTCAGGAAGGAGGACAAAAGAGAGATTCAGAGACAGGATGAATAGAAAGATGAGGAGAGAGGTGAGAAAAAACGGGCTACTCCTTGCATTCTGGGACCCCCTGCTTCCTGCCTAGGATTGACCTCTGGGCCAAGCACATTTGTTTAAATAACACAGGTACGGATAGGATCTAAAAGAAAAGGGTGCAACCTGGGTTCTAGATAAGGGAAGAAGATGATAAGAATTGGGACAAAGGACCATGTCAAGTCAATGGTGTCTCTAATATTTCCAATTTTTTTTCTGTTTTCTTTTTGGTACTGGGAATTGAACCCAGGGATGCTTTACCACTGAGCTATGACCCCATTTCCTCATTCCCCCCTTGTTAAGATAGGGTCTAAGTTGCTAAGGCTGGTCTTGAACCTGCAAACTTCCTGCCTCAGTCTCCCAAATAACTGGGACTATAGGCATGCACCACCACACCTGACTCAAATTTGTTCCTTCTTTGTGCATGACTTAAAAGGCAGCTGTCACTATTCACAATGATCAAAAGGTAGAAAAAATCCCAGTGTTCACCAACAGATGAATGAATATGCAAAATGTGATATACCCATACAGTGGAATAAAACTTAGCCATAAAAAGGGAAAAAGTACTGTATTAGTTCATGCTACAACATAGATGACCTGCGAAAACATTACGCCAAGTGAAAGAAGTCAATCAAAAAGGCTCCTTATTATATGATGCCAATTATAGGCAATATCCAGAATAGTTAACCCTATAGATGGAAAGCAGATTAGTGGTTGCCAGAGGCTGTGGGAGGGAAAACAGGAGTGATTACTTAATGGGTACGAGGTTTCCCTTTCAGATAGTAAAAATATTCTGGACTGAGAGAGAGTGGTGGTGGTTTTATAACATTGTAAAACTACTTAATGCTGCTGAATTGTGTACTTTAAAGTGGTTAAAATGGTAAAATTCATGTTGCATTGCATACAGGTGCAGAAGACAGCTATGCGGAGTGTGCCAACTTTCTGGAGGAGTCTTCTTGTGAGGTGTAGGCCTACTTGTCTCCCTAGACTCACACTAGTGAACTAAGCATTGCGTGATGCTCCAGAGGCAGCGGCGTCACTTCTAATGTCTGAGTAGAGCTGCCCAGAAACCAGCTTTCCTTAGTTCCTCTTAAAACCCAGGACTCACTGGGTACAGTGGCGCACCCTGTAATCCCAGTGACTCTGGAGCTGAGGCAGGAAGATTGCGAGTTCAAAGCCAGCCTCAGCAATTTAGGGAGGCCCTGAGCAACACAGTGAGACGCTGTCTCAAAGCAGAAAAAGGGCTGAGGATATGGCTCAGTGGTAAAGCACCCCTGGGTTCAATCTCTGTTACCAAAAAAGGCTCATTGTCCTTGCATCCTGGGAATCAAATGGGAAGGGAGGAGAAGAGACTTACCTGGAGGTGAGCTCTCCCAGAAAGCTAGGAAACACAAAACAAATGGCTGTGGTGACTGTCCCCAATGGCAATGTGACCTCACATCCATTCAGAGGCAAGACCCAACCCAGTTCTCAGGTCCCTCGCCCACTCCTCCCTACTGTGACTCTTTTTCTCAAGAAGATCGTTTAGGGTCAAGAGGAATAACTTAAGGTCAAGAATAAGCCATGGAATCAGAATTTCTCAATCATGGGGGTCATTGTGAAGAACCTGTTACAGTTGTCCCTACCCTTTGATATCTGCAAGGTGGGGTAGTGGCGGTGACTGGTTTCAGGACCCCCTGTGGATCCTGAAACTTCCAATGCTCAAGCCTCTTATATAAAACGAGATGGTGTTGGGCTGGGGCTATGGCTCAGCGGGAGAGCACTGTTCTCGCGAGTGTGAGGCCCTGGGTTCGATCCTCAGCATCATATAAATAAAATAAAAGGTACTGTGTCAACCTACAACTAATAAAATATTTTTTTAAAATGAGGCAGTGTTTGAATAGAACCTTCACCCATTTGCCCATACATTCAAAATCATCTAAAGAAGACTTAAACCACCAATACAATGTGAATGCTGTGTAAACAGTTATTAGACGTCATCATTTAGGGGAGAAACAAGGGGAACATCTCTATAGCTCAGCTCATATGCAGTTTTCAAGAAATATTTTCAACCTGCAGTTGGCTGGAGCCACCAATATGAAACTTGAGGACAGGAGGGCCAACCGAATTTGCTTTTCTGGACTGATAAGGGAAACTCCACCTGGTTTTAGATCCTCACAGGGGAAAGAAAAGAAAGCACTATCCACTTTGAAAAACACAACAAATTGGAAACACTGTGCTAACAAAATATCTAAAATAGACCTGTGTTCTTTGTCACCCCAAGAAAAATGTGGAGAACTCTTTACCTACGCAGAACTGTGGGACACATGCTGGATCTGCCTTTGGCCAGACTAGAGACTTTGGCCATGGAACTTGAAAGGAAAATGAGAACACAAGGTTTTGTTTTGTTTTGTTTTGTGTGTGTGTGTGTGTGTGTGTGTGTGTGTGTGTGTGTTTCCTTTTGGTGAGATTAAAGACAGGGGAAAATTGGTTACAGTAAAATAGAAAATTGTTTCCTTAGAGACATCAGCACTCTTATATGAAAAGGAGCCTCCTGATTCTGTGAGTCCGTGCTAGGGGAGGGAAGATGCGGTCCCTCCTGGGTGGCCGGATGCCTCCCAAGATGCGAACAGACGAAGGTTCACTGAGAGTCCACTGGGCAGCCATTGTTCTTTCTGGAGTACAATGTAACAGGAAACTGATTTTCACTCCGCTATCTACCTCCATGGCTGTGCACGTGCATGCTATTTTGGCCGAGGGTACTAAGAGTGCAGTGTTTCCCGGCCTGCTTTTCCAGGGACAGCTGACAAATAGAATCCAACCCAGCTCAGCGCAGGAGCCAGTAGACTCTGTGCTCCCGCTGCTGTCTGCCTGCTAGTCCTTCAGGAAACAGCAGTCCAGACTGCCCCAGGCCAAGAGGGTGCAGGCCGAGTGCCGGCCCAGGACACTTACCCTGACACGGTGAGCTTCACCTTGATCTGGTAAGACACCAGGATGCCCATGACGGTGCGGTCCATGCCCTCTTTAAGGCTGCCCAACAGAAAGGAAGAGCAGAGGGTGAGGAGGCGGCAGGAGGCACAGCCTGTGAGGGGTTCTTGCACCTCCAACCAGGGCCACTGAGGTGAAGGCTGCTTCTTGGGAACTGGTGAACTGGACCAGGGCAGCCCGAGTCCAAGGACTGCGCACACACTTGAAGGGGGGTCCTGCCATGCAGGGATCCCCGCGTCTCCCCTTCCTGAAGTCCACACAGAGGAACGTGCTTCCTCCTTCTCCTCTGCACCCTGGTCATCCAGTCTCTCCCCAGCCTGCTCCACCATCCTAGCAGGGCAGGCGTGGAGGCCTCCGTGGGCTTTCCCTGCCTGGGTATTGGTCTTTGTAATGGTCTCTCACATGCCCAGCTCCTTGTCTGAGCTTTCTTTCTTTTTTTTTTTTTTTTATATTTATTTTTTGGTTATAGTTGGACACAATACCTTTTATTTATTTATTTTTAAGTGGTGCTGAGGATCGAACCCAGGGCCGCGCACATGCTAGGTGAGCGCTCTGCCGCTGAGCCACAGCCCCAGCCCTTGTCTGAGCTTTCCAGCTGCTCTGTAGCCGGAGAAGTCTTTCAGGTTCAGTTTTTCGGGGAGCTGCCTCTGCCATCTCCTACCCGCCTGCCCCAGAATGCCCTCCTCCTCCTCTCTTGTCCCCCAAGACCTCAAGCTGGAGCTCCCCTCCTCTGCGAAGCTTTCCCAGACACTGCCAGGCGGCAAAGCTCCTGTGCTCTGCTCATGGGAAGACACGTGGGTGCACGACTGTAGCCTGATCACAGGAAATGTGACTGTTCTGGACCCTGCCCCACCCACACCCAGCAGGTGCCTGGCAGTGAGTGAGTGAGTGAGTGAACAAGGTGCATGAGATGTGCCCCAAAGAGGGTGTGGTGTAACTTTTCTCGACAGAAACTTCACTCCAAATCTACTAGCACTATCTGACACACACCCGAGTGGACATTTTATCACATGACCCAACAAGGACTTAAGTATTCTAGGATGTCCAATAACAGGAATTAAGGCATGCAAATTATCGTGAAGCCGGGCGTGGTGTCGCACGCCTGTAATCCCAGCACTTTGGAGGCTGAGGCAGGAGGATCTCTAGTTCAAAGCCAGCCGCAAGCAATGGTGAGGCACTTAGCAACTCAGTGAGACCCTGTCTCTAATAAAAAGCAAAAAAGGGCAGGGAATGTGGCTAAGAGGTTATGTGTCCTTGGGTTTAATCTCCAGTATCAAAAAATATATATATATCATGAAATACTAGCTAAAATAATGTGACTAATGATAGAAATCATGACGGAAGACCCTGAAGACAGGGGGTAGAGTTGTTGACAGCTCTGGGATCTGGGATGTGGCCCCTACAAGTTCTAGTCCAGAGGCCAAAATCTAGCCCAGGGACATATGCATCCAGGACCACAATGCTCCCCAGAGAAGCCTTTTGACCTGGAATTGTGGAGAGGGTCACCTACTCAGCAGAGAGGGGTTGCCATCAAAGGGAATAAAAGCTTTAAATGCCACACCTCTGCTGAGATCGGCTCTTTACCTCATGCTGAATAAGGCCAAACACCCAAGGAAGAGAATGTGCTTTGTCACAGGCCCAAGAATACCCTGCAAGCTCTCACCCTGCTACCTCCAAGGCGATACCAACAGACCAGAGGATTACCCGTCTGATTTGTATGAGCCCACAGCTTGTAGACTCATATCTGTAAGGCCAACAGCGAGGACAGTGAGTGTTTCCACTGTCAAAGGATTTTCTGCGAATAACTTGCCAAGTTACTGAATTAGATTCTACAGCATATTCACAAGGGCAAGAATAACAGAGAAATGGGCACCACAGATCCGCTTACTCAAGGGCCCGACAGCCATGATATGGATTATGGCACGCCATACCATAAACATGTTTTATGGTCTGTGGAGTCATTCAAAACATGTGCATTTCTCCACGCCTTGTGAACAAGGTGTATTTATTCTCATTTTATGGATAAGGAAATTATCCCTAAGATGAGCCAGAATGAGAGACCTGTCCAGGGTCAGTGGCTCAGTTAACTGGAGAGCAAAGTCCACTCCTTACCAACTCTCCGGCCAATGGCCTACAGGGGCCATGGATGGAGCCTCCATCATGTCACCCGGGAGAGGACAGCAAGTGGGCCTTGAGCTGGTGCATGGCTCTGACTTCAAATCCTCAGAGCACTCCAACAGATAGACTCCCAGAAACAGAAGCCCAAAAGGGTGGCTAGGAGCAGCAGTGGTGTTGACTTTTTTTTTTTTTTTTTTTTGGTACCAGGAATTGAACTCAGGGGCACTCGACCACTGGGCCACATCCCTGGCCCTTTTCGTATTTTATTTAGAGACAGGGTCTCACTGAGTTGCTAAGTGCCTCGCCATTGCTGAGGCTGGCTTTGAACTCGCGATCCTCCTGCCTCAGCCTCCCAAAGTGCTGGGATTACAGGCGTGTGCCACCGCGCCCGGCTTGGTGTTGACTTTTGAGCCTTCACTGTATAGTTTTTTTTCCAGATCTCTTGCCTAAATCCAGCCAGTGGATCTTCCTTCCTTTCTTCCTTCTTTCCTTCCTTCCTTCCTTTCTTAACTCCCTCCCTCCCTCCTTCCCTCCTCTTTCTTTCTTTCAGTACTGGAAATGAACTCAGGGGCACTCTACCACTGAGTTACAACCCAGTCCTTTTTTATTTTTTGTTTTGAGACAGGGTCTTGCTAAGTTGCCTAGGCTGGCTCACGTAGACCTTCCTGCCTCAGGCTCAGAGCAGCTGGGATTCTGGGCATGCGCCACCGTGCCTGTGGACAGTGCTTATTTTCCTATACATCCTACAGCCCTCCGGATCCCACTCTGCTCCTTTCCTGGAGGAAGTGAATGGAGGAGCACAGCCAGCTGCATGGCTCAGCTGTACGCTTAGGACGCGTCATTGGCTGCATGCAGGTTGTGTCAGTCCTTATCACCATTCTGTGAGACTGGAATTCTTTTTTTTTTTTTTTAATATTTATTTACTTACTTTAGTTGTACACAATGCAATGCATTTATTTTTATGTGGTGCTGAGGATCGAACCCGGGCTGCACACGTGCAAGGTGAGCACCCTGCCGCTGAGCCACAACCCCAGCCCCAAGACTGGAATTCTTATCGCCCACCCCCACACTGAAAGACTAGAAAACAGGTTCTCAGAGAGCTCAAGTCCTTTTCCCAGAGCCACCCAGTGTACGCAGTGGAGCTGAAGGTACTCAGGGCTGTGTCCAGGGCCCACCAGTGTGATCACCACCTTGTTCTAGGTGGAAGAGGAGCCTCATTTGGGCCTATAGGCTCACACTCTCTGCCACCAATGCCAGCTGGCCTGTCATGCTGACATGCACACCTGTGAGCCCAGGGGACAGACCTGCACCAGCTGGCACTAAAAGGCTTTTCATGCAGCCTCAAGGACTCACATGGTGCTGGAGGCGAGGTTCGTGTCCTCGTGCTTGATCTTCCCATCCAGGGCGATGCCTCTTCTTTCCCGATTATTAGCCAGCAAGGGCACCAATGTCAGGGTCTTGGTAAAAGTGTTGTTTGGCAACACTTTTTCTCTGAAAGAAGAACAACAGAGAGGAGAGTCACTAGAGAGTCACCATCAACCCAGCCCGATCCTATTTGTCATCCAGCATTTTCCAGGGTCCAAATTTCCTATCCACTTCCTGGGAAGAGGAGCATATTGTTAGTGAAATCACAGAGTGGGTTGGCAGCAATATTAGGACATTGCCTCAAACCTCCCAATCTGCTCTGCATTGCTGAATTTCTAAATAAGACAAATGGGTCCAGGGCCAGAGACCCCAGCCAGTCTCCTAAGGCTCTATAAACCCCACAGTACACAGCAGAGCTGTCAGGGCAGTGTCAGCAACAAGCCCAGGTGGAAAAGGTCCTTGTTGCCAAAATGTCACCATGAGACTGATGGTGGGCTGGTGAGCAGGGTAAGGAAGGGGCCTCAGTTTGTGGACCACATAGGCCAGGCTGATTCCGGTCCAAAGCAGCACACGCTTTCTCTCTACTTGGTTTTCTGGGTCATCAATTGAGCTGTGGGTTCCCCGACATCTGACAGATGGCAGGAACCCTGTGCCAAGAGGCCGATCTATCTGCAGTTGAGCTGGGGACACAGCGTCACCAGGATCACAAAGCAGCATCTGAGGCTGGAGAACCGGCTCTGCTGTTCACGTGCCAGGCACCAGGCCTTGGTGAGGGCTGTCTGCACAGCTCTCATCTTGTGCTCCTCCAACCCTATGCTCAACAGCACCACAGCCGCAGGCCCAGGCTGCAGAGCCCTGCGTGCCAACAGCACACCCTGCATCCTTGTACCAGCCTGAGGAAGGTAGGGCGTGGCCTGAAAACACTGCCCGGGAGCCGGCATCAGGACTACTTCCTGAGAGTGTTCCAAGACAGCTGCAGCCTGCAATGCCTCCCGAGGAAGGATTTCCCTATTTGATCTCACTGGGGCATTTAAAGCAACCGTGGCTGATCCTGCCTCTGGTGGATGTAGGAAGTGCTTTATAGAATCTTGCATGAGCCCAGGATGGCCCACATCCTCCTACCTAGGTCTTGGGGCAACCTATCAAATGAATTAGATTTGGGAAGTGGCATTGACAAAAATGGACTTTGCATTGTAAAGGTGACAGAAGTAGGAAGGGGGCCTTGGCACTGGGCTAGGATGATGGCCTTTTCTGAATCAGAGCTTGCCAAAGGACTCTGCCAAGGCCTCAGGGCCACTTCCAGGGCCTTCAAGATCTGGTACTCAAATGGCAAGCAACAGATTGAAAATCAGGTAGGACCTGGCCTGAGGAAGCCTTCTCACTGGGGGCCCAGGGCCTGGCACAGTGGCTCGTGCTCCACAGCCTTCTGAGTGGCCTCTAGCCTGAGACCCACCAACATGATCTGACCCGGCTTCCCATCTCCCTCCCCCACCCTTGGGAGGATCTTAGAATGGTTTCCAGCCTCCTGAGAATCATTCCACCCAAAGACTTAAAAGAAGACTAGATAACAGGGTGTATATTAATAATAATAATAATAATAATAATAATAATAATAATAATAACCCGGGATCATTTGCCTTTTTGTTTCTGAGCATCTGCCAAACGGCCAGCTGGGGCTAAGACCCCCCAGGCCCTAAGGATGGCAAGGATGTGCCCAAACTGTGGGACAGACCCTAGGCCTGGCGTAAAGAAGTCAGCTAAGGAGTTGTGGTTCTTTCCTGTCTCCCTTCACTGAAGGCCTATATCTAAACTTAAGGCTGAATTTGTTTTGAGTAATAGTTTATCCTAAAGTTGCCTTTTAAATATTGTGCAATATTATCTTAGTGAATCAGTTTATCTTTCCTCACCACCAACCAACCCTCTTCTCCATCCCAACCTTCCTTTGACCCTGGTAATGTTTTCTACACTCAATGATGTTTAGAACATGCCAACCAGATAAAGCAGAAAAGACCTTCTAAGGTGGGGAACACCACCCCCAACATGTGTATTCAATGTTTCTGACTTTTGCTGGGCTCAATGGTGCACACCTATAATCCTAGCCACTAGGGAGGCTGAAGTAGGAGGATTGTAAATTTGAGGTCAGCCTGGGTAACTTAGTGAGACCTTATCTCAAAATGAAAAACAAAAAGGGCTGGGGATGTAGCTCAGTGGCAGAGCCCTTGAGTTTAATCCCCCGCACCACACACACACAAAATATATCTGATTTCCTAGTACAAAGCACAACCTGCTTTGTCTCTCATGAATGAAGGAGCCACTGCAGGATTCTCATTTGTTTTTGATCCTATCAAAGGGAGAAAAGTCATTCACAATGACAGGCTAAAAATGTACATCTTCCTAATCGAGTTACCATTGGTACGAAATTTTCAAGTTGAAGGGAAGAGCAAAAGAGAGTTCTAGCCTGGTCATCTGCTGGGGCAGGGTCAGGGAGCAGACAGAGTCCACATTCCCAAGGACTCATTGCAAGGATTAATGGGCAGGGCCAGCTGCTCCCACGGTGGGTGACACGTCCACCTTGATTTCTCCCCTGTTTGTTAGCCTGCGTTGTTCTCTCCGACCTCCTGTGAAATGGACGGTCATGGGGCAAGGTAAACCCAGAGCTAAGATGCTAACTTTCTTGGCAGCCCCTGAAGTGAGAAAAGGGGAAGGAAGCTGAAAGCTGGGGGATGGCTGGGCATTCTAGTACTCAGCATGAAAAAAAAAAGGAACTTGACAGAGAAGATCGGCCACCCCGGAAATGGAAATGCAACTGCTACTTACTGTGTTTCCTCCATGGCCACAGGCTTGACGTAATAGTCACTCGAGTAGAGAACCACATTGGCCACTTGCTCCACTGCAGAGGGAAGACAGGAGGTAGTGATCAGCACTGGGCCCCTCGTGCATGTGCATGGTGGTTCCTGGCCTTCCTGGGGACAGCGGGGCTTCCTTCTCTGAGGGTCATTTTAGCCTGCTTCTGGCTTTCTCAGAAAACTCCTGTGATTTCCAATTCTGTCCTCAAGTCATGTCTCTTCACCACTAACCTGCTTTATGTCAACTCCCGCCCATTACGACGGCACTGACACCTGGTGAGGGCCGCCTTCTGCATCACAGCGTGGTGGAGGGTGTTGCACGTTGAGGCAGAGCTTGTGTTTGTTGCTAGTTCAAGTTGCTCTTCCTCTTATAAAGCCACTAATGTCATCATGGGGGCCTGCCCTCATGACCTCATGTAGCCCTGATTACCTCCCAAAGGCACCACCCCCCCCACCGCGGTACACGTCCAGGGTTGGCCATCACAAGGTGGCCACTCAAGCTGAGACAGCCGCACCTCGCCATGGACAGAGCCCTCTCAGGGAGACCTCTCCTGAGAGCCTCGCCCAGCCTGGAAGGTGGACAAACAGCTGCTGCTGTGAAAGCCAGCTGGGCTTCGGGAGACCTAGCACGAAGCCACAAATTCAGCCCTGTGTCTTCTCTCCAGTGCCCTTCCCACTACACTTGCTGCATTGATCCACAAAAAGTTGTCACTGCCGGGCGCGGTGGCACACGCCTGTAATCCCAGCACTTGGGAGGCTGAGGCAGGAGGATCGCGAGTTCAAAGCCAGCCTAAGCAATGGTGAGGCACGTAGCAACTCAGTGAGACCCTGTCTCTAATAAAATACAAAAAAGGACTGGAGATGTGGCCCAGTGGTCGAGTGCCCCTGAGTTCAGTCCCTGGTACAAAAAAAAAAAAAAGTTGTCACTGACCAAAATGGAACACTCCTCCCTTGGCTTCCCTGGGCTCAGGCACAGTGAGCCCCTCTGGGAAGGCACAGCATGGGAGGCTGGAAGGGCATCTGTCAGGGATGTTGCCAAGACAAAAGACAGCCCCAGGAGCTGGGATTGTGGCTCAGCGGTAGAGCGCTCGCCTAGCATGTGCGCGGCCCGGGTTCGATCTTCAGCACCACGTAAAAATAAACGCATTGTGTACAACTAAAGCAAATAAATAAATGTTTAAAAAAAGAAAAAAAAAAAAAAAAGACAGCCCCAGTGGGCACACAGGCTAATGAGGTGACCTGTATGGTTGCTGTCCCTCCCATTGCCTATGACACCACAAAGATAAACAAGCAGTTCCCAAGACCCAGGAGGGTTTTACTTGGACCAGAGAGTGATCCTTGGGAAGCAGGATAAGGCTGAGAAACTCTCGAAGGTTTTGCCCTCTAGTTTTAAGAAGGTCCTACCTAAGACTTTAATCTTCTTCACCGTCTTCTCCGTGTTATTGGTCACTGTCACGGTCACAGGGATGGGTTCCCCATGGAAATATATCTGAAAAAGTTAGAGAGAAGTCAGAAAGGAGAACTGAGCATGGGGGCATCTTTCCAGGTTCAATTCCTTTAACTAAAACAAGCTTGGTGAACGCCCTACTTTTAAGGAAGATGATCCTTTCCTCCAGAGAAGGGTCTAGAACATGTTCTGCCCTGTCTGCAGGAGGCTGAGGAGGGTAATGGGGCTCTGAGAGTCACATAAGAGGAAGCCGGAGGTCTTGAGTAGGACTGTGAGGTTCTGGGAGCAGGAAGAATGAGGGGAAAGGAAGCCACAGGGATGCGGGGTGATGAAGCTCTTCCCCCAGCAACCCGTGAAATCCAGCCCCAGTGGGCATGTGTGCACACACACACTCACGCATGTGCACACACTGCACGGGGCTCTTGCCAACACCTGAGTGTAATTAGCCGTCATCTACCAGGAGGACCAGGAGAGCCATAGCTAGCAGTGCTTCACCTTTTCCCACCATGACACCTGATTGATGGTATCCCACACAGCCACCCTGGGTGGCTCCTGTGAAACCTAAATTCCCTGGGAGTAAATGATTTGGGGTGGCACACCTGTGACATGACATTAGAGAGTGGAGCAGGGACAGGCGGGTGAGAGGGAGGGCTCCCCAGTCTGTTGGGACCACCAGCGAGTGCAGTGGCTCTGGTTAGCCCTAGTCTAAAGCTCAGTTATGGAAAGAGCTGATCAGTTACAGTCCCTGGCCTTCCCGGATTCCTGATGCCGAATGGCTTGCAAGGCGCCCACACAGTTGGGGCCCAGGCCACTCGCCTAGAGGGACGTGGGTTACCTCTTTGCTGAGGGAGACTGCGAGGTGCAAGGGCTTGTCAGACATGAAGAACTGCCAGGAGGCCTCGGCCTGGGGCTGCGGCCCCATCTCAGACGGCGCGTGCTGGACTTTGCGGATGAGCAACCGCACGGAGCTCCTGTGGAGGAAAGGTCGGAGGGTCCCTGGGATGAGCTCGGCCACTTCAGCTCAGCCTCTCCTCTCTCCAGAGTCCCCTGGGGATCTTCAGAAATGCTCCCCACAGAGGTGGGATGGGACAGGCCTGTGCCTGAGACAGCCCTGGAGGACTTTCCCGCTCCTCAGGCTGGGTGTCAGGGCCGGCAATGTCCCTGTGGGTCCCTTTCATCCCGCCAGGCTCTGGCGAGGCCTCCTCATAGGCGAGGCTGTCTGATGGCGTCAGGTGCCTCACGTGGCCACGACTTAGAGCTGTGGTGCGTTACAGCTAGACATTATTGTAAGCACCTAGAGATGTGTACCGTGAGCATGCGGGGAAAATGGGAAGGGCTCAGTGAGAAGTCTGGCCTGGGTATAACAAGAAAAGTGAGCCAGTTGGGGGCAATGGTACATGCTTATAATCCCAACAGCTCAGGAGGCTGAGGCAGGAGGATCACAAGTTGAGGCCAGCCTCAGCTATTTAGTGAAATCCTATCTCAAAAACTAAAAGGGGCTAAGGATATAGCTTCAGTGGTTAAGCATCCCTGGGTTCAACACCTGATACCAAAAAAATATAGAAAAATGAGCACGGGGGTGCTGGGGTTGTGGCTCAGTGGTAGAGTGCTTGCCTAGCACGTGTGAGGTGCTGGGTTTAATTCTTGGCACCACATAAAAAATATAAAAAATAAACAAAATAAAGGTATTGTGTCCATCTACAACTAAAAAAGAAATTCTTTCAAAAAGAAAGAAAGAAAGAAAAATGAGCATGAGGGGCATTTGGGAGGGTGGGAGGAATGGAGGTCACTGCTTATTGGTCACAGAGCTCTGTTTGGGGTGATGGGAGAACTTTTTACCTCCGGGTATAGACGTTGGTGATGATTACACATCGTTGTGAATGGAGTTAGTGCTACTGAGTTGTATACTGAGAAGTGGTTGAATGACAAACGTCATATTATGTGTATTTTACCACCATAAAAAATTGTTTGAGGGGCTGGGGTTGTGGCTCAGCGGCAGAGCGCTGGCCTCGCACGTGCGCGGCCCGGGTTCGATCCTCAGCACCACGTAAACATAAATGCATTGCATTGTGTACAACTAAAGTAAATAAATAAATATAGAAAAATATATTAAAAAAAGAAAGTTGCTCAAAAGTTCACTTTAAAAAAAAATTGTTTGAAAAAAAGAGTGTTGGGCACAGTGGTACTGTAATCCCAGCAACTCAGGAGGCAGAGGCAGGAGGACTGCCAGTGTAAGGCCAGCCTCAGCAACATAGTGAGGCCCGAAGCATCTTAGCAAAACCCTATCTCAAAAATAACAAGGGCTGGGGATATAGCACAGTGGTAACGTGCCCCTGGGTTCAATCCCCATCATCAAAATAAGTGAATAAATCAATAAATAGAAATTAAAAAAGAATAAGAGCTGGGCACAGTGGTGCATGCCTGTAATCCCAGAGCCTTGAGAGGCTAAGGCAGGAGGATCCCAAGTTTGAGGCCATCTTGGGCAACTTAAGGAGATATGTCTCCAAGTACACATGGAAAGGGCTGGGGGTATAGTGCAGGGACCCAGGTTTAATATCCAGTACTGGGGGGGAGGGGTGTCGGGGAGAAGAAAACAAAAGAAGGATCTGAGAGCTTGTAGGTGCTTCTGTGGCCCTTGAAGTTGTACTCCACTGTCACTTTCTTTCCTTTGTCCCCTGAGATGACCACCCACCGATGCCCACAGGTAGATGATAGATAGCTCCATCCTCAGCTGCCACACAGCCCCAGGGGAAGAGTTCTGTCACACAGAGGTAAAGTGGGTGCTGTACTCTGGCCACCCCACCCAGACTCCTCACCTATTCCAACTAGGCTCTTACTTCTTTGAGACTTTGTCCTCTTCGCCATCTGGGTTCTCCGTGGCAAATGCTTTGACCTCAAAGTCCACGCCACAGCTCTGTTGGAGACAAGAGGCCAGACAGGGCAGCTGTCAGCACCTCCCCTCCCCGGAGCTGGGACGCAGGGTCTCACCTCCCACAGGTACAGCTTGTGGCCATAACTGTTTGCATCAGCCACATCCCTTTTAGAGTTGCCCTATGAAGAGTCAATTTAGAGGCGTAGTGAGGAGTGAGCTGTGGGCCTAAAGCCCCCAGTAGACAGGGAGTGGGCCTGCCAGATGAGGCCATCTGGTGGTATGGAGACTGTCGCACATGGCCTGGCAGGTCCCTGCACGCATAGGTGTCCTTTTCCATGTGACTCTGTGTGTGTTACTGACTTCCTGATGTAGGTGCTCACAGGGCTTGGGGGTGGGATCTGCTGAAGTGAGAACACCCTGACCCCAGCTGGCCAGCCAGCATTGGCCTACGATGTCGACAGCTCATCAAAATTTTTTTCTTAGCCAGGCACGGTGGCACACATCTATAATCCCAGCCCCTGGGAGGCTGAGGCAGGAGGATCGCGAGTTCAAAGCCAGCCTCAGCAATGGCGAGGCACTTAGCAACTCAGTGAGACCCTGTCTCTAATAAAATACAAAAAAGGGCTGGAGATGTGGCCCAGTGGTCGAGTGCCCCTGAGTTCAATAACTGGTACCAAAAAAAAAAAAAAAAAAAAAAAAATTTTTTTTTCTTGGGGCTGGGTGGTGGCTCAGTGGTGGAGCTCTTGCCTAGCACATGTGAGGCACTGGGTTTGATCTTCCGTACCACATGAAAATAAATAAATAAATAGAATAAAGGTATTGTGTCCATCTACAACTGAAATGTTTTTCTCTTTGGCACCAGGGATTGAACCCAGGGGCACTTAACCACTGAGCCACATTCCCAGCCCCCCACCCCTCCCCTCCCCTTCCCCCCCCCTCCCCCCTCCCCTCCCCTCCCCCCCCCTTTAAGAAAGGTTCTCGCTAAGTTGCTGAGGCTGGCTTTGAACTTGCATTCCTCCTGCCTCAGCCCTCCCAGTCGCTGGGATTACAGGTGTGTGCCACTGTGCCCGGCTCCCTTTTCCTATACCTCAAAAAAATTTTTTTAAATATTTATTTATTTGCTTTAGTTGTACACGATGCTTTTATTTGTACGTGGTGCTGAGGATAGAACCTGGGCCGTGCCCATGCTAGGCGAGCGCTCTACCACTGAGCCACAACCCCAGCCCTATACCTCAAAATTTTAAAGAGAAACTAGAAATGGAATTTGGTGTAAGACCTCATTTTTAAGTACAAAACAACTTCTAAGCATTTGTGGGTCAGACAAATGCACCTGCCAGTGACCTTCAGCGCTCAGCCCCGGTGTGATTCCTTCCACACTTGCTCCAGCCCTCCCTCTGCTCTGGGCTCCCAACCATAGGTGGCTCTGCAGGCCTTCGCCAGCTGCCAGGGGAGGGGGGCCAGCAAAGGCACTTGACACCTGCTGGGTCAAGCCTCAGACTTACAGGCTCTGCCAGGGCGGACTCAGGACCTCTCTAAACTCCAGGTTGAAAATACATACGTATCACTGAGCACCACGCCAGGCCTCCTGCAGCACCCCGTCCCCCTCTGTGCTGCGGCACGAACAGACCAGGCACCTCCACAGCCTCCCCACCTTGTGCTCCTTCCAGCGAAAACTCTCCCTCCCTCTCTCTCTCTATATATATATGTATGTATGTGTGTGTGTATGTATATATATGCATATATATGTATATATATTTGAATAATAACAATATAATTTATATATTACATATCTATATTAATGATTATTAATACATTATTTAATATAATAATGTATAGTGGTATATTAATATTATATAGTATTATATTATCAATATAAGTAAAATGTTACATGTTATAATATAGCATAACAGAATATTATATATTGCATGATTTTGTGTGTGTGTGTGTGTGTGGTGCTGGGGATTGAACCCAGGGCCTTGTGCATGTGAGGCAAGTACTCTACCAACTGAGCTGTATCCCCAGCCTTACTTATATTGCATAATATTATATGTAATTTATCATACATGCAATGCATAGATATTACATCTATATATTTATTCATTTGACAATCTCCTACGTGTCCCAGACCTCCCTGCAGCCTGCAGGCAGATCCCCAGGCTCAGTACAACACACCGCCTTGCCTGCAGCTCTCCCCACCCCTCATGGAACAGAGAAAATAGTCAGGGCCTGATGTGGCCTGTGTAGTGACCCAGAAAGATTGCCTAAGAATCTGAATGTCAGGTCTCTCCAAAAGAGCACCGTAAGGTCTGACTTGACTGGACTGCGTTCTCTTCAGTTTCTGGTGCCCCTCTTCTTGAGTGGGCTCGTCATCCCCAACCTCAGCTGTCCTCAACGCCGCCCCCCCCCCAGCCCAGTTTTCCTGGGCCACGGCGTACAAATGTTTCAGAAGCAAGACTTATAGCCCTCGGGACGTAATAATTCAGTCTTGCTGTGTGATGCACTGAGATTTCCCCTCCCCTCATTCCCTTTGGTTTTGTTCCATCCATTTTTTAATACTGGGTTCCATTTCAGAACCATCAACCACCAAGAGGTCAGGATCCCATACTGATAAACACCGTCCAGCGTGTCCTCGTCCACTGTGCAGGTGCAGACCTGTGATCACCGCCACATCTCAGGACACTGTGAACTCAGCATCCAGTGGTCCTCGCCCCTCCTCTGTGCCTGTAATCCCTGGTCACCCCCATCACCCCCAGGCTTTGCTTCTCTCTCCCTTCATGACACATGCCAAGCCCAGCCTCATTCTCAACATAGTGGCCACAGTGACACTTTGGAAACCTAAGCCAGAACCTGCCGTCCAGAGCCTGCCAGTGATTCCAGTCACGCTCAGGCAGAAACCCAAGTCCCTAGATCACCCACCAGGCCCTAGATCATCCACCAGGCCCTTTGAGGAGATCTGGCCACACTGTCCTTTCCACTCTGACCTTGGCTTTCTTCCAGGCTCCAGCCCCTCTCACTCAGCACGTGGTTTCACACCCTGGGGGTGTCCCTCTGCCTGGGAGTGTGGTTCGCTCCTTACCTTGCCAGAGGGCTTCCTAAGCCTCCTGAAGCAACCTACCCTGGCATCCTCCCTCGCCTCTCCAGCCTGAGGCCCCCACAGTGTGTGTGGCCTCGATGAGTCCTGTGGGTCCTTGCTGTCTGGTTTTGCCTATTACTCTGCACTAACAAGTAAGCCCAGGAGGGCCAGGTCTCCAGTTTACCAGGAAGTCCCCGGCTAACAGCTGCTGGAGAGGTGTGACAGGCTCACAGGGGTCTTATCCTGGCCTTTCTTCTTTAGTGTATGTTTGAAATTTTCCATGATAAAAAGCTACTTTTAAAATCCAGCAGGAGCCGGGCGCGGTGGCGCAAACCCAGCACCTGTGGGAGGCTGAGGCAGGAGGATCGCGAGTTCAAAGCCAGCCTCAGCAATGGCGAGGCACTTAGCAACTCAGTGAGACCCTGTCTCTAATAAAATACAAAAAAGTACTGGAGATGTGGCCCAGTGGTCAAGTGTCCCTGAATTCAATCCCCGGTACCAAAAAAGAAGAAGTTTAATGGGGCTGGGGTTGTGGCTCAGAGGCAGAGTGCTCGCCTAGCACATGCGAGGCCCTGGGTTCGATCCTCAGCACCACATAAAAATAAATAAATAAAATTTGTGTGTGTGTGTGGTGCTGGGGATTGAACCCAGGGCCTTGTGCATGTGAGGCAAGCACTCTACCAACTGAGCTGTATCCCCGGCCTTACTTATATTGCAGGTATCATGCCCAACTACAACTAAAAAATAAATATTAAAAAAAAAAAAAAAGCCTATTGAGGGACTCAGAGGAAAAAAAGGATGCAAAGGGAGCATGCCACGTGAAGGCAGGGACTGTCGTGATGATCAGATGATCAGCAGCCAGGAAGGCCAGCTAGCCAAAGAGCTGGGTGGAGGCAGCAAGGGTTCTTCAACAGGTTTCAGAGGGAGCATGGCTCTGGGGACCCCTTGATTCTGGATGTGGGCATCCAGACTATGATGTGGACATCCACACAGGACTAGGAGAGAACAAACTTGCATTGTTCAAATATACAAGTGCAGGCGGGTTTGCACATGTGTATGCCTGTGCAAGCGTGCGCGCGCGCGCGCACACGCACACACACACACACACACACACACACACACACACACGGCACTGAAGGAAGGAAAGATCCATGGCATGTTTTCGTTAACTCACCTTCCCTGCATCTTGTGGAGCTGGCTGCAACATCACTGAGCAGGGCAAGGAGTCAGGAAACTAGAAAGAGACAAATAAAAAAATCACTTCTTTCAGGGGGCGCATTTAATGTGTGAATCATCACACGAAGTGGGAAAAGGAAGAAGATGAGCAAGAAATAAGAGAGAGCCTGTTCCTCTATACTCCTGGCATCCAGGTTAGCATTGATCCAGAAGCTCTGGGAAGACACATGCACAAGAGTGTGCACAGGTGTAAGTGTTCTGTGGAAATGGCGCAAGTGGTGAACATGCCTCTGCTCCCTCGCTTCGTTACCACCCCCCACTCAGAAAGCATTCAGGCCATTCCCTGTAGTGAAACCTGGCCTGACACCACCATTTTTAAAGTTTCTATAATGCACACTTAATGCAGCCAACCCACTCCACTGGACACCTAAATGGTCTCTACTGTTTTGTTTTGTTTTGGGGTGCCAGGGATTGAACTCAGAGGCAGTCGACCACTGAGCCACATCCTGATCACTATTTTGTATTTTATTTAGAAAGAGGGTCTCACTGAGTTGCTTAATACCTCCCTGTTGCTGGGGCTGGCTTTGCATTCGAGATCCTTCTGCCTCAGCCTCCCAAGCTGCTGGGGTTATAGGCGTGCACCACTGCGCCTGGCAAATGGTCTTCACTTTTTTTGCCAGTATAAAAAATGCCGCAATAAATTTCTTCTTTGTACATTTCAGCACCATTTGAGCCAATTACTTTCATATGCTACATTGTAAGAAAGGGGAAGCATCAGTCTGAAATCACTTTTTTTTTTTTTTTTTTTTTTTTTGGTACCAGGGATTGAACTCAGGGGCACTTGACCACTGAGCCATATCCCCAGCCTTTTTTTTTTTTTTGTATTATATTTAGAGACAGGGTCTCACTGAGTTGCTTAGCACCTCACTTTTGCTGAGGCTGGCTTTGAACTCATGATCCTCCTGTCTCAGCCTCCTGAGCCACTTAGATTACAGGCATGCACCACCACTTCTGGCCTGAAATCACATTTTTAAAGGTTTGTGATACACGCTGACATGTTCTCACCAAAAGGAAAAGGTTATATCACTTCAAAGTCCCAGCACAGGTGCAAACAACTTAATTTTTAAAGAGATCTTTTTTTTTTCTTTTTTGGTACCAGGGATTGAACCTAGCTGCTCTTAACCACTGAGCCACATCCCCAGTCCTTTTTTATTTTTTATTTAGAGACAGGGTCTTGCTAAGTCACTTAGGGCCTCACTAAGTTGCTGAAGCTGGCTTTGAATTTGTGATCCTCCTATCTCAGCCTCCCAAAGCACTGGAATCACAGGTGTGCATCATTATGCCTGGCTTAATAGAGATTTTGTAAAATAATTGTGGTAAAATAGAACAACATAAAAGTTACCATTTTAACTATTTTAAATGAACAGTTCACTGGCATTAAACACATTCACATTGTCCCTCAATAACCACTGCCATCCATCTCCAGAACTTTTCATCATCCCAACCAGAAGGTCCTTAGCCACTGGACACTAACACCCCATTCTTCCCCTCCACCTCTAGAGCCGCTCTCCTACTTTCTGTCTAAATGAATGTGACTGTTCCTGTTCCTCACGTAAGTGGAACCACATGGTAACATTTGCGCTTCCGTGTCTGGCTTCTTTCTGAGGGTGGCTCGAGGCTGTCCACACTGGAACTTGCGGCAGGGCCTTGTTACTTTTTCAGTCTGAGCCATATCACTCGGGAGGAGCTCATGATCACGACAGACAAACATCGAGGAAAGAGGCTGGCGGAAGCTTCCCCTAACAGAGCTCACATCCACACTGCCTGTGTTGCTGGGCACTGGCACCCTGAGAGGCAGGGTCACTGGTGAGAGATGGGCCTCAAGAGAGGTGACAGGTTAAAGTCACATAAGCCGCCAAGCTGTGGCAAGGCTAAAGATGGTTCCTTACTCCACTAGGCTTGCCTGTCCTTTGGAAAACTTTCCTGCCAAGAACTCCCGGGGCCAGCCCAGGGAAACTCCTGCAGGTTTCTTGCTATAGCTGAATAAGCAGAGCAAGAACATGAACTCCTCTAACTGGGCCGTCAGACAAAGGAAATATCTAAAGGGCAGGTTGAAACAGTGCCTTCAAAGGCAGGGAGGCTATTTTCAAGGATTAAAAAAAAAAAAAAAAAAAAAAAAAAACAATCACAGACCACACAATCTAGAATTTCTTTCAAGGGTGCAATTTACAGGCCTGCAGAGACACAAAGCCCTTCTTTTGGTTCCCTCCCGTTGCCCCATTCCCATTATAAGGAGCCTCGGGTAAAGGTGGCCAGCCAGGGGTCAGGACACTCACCGTGAGCAGGAAGGGGTACGTGTTGCCCCCCAGCTTCTTGAGCAGGCTCTCCTGCAGCTGCGTAGGGGCGCTCGCAGCCCCCACTGGAGGGTACACCTGGACCCGAGAGAAGTACAGGTCCCTGCGGAAGGTCAGGCCGATCACATCGATGTCATCCTGGCCATAGCGGAAGGCGCAGGTCAGAGAGACGAACACTGGGGAGAAGATGCAGACAGGATTGAACTTGGCCCACTGGACGAGCCCCACCAGCCCGATGCCACCCTCACTGGGATGAGTGGGCAGCAGGGTGACCACACCACAGCGTGGGACCCAGGCTTTCATGTCTAAAAGGGAAGGGATCTGAGAAAAACGTACTTCTGCCGGGCGTGGTGGCGCACGCCTGTAATCACAGTGGCTCAGGAGGCTGAGGCAGGAGGATTGCGAGTTCAAAGCCAGCCTCAGCAAAGGCGAGGAGCTAAGCAACTCAGTGAGACCCTGTCTCTAAATAAAATGTAAAATAGAGCCGGGCGCAGTGGTGCACACACTATAATCCCAGCACTTGGGAGGCTGAGGCAGGAGGATAGCGAGTTCAAAGCCAGCCTCAGCAATGGCGAGGTCCTTAGCAACTCGGTGAGACCCTGTCTCTAAATAAAATACAAAAAGGGGGTGGGATGTGGCCCAGTGGTCGAGTGCCCCTGAGTTCAATCCCTGGTACCAAAACAAAAACAAAAACAATAAAAAAAGTACTTCCCAGCTGGTGCACATATTTTGGGAGAATCAGCACCTTCCCAAGGGTTAAAGTTCATGACCCTAAGGGGAATGTCAGAGGATTGGGAAACATCTCCCTGGCAACCACATTATTTTGCCAGGATGGTAGAAATCTGTGGACCAAGGACCTGGCACTGTCCCCCTGAGCCTGCTGTCTTTCCACCCCAGCCCTTGCCACTGTGCCCGCCTGCTCAGGCTACTTGGGGAGCTTTAGAACGGTGCTACTTGCTTGGGCCTGGAGGTTCAGGATGCTGGGCGGAGTTTAGGGTGAAGGGAAGAGGCAGAGGGAAAGTGAAAGGGATGTGAGCTGCAGCCACTCAGGGGCTGAGGCAGGGGCCGGAGGGGCTGTGGGCCAAGCAGGCAGATGAACCCAACCTCAAAAGTCTCCAGTGAGAGCCTTCTTTGCACATCGCTCTGAAACTTATTAAGTATTCTCTAAATGACCCCTTTAGAAAATTCCATTTGATTAAGGACTTAAATTGTGATCCCCGCAGACCAAAAGAATCATGTGGAAGTTCACTAGGCATTTTTTGAAAGAGACATAAAGCTCACAGTTGTTGAGCGTAAAGCATATCACAAGTGGCCCCTCCAGTCCCTCCGAAGCTGTTGGTTAAAGATTCGTTCTGTGTCCACAATAAGGGCAACTGCCCTGGTTGCTGGCTCAACGGATCCACTGACCACCTGCCCACTCCACCTTCAAGGTTAGTAATCAAGCAAAATGCCCAGAGGACCTGGTTTTATGCCTGCTGTCACCAGGAGGTGGCTTTCCTTGACATAAGGCAACTTTCTATGGCCAAGGGCATGGGCTGGCAAGCCTCCACCCAGTGGGAAGGTAGAGATGGCAGAGTAGGACAGTTTTCTGCCCCATTCTTACCATACCCCCGTCGCTGCTGATGGCCCACGCCTGTCATGCTGTGGGGCACATCCCGGGTTCACAATAATGCCTTGTGGTTGCCAGTAGCAACCACATATTTAGAATGGAACTGAGTCAGCGACATTTTCACAAGCATAACCTGAATCTGTTCTGACTCAGTTTATGCAACAGTCATTAGTAATAAATGGCTTGTCGCACACATCTCAAGGGCACCGTGACACTGTGGTTCAGAATCATTGCAAGAATGCATAAATATAGACTCTGGGTTTTATTCCTGCCTCTAGCAGGCATGGTTTCCCCACACAAATGCCCCTTTCCCAGAGGCAGCTGGGAGCCTCTACCTTTACAGCCCAGAGGACAAGGACTCAGCTCACCTTTCTTTCCCTTCACAAGCTCCGGATCCACCAATATGACACCATCTAAACCAAGAGAGAGAACAGCAAGAGTTAGATCAAGAGAGCAGATGAAGCCAGGTGTGGTGGCGCACGCCTGTAATCCCAGCACTTGGGAGGCTGAGGCAGGAGGATCGTGAGTTCAAAGCCAGCCTCAGCAATGGCAAGGTACTTAGCAACTCAGTGAGACCCTGTCTCTAATAAAATACAAAAAAGGGCTGGGGATATGGTCCAGTGGTCGAGTGCCTCTGAGTTTAATCCCTGGTACCAAAAAAAAAAAAAAAAAAAAAAAAAAGGGAGAGAGAGAGCTAATAATACTTTCATTTTTTGGTACTGGGAATTGAAACCAGGGTACTCTACCACTGAGCTATGTCCCAAGTCCTTTTTATTTCTTGAGGCAGGGTCTAAATTGCCCAGGCTGGCCTGGAACTTATAATCCTCCTGTCTCAGCCTCCCAAGTTGCTAGGAGTACAGGCGTGACTACCGCACCTGGCTTCTTTTTCAACTTTTTATGTTGAAATAATTACAGACTCACGGAGAGGTCCCTGGCATCCTCTATCCTGCTTTCCTCAATGGTGTTAGACCCTACATCATTATAGCACAATAGCAAAAGCAGGAAGCCCACCAGGATACCAAGCGCACATAGGTCTATGTCATGTAAACACTTGCAGAGCTTTGTCCAACCATCACAAAGTCTAGGTGGAGAACTCTCCCATCACTGCAAAGACCCCCTCAGCTACCCTCTGTGGTCCCACCACACCCTGCCCCCACCATCCTCAGCCCCTGGCAGCTACCTTCACCATAATTTTGTCATCCTGAGAACATTGTATGAATGGAATCTACTGCATGGGGCCCTTTGAGGCTGGCCTCTTCCACTCGCCAAATCGCGCTCAAGGCCTCTGCGTTGCAAGGGTATCAATACCTCATTCTTTTTACTGCACAGTAGTCCAGGGCACGAACGGACCTTGCTGCGTTTAAACTCATTTACTGAGAGACATTTTGTTTCTTTCAGTTTGGAGATATGAAAACCTGCTAGGAACAATCATGCCCTAAAAGATTGTATATGAACCTAAGTTTTCCTTTCTGTGGGATAAATGCCTAGGAATGCAACCATTGGGTCAGATGGTAAGTGTATGTTTAGATTTATGTGTTTTGTTCTCTTTTGGTACTGGGGATTGAACCCAGAGGTGCTTAACCACTGAGCCACATCCCCAGCCCTTTTAATTTTTTTTATTTAGAGACAGGGTCTCACTGAGTTGCCTAGGACCTTGCTAAGTTGCTGAGGCTGGCTTTGAACTCACAATCCTCCTGCCTCAGCTTCCCAAATCACTGGGATTACAGGGGTGTACAATGACACCTGGTTGTGTGTTTGTTTGTTTGTTTGTTTGTTTGGGGGAGAGTGTGGGGGATTGAGCTCAGGGTCATTCAACTACTGAGCCACATCCCCAGACCTATTTTGTATTTTATTTAAAATACAGGGTCTCATGGAATTGCTTAGTGCCTTGTTTTTGCTAAGGCTGGCTTTGAACTCAAGATCCTCCTGCCTCAGCCTCCTGAGCTGCTGGGATTATAGTTGTGCACCACCATACCCAGCTGGATGTTTGGTTTTTAAAGAAACTGCCCAAATGCTGTCCAGAGAGTCTGGACCACTTTACATTTCCCCAACAATCTCTAGGAGTGATCAGGTTTCTCTGTGCCCTCATTAGCATTTGGTGTTCTCTCTCTCTCTCCTCTCTCTCTCTCTTTCTCCAGTACTGGGGATAAAACCCAAGAGCATTGTACCTCTGAGCTACCTCCTCAGCCCTTTTTATTTTATTTTTGGGACAGGGTCTCACTAAGTTGTCCAGGCTGGCTTCAAACTTGGATCTTTCTGCCTCAGCCTCCTGGGTTGCTAGTATTTCAGGTGTGGGTTGCCATCTTAGCTATTTTGGTAGGCATGTAATGCCATCTCATTGTGGCTTTAATTTGTATTTCCCCGTGACTAATGATGCTGAGCATTTTTTTTCAAGTGCCTGCTACCAATATCTTTTTTTTGTTGTTGTTGAAATGTCTGTCTCCTGCTCATTTTTTAATTGGATGTTTATTGTTTACTGTTGAGTTCTGAGCATTCCTTGTATATTCTAGAAATGAGTCCCTTCTTCTCCTCCCACAATGGAAACATTGTTTCCAGTCAGCCAGTGGCACTTCCCTGTTTTAATTAGCAATTCTTCACTTAGATTATTAAAAATACAAAACTTGCAGTTATCTGATGACATAAAGGAAAACAAACATTAAATTTTATTCCAATTTGCTGGGGATGTAGCTCAGTTGGTAGAGTGCATCATGCCTTGCATGCACAAGGCCCTGGGTTTCAATCCCCAGCACCACACACACAAAAATTCATTCCAACTTACCCACGGGCTCTACTCGGCTGACATGGTCTATATAGTCTCTCTTCCCCAGGTAGATGGTCACCTGCAGGAAGAACAAGTGTACATTCTAAATGGCAAATCAACAACCATCAAATCTTTTCATTAGTCTTGAAAAGATGAGCCACTTGGCTCTGCAGCTCCTCAATGGCCTTCTTCACCCCTGGCCCAGGTGTGGGCAAAGACAGTGGATTTCAGGCAAGGTGTGCTCCATCCTGTCTCCTGCACCAGCTCCAAGCATTTTTCTTGCCCTTTTGGATGGTGGGAATTCTTCCCACTCTTTTCCTCACCTCCTTTTCCCCATCAAACCCAGGTCTGATATCAACCAAGTAAGCTTGTTAGTTCATACTTTAGTAGGAGGTTATACCTATGCCACCTGTTTGCATGGTAAGCCTTCTATTTCTACCTGTGGACTGAAATGTTTCCCTTCCTTGTTCAAAGAATTTATGAACTGTGCATAGAGGTAGGAGCTCTGGAGGAGTCCCTGATAGATGGGCTACCCTCCCCCACCCCAGAGTTTTCCACATCCTGAGAGAAGCAACCTTGTTTCATGCTCTGGGCAGGATGTTTCTTTTTCCCTGGCAAGAGCCAATAGGCTTAAAGGTCGCCCTGTTCTATGGGCAAAGAGCCAATGGCGTTGGGGTTGCTCTGGTGCACCTCCCACCAGAAATCCCTATATGGGGCCCTGTTCAACAGACACACAGATGCACACATCAGCTCCTCACTGCTGAGAGGAGGAAGCCACTCAGACACATCAGCTCAACCTTGCGGAGAGGAGGAAGCCACTGCAACAGCTCCAGACCCATCGCCTCCAGCCGAAGGCAGCTGCCCCAGCCGGCAACTCCAGACCCATTGCCTCCAGCCCGATAGCGGCTCCTAGCTGACAGCTCCAGCCTCCAGCCAGACAGCAGCTGCTTTAGCTGATAGCTCCAGAAATCCTAGCCAGTGCGACCAAGCACCCACCTTCTGTCCAGAACTTGCACACTCCCTTCTCCTTGACTCCCCTCTCCCATCAGAGCTTGCACACTCCCTTCTCCCTGACTCCCCTCTCCCAGCACCTCTTCAACCTTCAACCAGAGCACCTCTTCTCCGGTTTTGCTACCAGCCACGAAGGCTGTTGAATAAATCTCTTGGCTGTATGGCTGTCCCCGGTGTGATGTTTTGCCCTTCAGTCCCTGAAATCCTACCAGGTAAACTTCTGGTACTCACACCCTGAGGAAGGAGGGGGTGGAGCTGGGTGGGAGAGGATGGCCATGGTCTCTGCCCTGCTCCTGCCCATCGCTGCCCCCAACAGCAAAGGTCTTTTTGACCCATCTGGGAGAGAGCAGGGGTTGTGTCCCCTCAACCTCAAGACTGCAAGGGCCTTGGCAGTAAGAACCCAGACTTTTGTGTGCATTTTCAGCCTTCACAGACCTACTTCAGCCTCTGATGACCAGAGGGCTCTGTCGGCGATGTCAGTGCATCCAGGAGTGAGAGCACCTCCTTCCCTGAGCCTTTCCAGTGCAAATTTTCACTTCCAAGAAAACTCAGATCATTCTCCTTGACATTAAGCCTGTGCCGTACTTTCCCTCCATGGTGTATGAGAAGTGGGTCCCTGTGCCTCTGAGGTTATTAGCATGACTGATGTTGAAAGTGACTGCAAGCAAATGCCTCTGGCACCCTGGTTTGCAGAGAAGATTCTGTAGGAACCCTCCAACTCCAGTGTGAAGCACTTCAAGCTCCATGAATGAGGTGAGCGCTTCTTTCATTCTTCCTGCATGCTTGGTTATGGAGGTGCTGCTGGCACTGGGGATAAAAGCCCTCCAGGTCCCTGTCCTTTTATTTGGGGTAAGTGCCAGCACAGAGGTAATATGGAGGGGAGTGGAGGGGAGGAAAGGAGAGAGTGAAGCTCTTCCTTTCAGAGGAGGCTCTACCTGCAAGGACACCAAAGGACAGATAGCACAGTCAGGTGACCGTGATGGTGAGTGTGGCTGTCCCAGCAAAGTAGGTCAACATTGCAGGGCCCAGAGGAGAGGCTGCTTTTGGGACTGCCAAGGCTTCTTCTGCTGTGAATGGCCGTCAAATGGGGATGATGCCAGGCAAGGCTCTTAAGACCTGAGCCTAAAGATGCTAGGAAGAGCCTAGCCCAGTGGCTCAGGCCCGTAACTCCAGGAACTTGGAAGAAGGCTGAGGCAAGATAGCAAGTTCAAAGCCAGCCTCAGCAACTTATCTAGGCCCTAAGCAACTTAGACCTACCTCAAAATAAATAAATAAATAGGGCTGGGGATGTGGCTCAGTGATAAAGCCCTATGGGTTCAATTCCCAGTACCCACCCCCTAAAAATAATCAGGTGCCACGCTCAGCACCCTGATGATGCTCTTTGGTTTCATCCTCGTGACTCTGAGAGAGAGGAGTCACCGTCTTACAGGGGAATCCTAGACCTAGGTCATGTTGGCAGGACAGTGAGGGTGGACTGACCAAGGGCAGTCAGGTAGGACGCCTGGTTGTGGCTGGGAGGAGGGAGGACAGAAGAGCACAGGGGAGGGACCCACTCAGTGCTCTGCCACGGAGCTGAGCTGCGTCCCCAGGCCTTCCCGGAGTCTCTCTGGAGAGCCAGGAAATCTTTCCCAGTCTCTTCAGCGGCCTTCCCTGTCATCTTCATTGGCTGAAACTCAGACATCTGGGGCTGGGGCTGGGGCTGGGGCTCAGGGTAGAGCGCTCGTCTCGCATGTGTGAGGCCCTGGGTTGGATCCTCAGCACCACATAAATAAAAGGTATTGTGTCCACCTACGACTAAAAAAAATATTAAAAGAAGAAAGAAAAGAAAGTCAGTCACCTGACTACTCTAAACCAATCAGGAGCCAATGAATGAGATGATCTGAATTAGATCAGAACAATCAAGAGTCGTTCCCTGGGATCGCCTCCCGCCAGCACACTGCTTCGTGAGGTCTGGTGGCCCCTGAAGACCACTGGCAACTTTTCCCCAGGAAGAAGGGGCGCGTGGCCATGCTGTGGGCACCCAGCAGACTGCTTCAGTCTCACGTCATGTCACCCCACCCCTCGACCTGCTCTCGTCCTTTCCCTCCCCTTCAGTGCAGCAGAAGGGGTCACTGCTACCTGCCCCCTGGGTCTCAAGGCCAACCACCTGCTGGGGGCCTCCCCATCAGTCCCTCCCTGCCTGGGCTACATCTGCAGCTTCTGCCTCTCTGCCAGTATTTTGCTGGAACACAAAAACAAGTCCCAACCTCATGCGTCTTAACAGCCATCACCACCACCCTTGGCCCTGTTCCCTTCCCAGCTCTCTGGGAAGACAGAGGGACTTCAGAAAGCCAGGCCCCATCCTTCTGGGAGGTGCCAACTGAGGGGGAAAGTCCTGAAGCTGGGGCAGCCATCTTAGCGCCAACCTGAGGACAAAGAAATCACAGAAGAGGGCAGCACAGAGAAAACCAGAGAGAGCCAGACACAGAGCCCTGGCACACCAGGCTGGAGCCCAGACACTACGGATGAGATGATCCTGACACAAGCCATGTTAACTCAACAGTTCTCTTTTGACCCCTGTGGCTACCGATACAGAGAAAACTAAATTTCTTGATCCAAAGGATTTTACTTGGGTGTGAGGAGGGTGAAAGTGGGAAATGACAGGAAAAACCAGAGAAGTGGTTTCTTTCCTGTCCTGCCAGAAGCTGAGATCACAGACGGAGACAAATGGGGAAAGAGTTTGGGGGATCAAAGTTTGAAGGGCACCCAAATTATCACCCCTAAGAATTGGAGAGGAGGGGGCAGGACGAGGCTGTGTGCACCTTGGTCCTCTAGTGGACACAGTGAGGACTGAAGAGTTCCTGTCAAGCCCAGATTGTGTTGCAGAAATCAGGGAGAAGGAGCTAGATTCACAGTGTCCAGTATGGCAGCCAGTAGGTCCGGGTGGCGTCTGGACATCTGCGATACAGCCATTGCAAATTGACCTTTGCTGCAAGTATAAAATGCACGGCACAGTTCAACAGCTTAGCAAACAACATAAAATACATTGTTGGTATTATATTGTTTACGTGTTGAAATGATAGTTTTTCGGATATATTGGGTGAAGTGAAAGAATATTAAAAGTATTAAATTCAGCCGGGCGTGGTGGTGCACGCCTGTAATCCCAGCACTTAGGAGGCTGAGGCAGGAGGATCGCGAGTTCAAAGCTAGCCTCAGCAATGGCGAGGCACTTAGCAACTCAGTGAGACCCTGTCTCTAATAAAATACAAAAAAGGCCTGGGGATGTGGCCCAGTGGTTGAGTGCCCCTGAGTTCAATCCCCAGTACCAATAAAACAAAAAACAGCCTCAGCAAAAGTGAGGCGCTAAGCAACTCAGTGAGACCCTGTTTCTAAATAAAATACAAAATAGGGCTGGGCTTGTGGTTCAGTGATCAAGTGCCCTTGAGTTCAATCTCTGGTACCTGCCCCTCAAAAAAAAAAAAAAAAGTATTAAATTCTCTATTTCCTCTTAAGTTTTTCTTTTCCTTCCTTCCTTCCTTTCTTTCTTTCTTTTTTTTTTTTTTTTTTTTTGTGGTACCACGGATTGAACCCAGGGGTGCTCAACCACTGAGCCACATCACCAGCCTTTTTTTTTTTTATTTTGAAACAGGGCCACGATCCTCCTGCCTCAGCCTCCCGAGCTGCTGGGATTACAGGCAGGCACCACCACACCCCCAGCTCCTCTTAATTTTTTAATGTGGCTACTAGGGTATTGTAATTATATATGTTACATGCATTGGACGTTGCTGAGTTAGGTTGCTGGCCCAGAAGAAGCCTACAAATGGGGCAAGGAGACCCCATTCAGAGGCTGGGTCGGGGCCCTTCCATGACCGGTTTCTAGGCCATCCCAGAAGGGCATCATCTCTGCTAAGTAGGCCAGGTGTTGGTGGCAGTCAGCCACAGTGGAGAGCAGCAGAACAGGAGCAAATGGGGCCTTTTCCCTCATCCAGTTTCCCTCAAGGTCCAGCTGGAGTGTGATTAGTGGTGGTGGAACAGATGCAAATAAGGAAACTGTCACATCCATCCTGGTCTGGGCTCTACCAGGCAGGTGACACGATTGACCAAGGGCCTTGGGAGTCACAGGTATCGCCCAAACGGTGTTTGAGATGGTAAGTCATGGGTTCAGGGATGGGCGGGAGAAGAAGTGAAGTTGGGGTGATGCTGTGGAGAGTGAGAGATTAGAGCATTGAGGATGGCAGAGAAGGTTGGAGAGAAGCACTTCACTCCTTCCTGTGGGTCTCCTTGACTGTCCATCCTGGACAGAGATGAAAATAGCCATGGAGCTTCCCTGGACCGCACAGGCTTTTGCTGTCGATCATATCTATACTCAGAAAATTTCCATTTATTTTTATTTTTACAGCACTTTCCATGAAGCCACTCACTTCTGCGCCACTTACCGATTTGTCCCGGGAGACCTTCTTGAAGATGACGTGGGACTTACTGGTCTTCGCGCTGGCTGCCATGTTGTCCGTCCCTGGCACCTCCTTCCCCCTTGGGCTGTGCGTCAGGTGCTGGAGGGCTGCGAAAAGGTAAAACACTCCTGACCACACACTCAGGAGCATCCTGGGGGGACATTTCCTCTACCTGCTCCCACACCCATGCCTGACAAAATAAGGCCTTTGCCTAGTTTGTATTCCATTGTGGTGTGCATGTGTGTTTTTAGTGGACTTTACTTTTCTTGGTAAGCCTCAAACATTTCTTGGTAGCTCACCAGGAAGCGCAGCTAGATTCCAGGGAGACAGTTTTGCTTCTCTGATTGACCTTTGGTGTCATTACACTTAGCCAGGTTGAATCTAAAATTCTGTCATGACTGTGTCTTATGGCAGATAAATAGAAAAGGTTCTTGAAACCCACCACAAAACCACTTCACAAAAGCAGTTTTCAAGAATATATGAAAACACCCAAAGTCCCACCCAGTGGTTCCTACCAGGCAGGGCTTGCCTCGTCCCACAGTCTGCCACCTGTCCCAGAGGCCATCATGGTGGTCTGGAATTCCATACTCTCCAAGTCTCCTTCACAAGCAAAGTCCTATGGAAGCCACACTGGGACAGTCTAGGTAAAAATGCCCTTCCTGAGCCGGGCGCGGTGGCGCACGCCTGTAATCCCAGCACTTTGGGAGGCTGAGGCAGGAGGATCGCGAGTTCAAAGCCAGCCATCAGCAACGGCAAGGCACTTAGCAACTCAGTGAGACCCTGTCTCTAAATAAAATACAAAAAAAAAGGTCTGGGGATGTGACCCAGTGGTCGAGTGCCCCTGAGTTCAATCCCCAGTACCACAAAAAAAAAAAAAAAAAAAATGCCCTTCCTTGCTTCTCCCTGTGCCTGCCCTGGGGTTCTGCGAAGGCGTGGGTTGTGGGGGTCACATACCTTGAGATTTGTCACCAACCAGATGGGAGGCTGAAGCCGTGAGAAAGGGTCTCTATGTCCTGGGACGAAGAGTAGCCAGCCCCTGCTTGAGCCAGCGGGTGCTGTCCTACCAGATGGCCCTGTGAGTCACAGGCCAGCCCCTGGCTGGTGTGTGTGTGGGGAATTTGTAGGGGATCTGGTGAGGATGCCCAGCACCCAGGTCTCAGTGTCTAGAAGCCAAATCCCATTTAAGGAGCAGAGTGGCAATTGGATTAGGTTGAGATGGTAAACTGCAGCGTCAGCAGTTCTAAGCATTAGCTGAGGCCGCCTCTCCTCCCAGGGGTCCTGTCTAGCTAGCAAACTGAAAAGCTACTTTTTATCCTAAACCTCTTTGGGTTCTGAAAATAGACTGCTTATCCCTTCGCTCCTCGGCATCATCGAGACAAGATCTTCAAGTGCAACGACAAATATGATTAAGTCAGCAGGCATTATGTAAACAGAAAGGTCAAGGGGAAATGTCAACCTCAAGGTGAACCTGGTGTGGTGCCGGCCCTGCTGGCTACGGCCCTCTCCTCCAGCCCGGGTCCTGCTGATTACACCAGGGGTCCCGTTGGTCTCCGCCGGTGTCTCTGCCCACGTCTCCCAGCCCCGGCACCTGCCGGGGGTCCACACTGCCGCTTTGGCTGATGACATCCATTCCTACCATTCAGCCTTCTCCACACCCAGCAAGGGGACTTCCCAGCCCTGACCTGTCACCTGCCACTGAGGATGTCCCACCGCTCTCAGGATGTAGGTGAAGTTCTTAGAGCAGCTCCAGTTTCCGCCTGGTCCCACGCCATTGCTCCCCACCCCACCCCCGCCCCTACCCACGGTCCTCTTCCCCTGAGACAATTCTCTCTTCTCTCCACTCTATACTCTTCTTGACCCTTCAAATTTTGACCAGGAGTCACTTACTCAGGGAAGCCCTCCCCGACCTCCAGGATTAGGCTAGAGGCTATAAGGAAGGTCCCCCTTTCTGGGCATGACCCCCCCCCCCACCTATTGTTACTGCCCAGTTCATTCAAACTAGGATGGAGTGATTAGGTTTCAGCCCTCACAGTCCAATCATTTCCCCTCTAAACATTCCTGCATTAATACAGGGGCTTGGGGGACACTTCACATCCAAACCATACCACATACGTATGTAGTGGACTTGACCTGGTGTCCAGGAATGAAGCATGTGTAAGCAGAAGGCCTGTTGTGACTTTGGAGTATTAACATCCATCCAAACACTCTGGTGGCATCTAAATCCTGCATGACATCCCCACCCCACTCTAATACCTCTATCTCATTCCTCACCACTCTCCCCCTCACCCCATCTTGTTCTAGTACACCGGCCTCTCTGCTTTTCTTTAAACTTGCCCCAGGGCCTTTGCACTTGAAGTTTCCTCTTTCCACAGACAGGCACATGACTTACTCCCTTCATTCCTTTGACTTGACTTGCACTTTGCCCTGTTTATTTTATACCCCATTGCAAACTAGCTCAACTCACCCAACACTTCTTTTCTCCTACACTTTATTATGCTACTCTATAGCATTTATTGTCATCCAACATACAAAATGTTTTTCTAGTTTATCTGGCTTATTGTCCATTGCCCCTCCTTACTGGAATATAAGTTCCAGGAATGCACAGAGATTTCTGACTGTTTTATATCTATTCTGTCTCCTGCATGTAGAATAGGGACTTCAGTATACTTTGAAAAAATCAAGTCATTGGTAAACTTTTATTTCCAAGGGAAAAAACATTAAAAAAAAAAAAAAAAAACAGAGCAGTGCCTGCTAATAAATTTAAAAGGAATGACCATTTGACCCAGTTATCCCACTCCTTGGTTTATACCCAAAGGACTTAAAATCAGCATACTATTGTGATATGACCACATCAATGTTTGTAGCAGCTCAATTCACAGTAGTTAAACTATGCAACCAACCTAGGTGTCCTTTGACAGATGAATGGATAAAGAAAACGTGGGGGGCTGGGGTTATGGCTCAGTGGTAGAGTGCTCACCTAGCACGCGTGTGGCCAGGGTTCGATCCTCAGCATCATATAAGAATAAAGGCACTGTGTACAACTAAAACAAATAAATAATATTAAAAAAAAAAAAGAAGGTCTGGGATTGTGGCTCAGTGCTCACCTAGCAAGTGAACGGCCCAGGTTCAATCCTCAGCACCATGTAAAAATAAACGCATTGTGTACAACTAAAGCAAATAAATAAATATTTTTTTAAAAAAGAAAACATGGTATATATACACAATGGATATTACTCAGCATTAAATAAGAATGAAATTATGGTATTTGCCTATAAATGGATGGAACTGGAGACTATCATGCTAAGTGAAATAAGCCAATCCCAAAAAACAAAAGGCTGAATATTCTCTACGTGGTGGGGGAGGCAAGAATAGAAGTTCACTGGATTAGGCAAAGGGGAATAAAGGGAAGGGTATAGGAAAGACAGTAGAATGAATCAGACATCACTTTCCTGTGTTTATATATGAACACACAACCAGTGAAACTCCACATCATGTACAACCACAAGAATGGGAAGTTATATTCCATGTAGTATAATATGTCAAATGTACTCTATTGTCATGTATAACTAAAAAGAACAAGTATGACAAACTTTTAAAAAGCAAAAGCAAAAAATAAATAAAGCACACAAAAAGGAATGAGGGCTGCGGTTGTAGCTCAGTGGGAGAGTTACATGTGTGAGGCACTGGGTTTGATTCTCAGCACTGCATATAAATAAAGATCCATCAACAACAAAAAATATAGCTGGGCACGGTGGCGCACGCCTAAAATCCCAGCACTTGGGAGGCTGAGGCAGGAGGATTGAAAGTTAAAAAGCCAACCTCAGCAATGTTGAGGCACTTAGCAACTCAGTGAGACCCTGTCTCTAATAAAATACAAAAAGGACTGGGGATATGGCCCAGTAGTCAAGTGCCCTTGAATTCAATCCCCAGTACTAAATAAATAAATAAATAAATAAATAAATAAATAAATAAATAAATAAATAAATAAAATAAAAAAAAAACAAGAAAAACACTATCTGACAAACTCTGTATTAGTCCTGCCTTTGTGGGGGGTGGTGCCAGGGATTGAACTCAACCACTGAGCCACATCCCCAGCCCTATTTTTTACTTTATTTAGAGACAGGGTCTCACTGAGTTGCTTGGTGCCTTGCTTTTGCTGAGGCTGGCTTTGAACTCGTGATCCTCCTGCCTCAGCCTCCTCAGCTGCTGGGAATTCAGGCAAGGGCCACCGAGTCTGACTAGTCCTGCCTTTTAAATTAATTAATTAGGCACTGGGGATGTGGCTCAGTGGTAGAGTATCTGCTTGACATGCACCAAGGCCCTGAGTGAGTTAAATCCCCAGTGACACACAAAAAATAAATAAGTAAATGATTAATTTTTTAATATCTTTATTTTATTTGTTTTATTTTTTATGTGGTGCTGAGGATCGAACCCAATGTCTCACACATGCTAAGCAAGCATGCTACCACTGAGCCACAAACCCAGCCCCTAATTAATTTTTTATTATATAGTCATACACAGTAGTGGGGTTCATCCTGACAAATTCGTACATGCATGGAAATCGATTTCAGTTCGTGATCCCCACCTTCGTCTTGCCTTTTCAGCATCAGTATTTCCGATGTGTTGACAGCTGGGGCACTGTGGACCCTGGGGGCCACTCCTCCCCTCCTGGGTTAGCCAGCTCCTCCAGAGTTAGAAACTGTCCTTCCCAGCGCATCTTGCATACGCAGGTGGACCCACTCAAGGCCCTGCCCACACCCTTCTTACTGGGCTATTTTACACCAGGCTCCTCTCTTGTCCAGGCCAGACCACCCCAGAGTCAGGCACCAAACAACTAGAGACACCATCGCACTTGGCCACTCCTCAGGCTGCTTGCCCTGTCTTGCCTGCTCCTGCCACAGAAACCCCAAAGGACTCTTGCCTCTCTTTCCCCCTCACTCTGACCAAGTCTGGTGCTTGCTGTGTGGCTGTGTGGCAGCGTGTGCCCTTCCCTAGGGAATGGCCAGTGACACACTGTCTTTATGATGGCAGTTGCTGCCTCACCTTACCCGAACAGTAGTAGAACCTGCATTTTAAAACACAAGGATAGGGGCTGGGATTGTGGCTCAGCGGTGGAGCGCTCGCCTAGCGCGTGGGCGACCCGGGTTCGATCCTCAGCACCACGTACAAATAAAATGCATTTAATAAAACACATTGTGTACAACTAAAGCAAATAAATAAAAAAAAAATAAAAAAAAAAAAACACAAGGATAGGGCTGGGGTTGCGGATCAGAGCGCTCGCCTAGCACGTGCGTGACCCGGGTTCGATCCTCAGCACCATGTAAAAATAAATGCATTGTGTACAACTAAAGCAAATAAATAATAAAATTAAAAAAAAAAAAAACACAAGGATAAATTTTCTAGTGTTAAAATCATCAGGTGTCCCACTGATGGGGGCGGGGTGCTCCTCTGCACCAGTCGGGTGCCACCTGGGTCAGTCTGACAGAAGCTGGACCACAGGTGCAGTGGTCAACGTCAGCACTGTCAGTGATGCCAGCCACGAGGTGTGTCCTTGGATTAATTTGACTTCACCAAGCCTCAGGACAAGGACATACGAAGAATAGACGGATACCCTAAATGACACAAGAGAGCAGCAAGACAAATCCAGAAAGTGGCTAGGGTCTCGCATAAGTCAGTGCCATCAAAAAGGGACTCACTAGATTAAAGACACTTAAGGATCCCACTTCTAAAAAGTGCTCTATATGTGTAATATGAAATGTAATGCATTCTGCTGTCACTTATATCATCTTAGAATAAAAAATAATTATAAATAAATAATAAATAAATAAAGGATCCCACTTCTATTGACACCAATACCTGTTCACATCCTGACTACAAACGTCTGGAGGTGGTGGCTCGACTTGCATTTGTCAGTATTAGAACAGAAGCCAGAAGGATCCAGCTTCTTTTGAAAACATGAAAGACAGTTGAGGGACACAACATCCAGATGTGATGAATGTATGGTCCCAGATTGGACAAACAGGGGACATAAGACATTTTGGGTCTGCTGGGAAAATATGAATAATGGAAAATAAAAATCACTGGCATAGGGAAGGTAAGTATCATGACTGAACAAGGGTTATAGACCAGCACGTGTGGGCTGATCACTTTGTAGCCTGTGCATTACGTATACACTTGCACACGCATGTCCATATGCACACATACACATGCTTCCATGCCTGTGCACGATATGCAAGGATCTGTGATAAGAAGCTAACATGGGTGTTCTGTGTGTCGTGAAAGCATTAGGGTTTTTTTTTTTTTTTTGTTTTTTGCTTTAGTTGTACACAATGTGTTTATTTGTACGTGGTGCTGAGGATCGAACCCGGGCCAAGCACGTGCTAGGCAAGTGCTCTACTGCTGAGCCACCACCCCAGCCCCAAGCATTAGGTTTTTTGTTTGTTTGTTTGTTTTTTGTGGTACCGGAGATTGAACTCAGGGGCACTCGACCACTGGGTCACATACCCAGCCCTTTTTTTGTATTTTATTTAGAGACAGGGTCTCACTGAGTTGCTAAGTGCCTCGCCATTGCTGAGGCTGGCTTTGAACTCATGATCCTCCTGCCTCAGCCTCCCAAAGTGCTGGGATTACAGGCGTGCGCCACCGCGCCCGGCTAAGCATTAGGTTTTAATTGTTTAAAATTATTTTGGAATTATTCTTCTTGTTTCATTTTCTCCAAAGATCATGTATACTCCTATAACAGACATTAAGATTGTTATAAATTTTTTAAATTATTGATTTCTCCCTAAAAAATACAAAGATAAGAGGAAGAAAGACGATGAGGGCTCTATTTTAGGGTCCTATCTGAGGGGACGTCAGAGCTGTGGCTGCAGGCCCTGGTCCTCTCTGTAGCTGTGGGTGGTCCTGGAACCCATACCCTCTCTGTTCTGTGAGCGTCAGGCCACTAGAAGGGTGCCCACGGGCAGATCTTAGCCAATGACTTGCTGAGAACTTTGTGTGTGGGGGGAACTTGGGGTGGACTGGATAACAGATCTTGTGTGTGCTACTGGTGAATGGAACCCTGGGCCTCACACACACTTGGCAAGGACTCTACTCTGTTTTTTTTTTTGTTTGTTTGTTTGTTTGTTTTAGTTGTTGATGGAGCTTTATTTTATTCACTTATTTATATGCGGTGCTGAGAATCAAATCCAGTGCCTCACACGTGTGAGGCAAGCGCTCTACCACTGAGCCACTACCCCAGGCCAAGAACTCTACTCTTACTCTTTTTTTGGAAATGTTATTCCCAACCTCTGATCTGTGATAAATTTTTTAAAAAAATATTTATTTATTTGCTTTAGTTGTGCACAATGCGTTTATTTGTACGTGGTGCTAAGGATCGAAACCGAGCCTCGCACGTGCAAGGCGAGCGCTCTACCACTGAGCCACAACCCCAGCCCATGCGATAAATTTTTATCTTCTTGGGGAAGAATTGAGAAAAGTGAGGACACTCATTAATTTTTTTGTTTTTGCTACTGAGGACTGAACTGAGGAGTACTTTACCACTGAGCCATATCCCCAGCCCTATTTATTTATTTGGTACCATTGATTGAGCTCAGGGGCACTCGACCACTGGGCCACATCCCCAGCCCTTTTTCATATTTTATTAGAGACAGGGTCTCACTGAGTTGCTAAGTGCCTTGCCATGGCTGAGGCTGGCTTTGAACTCGCGATCCTCCTGCCTCAGCCTCCCAAAGTGCTGGGATTACAGGCGTGCGCCACCGCGCCTGGCTCCAAGTGCTGGGATTACAGCACCCAGCCCTCCTTTTTATTTGAGACAGGGACTTGCTAGTTTGCTGAGGCTAGTCTTGAATTTGCCATCCTCCTGCCTCAGCCTCCCTAGTTACTGAGATTATAGGTATGAGTCACCGTGCCGTCTCTGGTGAGTTTTTTTGGAGACCAATGTATTTGATGTAAAAGACTGCCCTTTATCTTAATCTAAAATTCACTTAAGATCATGAGGTTATCAGCCCATCACTCCCAAAGATTCCTGATGCCTGTTTCCATCAACCCTTCCACTGACCCTGAAGCCCCTAGCAAAATGATCCGCCTTCTGTCATTGGTTCTGCATTCTAGAATTTTATTATAAAATTTTAGAACTCAAGAGAAAAAAAATACAATAAACTCCCGCACTGCCAACACTGAGACTTGACAACTAACAATTTGCTGCACAGGTGTGTATGACCAGCTGTACTCTTTCCTTTTTAACCACTTGAAAGTAAATACGACATCTTGACACTTTAGCCATAAATATTTCAGAATGCAGCTCCTAAGCCTAAGGACAAAAAGTCCCTTCTTTTAAGAACATAGTGGGAGCACACAGTCATTTAGAAAAAAGTCCTTACTTGGGGAGCCGGGACTATGGCTCAGTGGTAGAACACTCATCTCACACATGTGAGGCCCTGGGTTCCATCCTCAGTACCACATAAATAAAAAGTCCTTACTTGGCAAAAATACAAAGCTGGCAACTTTCCCCTAGATTTCTTTTTTGAAATTTACTGGGCTATGAATTCCCAAAGCTGGAGAAGCACTGGCCACAGCACTACTCATTTCTATGGAGTGATCTATGGTGACATGAAGCTGCAAGCTTGGGCTTCATCTCCCACAGCTATGGCTCACAGGGTGGGGCTGGTGGGTAGTGGGGGCATTCAGCTAAGAGGTTTATGGGCTTTGGGGTTAGCTTGTCATCTTAAGGGCTTATTAGGGCACATGCTCAAGGAAAATGGGCACACGCTGCTAAACATCAACCCCAAAATGAAAACCATGTCCTTGCTGCCTTAGTTTTATTGAGAACACCTGAGAAATTTGAGACAACTGTTACTGATGAAGAGCGCCAGGGAGTTGGAGTTTTAAAGGCCACCATGTTAATTCCAACAAGTATCTTTTGATGGATCCATCTAAAGAATAGGGGGGCTGTTTGGGGCTGGGCTAGTAATATCTAAAATCAGAAATGCAATCCCCAGGGCCCTCAAGGTAGTGGGACATTCACTTTGTCCACATTCTAGCCCTTATCTGGATCTTCTCTGTAACCCCCCAGCAAGGTGACTGCTCCCCAGTATCGGGAAATCACAACCGTTGGTTCTGGGTGTCATGCTGGGAATGGTATTTAACTCTCCAGTTTCCGTGTAATAACGGCAGGTTGTACAGGTCACCTCAGCCTGGAGTCCTGGGCTGCATGGCCCTGTGACCTGGAGGGCAGCTTGGTCCCACTGCTACTTCCTTTTCTTCATCTGTAACCCGGCCCCCCACGGCCTGCCCTGTCTTGCAATGTGGGAAGATTCATGGAACGTGCAGATGAGTCCCTTACGAAGGCGAAGCTCTGTGCAGTGTGGAGCAGAGATCCTGATCAGGACCTCCCCTGTCCCCCCAGTGCAAGGCTGACCTCTGCCAGGTGCCACGTCTTCCTACAGTGTCGCCCAAGGGGCCCCACCATGAGTGGGTTCCACGATGCTGAGGCCATCTCAACAGAACGTGGGGCCTGCCACAAACCAAGGATCTGCACCAAATCTGTGGACAGGCTTCAGGATTGTACACCCCCTGAGATGGTAGCCAAAATTATGCAGCTATGCCTTTTTCTGGATGCAGATCCCCACTTTTCTTTTGATCACTGCTTATAAGTGAAAAAAAGATTGAAAAACACAGGTACCCATTTTGGGTTGGAATTAGAGGTGGTGGTCATAGAACATCATAAATACATTGTTCACTCTAAAATGGTTTGGTATGTGACTCTCAACTCAATAAATTACACGAAAATAATAAAAAATACACTTTCAACATTATGACCCAGTACATACACATGTATGAATAGAGCAAAATTTCTACAAAACAATACTTACCATTCTTAGTCTTCTTGTTTGGATTTTGTGGTGCTGGGAATCAAACCCAGGGCTTGTGCACGCTAGGTGAATGCTCTACCACTGGACCACAGCCCTGGTGCTACTCTCAGGGTCAACCTCCTGTTTTCCTACCAGCTACTGTGGTCTGTTGTTAGATTCACTGATTCAATTCTATTACTAAATAATGACTTCAAGGAGTGCTCTGTGCCACACTCTCTCAAGTGTCCATCTCTTAGGCAGACTAGGAGTGTAACCCTGGGGGCCACAGGACTTCTGACTCCACTGTTGTTTAAAACTCCACAGCATACACTCTGTCCTCTCCTCATCCAGTTTTTGATAAAAGGAGGACTAAAGGCGACTTCACAGCTCTCCTCCAGTGTCCCAGGATCAGAGCACATCTTCCCAAAGTTTAGCACACAGGATTGTGTAGGGCTAATGTTTCCCACTCAAGACAGAAACTTATGCTTATGGAAGAAAGTCAACCAAACCTGCGGTGGGACACTAACAACAACAGAAAAGACAAGTGATTGGAAAGCAGAATGTAGATCTCACTGTGGCTGACTGCCAAGATGGCGCCATGATTCCGCTTGGTACTCCACATTGGGTTTGGTGCATGTGTCACCCAAGACAGTCAATGGGATGTTAACGGAGGTGACCCAAGCAATGACAAATGCGGACACACCGATTCTTTCTTGCTGTGTCATCTCTGTCCCCCAAGCTACCCTTCACATCAACAGCCAGGTGGGTGTGGATGCCCTCCCAACCATTTATCCCCAACAGGCCAGCTGACTCACAGAACAATGGTTGTTTTAGCTATGTGTGGTGGTACATACCTGTGATCAAGATTTGGGAGACTGAGGAAGGATCACAAGTTCAAGGTCAGCCTAGACAGATTAAAAAATTTAAAAAAGGACTGGGGAATGCAGCTCAGTGGTAAAGTACCACTGGGTTCAATCCACAGTAGGGGGAGGGGGAAGCAATTTTAAGCCATTACATCTTGAGGTAGTTTGCTATGTAGCAAAAGCAACTGGATCCTGATCCAAACAAATCAATTAAAAAAAAAATCATCAAGAATCCAGGAAATTGAAATATGTTCTGGATAATGGGTGAGACTAGTGAGTTAGTTAATTCTACCAGGTATTAATTATGGCTCATGTCTGTCAGTGTGGGATGTGTGCAGACTTGGGAGTAAAATGCCATTATGGTGGTTGAGTGCCCTTGAGTTCAATCCCAGGTAACTCCTGCCCCCAACCCCGGGCAAAAAAGGACCAGACTGGTGGGTACAGCAGGCTCGTTTCCTCACAAAGCCACGTGCCTCCTGAGGTTCTGAATCTGTTCTGATATGGCGATCCTCACTGTATACACCTGCCAATCTAGGGTTAGGAGAATGAAAGCAGTATGGCCCAGGGTAAGAGTCACTGAAGTGGGGAGGACTTGAGGGACACAGGTATAGTCACAGCCAAGTAAAGTATCTACAATGAACACAGGCCAGAAGGATTCAGAGGCACAAACAGAAATCAGCAGAGATGTGTAGTAAGTCATGGCCCCCTGAGGCCAGAAAACCACATTTTGCTGGAGTAAGGCAGCTGACCCATCTTGTGGATCAGTCCCATCTTACTGGCACATAGCACCAGCCCCAGGTAACTACATGAAGACAGGTATGCTTCGCTTTACCTAAAATTTCTAAGGATTATTAGATGAAAATGCTTCTTAGTTTACGTGGGGCTCACTCAAGATAACGTAGAGGGGCGCAGCCAGCTCACTCTGTCCCTCCAAAAGACCCACTTCTGCATCCCCTGGGTGGCAGACCAGCACCAGCATGCCCACCTGAAGGTCAGGAGTTTGGTCAGAACTCTATAGAGTGGTGGGCACAGTGGTACACACCTGTAATCCCAGCAATCTCAGTGGGAGGATGAGGCAGCCTCAGCAATTTAGTGAAGTCCTGTCACACACACAAAAGGGGGGGGAGCCGGGCGCAGTGGCGCATGCCTGCAATCCCAGCACTTGGGAGGCTGAGGCAGGAGGATCGCGAGTTCAAAGCCAGCCTCAGCCATGGCGAGGCACTTAGCAACTCAGTGAGACCCTGTCTCTAATACAAAAAAAAGGGCTGGGGATGTGGCCCAGTGGTCGAGTGCCCCTGAATTTAATCCCCGGTACCAAAAATAAAAAAAAAAAATTTAAAAAGGGGGGTGGGTGGGATGTGGCTCAGTGCTTAAATACCTCTGGGCTAAATTCCTAGTACCAAAAATTAACAAACAGCACCCCCCCTCCAAAAAACAAAAACAAAAAAACAAACCCACACAAGTACACCTCTAGGATGAGGATCTCTTGCTTGGCTGTACTTTACATTTGTGGCAGCGGACATATGACAAGACAGGAGAGTACTTCTGCATGCCCTGGTGCACTGCAGTCTGGGTTTCCAGCTGACCTGTCCTTAGGGCCCGGCCTCTCCCAGCTGAGGGGTCTCCAACCATTTATTCCAGTGTCCTTACAAAATTCCTTGTGCTCCGCTGTGGGAGATGCATAAGGGGCTTTACAATACGCATGATAAGGGACAGCACACATAGCATGTGCTTTAAGATTATCAGGGGATGGGGATGTAGCTCAGTAATAGAGCACTAGCCTAGTATGTGCAAGGCCATGGGTTCAATCCCCAGTACCATGCAAACACACATAGGAGATAACTGGGAATATAAAGCCATCAAAATCTTTAATCCTCAGCTTTTAAAACATGCTAATGTCTGGACCAAAACAAGTCTTGTAGCAGGAGCCATTTACAACCAAGGGGCACTCTGGCTCAAAAACCCAGGAAGCAGCCAACCAGTTGTTAACGCTGGCTGTACATGGGAATCACCTGGGAAATTAAAAGAATGCCTATGGTGGTCCCGGGACTAGGGGAACCAACAGTGAGGAGGGTACCAGGAGACCCCCAGGTGCTGAGGCAGAGGCCCCGGGGTGAACAGAAGCTACTTCCCCCAGTGCTGTGACTCCACACTTGGGTGTCAGCCTTGGCAGTTAAAGGACTGAAGAGCTTTCAGAGCAGGATGGCGCTCAGATAGAAAAACAGAATGCAGCCCTGTTTCCCTCAAAGTTCTCAAAAAACAAGGTCATCTGAGGAAACTGCAGTGCTTATTAGGGCCTATTTTGAGAGTCACTTACCTCCCCGAGAGCAAACGCAGGGCTCACTCAGCTTTGCAAGGCTGGCTGTTTCAGCCCTGACTGTGGGAACCAGATTAGGGTTTGGGGCTAAGCCTACGCACGTCTGAGTGACCTTCAGAGTGGTGATCATCATGTGCTGGCTCTTGCTGCATGTTAGGTACCTGAGGTGCCAAAGATAAGTCACTCCAAAGCCCCAATTCATGCCTCTTCAGCTCAAGGCCTAAAGACACAGCAGGTCACATACCCTGTGGACAAAGGGGCCCTGCAGCAGGATCAGGATGTTTGGCCCCTACACCAGAGATGGTGACGTTCTGAAGAAACTCACCCAGTGTCAGTTAAGATTTGTACAGAATGTGAAACTGGAATAGTGATGCTTTATATGGAGTGATAATCTGCGGCACAGGATGATGTGATGAACAAGAAAACACAGCGGAAAAGTACTTTGCATTATTTATAAGGAATAAATACCAGAAAAACAAGTCAGTTTGAAAAGTATATAACAGATTTTTTTTCTTTTATTTACAATCAAGTTCTGTTGGGCAACATACATAATTAAATAAATAAAAGATGTGCCCTGGCTGTGAATCTCCACTCCCCTCAATACAAGTTCTCTGAATGGCAAACCGAAAAGGAAGATGCAAGCAGGGAAAGACGAAGAATGGAGAGGACGACGTCCCTGTCAGAGCAAAGATGCCGCTGTGTTCCTTTCTCCTGCTCTAGCACTCGTGTCCCTAACTGTCCAGAGAACAAGTGTAGACGGAAAAAAAAAAATAATAAAAATAAAGTGCAAATTAAAATGTGATAAAAACATGGTGTTCTGGACACCCAGACATAGAACTAAAATCTTACACAGGTAAAATGGTAAGGATAAATGTTTCTCCAGCCTTCATCACAGCCTGGCAGGGAACACAACATTGCCATGCTCCCTGGACTGGGCTTCCTGCACTGAACTCTGAAGTCAGTGCAGGCAGGACTGGCAAAGGGGCAGTGGCTGGAATCACCACCACCAGCTCCGGAGCAAATACATCAGAAGCCTCAAATCCTTTGTCATCAAAGTGAATGTGGCAAGCTCCCACCTTCTGGGCATCCGCAGAGTGATACAGGAGCTCATTCTTCAACTCTGTCACAAACCCGCCTCACTGGAAAAGGTTGGCACATGTTCTTGCCTATCTCAAAAAGATTTTTAACCAAATGTATATTCATTTCTTGACCAAGAAGTAGACATGTAGGAGAACTGAGGGGAAGGGAGTCAAGGTTCTGAAGACCAGTCAAGAGACCTCCAGTTTCAGCAGTAATAAGACGAGATCCCGAGAGCCCTGCGACAACCCCAGATCCTGTGTTTGGGGTTTCCACTAACCCAATGCTCAGAGCAAGTCCATGGGCAAAGGACCTCCAGGCGAGGGGCTGTACATCAGGTAGAACCGACTCTGGAAGGATGGGAGAAGCACAGCTGGGAACCAACCCAGACATGGGGTGTCATTGGCACTGTCATCCAGTGAGGAGACCCAGTGGGGACCCTGTGCTCCCCAATGAGGTATGGAAGATCAGAGCTAGTAGTGTTTCCCACCCCAACAAGGCAAGAGCCTGAACCTTGGCCAGGTGACTTGCAGGATCAGGCTGTCTCAGTGTTGGTTCTTCCGGCCAAAAGAGAGCTTAGTCAGAATTCTCAGTAATCCTGTCTGAAGAAAGGCCACTGTGCTGCATGGCTTAAGCTCTTCTCGGGAAGGACCCGTGCCCATAGGACAGGGCTGTGTGAGTCTTTGTGCCTCTCCCAAAGGCCATCAAGGCTGTGACCACAGCACAGCTTTGCTGCTTTTGTCCACACTGACGACATGAACGCCGGAGGGAGACCACGCCACTGCGTTGATGGAGGAGCTTCAGGGAGAGACCAGAACAGTACTGGGGTCAAGACCGTAGTCAGCCACAGACCAGACCCCGTGCATTCAGAGCCCAGCTGTGCCCACCCAAGCAGCGACTCACTAACAGCAAAAGAATGCCGGAGACAGTCTCCCTGCACTGCACACAGCAGCTCTGGAATAAAAGGAGTCTTAGCAGTTGGGCCTCACTGAATCCGCCTAAGGGAACAGCTGAGTGAACCAGGGAGACAAAGCAAGCCTCTGAGGGGCACACAGACCCACAAGGCCAGAGGACAGGAGGTTCTGGAGGTCTCTGTTATAACTAGCAAGTGGGCTTGGGGGAACAGGACAAAGCTAAGAAAACAGGGGAGCTGGGCACTGCCCATAGGTAGAAGGTAAGAAAGGTACATGGAAATCAGTGTTTAGGAACAGGCAATTTAAGGAAGAAAGGGAGAGAGAAAGGGACAGAGAAGGGAGAACAGAGAAGTGAAAAGAAGGGACAGGGAAGGTTTGTTTCCCTGAATGGCCACCATTTAATGGCTCTACTTGGACATCTGCTGTACTGATGACTATGGCCAACAGCCACAGCCTTTGAGGGGCCCACTGAGGTCCAAGCCCAAAGAGGACACGGACCCTGGAATGAAGTCACAGATCCTGCTTTCAATCCTGGGAGAGTGGGGGTGTGCTGACCAGGTTCACTGTACCTGTGCTGTTTTGAAAGAACCTTCTCCACTTTCCCTGTGAGCACACTCCAGACATAGAGAGCCCCCTCGGCTGAGCCTGCTGCCACATAACTGCCATCGGGGCTGAGGGGAGAGACAGAACAAAAGCTATCAGTTTCCCAGCCCCCGCTCAGTGTCCTCATGGTCCTCCTCCCAAGAGGTAATGCTTCCTCACAGCAGGCAAGCATGCTCTGCTCCTCTGGACTGCAGTCCATCTGCTTTACCCTGTCCTTTCAGCCTCATCAGCTAAGGAAGAGTGGTGCCACATCACTTTTGGGGGCTTCAAGTTCCTAGCCATCTATCAGACTCAGATAACACACAGGGAGGCCAAAAGCCAACCTCCAAACAGCTGACAGTCTCCAACAATGATCTGGCTAGCTGCGTGGTTCAGTTATGGAGATGCTTCTCCACAGTACAGGTGATGACCCTGGACACACAATTGGGAGCAGCACGGTACACAGGAGAAGGTAGGAGGAAAGGGAAACTGGAGACCACCTTGACATGCTGTCTCCCAAGTGCCAGCTCAGTTAAACCAAGTTTCCAGGGCTTTCCTGCTCTTCCCCCAAAGCTCTCCAACAGGCTGGGTAATTGGGTGCATAAAGGAAGAGGAATCTGATGGCCCACCCAGAAGCAAGCAACTAGCCAACCATTACTTTTTGGCACAACCCACTTAAGTTTATGCAACTGCAAAAGGAACACTAGAAAGGGAAAAGACACTGATGGTGACCCTAGTATGGCCTTCAGGCTCACTCCTGTATGCTCTAATTCACACACTGGACAAATCCAGCTCTATTTACTTCCCCAGTGGGAAAACCCCATGTGCTAACCTGAGATTAACCAAGCTGGGCTTGGGGCAGTGCTACTAACCTGAAGACAACTCTGGTCCAGTCAGAGCCGCACTTGAATCCAGGCGCACTGAAACAAACAACAGGCACTGTCACCCAGAAAGCTCAGCCAGTGGGACAGAAGCAGAGAGGGCCAGGGCCCTGAGACACCCCCAACTCTACTACCTGAACGTCTGTTTGACAGTATTTGTCCGCAGATCAATGACTTTCAGCAGGTCATCACGGGAACAGCTCAGAAGTTCAGTCCTTTCTGGGTTTAGATCCAAGGCCGTGATCTTCCCTAGCAGCTCCATTTCTCGAACCACACTCTCTGACCTAAGGGAGATGAAAAACCTGAGAAACCTAACACGGAAAGGTCAGAACGTCTCTACTTTAACCAGGATGCCGTGTCACACACAAGAGAAAATGCTACAAGTCAAAGAGAATTCAACAGGCTCCAAGAGCAGTCAACGAGTTCTCAGGCTCAGAGTGAGGACTCTGTTATCTTCCCGTTGATTGAGCACCCCCCCGCCCCCGGTGATTTTATCTAGTAGTTTTAAGTACTAGAACTCTGAATCTGGGAAGACTTTTCATGCCATCAGAACTCCTGATCAAGCCGGGCGTGGTGGCGCACGCCTGTAATCCCAGCACTTTGGGAGGCTGAGGCAGGAGGATCGCAAGTTCAAAGCCAGCCTCAGCAATGGCGAGGCACTTAGCAACTCAGTGAGACCCTGTCTCTAAATAAAATATAAAAAAGGGCCGGGGATGTGGCCCAGTGGTCGAGTGCCCCTGAGTTCAATCCCTGGTACCACAAAAAAAAAAAAAAAAAAAAAAAAAAAAAAAAAACTCCTGATCAGTTAGTATCCAATTTGTATTACTTCTTCTTTTCTTTTTGGTGTTTAGGACCAAACTTAAGGCCTCATGTGCATGCTAAGTCCATGCTCTACCACTAAGCTACACCCCAGGTTCCGATTAGTACCATTTCAACAACAACTTCAGCTTTTTCTTAAAAATATTATTTTAGCTGTAGATGGACACCTTTATTTATTTATTTATTTATTTATTTATTTATTTATTTTTATGTGGTGCTGAGGATCAAACCCAGTGCCTCATACATACGAGGCAAATGCTCTGCCACTGAGCCACAATCCCAGCCTCAACTTCAGCTTTAAGGTAAGTCTGGCACAGACCCTGCTTTAGTGGGCTGGGAAGTCTCCTACCAGCATCTCACCATATTCAGTTTGGCTCAGGCACTCAACTCCAGGGTAGCTGCCTGAGGCACTCTGTTGCTGCTTCCCCTGTCCTCTGTGCCCTAGCCTACACAGCTCAGTGAACAGCCCCCTGGTAGACAGGGCCCTGCTGGCGACATTCACAGCCAAAGGAAGTACTGACCCCTCCACAGCGAATATTTTGTTTGTACTGGGGACTGAACCCAGGGGTGCTTTACCACTGAACCACATCCCAGTACTTTTTGAGACATGGTCTCACTAAGATGCCAAGGCTGGCCTTGAACTTGCAATCCTACCTTAGCCTCCCCAAATCCCTGAGATTACAGGCAAGTGCCACAACAAGCCCAGCTCCACAGTGATATCGTTGTAAGCTTCTAATGAATTATTTTCTACCATAACTAAGAAGTTTTCTTAGCTGGGCGTGGTGGAGCACACCTGTAATACCAGCACTTGGGAGGTTGAGGCACTTAGCAACTCAGTGAGACTCTGTCTTTAAATAAAATATAAAAAGGGGCTGGGGATGTGGCCTAGTGGTAGAGTGCCCCTGAGTTCAATCCCTGGTACCAAAAGAAAAAAAAAAAAGAAGTTTTTCTTATTGTTGCTAAATCTGTGGCTTGAGGCACACCACACTACTGCTTTGGGGTCTTTATCAGTTGAATTAGGGAGTGAACTAGGAGACTTGCAACATCCAATTTAACTCTAAAAATTCCATGTTTCAATGTCAAATTTCTCCTCAGATTCCCTTTTATATCTTTGCCCTCTACTGTCTTGATTCAGGTCCTCATCATCAACTCTTTGATATCCTGCACTCCAATATGACGTCTACAAATGACACCAAAGTAATCTACTAGAGTCTTGTCAAGTAATCATTTCCTTTCTTAACATTTAATGGCTCCAGGACAAAGACACAGCTATGTGTGGTGTCTCATACGCACATCCTAACTACTGGGGAGGCTGAAGCAGGAGGAATGCAAGTTAGAGGCCCGCCTGGGCAAAAAAGAGAGACGCTGGCTCAAAATAAAATGAAAAAGGCTAGGGGGAGGAAAAAAAAGGATTGACATGCTTGGAAACAGCTCATATAGCCTATGGAAATCTATCCCAATTTGTCCTACCCTATCAGTCCCATTGGCCTACGTGTCCCCACTTCCTGCCCACTTACACCCCCTTGCCCCCCATTTTTGGTATGGGGGAATTGAACCCAGGGGCACTTGTCCACTGAGTCACATCCCCACCCCACTCCCCTTTTATATTTAATTTAGAGACAGGGTCTCACTAAGTTACTGAGGCAGCTTTGAACTCGTGATCCTCCTGCCTCAGCTGTCCTCTCAGTTCTCCAGAATCGTAACATCTTTGGACAAGAGGCAGCCATGTCTACTTTGGAACACTGCTCACTGACTTGGGCACCTGTCTCCCGGATTTCAATTCAAATGGCCTGAGACAGGCTGGTATCTTGTCATCTCTGCTACAAGGGGTCTGCCCAAGGTGTCCGTGCAATGACTGATGGCTAACCTCAGCAGCTGACTCTGGAGTAAGGAAGAGCACGCTGTTAAGATACTGGTGTCCTACAGCTCATTTCCCCGATTTTAAAAACATAACCCACATACAACACATTCCCACAGCTCTACTGCATACAGACTCTCATCTGCACCCCAACAAACTTTTGGGTAACATACCGGATATCCCAGAAACGAATTTTCTTGTCAAAATGTCCACTCATCACGCATTGCTCTGTGCAGACGATATCATTGCAACTGGATCCTGCAAACACTGTCTTTATGCCTGAAAGAAAATCAAACACCATTTATCAAGCACAGCCACCCATGAGGCTATGTATACAACACTGCTACACGCTACCCACTGAACTGCCACAATAACCAACTTAAATGAAACCTCAAATAGCAACTGTCACTACCTCAGTGCCTCTCTGAATATGAAACTGAACCTGAAGTTCACAGTGTACCACATGAAATGTAAGCTCAGAAACACCACCCCCAAGACTAATGTCTACATGAATACACAGAGAGACTGAATCTCCTCACAGACTTTGCTGCGTAGGTCCCAGAGTTTGAGTGTCCGGTCATGACTTCCAGAGACGATCCGTGCATTGTCCAGCAGGAACTTAGCAGAGAGCACTTTCCCACTATGTCCTGTGAGCGTGTGCTAGGAGAGAACACAGCCAAGGTGAGCCTGGGTGCTACCTGCTGGCCATGCTGGAGGAGCAGGAGGCACCCAATCCTCCAGAGCCAATCTCAAAACACCCCGAGATCCGACCAGGAACTTGCACTAAAGAGCAAGAAACATGGGATAGAAAGCATTTCACTTAGTCTCAACCAAGAGGCTACACATTTCATGTGAAGCAGTTTCAGTTTTCTGGTCTGAGTAGCTTGCAGAAACTTCCACAAAGTGTGTCTTTGGGTGTTGCCAAGAGGTGAGATCTTCCTATGGCTTGGGTCTTGAATGGCTCCCCAAAGCCCGTGTGTAAAAGACTTTGTCTGCAGCTTGTGGCATGCACTACTGTTAAGTGGCAGATGCTTCAGGAGGTGGCACCTAGAAGGGGGAAGTTAGGTCATTGAGGATGTTCCCCTGAAGGGGATACTAGGATCCTGGTCTTTTCCCATCTCATTTTTTGCTTCTTGGCCACACGGTGAATGAATGGGTCCCTCTAGCACGCACTCCTGTCATTGCGTGCTGTGCCACCACAGGTCAAAGGTGATGGGGCCAAGCAACCAGAGATTGAAACCTCTGAAACCACAAGCCAAAGTAAATCTTTCCTTTTAAGCTGCTTACTTCAGTTATTTTCCTGCAGCAATAGAAAGCTAATGTAGGTATCAAGACCCAGAGGATAAATCTCCCAATAGCATTAAATAAAAACCTAAAATCACCAGCACCAAACTTCCCCATTCTTGGTTTGTGGTGGAGGTGAGGGGGGGGGGAGAGAAAGGGGCAGGTGAGTGCCCAAATCTAGGGCCTGCCCATGCTAGGCAAGTGCTCTACCACTGAGCCACACCCAATTCTACTATAGACACCTGCTTATTCTATTTTTTAAAATGTTTTTGTTAATCTCCATTGTATCAAAATAAAAAAAAAATTTAAAAGCCTGGATTTTATCCAGTACCACTTAAAAGTCAGTTCCATACTGCAGTGAGGTTAGACAGGGTCTCAGCTAACTTTTTGTGTGTGTTTGTGTGCTGGGGATTAAACCCAGGGCCTTGTGCATGCAAGGCAAGCACTCTACCAACTGAGCCCCAGCTCCTAGACAGGGTCTCTGCAGGCATGATTTACTAAAGGCAGCATCAGAACTTTACACACTTAAAATCTCTGGGGCGTTTTCAGTCAGAGGTCTCAGTTTGAAAACATCAGATCACAGCCACAGATACCAGCTCTCCCAACCATCAGTCCCTTGCCCTTCGTGGCTAAGCTGTTGGATGCAACCACCGTGTCTTCCCTTGGCTCACCAGGGAAAACAGACTCAAGCCATCCCGCATGTCAGCTGCTCTCTGGCCCACCGTGGCACCACTGGAGCCTGATGGGACTGAGGCGGCTGGGGACATTCAGAATGCTGGGAGGGGACCTGGGCAGTCAGACCTTTTACTATTCATCATTGACCTCTTTTCACAATGGGACTGGCATTTTTATACATGAAAAATTCCAAAGGTTCAAAAAGTATTCACCTGGCTGGGGATGTGCCTCAGTGGTAGAGGGTTTGCCTGGCATGTGTGAGGCCCTGGGTTTGATCCCCAGAATTGCCAAGGGGAAAACAACAAACGCCAAAACCGCAGCAATAAGAAAAACTCAGAAGGTATTCACTGATGCTTTCTTTCCAAGTAAAAAAGGAAGCTCCCACCATCACATCTACACCCCAGCAAGCAGAAATGAAGGAACAAAGGAAGCAATCGCCCACCCTACCTGTCCATCTCATCAATGCACCGACAATTTCTACTGCCAGGTCTCAGTTACACAGCCACACCAAGCTAAGGGCTTCAATTTTTAAAATTGGAATGGGAAGAATAAATATTGAAAAATACCTCAGTATGCACTACCTCTTCTCAGCACCTTCTAGTCTCTATATCCTGTTTTTTTTTTTTTTTTTTTTTTGGTGGGGGTGGTGCTGGGGAATTGAACCCAGGGCCTTACGCACAGGAGGCAAACACTCTACCAGCTGAGCTATATCCCCAGCCCCCTACTGTATTTTTCTTCAAACTATTTGACAATATCTTTAAACTTATTTGATGATATCTTTTAACTTCTGGTAAGATCAAGAAAGCTCCAGCAACAAAGCACACATTAAATACAGGGCACAAAAATGACCCCGCTCAGCATAAACAGGTGCATTTCTTACACAACGGAAATTAAATTCTATTTCATTCAAAATTCAGTTGTGTGTGTATATATATATATATATATATATATACATACATATATATATATATATATATATATAAATTTTGAATTGTAAAAGTAATAGCCATTTCACAAACACAAGAATGAAAGGTCACTGCTCACAAATGGGCTTTTTGAATATTCATTTTTTGCATGCTAAATGCACATTTATCTTTTCACAATTACAATTTAAAAATTTTTAAGTTGTAGATGGACACAATACCTTTATTTTATTTATTTTTAATGTGGTGCTGAAGGTTGAACCCACTGCCTCACATGTACTAGGCAAGTGCTCCACCCCCCAGCCCCATAATTATATATACTCTTCCTAAAAATTTGCATTCCTCCTTTAACTTTATGGCATTGACTATTTCTCATGATAGCTGCAAGTGCTCCACCACAAGTTACAGGCCCAGCATTCCATCTTTTACTCTTAAACAGGCGTTAGTAAGAGATGGGCAGTGTACTCAGATGCCAACAGTCAGGGTCTCAAAATAGGGAGGTTCAAAGATACCTTTTCCCTAATGGGCTCTGCATAAGCCTCTCTGGGCCTCAAAGCAGATCCTGTGTGCAGACCACTATTCCTAAACACAAAAGTGCCCATTCAGGTAATGCCTTCATCACACAGTTAAATTAACATCAACAAAAGACAACAGACCCCAGAAGAATGCAGAACTTGCTGAAGAAGCTTGGGACCGGTGGTGCATGCCTGAAATCCCAGTGACTTGGGAGGCTGAGGCAGGAGGATCACAAGTTTGAGGCTAGCTTCAGCAACTTAGTGAGATTCTGTCTCAAAATAAAAAATAAAAGAGGCTGGGATGTGGCTCGGTGGTTAAGCACCCCTGGGTTCAATCCTTGGCACCTCCCACCCCTCAAAAAGAAAAAACTTGCTGAGGTTTCTGAAGTAAAAATTACCATCTACCTAGGAGCCCATCCTTAGAATGGCTACTTCTCCACATTGGTTACAGAATTGAGCAGCTGGGTTATTAACACAGTTAATTCCTCAAGACAAATCTTTATAGAGTAGCCAGGCAGTTGTGCAGTAAGTTTTAAAGATTTTTTTGGTACTAGGGATTGAACACAGAGGTGCTTTACCACTAAGCTACAACCCAAGCCCTTTGAATTTTGAGACAGGGTCTCACTAAGTTGCTGGATTAAAGTCCTGCGCCACTGAGTCTGGTGTAACTTTAGATTTTTTTTTTAAAAATATTTATTTGTTTTAGATGTACACAATGCGTTTATTTGTACGTGGTGCTGAGGATCGAACTTAGGCCGCGCACATGCTAGGCAAGCGCTCTACCGCGGAGCCACAACCCCAGCCCCTAACTTTAGATTTTTTAGGAAGGTATTACAGAGGACTCCATCCAATGCTGTGCTGTTTCTTGGATACATTTACGAGATGGATTTTAAAGCACTCAACCCGTTGCTTCTCTATTTCTGGCCATTTCCGACACTGTTCCCTTAACATAAAAGCTAAAGAGATACCAACCAGGGCTTTGATAAGGTCCATAGGTTTCAGAACATGGATGGACAGCCCATTCAAGTCAATGCCATCTGTTAACTAGTGTCTAAGTAGAAGCCACAGTCGCCTGTAACAGGGACCCTATTTTATTTCCTGAACCCAGTAAGAGTTTTATTGAGTATTCTCTGGGTACAGAACCACTGAAAAAGGCCTCTAGATCTTTAAATGCTTACTTAGGGATGGGACTCCAATCCAAGCAGGTCAGAGGTCCTCAGCACCAACTAGTCTAGAAGGGAGGGTACAGTTCTGACATGGCACCATTAACAGTGGCCTGGGAAGGTAGGGGTTGCCCTCCAGCATCCTATGGGCACCCTCTCCAAGGAGGACTGAGTCTACCTTTCCAACTTGCTCACTTGGACAAAGTCTCCCAATGCTCTGACCTTTGTCTTTTAGGTCTACCTTCCTAGGTCTCCTTCTTGTTATTTTAGGCCCAAAGCTTGATGCCCACCTGACAACTTCTCTTAGGAATGAAAATCCCATCCTGCACAAATGGTTTACTCTCAAAGGCTCCCTCCACTCCCAGGGCCTAAGATCAAAGAAGGTTATTGGTACCTCTTCAATGATTAGCTGGTCTTGCTCTATCTCAGTCTTGAATAATCCAGACCAGCTGAATGTAGGAAAGAGCACAGGCCTCAATTAAAATGCTAACCCTATTATTTACTAACTGTTTAGACCACTCCTTCCCCTTTGTAGGTTATTCAAGACTAAAATTCCTCCTCTACTTCCATCCAGAACAAGAACACAAAGTAGGCCCTTCATCTTTCATAGCATGCACCTTCTTTAGGGCGCTGCTCTGCATTTCTGAGGAGAATCTTATGTCAAGTGACAATTAAGAATTGCAACTTTCATGTACTGGTTACACCTAATACTGCTCACTCTCCATGCAGCTTTCAGAAAGACAGAAAGCCTAAATGTTAATTAAGTTAACTCTTTCTAAAGATTTACCTAACTTCATCCCGGCACCCTCCAATCAGAACACCAAAAACCTACTAACAGACCATTCTAACATAGCTCCCCACCTCCCAGTGAATTCAAGAAGTTTATCTTAACATCATGCCATTTTTTGTGTGGATGACACAAAAACAGCTTGTGTCAAACTTAAAATCATCAAGTTTATATCTTTGTCTTGGATGCCAAGTGAGGCTCAGATGCAAACTGCCTCAACATCTGAGCCTACCCCTCTACCTTCTACACCTGTTTCCCATTTCACAGCATCAGGAATTGTTTACTCTATCATAAGTATACCCGTTTGTACTTTGTCTACTTCCCAGCTTACTCTACCAGGTGAATCACAATTCACATTCTGCTGCTAAAATCTGTAAAGCTAAGCTAAAATTGATATCTGTACCAAAAGTACCTAGACCTTATGGACAGGAGTATCCCCAAGTTTTCCATGGACATGTGAGAGTCTACTGCAAACATGCTGAAATTGAATCTTGGACAAAGTAAAAGAATAAGTAGAAACTCAAATTTTCCCAAGGAGAAAAGTGTCAATCAAGTATGCTTTTCAGGGAAGCCCAACCAAGTCCCCTAGTTATTCATCTGCCATTTTCTTGTATTTTGTGCCTTGACAACCACATGGTTTATAGATTATACCTATCTTAACTCGGTCTTACCCGTAATCGATAATCATCCACAGTCCAGATTCGGCTTGCAAAATCATTTGAAGCTGCTAAGAGGTAAGCCCCCTAGAGGAATAAATGGAAGAAAAAACAACTTTTAGCTAAAATTCAGTTCACACAATACAAATTTCCTCATAATCAAGTCCAAGAAGGTTTAGATGCCTAAAACCACACACTTGATCTGAACACCGTCACCACCAGTGTGTTGTCAACCCACAGATCTCCTTCAAGTTCGGCTTTCCTCCTGAAATCACTTTCACTGGAATGTTGCGATTTTTTAAGCTCGATGGAACTCAGTCTCCCATGCTCACCTTTCTCCTCATCACCTACCCTAAACAGCAAATATAAATTCTCCACATACAATCCAAGCAGAAAGCCCAGAAGCACCTACTTTTCCCTGGGCTCAACTCCCAAATACCCCTCCTCCAAGACCACCCACCTTCCATGCATCCACCTAGACCCTCTCTTCTCTTGCCTGCACCTCAGCCCCAACTGAATCAAGTCTGCAGAAGCACTGGATACTGGCCACTGCAGACCTGCCTCTTCTAATTCAGTCTTCAATGTCAATTATCCCAGAATTTAATGCCATATCTGTTTCTAAAAACCTCTCAAGCCCGGGGATTCTCAGTGGTAGAGCACTTGCCAAATATGCAAAACCCTGAGTTTGCTTCCTAGCACCAAAGGACCCTCTCAATCCTCCACATAGTTTCACTGAGTCTCAACCTTTTGACAAGATATACTCTGACCTACATCTAACTTCCCAGTCTAATTGCCTTATCATTCCCCAATTAACTCAAGGAGTGGTTATTAATCCATTTTTGTCCCACTGTCCCAGATGTGAAGCACCTATAAACACTTTTATATATAATGGGGTAATACAATTACATAAGAATATTAGTATAATAATGTCCACTAATACTTGTTAATGTAATAATATATATGAGCTCACCTATCTTATAAATGCACCCATGTCAATTCTGTTGACATTCATAATAACGTGGCACTAACTGGGTCAAGAAGCTAATAGTTTGTGTTAGGGGCTCAAAGACAACTAACCACCAGTGCTCATCCTCTGGAGTGCATTTTAGTTTGGTAAAAGCAGCAAATGTAGACATCTCTCTCTTTCTCCAGAATGGGTTTTGTACAAGACATTCTAGGTCCCAGAGGACCCTTACCCAAGTAGGGATGTGAAAAGGACACCCCGAGATGACAGAGATAGAAGGACTTTTAAGCAGAGGGACACTGTCACCTCACCTAGCTACTGCACATCAGTCCTGCCTCAAATCTCTGTTTCCTCTCCCTGCAATTTCAGCACTGGGCCTTTTGCACCTAACCTTTGATTACCCAGAGTTGTGCTCAGCTGATCTATTTTGTTTCTTCATCCAGAATGAACTGCTCACTCACCAGCATTTCAATTTTATACATCACCTTAGTACAATGAATTGCAGTTTAATGCTTTTAAATCACTCTCATTTGAGTGGCAATTTACCGAAGGGTGGGACCACATAGTGCCCCTAGAGCACAGGATCTAAACACACAAAATATGGCAATGAAATAGAAGCACTCTTGGCTCAATCTCCAGTATGAGGGGCAGGAAATACCAAGTAACACAGTTGTAATATCAGAGTTGATACATCAGTTAGCTCTATAATCTGCTTCTACCTTTCTCTAGCATGGATTTGACTTAAGATGTGAAGAATGGCAGAAAAACCAGCTACTTCTTAAGAATTAGATGTCTAACTTTTCAAAAATCTCTAAAATCATAGATACTAGATACTTACAGCACTATCGAATTCAATGCTTGTAATTCCAGCATTACTACCAGACAGGGAACCTTTGAACTCACATTTGTCTGTATAAAAAGAAAAGACAGAAAGTTAATTTTTTTTTTTTTTTTTTTTTTTTTTTTTTGTGGTACCGGAGATTGAACTCAAGGGCACTCGACCACTGGGCCACATCCCCAGCCCTTTTTTGTATTTTATTAGAGACAGGGTCTCACTGAGTTGCTAAGTGCCTCGCCATGGCTGAGGCTGGCTTTGAACTCACGATCCTCCTGCCTCAGCCTCCCAAGTGCTGGGATTACAGGCGTGCGCCATCGCGCCCGACAGAAAGTTAAATTTGATAAATGAGTTTTCTGGGGCACTGAAACACAATGATAGTCAATTACACTGTCAAAACAGGAACTTTCCTGGACCTTTACAGAATTAAAACAACAGGACAAATAGGATGTAAGAGAAAAAATATATTGTTAGTCTCTAACAATGAACATTTAAATGGGTACAGATTCTAGCATATTATTAAATATTCTGAGACTTTTAAAAAAATATTTATTTATTTGCTTTTAGTTGTACACGATACGTTTTATTTTTATGAGGATCGAACTTGGGCCGCGCACGTGCTAAGCGAGCACTCTACTGCTGAGCCACAACCCCAGCCCCTTTTCTGAGACATTTTGAATTATTAATTCCCTTTACAAAGAAATGTATTTTATAAAACATCAAATTGAACTGGGGACTATATTTACTTAGGTCCATCAATTCTCATTAAAATTTCTAATTCACATACATTAATCTTTGGGTTTGATCAGTGCTCCTGTCAACTACTTTTATAGAAATTTTGATCACCAAAATTTCTGATCTGGTGGTGTGATAATTTTCATTAAGGTCTGAAAAGAACTTTTACAAACTTTGATTAAATGACTAGCCAGTAGAAAGCCAAAAGGGCTCAGTTGTAATTTTAGGGATTTGGCCTTAAAATTTCTTTGCAGATACTGGCAAGCCAACTAAGGACCAATGATTCCCGCCCTGTCCAAAGGGCTGATGGCACTTTTTCTGCAGCCCTGCTTTCAAACCCCTCTAATCTTCAAGATTTTGTGTGTGTGTGTGTGTGGTGCTGGGGACTGAAGTCAGAGCCTTGTGCATGCAAGGCAAGCACTCTACCAACTGAGCTATGTCCCCAGCCCTCAAGAGGTGTTTTTACTGGCTGGGCAATGAAACAAAAATATTTCTTGTACTATTTCTAATTAACTGCAAAAGCATATCAAAACAGACTTGTTGTTCAATTTTATTTATTTTTGTGGTGCTAGGGATCAAACCTGGACTTGATGCGTGCTAGGCAAGTGCTCTACTGCGGGAAGCAATCTGTGAATTACATGAGGATCTTCTCTTGGTATGGAAGCCCAGGGAGAGGTTTGGTGTTGTGAACTATCCAGATTGCCCAATGCACCTGACCTTTACCTCTGCTCTGGTAGGAAGATCTCTCATAGTAGCTCTGGAGATGAGCGTAACCAGTTGGGAACCAGACAGCCCACCTTTAACCTTTAACCTTCTATGGAAGGCCTTTGATGTTTCCCAATATAAATAAAGCAGGCGCGGGCTTCATTTTACCATTAGTCTAGAAGCTCAATCAGTCTGATCAGCTTGGACATCCTGCCCTGCTTTTGAAACTAATTTCTGTGTCCAGTGGTTTTTTTCGTTGTTCTATTTTTCTTAGCTTTATTTCTCAGCCAGTCCATTCCAACTGAGGGGAACCCCATTTCCATTGCCTGCGCAAGACTCTACCACTGAGCCACACCCCCATCTCTGCTTAAAATTTTATAAACCAAATTCCCTAATATTTCTTTTCGTATGATAGGGCTTCATTATTATTTATAACAGTTTTGGCCATTAGCATCCATTCTATCATGGTGTTTCTGGGCAAAACAAAAAATTTCCATGGGCTTCAACAGGATGTCACAGCTAGGTTTTTTTTTTGTAAACCGAGTCACTTTCTGGCAAATCAAAGTCTAGGAGATAGGTACAGTGCTCATCAATAAATCTATTTTAACTAAAGGGACCAGACTGCTATTGCTCTAGCAAACATCAAAAATGGTAATTCATATACCTTTTCCATCACTCTACAGCATAGAAGAGACTAGTGTTAAGAATATGGGATTTTGGATAGGCAAGGTTGTATACACTTCTAACCTCAGTGACTTGGAAGGCTGAGGCAGGAGGATCCCAAGTTCAAGGCCAGCCTCAGCAATTTGGTAAGACCCTGTCTCAAAAAGTGTTGGGGACGTAAGCCAGCAGTTAAACACCCCAATTGGTTCAATCACCAGTCTGGGGTGTGGGAGGCTGGGGAGAAGAGAAGGAATTTCAAGTTATAGGATTCTGATTAGTTCTGACTCAATACTCACTTGCCATGTAATTTGCTGTTTATATTAACTACACAAATCATGTTGCATCTCTTTTGAGTTTTACTGTCTTCATCTGTCAAAAAGGGTATGAATTACTTTTCTAACCACATGGGGCTATTGTGAGGATCACAGGAATTAATATGGACAAAGGTACTTTGGAGCTATTTATTGGGGACAGTGAAAATTTATGCGCTACGACTACAGAAACCTGACAAAGTGATTCTAGTTCCAATAAAAATCTTCAGCCTTACTCCTTACATTTAGTTCAGTGATGATACATGTACATGCAACTGAATCTCAAAAATGTCGAAATTGGATTACATCACCTTCAGAATTCTAAGAGATGTTTTTATGAGTACCACTTGGCTCAACACATCTTTTCCAGCTAATACTTTTTCCTTTACTCAAGCTTGGATATGGCTTGTTTTTATCTAGGTCATTGTCATTACTAAAAAGTTTTTTATGTGCAAACCATAGCTTGATATATTGTTTAATTATAAAGATTTATTTTCCTTCCAAAACTGGTACTATTTTGCAAGATGTTCTGATTACTATATGAGATAAACATATTCATAATAACAGTATTTTCTAGTCATTGCTTGGGAAATACGAGCAAACATGCATTCAGATATAAAGAGAAACTGCAATGGTAAAAATGCTTTGGTCAGATGATTCCTTACATAAAAAAATGTTGTTATGTTTTAAGAAGATAAACAATTCAGTTTCTGAGAACAAGGGCAACCACATTCCAACACAGCTCTTACCTCCAAATGCTTCCCATAACTTAACCCTGCGGTCCATGCCTCCTGTGGCCAGTAACCGGGAACCTGGACTGAACTGCACAGCATTAACTTCCCCATCGTGTGCATCCTGCAAAACAAACACCGTGTTTTAAGCTCTATTACCACAGAGCCCAAAATACACATATACACTCACCACTTAACTCAAGGCAAAACACATCCTTAAACAGAAGGGGAGCCAACCACATTCTAAAGTGACTGCTGGCCCAAGGTCTTCTAAGCTTCTAGTAGCATCTTATTCTTAAGAGTTATACAGTTGCATTTATTTAGTTGTATTACAACCTCAAAAAGCAAAATTAGTAGAAAATCTGCCTTAAGTTGGTCTTTGCATTAATCTTATTTCTTCTAAGGATAATAACACTTTGACTTGTATTTATCTTACTAGCTTAAAAGCAAGCCTAGAACCAAATGGTTCTTTTAGGCCAGATATTACATCTCCTCCTATTACTTACCAGTATTAAACACTATATCTGAATAATGTGTAGTATTTGGCCTCTTGTAATAATAAAAAGAAAGCTTTATTTATTATTTTTTGCTAGTAAGGCTCAAACCCAGGACCTCCTGCATGCTAGGCAAGTGCTCTACAACTGGGCTACAACTCTACCACCAACTCTCAGCTGATCTTATTTCGACACAACATCACCAAGGCTGGCCTTGAACTTGTGATCAGAATGATCAGCCTCCCAAGCAGCTTGGATTACAGGTTTGCACCACGGTACCTGGCTAAGAAAGCTTTCCTGATTAAGTCCTACTCTAAGTAGACACTGGGTCTATTGTTAGATGCCCTTTAGTGTTACAATGGGATTCTATGTAGTTCTTTTTCTTTTTCTTGGGTGGGGGAGGGGGGAAACCAGGGATCGAACTCAGGAGCACTCAACCACTGAGCCACATCCCCAGCCCTTTTTTGTATTTTATTTAGAGACATGGCCTACGTTGCTTAGGGCCTCCCTAAGTTACTGAGGTTGGTTTTGAACTCTCGATCCTCCTGCCTCAGCCTCCTGAGCTGATAGGATTATAGGCGTGTGCCACCAGGCCCAATGGATTCTATAATTCCTTCTGAAACCAAACAGAACTAGCCTTATATACCAGTATGACCTTTGCCAAGCTTTCTTAACTTTTTGAAACCTCCTTTTCTTCATCTGCAAAAAAATTCCTTAGAGAAATGTGAGACTGGCATAAACACAGAAATACAAGCTCAAAAGATGGCACACATGGTTCAGGATAAGAACGCAACCCAGCAAAAAGCATCCCACCCCAAAAGGGCCAGAGGGAATAATGGGTATCACTATAATTCACTCTCTTAATTGGACAGTGGGCACAGAAATATTTCTGGGTGGAAGTACGTATCTGTGAGCAGAGAGCTACAGCTGAGAGCACCTCCACTAACTGGGAATCAAGCAGAACTTTGATGATTTCGTTTCCCACTTTTCCTTAAGATCCACTGCTGAGAATCTTCATGACAGGGAACCTGACATTTTCCCTTTTCAAATAAATATTTTTTTCCTGAGGTCTCAGATTGAAAACTTGAGATCATGCACTGTCACACCCTGCCTGCCGCTCATCAAGCTCCTGAGTAACAAGTTCTGTTGGATACTAGTCAGCTGTGAATCTTTCACTCTCCGAAACACACACTGACAAAATCCCTGATTATCAGCTGCTCCACCATCCCACACACATGACTTAATGTGCTGGGGGGAAAATGGGCTGCTGGGAGTTGAGGGCAAGGAAGGGACTGTGACATTCAGTGCAATCAGACCTTTTACCAATCATCATCGACCACTGTGAAGTGCTCAGGCCTGTTAGGAATCACAGGAGCGGGACAGGAATGGGAAAGAGCCCTTATCCAGTCCAACTCCTCCTCCAACACAGGCTAGTCAAGAGCGAAGGCAGCTTGTCACTAGGCAGCCCCCTGTGAGGAATTACCTAAGTTCCTCTGGGTGCCTGGAACTAAAATCTCCCACAACCTAAATGCCATTCCACATTTCTAGCAAATCTTTCCCTCTTCTGAAAGAGGCCTCTTTTGGCCATACCTGGCCCCCCTGCAGTTATCAGGCCCATACCAGTGTCAACCCAACTCTGCTCTGCTTTCATGCTGCCCTGCCCCTCTCCAGTGCTCTCACAGCCCCAGCAGGTTCCTGACATTTGCCAGGTGGGTTCATTTACACTGGCTGGGATAAAGATTTTATGTTAGTACCAGGACCCAGCTCTGAACTCCAGATGACAGTCCTGGTGTCACGGTGGCTCCTGCCCAGACTGTGTCCTACTTCCAATCACAGGCTCTTAGTGGTAGAAAGTCATACAGACAGGGGTTTAATTTATAAAACCAAGAGATTCCCTGCAAGACTTCCAAAACAGACCACTAGCTGGACTCTCACCCTAAATTGCAGCTATCTGGTGACTACAACTGCATGAATTACTTTGATTTCTCACCATCCCTAATTAGTTTTCCCTTGCCCCATCCCTCCTGCTACCAAATCCTCTCTCACAGCCAGTGTGGCATTACCCAGGAGGGCTGTAATAAATTCTGTGCTCTAAAGCTAAGCAAAATATACTACTTTCTCACAGAGGACCGAATGAGCAGATATTAGAGCTTGATAAAAGTGAATGATGAAAAGCTCGGCTGCAGCTATGGAAAAAACCCTTTAGTGATCACGCCTTGTTACCATACCAAGCTCGGAGGGGCTTTCCCAGAACAAAGCATACTTACAAAGACACATAAGGCAGTAGTTGGTACCCTCACATCTTTACCAGAACCAGGATGAGTATCCACATTATCCTGGGGGACTGGGAAGGAAGAGACAGAGCGTCTCCTAAAGAATAACACAAAGGTAAATATTAGACAAGACTGCACAGGATCACTACTCTTCGAGCTGTCAGAAAGGCCTTAAAGATGATCTTGCTTAAGCAGACTGTCTTTGTCAATAGCTTTTTCCTTCCAGACCCTTCAAACCACAAGAAACACCCTCACGCAGAGGGCAACAGGAGAGTGTGTCAGCGCATCCCTCTCTCCTGCACTCTAACTCATGGGTCCCAAACAACACTAAAAAGCTATCTTGTAAGATCACTTACCCTGCTAACTGCTGGGAACTTTTTCCAACTAAATTAACAGCTAGCTCAGAGGTAGCTCTTTGGTGTTTCCGTAACATTATTTTAAGATGATTTCTATGCCTAGTTACAATCACCCCCAGCATACACTGTGGTCAAGGTGGAGTTGAATGCATGCCAAAAGAAAGAGGCCAAGAGCGTGATGACTATACAAGGAGCTCCAGTTTATTGCCCAGACTGGGGGGCTTCCAGCATTCATTCCTGGGAGCATGCAAAGCACTCTGGTTAGCACGTGGACATCTGATGACTGCGGGCAGTGCAGCGTGATCAGCGTGACTATCAACAACCCACACTCACATGCTTGGCTAAGAGGGTAATACTTTCACCTGGCAGCATCAGAAGAAGAATGGTGTCCCAAAAGGGGAGACTCGGACAGACTAAAGGGAAAGGCCAGAGATCAGCACAAAGCGAGATTAAGAGAAAGAAGTTGAGGAAAAAAGGAAGAAGCTACATGAATGGCCAAAATTAAGGCATCTGTATTTGCTGCACCACTGAAATTCTGGTGTACAATTAAAAAATAATAAATCATGTACATATGCTTAGGTATATTTACACACATTTAAAAAAGGAAAGGTGAAGGTCTTCTAACCTACCCAAAGATATTAGTGATAGAATCCAGAAGGCCTCCAGCAGGCTGCGAGAGTCGCTTACTAAAGAGGAGGGGAGGATAGGTTTAAACCTTAGAAACATTTCGCCCAAATTATCAATCAACACAGCCTATAAAACAAGTACCTAGGAGTATTTTTCCCACTTAGTTCCCAAAATCCAGCCAAGAAAAACTCACAGTATTTGAACCACCAGGAAATAATGGGAAGGTAGAAGGGAAAACCCAGCCTAGCAGTCTGAAAAGAAACAAGGTTCCCTAGTATTAAACTAATTTGCCTGGAAACAAAACCTTAGACAAGGAATTTAATCTAATCGACCTAACAAATTCAGGGTGTTAATAAACAAATTCAGGGTGTTAATAACCAATCCCCACTCTTTTAGTCTTGCTTTAGCAAACAGAGGAAAAATAAAAAACAAAAACAAACCCTTGAGTCCTGTGATTTGGTCATTCTGCTTAATAAGGTTTAACTGGCAATCTTTTAGGAAGACACCCACCTGGGCTCTGCTTCCCTCCCATTCCCATTCGGTGGAGGTAAACCAGACAGACTGGGTGTCCATGTGGTGTACAATATGCCAGCTATTTCACCAAGGGAGTTGGAGGTGTGGGCACATCTATGTTCTTGCTATGTCCACAAATATGTTATTAAACTGCTGCTTGTCCCCTGTTCACCCATCTACTCACGTGGCTGCTCTGCTGATAGCTCGCACAGGCGAGGTCTCCTCTGTGTGCTCTGAGGTCTCATCCACGATGACTTCAATGTCATCATCCCTGGAAAGAAGGGCAAGAGATTCATTCTGATAACCAGGGGCTTTGTAGAGAATCAGCTCTAAAAAAGCCATTAATTTTTCTGGTCACAACCTATGACACTTGGCTGTAAGAGATATGGTGAAAGGTTCTCTGGAGAAAAGGGAAGCTCTGCCACTACAGGTAAACGTGAAAAGAAACATTGAACCTGTTCAGATCCAGAACACTGGGGCTGGAGACATGGCTCAGTGGTAGAGTGCCTGCCTAGAACGTGTGAGGCCCTGGGTTCAATCCCCAGTACCAAAACAGACAAACAAAACCCTGTTAAAACAGATCCAGAATGCCAACTGAGAATAGTTTTCAAGAGCAAACTCTAATCACCATTCATATTTGACTCTGGATATCACAGGCTTTGTTTAAGTTCTTGGTGTTTCTGACATTTGGGGAGCCCATCACATTTCAAGGGAGATCACCTGTCACAGGAACATGCTGCTTTTGCTGTTTATTTCACTGGATGCACAGCACCTTGGAATTCCCCTTCTTCCATATTTTTACAGGCCATGTCTTTCCTGACTGGGGGAAGGTAATAATTATTTTGGTTTTAATGACCTCCTACTGAACTACAATCTTCATGGAGAAATAAAATAATAAAATGTAACAGGCCAAGATTTTGTCACTTACTATTGGGGCTCAAGAACTTGAAAGCAAGATTTTTTCCTTTCCTATGATTAATTATCTGGATTATATGAATATATATATATATATATATATATATATATATATATATACACACACACACTTAAGAAATGTTACCAAGCAAGTTAAACCATGTCAAAGTAAATTTGTCTTCCTTTATTTATTCTAGCATTATGTATAATTGCTCCACATTCTTGGCCAGGATATAGAAAAGAATAATAAGAACAAGGCTGTGCCCGATTTCCTTCTTGGCTTTCACAGATCTAGGTTTCTGAGAGCAACCTATGCTCACAGGAGGACAACAGAACTGCATGGAGGGCAAAAAGGCCAAATATGAACTGAGCCTACAACGATGCTCTGTTTTAAAGAGAATTTTAGGTTCCTAAATTTCCTGGATCTTTGCACAGGCCCAGGACCATAAGAAAATACAGGACTTGCCAACTAGCCATTAAAAAGACAGTTTGATTCTTCAGGAAGCAGAGATTAAGAGAACTAGCCAAGTCCTCAGGTTTGCACTCTTGTGTAGGCTCTTCTTGTGTGACCTAGAACAGGATGCTGAGGCCATCTAAATCATGCCTCACCCAGTCACTGGGCTACACTAGAAAACAGCAAGCAGATAACTTGACACATTTGTAAACAGATGTTTTTAAGGAACCAAATCTCAGTTCCAGGCCAACTATTTACTTACTTTGTGGCTCTGGAAAAATACATCTGAGATTAATTTTCTACATCTGGGAAGGTAAGAGATACATATTTTAAATCTAGAGCAAAGATTTAGTATGAGTACCTTTTTTACTTATAAATCAAGACTTTCTGGTGGATGACTAACTGAATTTAAACCACTCAATTTACAATGAAGCAATCAACATTCACACACACACACACACACGATTATAATTCTTACACTAAATTCCCAAACACACAACAGAAAAGAAACCCATCCTGAACTAGAGCAAAATTAAACTTCAAATTCCAGCAAAACCCCACCTGCTCCCCAACTCACAATCAGATGAGAGAAAAAACTCTTGAGCAGACTCAATTTTTTTCTATGCCCAGAGGTTCCAGACTTTATTGACATTTCAAAGGTTTGGCTACTTAAAAATTACAGACCAAAAGGGAGCAACAGAATGAAACCCCAGCCCAGATACATGACAGACCCAATTAAGGCCACCTAGTGACCAAAGTGTCCACAGAAAATGAGGCGGCCTCCCAGGCACAGAAAGCTGGATCCACACTCAGCTGAGGAGTGTAAATAGGAACAACTTTTTGGAAGGTGATATTTTCCAAAACAGTCTTAACTCTACAAATTTTCAAGAATCTATCCCAAGTAAATAATCAGAAATATGGTCATACACTCTACAGTACCTCATTTTAAAGTGAGGAAATCAGAAACCCCCCAAAAAAAAATTAAAATGATCAGTGGGTGTTACTTTCTGGGTGGTGGTAGAATTACATGTTTTTACTTTTTGCCTTTTGTACCCCCCCAACTCCCTTTCTGGTACCGGGGATTGAACCTAGCAGTGCTTAACCACTGAGCCACATCCTTTTTTACATTTTGAGACAAGGTCTTGCTAAATTGTGCTGAGGCTGACTTTGAACTTACTTACTTATGATCCTCTCAGGGGGTGGTGGCACACGCCTATAATCCCAGCAGTTTGGGAGGCTGAGGCAGGAGGATGACGAGCTCAAAGCCAGTCTCAAAAAAAAGGATTTGTGATCCTCATCCCTCAGCCTCTCTAGCTGCTTGGATTACAGGTGTGTGCCACCATGCCAGGCTTCAGTTTTCTTTTTTAATATCTTTAAAGTGATTTTATAGGAATAAAAACATACCAAAACAATTTTGAGACTAATGGTTAAGAACATAGTTTTAAACTGTTTTTCTCTACTTACTGTTCAACTGGCAGTGGTTCCTTTGCAGCTTCAGCAAGCTCTTTCTGAAGCCGGGCTTGCCGTCTCCTGTTTAAAAAAAAAAAACAACTCATGATATATGTTTGTGTAAGGAAAACATGGAGGCGTCACTTTCAATAAACTGCTAGTTCTGACAGCACATCTGAACATTCAGTGCACACAAAACAGCAGCTATCCTGGGCCAAGACACCCAAAGTCTCAAACTCAACACACTCCCCATTATAAAGGGTATCAGAGGAATGCCTGGAGGAGAGATCATGTTACAAGAGAAAGCAGGTGAACTAGCAAGGAAGGAGGTCACCTACTGGGGCCAGGGCCTCTCAGGACAGAAGGCACTTCAGGGCTGATCTGGACCACAGCTTAGCTTTCTGCAGCAGTCTTAGAAAGTACTATATTAAGACACCCACAGCATGACCAAGAATAGTAAAGACTGACTTAGGACTTACTTGTACCTGGCACGGTTTAATTATCTTATGAATCAATTAATTAAATTCTTCTAATACCTCTTGAGGTAAGTAGAGTTGGCCCCCAGTATCCATGTGGGATTGGTTCCAGGACAACCCCCCCCCACAGATACAATAATCTGGAAATGCTCAAGTCCCTTATGCCAAATTGGCACAGTATGTGCAGAGAACTTAGGCACATCATCCCATGTATTATACATCATCTCTAGATGATTTACAATACCTAATACAGTGTAAATGCTATGAAAATCATTGGTATACTCAACGGATTAGGATATAGACAGGAATAAAAGGTCTTTACTAGCTCAGTAAAAGCCCACATTTTTTCCCTGAGCAGCCCACAGATGTCAAGCCTGTTGATTCTGAGGACAGACTGCACTGTTACTTCCCCTGTACAGATGAGGCAAGTGAGGTCTAATAAAATTGAACTGTCAAAAAAGTGTATATAACTTTTTTAAAAAAAATTTATTTATTTACTTTAGTTGTACACAATACAATGCATTTACATATACGTGGTGCTGAGGATCAAACCCAGGCTGCGCACGTGCGAGGCAAGTGCTCTGCCGCTGAACCACAACCACAGCCCTGTATATAACTTTAATTGACGAAAACTAACCATGGAAGCGGCGGCTAAGTGGGAATGTGAAACAGCCCCACCCACCCTCCAGTGTCCTAACTTCAGGAGCTAACCTTGGCAGCCTTGGTCTCCCTTCCTTGGCAATTTTACTCCTCTGTGAATGCCCCCAATCTGGAAATCCACCCCTACTTTTGAGTGCCAATCAATAACTCTGCTAGGAGCCGGGTGGGTGGTGCATGCCTGTAATCCCAGCACTTGGGAGGTTGAGGCAGGAGGATTGCGAGTTCAAAGCCAGCCTCAGCAATGGTGTGGCACTTAGCAACTCAGTGAGACTCTGTCTCTAATAAAATACGAAAAAGGGCTGGGGATATGGCTCAGTGGTTGAGTGCCTCTGAGTTCAATCCCCGGAACAAAAACAAAAACAAAAACAAAAACAACCAACTCTAGTAGGCTTTAGTTTCTGCTAGAATTTCTTGCAGTCCTGGGGCTGGGTGGGGTTGTGGCTCAGCGGTAGAGCACTCGCCTAGCATGTGCGCAGCCCGGGTTCGATCCTCAGCACCACGTAAACATAAATGCATTTGCATTCTGTACACCTAAACCAAATAAATAAATATAAAAAAAAAAAAAAAAAAAAAAAAAAAAAAAGAATTTCTTTCAGTCCTCTCCCGCAGTGCCAATTTCTCCAATTGGGGAAAAGCCTTGTTAAGTGGCCTACCAAAATCTTGGGATGAGATGAAGGTGTAGCTTGAAAAAGTGCATTATACTCTGTACTTCATTAGGATGAAAATTAAGTCTCAGAGGAAAAATTATAAAATATACAATTTACCAAAACATTCTTAGCTGGGAGAGCCAAGTACTACCTTTGAAAGAAAACCAGAATCCGAATGTGGAGTTAATTAGGCTACTCCAAGTTATGGCTCTTGCCGGCAGACCACCTGAAACCTACTCCTTTCTCTACCTTCATGTCCCCATTCTGCCAAGGGGTGAAAAACTGACAGGGAAAGAGAATAGCACCCGAGCCAGGCCTTCATCAGTGGAGCTGATAGGACAGGTATTTCCCTAATACCTGATGCATCTAAAAGCATTAGCAGCTACTGAGCCCAACTGTGAGGACACGGTCTATTGCAGGAGGCAGAACATGTCGAGCTCTCCAGTATGCTCCAACACAGCCCACCTCAACAAAAGCTGCTAGAAGTAGGGACAAGGACAGAGGGACGAGCAGAAAGCAGGCAATACAGAGGGAAGGCTTCTAGGGATTCTGACTCTCCAGACCCCACACCTGCAATACTCCAAGGGCATAATCCTTAGAAGTCATTTCAAGGGGAGGAAGAAGGAACAGGGACAGATATAGAATGGCCTTGTTAAGTAGGCATCACTCTCGCTGTGATGCTCAGAGGCTTCTCCCTCCAATGGCTCTTCAGTTATGGTGATCATGGCACCTGGCAGCATCCTGTCAACCCTGTGGCCCTCACAACCTTCACACTGCCTGAGAACACCATGCCATAAGCCCAACCATCTTACAGTAAATTTGAGGTAGAAATGAGAAAAGAAACTCATTTTTTCATAGTAGAAACTTCAGCAAGTTAGAAAACACTGAAGTATAAAATGAGAACACAAAAATCATCTTACCACCAAAACCAAACATCATTAACAGTATAATTCCTTCCAGTCTTTCATACAAAGCTGGGGTGTTGTATGAATAATTTCATTCAACATAGTTCATATTTCCAGTTTTATCACTATATTTTAGGTATCAAGTATTTTTTTAAAGGTATCTGTGGATCTTTATTTTATTCAATTTTTTATATGCAGTGCTGAGAATCGAACCCAGTGCCTCACACATGCTAGGCAAGTGCTCTACCACTGAGCCACAAACCCAGCCTCAGTATCAAGTATTCTTAAAACATAATCTTAACTTTCATGCTTGCAAAGTCCTCCAGGACTCCTTTTTAGGAACTCTTCATAAAATAAACAGCAGGCAGTCCCTCAAATTTTCTAACTTGACTTCCAAGACTTTTGATTTTACACTGCCTTTGCTATCTAAGTGGATTTATTATGTAGTAGGGCACAAGGTCACAGTTACCTCATCTGTTGGGCGTCTATGAATAGTGCCATCAGCTCGTTTTCTTTGCTTTCCTAGGTGAATCATACCCCCCTGGCCCGCCCAGGTTTCCCATGGTGTATCATAGGTTTGGTGCCAAAAGCTTTTGAACTGGTTGGTCAGAACACATCTGGATAGGATTTCTCGAAGAGCCGTCTTGCTGGTTTGAATGGGAGCATGTATAAGGCACTGGACATTGACCATGGATGTATTAGACTAGGGGTAGGGGCTAGGCTTCAAAATAACCTTCATTTCTACCACACAGAGGCAAATTCCTAGTGTACAGGATGGGAATGCTTCCTGGCTGTTGGTCAGAAGGCCTCTGCCTTGCCCTTCTGGGAGGTAGTCCATGGCTCAATATTAGGTATCCTTACAAATGCAAATTTCTTTTATTCTCACTACCACTATTGATTTTATTAGCGTTTTCTGTTCTGCACAGGCCAGGTGCACCCCCACACCCCACCTGTTTTTTGTTTTCTTTTTAAAGAACTAGATTCTGCTTTGTTGAAAATGAGACCACTGCTATGCCCACCTGGAGTCCTTCTCGTTCTCTGCGTTGAGGCGGTTGGCTTCCTGGGCTTTCTCGGCCATCCATCTGGTGACCAGCTCCTGGTTTTCTTCAGTAGTTTTCCTCAGTTTCTCCTCCAAGGCAGTAAAAGTGATCTGCAGGGCATCGTATTCGTCCTTCAGGGTCTGGTTGGCTACCTCAAGGTCTTGAAGCTTGCTGCGTAGGTCCAAGCACTCTGTCTCCAGGTCAGAGATAGTCTGCAGACATTCTGCAATTCTGAAAGCACGCTGTCAGAACAGAAAGGGTCCTTGGCCAGAGCCCTGCACTACAGCTAGAGGACGCAGGCGAGCCAACTATGTGAACTTGGCCCAGTAGCAGAATATGGGCCCATACCAGGCCTGGACCAATGGTGTGCAGGACAATTCTATTAGGAAACACCCAGGGCAAGGTTCCTCCTGCCCACAAATGACTAGTAACAGGAGTTCTGAGAAAAGCCGGATTTGAAGGAAGGGAAACTCTAGGTACTTGCAAAATTTTTGTGAGGCTCTGCAGCTCAATGGTGCTAGGACTCCAAATCCCTGTGTTCTTGTTCCTGGTCAAAAATGGTCCTGCTCACTTACACACCACCCATGAGTCCCAAGAATCAGGCTCTCAGTATAGCCCCAGCTCCACCACAGGAAGACCCCAACATCCACACAAGACCACCATGAAAGGACTATAAATGCCTCTGGGACACTTGCAAGGGCCAGTTATTTCCCTAAAGGATATTGGGACCCTAGGTGTCTGAGGGCATTGAGCTTGCCTTTCCTTGGCACAGAAAAGGGGCCCAGATTGCATTCACTGGAATAAGACTGACTACAGTGTGGCTACCACTGGTTACGGGCCCCATCAAAGGGGTACAGCAAAACACAACACAACCAATCACCAAAGCCCAAGGAGGAAGGTTTCTACTCACTTTGCTTCATTCATCTGCATCTCCCTGTCCTTCTGCTGCATTTGGTTGTTCAGGTCAATCACCAACTGAGCTAACTGGAAGACAGAAAACACGCTCCTAAGTCACTCTAAAAAGAACCTCATTTGAAAACCAATAGTGGGTCACTGTCCACTTAATTTTTAATAAAGAAAGGTGTTTGTTTGTGGGGTTGGGCAAAGGTATCAAGAAAGGAAGTGACTAGCAGAGAGGGCATGTGTAACATGCCTAGGAACTATCTGCTGCTCCCTGCAAAGGGAGATGTGGATGGATTGGAACCTTGGTGACCTCCAGGTTCTTGCTGAGAAAACCTGTCTACCCACTGACCTCACATCAACTCAGCTGAACTGCTGGTAAACTGCCTTCTCTCATCTGGAGCTTTGCATTGATGACCATCCAGGGTAAACCAAACTAGGACTCCACTCCCAATAACTTGAAATTTTGGAGTTCACTCTCAAAAAGTTTCATAAAGGTATTAGAAAGACCTTTAGGGAACCAAATTCTAAGCCCCTTTTTGTTCTCAAAAGCTTCTCACCTGTCTCTCTCACACCACTGTTGAAGCACGATAATTGGGTGATCTGACCATGGCTCACCTCTCCACAAAGAACCTTGCATTTCCTGATGTTTCCCCACTCTTTCATTCCCACAAAGAGCTTTTAATGCCTAATTTAGTTAGACTGCTGCTAATTCCCAGGGAAGTGGTAGTCCTCCCATCTCCCCCATAGGACCATTGAGAGACAAGACAGAATGGGAGAGAAGTTATCTTTACCTCCCCCCGTTTCTTGTGCAATTCAGTCAGTTCTTCCTGGTGTTTAATCCTCAGCTGAGCCATTTCTTGTAGTTGACTGTCATTCCATGTGCCATCGTGTCCAGGACTAATCACCACCAGCCAAATCAAGAAAATATGCAAAAAAGGGTGGGGGGGAATCAGACTTCAAACCTTTCCAATTAGGCAATGGAACAATAACCCCAGAATTTCAAACGCGTACACATCATCCTAGCTAAGAAACCATTTTAGTGTTCCCAGCAGTAAGTGGACAGTACAGGTCATGACACACAGGGTATAGCAAACCGAACACTGCATGCCACTACCAGTCAGGTCAGGAATAAAGCGCTGGGTTCCTGAACGAAGTACAAGTAAACACAAAGAAGCCAACCAGCCCACTCACTGCCAAATGTCTGAATGGCAGTCATGTGTCAGGCACCACTGATGCTGAGAAGACAGGGACTATGGAACTCTGCTCATGCAGTTGACAACCAATCTGGCAGATGGACAACAAAGTAAATGTGTGAAGTCAAGAGTCACGTGCTACAAAGGAAATGCAAGTAGGATCCTGTTGCACCAAGGAGTGGCTTCTCTGAGAAGACAGGATTAGAGACCAGAAAGAAATGAGGAACAAGCCATGTGGACCCAAGAGAAGGACCCTCTGAGTAGAGGGTGGAGCAAGCCTGAGAGGAAGCACAGGGTCAGTGTACCGGGGGAAAGGTGACAGTCCAGGTGCCAAGGGACAGAGGAGCTAAGGCCAAGGAGGTAGTGGGGAGATCATGTCAAACCTCCTCAGCCCCTGAGGATGGTGATGTTCAAAGACCACTGGATGGTTTTGAGCAGGCTGCAGAAGGGCAGGGGCAGAAACAGGGAGACCCTTAGCAGGCTTTGAGGCTTACACTATGGTGGCAGCAGGGAGGTGGGAGATGTGGTCAGATTCATTTTGAAGACAGTGTACAGGACTTGCCTTGGAACTGGAAGTGGGGTGTGAAAGACAGGGGTCAAGGATGATCAAGGCCTTCGATCTGAGCAACTGGTAAAGGGCAGGTACCTGTCTACTGAAATGGCAAGACTGTGGGTGCAGCAGGTCTGGGGAAGGCCTGAAGAGATCAACTGCGGACATCCACGTGCAAATATCAAGTGGAAGGGCTCCAGAATCTGAAGCTCTGGAGAGGTCCAAGCAGAAGGCTTACACGTAGAAGTTAGCAAGTGCATGAGTGCATGTTCCTGAAGCCTCAGAAAATGAGTTTAGATCAGAAGTGAATTCGCCAGGTGCAGTGGTACATGCCTGTAATCCCAGCAGCTCGGGAGGCTGAGGCAGGAGGATCTCAAATTCAAAGCCAGTCTCAGGAAAAACAAGGCGCTAGGCAACTCTGTAAGACCCTGTCTCTAAACAAAATACAAAACAGGGATGGGGATGTGGCTCAGTGGTCAAGTGCCCCCGAGTTCAATCCCTGGTGGTACCAACTCCCAAAAAAAACAGTGAATTCAGTTTTGAACACTTTGCGGGCTGGGAACATAGCTCCGCTGGGTCACCACACAGGATGTACAAAGCCCTGGGTTCAACCCCCAGCATCACACACATGTGCGTGCACACGCACAAAACTTTGCAAAATATTTGCATTATTTCAAAAATAGAAGACTCTGTTAAAATAAAAATTCTAAGATGTCCTACCTTCCAAGGGCCAGAGGGTGAAGAGATAAGGGAAGCTAATCAGTTAACTATCGGTTAACTACAGTTAGCTGCAGACAAAACACCAGAAGCCTAATTTTATTGTTAAGTAAACAAGAAAGTCCTTGGACAAGAGTTCAGTTTTCTTATACAGTAACTTTCATTTTATAAATCTTTTCTCTAGAATGCCAGCTCCTGGAGAGGGGCTTTGAAACACTGACTTAAAATCTCATCACAGGAGACCCCCAGGGCCACCATCCCCTGTTCACACTTTCTGGACTGTGAACCCCAACCGGTCCAAAAGCAACAACTTCTCTTTATGGACTACCTTCCTATCCCAAAGCTCTCTCAGGCGTGCATACAGGCAGGGTGCAGGGCTTTCATCCTCCTCAAAAAACTGAAGTCTCTTTATTTCAGGAATTCCCTAGCCTCAAGAGTTTTGGTTTAAGAAAACACTAGAATTTTGAAATTATGTTCAGGAGGAGGGTCTGGGCTGAAACTACAGAGGAGCATTAGCAGACCACACTGAGTAAGTAGGTGAATCCAATGCTCAAGGAAAGCTCAGAGAAGGAAAGACCAAGATACCCACATCTGAAGGGACAGGGGAGAACAGCCCACTACAACGGGCGCAGTGGCATACGCTTGTAATCCCAGCACTTTGGGAGGCTGAGTCAGGAGGATCGAGAGTTCAAAGCCAGCCTCAGCAATGGCGAGGCACTTAGCAACTCAGTGAGACCCTGTCTCTAATAAAAAACAAAAAAGGGCTGGGGATGGGGCCCAGTGGTCGAGTGCCCGAGTTCAATTCCTGGTACCCCCCCCCCCCCCCAAAAAAAAAGGAGGGAAGGAGGCAGTGTAATAATCCTCCTAATTTCACCCTCCATCTCCACATGAATATCTGCTCCATATCTAAGCAAGATGACTCACCTTTGAGGTGACCTGGCACTTCACTACATTAGCCCATGAAGAACCATGAGATTAGACACTGGAAAGTGCCTTACATGAAACCATCTTAAATTAGGAAGACCAATTAGAAGGTATTGTCCTAAATCCTCCCATTTAAATGCAAAGCAACATGGACTATGTGAAGCATAAAATGTGGTCCTTTCTGCCTAAGATCTGGCATTCTAGAAAAAAAGATTTGTGAAATGAAAACTAACAAAATAAGAAAACCAATGTTTTGGTCAAAGACTTCCTATTTTACTCACAATAAAACAAGCTCAAAGATGATAAGAATCTGCTCATTCACAGGGCCTCAGAGTAGCCAGAAAAGTGGCACTCAGACTTTAGAGGTCATCAGAATCACCTACAGGGTTTCTTAACCAGATTTGGTCCCATTATGCCAGATGTGGAAAACCTGTAAAACTTAAATACAATATTCAATATATAATCATATAATTTAAAAATAACAATGTGATAACACCACTGACACAAGTATAATACTATATACGAAGTCTAGATTATATGAAGACTAGATTATGATTTTCAACCTATTTTAATGATCCTATGTCAGTTTTCTTGAAATATTCAGAGATGAAAACTGGGGACTTACAGAGATTAAATGGATCCACCACTAAAATTTCTGTATAGTATGTTTTGGGGGTGGGGCCAAGAATCTTTATTTCTAGCCAGGCACAATGGCATCTGCCTGTAATCTCAGCAACTCAGGAGGCTGAGGCAGGAGGAGGATTGCAAGTTTGAGGACAGCCTCAGCAACTTAGCAAGACCCTGTCTCAAAAAATAAAAGGGGCTAGGGATGTAGCTCAGAGGTAAAGCCCCTGGGTTCAATCCCTAGTGCCCAAACAAACAAACAAAAACCCCCTACTTTTTTTAACAAGTTCCCAGATGATGATGCTGATTCAGGAACCATACTTAGAAAACTACTCTCCGGCTGAAGAGTCAGACTTTTGATTCTAGGCAAAGTGATGAAAACACGAGGAGAATCTAATAATTGATGTACAGTGTATACAAATTCTTGGTTAATTAGAATGAGATGGGCAGGACCTAAGGAGAGACAGGAGGCACGGGGAAGGAAACCAACCAGGCACCCATCTTCTCTGAATACCTTTAACACACTGCCTAGCAAACACCCCTTTGTGCCTGGTTCATATTGCAGTCACAAAAACCTAAAGTGAACAGACTCTTCACAGTCCAGGAACGAGAGGAAGGGGCAAGTGGCAAAATAAATGTAAACTAAGGGACAGAACTGAGAGACTGTGGGGCAAGAACCTGGGGTACTCAGTGGATAGAGGAAAGATACTGAAGGAAAGAGGAACCATAGATGACTCACGGAAAAAAAACGAGGCCATAATAGGAACAAGGTAATCAGGAGAATAGGACAAATTACAGATGACGTTTGTGGGAAAAGACTTTCAATAAATTGACTATCCCAGTGAAATTCAGCCAAAAGAATCGTCAGATATTTATTTTACGTTGCAACTAATGTTTTAAGTACTATGAAAAAAAAACCCAGGGCTGAAGGTAACAGGATCTCCTGAACTGTTATTAAGCAAAAATGGAACCCAGACTGGGACAAACCACCTGTGCTTTGGGGTCTTTCCCACTGTCACCTCCCAGGAGACCATCTTGCCAGATGAGGAGACACAGATGGCAGGCAACTACTCAGAAGATTCCCAATAAGGCCACACCCACCACTTAAAACAAACAAACAAAAACACCTTAAATTTCCAGCTTTGTTTCCACAATTGCCAAGTGTTAACCAATGTGCAAAAAGAGTAAAGCAATAGATAAATATAATGGGCACTGTTCCCAGAGCAACAAATGTGCAAACATCATGGAAAGAGGCCAGTAAGACTCTAGAATTAGCCCATTTAAGCTGCTTTGATGAAGCATGACTTTGACTTTATGACCCTCAATAAATAATAAGCATACATACATATATGAGTAAACGTATCAAACACCCTACATAAACACGTGTATTTAACACAACAGAGCAAACACTTTCTCTTAAAATATACTGAAAAAACAAAAGCTTGTTGCAACCTGCTACTTTGATTTCACAAGCTAAGGTTGAAAACATTAAGTAAACAAAAATCAAACAGACTTGTACTGTATAAAAGGCAATTTATGCTTACTTGCCAATCAATTCTATTTTAACAAAAGTTCTGTAAATCTATTCAGGAATATTTACTTGTCTCTAAGTGTTCCTGGGTTAGAAGCTAACCTGACCTAGGGTTACCACGTGAACCTGCCTTGAGAAATTCTCAAGCCGAGAGCATCTTATAAGCCTTCTAGGTATGTACAGATCTTTTAAACAATGCTTTTAGTTATTTGGTTTTAGCAGTTTTTATTTGAAAGGAGATGACAAAAATTGGAGTGGAGGATAGAAGAAAATAGTACTTGGTTTGCTTTTAGAAAAGTGACAACTGAACTGAGACAAATACTAAATGACAATGACACAAATAATAAAGGTTAGTTCCAAAATACCTTATTTCATGCCTGTTTGGTATGTCATGCTTTTCAGCTTGTAGCTTCTGGGCCAACACTGAATGAAGATCCGACTTTTCCAGCAACTTGTTATCTACATATAAGAAACAGTTCAGAAAAACAAACAAAAACCCCCTACTTTTTAACAAGTTCCCAGATGATGATGCTGATTCAGGAACCATACTTAGAAAACTACTCTCTGGCTGAAGAGTCAGACTTTTGATTCTAGGCAAAGTGATGAAAACACGAGGAGAATCTAATAATTGATGTACAGTGTATACAAATTCTTGGTTAATTAGAATGAGATGGGCAGGACCTAAGGAGAGACAGGAGGCACGGGGAAGGAAACCAACCAGGCACCCATCTTCTCTGAATACCTTTAACACACTGCCTAGCAAACACCCCTTTGTGCCTGGTTCACATTGCAGTCACAAAAACCTAAAGTGAACAGACTCTTCACAGTCCAGGAACGAGAGGAAGGGGCAAGTGGCAAAATAAATGTAAACTAAGGGACAGAACTGAGAGACTGTGGGGCAAAGAACCTGGGGTACTCAGTGGATAGAGGAAAGATACTGAAGGAAAGAGGAACCATAGATGACTCACGGAAAAACGAGGCCATATTAATAGGAACAAGGTAATCAGGAGAATAGGACAAATTACAGATGACGTTTGTGGGAAAAGACTTTCAATAAATTGACTATCCCAGTGAAATTCAGCCAAAAGAATCATCAGATATTTATTTACGTTGCAACTAATATTTTAAGTACTATGAAAAAAAACCCCAGGGCTGAAGGTAACAGGATCTCCTGAACTGTTATTAAGCAAAAATGGAACCCAGACTGGGACAAACCACCTGTGCTTTGGGGTCTTTCCCACTGTCACCTCCCAGGAGACCATCTTGCCAGATGAGGAGACACAGATGGCAGGCAACTACTCAGAAGATTCCCAATAAGGCCACACCCACCACTTAAAACAAACAAACAAAAACACCTTAAATTTCCAGCTTTGTTTCCACAATTGCCAAGTGTTAACCAATGTGCAAAAAGAGTAAAGCAATAGATAAATATAATGGGCACTGTTCCCAGAGCAACAAATGTGCAAACATCATGGAAAGAGGCCAGTAAGACTCTAGAATTAGCCCATTTAAGCTGCTTTGATGAAGCATGACTTTGACTTTATGACCCTCAATAAATAATAAGCATACATACATATATGAGTAAACGTATCAAACACCCTACATAAACACGTGTATTTAACACAACAGAGCAAACACTTTCTCTTAAAATATACTGAAAAAACAAAAGCTTGTTGCAACCTGCTACTTTGATTTCACAAGCTAAGGTTGAAAACATTAAGTAAACAAAAATCAAACAGACTTGTACTGTATAAAAGGCAATTTATGCTTACTTGCCAATCAATTCTATTTTAACAAAAGTTCTGTAAATCTATTCAGGAATATTTACTTGTCTCTAAGTGTTCCTGGGTTAGAAGCTAACCTGACCTAGGGTTACCACGTGAACCTGCCTTGAGAAATTCTCAAGCCGAGAGCATCTTATAAGCCTTCTAGGTATGTACAGATCTTTTAAACAATGCTTTTAGTTATTTGGTTTTAGCAGTTTTTATTTGAAAGGAGATGACAAAAATTGGAGTGGAGGATAGAAGAAAATAGTACTTGGTTTGCTTTTAGAAAAGTGACAACTGAACTGAGACAAATACTAAATGACAATGACACAAATAATAAAGGTTAGTTCCAAAATACCTTATTTCATGCCTGTTTGGTATGTCATGCTTTTCAGCTTGTAGCTTCTGGGCCAACACTGAATGAAGATCCGACTTTTCCAGCAACTTGTTATCTACATATAAGAAACAGTTCAGAAATTAAGTTATTATAAGCCGGGTGTGGTGGCACATGCCTGTAATCCCAGCACTTGGGAGGCTGAGGCAGGAGGATGGCAAGTTCAAAACCAGCCTCTGCAATGGCGAAGCATTTAGTAACTCAGTGAGATTCTGTCTCTAACAAAATACAAAAAAGGGCTGGGGATGCGGCCCAGTGGTCGAGTGCCCCTGAGTTCAATTCCCATTACCAAAAAAGAAAGAAAGAAGGAAAGAAATTAAGTTATTATACTATATTTGTACTTTATATCTTACAAAACTTGGTACAAAAAAAGAGACCTGGTTTGAGCCGGGCGCAGTGGTGCACACCTGTAATCCCAGCACCTGGGAGGCTGAGGCAGGAGGATCACGAGTTCAAAGCCAGCCTTAGCAATGGCGACACACTTAACAACTCAGTGAGACCCTGTCTCTAATAAATTACAAAAAAGGGCTGGGGATGTGGCCCAGGGGTCCAGTGCCCCTGAGTTCAATCCCCGGTACCAAAAAACAAAACAAAACAAAACCTGGTTTGGTATCATTATTAGGTATCAAAGTGTGAGGTCCTCATTATCGCCACTGTAACAATCATATAAAATCTAGAAACTTACATTCCTAGATGCTTCTTGACCTAACTTGAGCAGCCCAGCTATAGTAACCCATGTATACACACCTACAGGAATGTCACCCCTGTCAGAGGGAGCCAAAATGGTCTTCTACTTTCAAAATTAGCTGTTTTTACCTTGGGAGTTAAAACACCAATAGCAACGTGAAATGCTATGTACCAGCTGGGCATGGTGATGCACACCTGTGATCCCAGCAACTCGGGAGGATCGTTGAGTTCAAAGCCAGTGCCAGCAACTTTGCGAGGTACTGACTCAAACAAAATAAAAAATAATAAAAAAGGACTGATGGGGCTGGGGTTGTGGCTCAGGGGTAGAGCGCTCGCCTAGTATGTGCACAGCCTGGGTTCAATCCTCAGCACCACATAAAAACAGAGGTATCTGTGTACAACTAAAACAAATAAATAAATATTTAAAAAAAGAAAAAGGGACTGAGGATGTGTCTTAGTGGTTAAGGCTCCTGGGTTCAATCCCAGGTACAAAAACAAAACAAAACGCTATGCACCTTAAGTAATACAGAAGCACTTGAATTTGGCAACTATGACTACCTTTTAGATCAGGACACTATGCACTACAAATACAAACACAAACAAGAGTCCTTGACAGGAAGGAGTCCAGATCTAATGTGGTAAATTATAAAAAGGTCCAGAGAATAATGACTCATTTTCACTGATGGTTTCACAGGCAGTGACATTTGAGTTAGGTCTTAAAGGAAGATGATGGTTCATGAAGAAGGAATAGCTTAATTTTCTGATAAGTAGCTGAAAATAAAGGTTGGAGCCAACATATGAAAGAGCAGGATGAGAAATGTATAGGCTTTCCTTACCGACAATAAGAGTTTGTAAAAGCAGGTGGTTACACTAACAGAACGAGGGGTCACTTAGGGGGTTGAGGAAAGGGTGATCCCTTTCCTACTCATTGGAGGGTCATGGCCTACACCCCTATTATAAAAATGAGATTAACAAAAGTACATTAAATTTATTTACAAAACATAATAGAAGGGGCATATGGTAGAAGCTAACACCCTTCTTCACAGAGGAGAGGGAAATGGAGAAGGGCCAGAGTGTCTTATTATACAGATGTCTCCCCAGGTAATCTCTAGATAAAAGCCTGTCTGGGTGTGGTTAATCTTTCCTAGTTATTTTGATGAGATTCCTAGGGAGGGAGTTTAAAACAATCTAATTTCTTTTGGAAGAAGTTTTCTCAGTTTGATAAGAGAGTCCCTCCCTGTGCTTGGGGGAGAGACCAGGGAAGATTAGGGAGACCTGGATTCTGAAACTATTTCTTTAGCTCAGCATGTCAAAGTAATACCCTTTGGGCTACCATTTGGTGAGCATGAAGTAGAACAAGAAACTGACCGTGGAAACCTTATAGAACAGCTACATTTGAAGGAGGTGATTACAAACCCTATAAGGCTCGAGATAAAAATTGCTCTAGAACAAAATTTTGACAGGACTTATGCTAGTGTCCCTTCCTGTTAAAAGAGCTTCTCTATCTTGAGTCTAGTTTCTCCTTGATACCTGAAAATAGAAATCCTGGGCAGAAACAAGACACTTTCTTCCCTTATGCTGGTTGAATAGATCCGTGCAGCTAAACAGGAAGGAAAGCAATTCCACCCATGGAGATCACCAAGACATGAGGTATCCAAAAGGGCTTCTTCCCAAAGGTTCCATTCACTACAGGAACTCCAGGCTGATGGAGGGTGAGAACTCAACTGGCTTGGGAAGGCTGGGATTAGAGGAATACTGGTTTTGTACAGTCCAACTGGAAATGTTCTCCCCAAATGTCAATCCTCCAGCTTAAACAGAAGATCTGAATAGTCAAAGCTGTCTCACTCTCTGGCCTCCCGCTAAATTCTTATCCCCATCTCTTCTCTAAGCCCCGCAGGCAGGCACTACTCATTAGTTTAGTTGGGCACAGTGGCGCACACCTGTAATCCCAGCTGCTCAGGACCCTGAGACAGGAGGATAGCGAGTTCAGGAGCCAGCCTCAGCAAAAGTGAGACGCTGTCTCTAAATAAAATACAAAATAGGGCTGGGGTGTGGCGCAGGAGTTGAGATACCTCCCCCCAAAAAAGCATTCTTTCCATCTCTAATCTCTTGTTCTGACTGCTCTACATCCTCCCTGCCCCATCACAAACTTTTAAATTTTTTTCAATTTTTTTTAAGCTGTTGATGAACCTTTTATTTATTTAACATGTAGTGCTAAGAATCGAACTCACTGCCTCAGGCATGCCAGGCATGCTAGGCGAGTGCTCCACAACTGAGCCACAACCCCTGCCCACCACGTCCATTTTTGAAGTGCAGAAAAACATTCAATTGATGTCTATGGGATTACAAGCACCTTGCATTTATAAATTATTATACAGATGGCTTTCAAAGCACTTAAACACAGCACTGCTTTTATGAAGCAGCAGAGCAAGCTTCATCTCCACTTTATAGATACAGCAAATCAGATTCAGAAAAGTTAATTGAAAAAGTAAGGGACAAGTGGGGACTCTATCCCAACTAAGTGTATATTACCTTTTAAAAAATGAGCATTCTGCCAAGTCCTAAAAACTGAAGTTACATAACCTGTGAGAGAATCACAACACTGCTTTTATGAAGCAGCAGAGCAAGCTTCATCTCCACTTTATAGATACAGCAAATCAGATTCAGAAAAGTTAATTTAAAAAGTAAGGGACAAGTGGGGACTCTATCCCAACTAAGTGTATATTACCTTTTAAAAAATGAGCATTCTGCCAAGTCCTAAAAACTGAAGTTACATAACCTGTGAGAGAATCACATTGAGTAAGAGGGGCTTCTTCCTATGCTTCTGAAATAGTACTGGTCTCCAGGGGCCTCTAAGAGTATAAAGAATTAACATGACAGTGGCAAAGCATTCCCATTTTCTAAAGGGTTCCCCCTTTTTAAAGAGAACAGAGGCAGTGAACGCAATAAAGGGTCATTTCTTGGGAGTTCCAGCAAGAAAAACAAATGCAAAAGTTAAGGGCCACAAGCCTAAATGTGAATCAGCCCCACCATTAATCTGCTGTGCAACCCCAAATAATTGTTTTATTATTGGCCTTAGTTTTCTCAGGTGTAAAAAAGGGCAACAGTAAAACCTGTTCTATAGAATTTTGGAGAAGATGCCAACTATTCACCACAGTACTCAAACTTGTCTGCATACCAGAATAATGTGGCAAGCATCCAAAAAATGCTGATACCAGCTGGGTATAGTGGCCTGTAATCCCAGCGACTGGGGAGGATAAGGCAGGAGAATGGCAAATTAAAGAACACAGCCTGGGCAACTTAGCAAGAGCCAACCTCAAAACATGTGCTCTAGCACAGCAATAGAGTACTTGCCTAGCATAAGTGAAGCACTGGGTTCAATTCTCAGAAACACACACACACACCCCCCTCCAGATACACCTGTGTTCTTTCTACCTCCATTTACTCTGGTTTAGTTGATCTGGGATGTGGCTTGGGCTCTGCATTATTTAATTATTATTTTTTATAGTTATAGATGGACAGCATCCTTTTATTTTGTTTATTTTTATGCTGTTCTAGGGATTGAATCCAGTGCCTCGGCATGCGCTTTGCCACAGCGGCGCTATAGCCCCAGCCCCTCTGCATTATTTTTAAGGATCCCCAGGTGATTGCAACTGAGGCTGCATTTGAACACCACTGATTTAGCACAATCAGAATTCAATAACTGACAACTATTTTTACTTTGAATCCTATCATCAATGTAACTAAGGGTTACCCCAGCCAAGAGGATCAAAGACTGGCTGCTTCTTCCCCCAGATGTGTCAAGTAAGTTATGGTAACTTGGGGAGGTGGGCAAGGAACTGCTCATTAGGACGTACCTAAGAACGAAAAACACTTTTTGCACTCTTAAATGGTAAGAGGTGGTGGTGAAGAAAAATGCACTTTCCCGCTGGTGGTTTTCCATCAACAGTAAAGGCTACGTCCCCACTAAGGCAAGAACACCGAATTGGAATAAGGGCAAAGGACCCTCAGACGTCAAAGGCCACACGCTCTAGGACACAGGGCAGAGATGCTGACTGCTCACGCTGGCGCTTGCAGTCAATCAATGCCTGCCTCATCAGTGAGACCTCCCGACGCGATGCTCCTACCTGCTGAAGCGCGCCGGGCACCTGCCCACAGAGCACACACGACCTGGTAGGGACCCTCCACGATAACCCCCAAGAGCGAAACGAAGGGAGAAAAAGACTTAAAGGAGACCGGCGGCGTCCGAGGCGCCGGGGCGGCCGCCATGCGCGTGGGCCCCGGGCTCGGCCTCGGGTTTCTCGCGGGTCGCCGCCGGATTCGCCCGCCCGCCCCTCTCCCGGCCCGCGCCGCTCACACTGCAGGATGATCTCCTCGAACGACTGCCTCTGCAGCCGGTCCCGGCGCCTCAGCTCCTCCGCAATGTGGCGCTTCCAGCGGGGAAAGTCGGCAGCGCGGAGACCCGAAGACATGTCGCACGCTACTCCGGCGCCTTAGCGCCGCAGATCCCAGCGGAGGCAGCGGCCGCAGCCCGCAACATAAGGCGACCAAAAGTGCAGGAAGGTTAGCAGCCCCAGAGCTCAGCTCCAAGCACAGGCCGCCCCCGAGGCCATCTGGGACGGCCTTCCGGTTCCCGCCGGAAATGGTTTAGTGAGGCCGGAAGACCCGCCTCCCCGCCCTGCGTCACACGCCACGCGCAGGCACGCGGCCCGTGCAGTCCCAGACGCTCGCTAGTGACGCCAACCCGAAACCGGAAGCGTCGAGGCACAGAGGCGGCCGCTGGGAGGCGTTCTGGTCACGCTGGAGACCCAGCCTTGGTGGGAAGGAGACCGGAAGGGATCGCTTCTGCCCGCTGATTGTTGCCTTTGTGACATTTACACGTTTAGTATGTTCGTACTTGGTCTGCCCCCTTTTTCTTTCTTTTCTCAGTTTACAAATAGAAGCAGGGGCTTCTGCCCACAAAGGATCTGAGTAGTTGTAGATGAATAACAACCTACCTAAACCTCGGTTTCTAATCTGTTAAATGGGGACAGTAATGATACCGATCTCGCAGGGTTATGGTGCAGATTAAAAGGGGAAATCTAAAATAAATAAAAGGGAAAATCTATCTCATGCAATTAGCACTGTGCCTGGTACAAGGCAAGCTTACCTTTACTTTTTTTTTTTTTTTTTTTTTTTTTTTTTTTTTTTTTTTTTGGCGGGCGGTCTGGGGGTACCGGGGATTAAACTCAGGAGGCACTAGACCACTGAGCTACACCCCCAGCCTTATTCTGTATTTTTTTTTTAGAGACAGGTCTCACTGAATTGCTTGGCGCCTCGCTTTTGCTGAGGCTGGTTTTGAACTGGCAAGCCTCCTGCCTCAGCCTCCCGAACCGCAGGGATTATAGGCGAACCGCAGGGATTATAGGCGTGCGCCACCGCGCCTGGCTTAAGCGTGCCTTTACTTAGACATGAGGTTCATTCCAAGGACTACCTAACGTCTGGCTGCTCTACAGGGGCACCCCACTGACCTTAAAAACATGCTTTATTTTGCAGCAGAGAAGTGGAATGCAAACAGGAACTGGTGAAGGATGTGAATAGTGTATCAGAGTTTGTGTTTAATCATTAAAATCCTAGAATGAGGATTTAACAGTACGTGGGTCCTTTGAAGGCGATCTACTAATGTGTGTACTTGTTGAAAGTGGGAGATGGAAGATGCACAGGCTTATGCACAGGCTTTTGAGAAGATGACATCTGTCAGCAGACTCACTAAATGGAAAATCTGGGTCTATGATGTGATTGCCTGAACTCCTATCTGCCTTTCAATAGGTTAGTAATTTTTTATTTTTTGATATCTGTGATTGAACTCAGGGGCACTCGGCCACTGAGCCACATCCTCAGCCCTTTTTGGTATTTTATTTAGAGACAGGGTCTCACTGTGCCTTGCCATTGCTGAGGTTGGCTTTGAACTGACGATCCTCCTGCCTCAGCCTCCCTAGTGCTGGGATTACAGGTGTGCGCCACCATGCCCCACTTAGGTTAGTAAATTTGCTGCATGAAATTGAAACTGGACAAAGTACGAGGCTAGAGGAGAAGAAAGGAATGTCAGAAACTATCTTCCAGTGTGGCTCCAGTGTGTAGGAAGATCCTTTACAGGTAAGAAATCTCCTTAGCAGATGAGGAAGACTTTCTTCTAGAGCTATATCATTAAAGATATTTTATCAGCAGTCACTGTGGCATGATATGAAGTCATTGGAAGGACTTCAGAAAAAGAAATGACTTTCTCTTACCCTGCAGAAAATGAAGAAGCAAGTTCTGGAAGTCACTATGAAAGACTCCAAATGGCCGGGTGAGATGGCGCACGCCTGTAATCCCAGCACTTGGGAGGCTGAGGCAGGAGGATCAAAGTCAGCCTCAGCAATGGCAAGGCACTTAGCAACTCAGTAAGACCCTGTCTCTAATAAAGTACTAAACAGGGCTGGGGATGTGGCCCAGTGGTCCAGTGCTCCTGAGTTCAATCCCCGGTATCAAAAAAAAAAAAAAAAAAAAAAGAAAAGAAAGACTCCAAATGTGACAGTGGCACCAATCTATAAGAGCATAGTGTCACATAGTATAAGATTTTGACAGTGGAGCCAGGCACAGTGGTGCTCACCTATAATCCCAGCAGCTCAGGAGGCTGAGGCAGGAGGATTGCAAGTTCAAAGCCAGCCTCAGCAACTTAGTAAGGCTCTAAGCAACTTAGTGAGACCCTGTCTCAATAAAAACATAAGTAAATAAATAAATAAGAGCTGGGGGTGTAGATCAGTGGTTAAGAGCCTCCGGATTTGGGCTGGGGATATAGCTCAGTTGGTAGAGTGCTTGCCTCACATGCACAAGGCCCTGGGTTCAATCCCCAGCACCACAAAAAAAAAAAAAAAAAAAAAAAAAAAAAAAAGACAGTGTAGGTTGCCAATTTTCCTGACACAATTATGATTAAAATGTTTGTAAATTTGCCAGGCACAGTAATCCCTGTGGCTTGGGAGGCTGAGACAGAAAGGAAGGATCACAAATTCAAAGCTAGCTTCAGCATTTAGTGAGGCCCTAGGCAACTTAGAGAAACCCTGTCTCAAAAATTTAAAAAGGGCTTAGGATGTGGCTTAGTGGCAAAGCACCTCTAGCTTAAATCCTCAGTACAAAAAAAAAATTTTTTTTTTCCCAACCAGCAATTCCCCTTGGAAGTTATGCCAAGAAATACTTGGATACATGTCCATATACAAAAATGTTCATAGGCCTGGCGTGGTGACGCACGCCTGTAATCCCAGCACTTTGGGAGGCTGAGGCAGGAGGATCGCGAGTTCAAAGCCAGCCTCAGCAATGGCGAGGCACTTAGCAACTCAGTGAGACCCTGTCTCTAATAAAATACAAAAAAGGGCTGGGGATGTGACCCAGTGGTCGAGTGCCCCTGAGTTCAATCCCCAGTACCACAAAAAAAAAAAAAAAAAATGTTCATAGTGGGGCTGGGGATGGGACTCAGTGGTAGAGTGCTTGCTTAGCCCTAGGTTCCATCAGCACCACCAAAAAAAAAAAAAAAGATCATCACAGCATTTTTTTTTTTTTTTTTTTTTTTTTTTTTTGTGGTACCGGGGATTGAACTCGGGCACTCGACCACTGGGTCACATCCCAAGCCCTTTTTTGTATTTTATTTAGAGACAGGGTCTCACTGAGTTGCTAAGTGCCTTGCCATTGCTGAGGCTGGCTTTGAACTCGCGATCCTCCTGCCTCAGCCTCTCAAAGTGCTGGGATTACAGGCGTGCGCCACCGCGCCCGGCACAGCATTCTTATTAATAGTGGATATTGAGAGATTGTTTAAATTGCTGTGTGTTGTCAAAAATTGTTCACAGTAAAAGCAATATATAATATAAATTTGATTATTGTAAAGCAAGTGTTTATAGCTCTTCATAAACAATAAATATTTGTTGACTAAATGGATAATTTCTAAAGTGGGATATTAAGTCTGCTAAATCTACTCTCTTCCACTTTATCTAACACACAGCTGCTGCCACACTGAGCCCTCTTCCTTCCTTTTACTTGCATGCTCCCTCTCTCTGCCAGGCCTTTGGATTTACTCTGTGCATTGGGCATACACTTCCTTTCTGACTTCTCTAAATTAATTCCTATGAGTGAGTTTGCACCTCAGTAGTTACTTTCTCACAGCCTGCAGATAACAGACTTTCTCAACCAGGTCAGCTCTCCCTCTCACATGTACACCTCTTCTTCTCCTTTCTTCTTTTGCTACATCAGGGATTGAACCCAGAGCCTGTGCATGCTATGCAAGCACTCCACTCCCAAGCTATACCCTCAGCCCTTTTCATTTTGAGGTACCGTCTCATTAAGTTGCCCACACTGGCCTTGAATTTGAGATCCTCCTCCCTCAGCCTCCCAAATAGCTGGGATTACAAGCATATGCCACCACACCTGTGTCCTTCTCCTTTATAGCATTTATCATATTTGCAGTTTCACGTTTATTGTATCATGTGATACTTGATTAAGGTTTGTCTCACATCACTATACTGTAAACTCCACAAGACAAGAACTGTTTCTAATTTTGCTCATTCTTTTTTCTGCTGAAAGGGCATGAAGCTTTTAAAGTATCAGGTGCTCAGTAAATATTGTTTCATTAATTAATGGAATATGCAAAAATGGTAATAGTATTATCTCTGGGCAGTGGAATTGCTGGTGTTTTGTTTGTATGAATATCTTTTCGTTTTGTTTGGTTTGGTTTGGTACTAAGGATTGAACCCAGGGGTCCTTAACCACTGATCCACATCCCCAGTCCTTTTTAATATTTTATGTAGAGTCTGTCTGAGTTGCTAAGTACCTCACTAAGTTGCTGAGGCTGGCTTTGAACTCATGATCCTTCTGCCTCAGCCTCCAGAGCTGCTGGGATTACAGGCATGTGCCACTGTGCCCAGCTTGTATGTGTATCTTATATACATTTTCAAATTGGTGAACATTATGTTATTATTAGGTATTTAAGAAAAAGTTCTAGGAGCTGGAGCTGTAGGTCAGTGGTAGAGCACTTGCCTAGCATGTGTGAGGCACTGGGTTTGATTCTCAGCACCGCACATAAATAAATAACAAAATAAAGGCCCATCAATGTCTAAAAAATATTTTTAAAAAAAGTTCTAGTAATGAACGTATATTTATTGATAAAACCATTTATTTTGCAAGGTGCTGGGCTCCAAGGTGCTTATTTTTAACTAATAAGCAGGAACAGTTCTGCAGTGCTATGAGCTATGCACCCTTCTATTTCTCATATTATAACTCATTTACGCCTCACAATAACTCGTAAGTACTAAGTAAAGTTATTGCCATTGCTGGCATCTTCCTCCTCATTTACAGATGAAGAATCTGAGGCACAGAGGGTTTAAATAATTTGCTTGAGGATTCCTGACTAGTAAGTGGCATGACCTGGATTCACATACAGGCAGTTGGATTCTAGCATCTCTGCCCTGAACCACTCCATCACCCAGTTTCTGTTCCAGTCAACATTGTGGTTTGGTTCAGCTACAGTCCATAAAACAGAATTTGTGCATGTGTGTGTGGGTGTGTGGGTGTGTGTGTTTTTGCTGGGGCTGGAACCCATGGTCTCAGTCATGCTAAGCAAGTGCTACCACTGAACTACATCTGCCAGCCCCCAAACAGAGAATAATTTTGAATAATATTAAGTCATTCCTAAGTGAGCCTGGAGTGAGGGCATTCTGGTGAGGAGCAAGGCGGTGACGAGGAGGCCTCAGGTGTGTTCACAGACCCCAGGGGAATGGCTGTACTAGGAATGAGTAATGGGAAGGCAAGGCACTAAGGTTGTCTGAATATTCCGGTGACAGATAATGGATCTCAAGAGCTTTTATGTGTTCTGGTTAGTAAGTGTCTACAGGATTCAGCATGCTTTACTGGGAAGCAGCCTCTGTGAAATGGATTATGACTGCCTATAATGGATATAAGATAAATGTGAAATATCCCAAGATTCTTGCAGCAAAATGTTATTTAGCACAGATTTGCTCACAGGAAGAGCAGAAGAGGCATCACTTATCAAAAAATTGTCTTTGCAAAAAGTCTAGTTTCACTGAAACAAAGCCCCACCAGCTTAAGCATAATGGCATTTTCTTTTCTTTCTTCCTTTTTTTTTTTTTTTTTTTTCCTGCTACTGAATATTAAACCCAGGGGCGCTTAACCACTGAGCCATATCCCCAGCCCTTTATTTATATTTTTATTTAAAGACAGGCTTTTGCTGAGTTGCTTAGGCCCTTGCTAAGTTGCTGAGGCTGGCTTTGAACTCATGATCCTCCTGCCTCAGCCTCCTGAGCCACTAGGATTACAGGCATATACCACCATGCCCAGCATCATAGTGGCATTTTCACTGCTGAAACCTTCCAGTAGATTCTTGCCTTATACATCAAGGCCTCACATCTCATCTGTGAGATAGTCTAGCTGTGCTCCAATTTGGAGGAATTCCAGGTCCACCCTTTAGAGGACTGTCCTGTTTATTCTCTCCTTGCCCCTTGGTCTTCCCGATTTTCTTTTGCTTTCAGTCAGCAAGTAAAAACCAGTCCCCTCCCAGTATGGATCCTCATAGGGCTGGCCATCTTGAGGCAGACATCGGGCTTGGACCCTGGCCTCAAGAGCTCCCTCTCGAGGAAGGAGATCTTAAGACATGTTATTTATGGAGGTAAGGACCATAAGGCACAAAGGCTGGCCAGAAAGCAGAAGGTACCAAGGCACTTCAGTTCTCTTTATGTTCCTCTTTTTTTTTTTTTTTTTTTTTGGCTTGCTCTTATGTTTTTAAAATATCATTTCCTGTTTTTGTAATTCTCTGTAATCTTTATTTCCACTCCTCTTTAAGTCTTCCCAAACTCACATCACTAAAAGTGAAAATAAACTAATCTAGCCTGTTACTGTGTTAACTGTCTACTGTGGAAACCTAGTAGCTACTAGAGTAAACTGAGGGATAGTCAGGTTTTTAGACACACGAGAGATGATCTCTCCAACTGGCATTTTTATATGACAGTAAGTATGCTCTATCACTTTACTTTTTTTTTACCCCTTGGTTTTTCTTTGTTTAGTGTCACTGCTTTTTATATATGTGCATACTGCAGGAAATTTTCATTATAAAAAAATCTCTGTACTGGCGGGGTTGCAGCTCAATGGTGTGGCACTTGCCTAACATAGCCCTTGATTTGATCCTCAGCACCACACAACAACAACAACAACAACAAAATCTGTGCATATAGATTAAATCATATGCAGGTCATTTCATCTACCCTGTATATGTTTTGACCTCCATATTTCATATTTTGAAAATGAGTGGCTGACGTGGTAGTGCTATTTTTATATTCCAAGCACTGCAGTAACATGCAGCTGCCTTAGAGAGAGCTAAGCCAGTGGGCTGTTACTTCCTGTGTATATTGGCAGCCCAGTCTCTGGAACGCTGGGCCTGAGGAGTCCACGTGGGAACATCATACCTGCTGTGTGTGGAGCTGTCTCCTTTGGTTTGCTTCTTTAATCTTTGAGGAAATGATAACATTTCTCATAGGCATATGCCTTTACCACTATGAATAGTTAACATTTATTGAGTGATTTTTTTTTCTAATGGATAAATTTATTTACTTCTGACCACGCTGTGATCTAGGTGCTATTAACCTTTCCTTTTTTCAGATGAGGAAACAGACACAGAGGTCAAATGTCATCTGACATCACAGAGTTGGTCAGGACACAGCTGGGATGTAGTCAAAGTGCCTGCTGCCAGAACTCACCTGTGACTGGGTGTCCTGCTGCCTGTGTAAGGGTGGGATAGTGTGGAATGTTAGATGGCTTTAGGTGACAAGCAGCAGCAATGCAGCACGCGCTGCCTTAAGGGAAAGGGAGGTTATTGCCCAAATTCTGCATAGATTTGTATCTGGCTAGACCCCAGGAATCCCTGCAGCCGCGATGCAGAGCTGTCAGAATGTTCAGCCCTGGGCATCTGCTTCCCTCTGGATATAGCTGCCTCCATTTCCTCTCACTTTGTGGGCTGGCTTTTTTCTTCTCCAATTCTTCCATAATCATGGTGAAAAAAATGGCTCCTTCAATAGCTCCTCAGTACAAGCAAGCAGCTGAACAGAGCTGGCCCTTCTCAGCTCCAATCTTAGTTTCCAGGAAAGGACTCTGAGAGACCACCAGGTGCCCATGCCTAAGAGCCAGTGTGGCAAGCGGTGGGCCTTTCTTCCAGAAGAGCTCCCTTTGCATGGAGGGGGACGTGTGGAGCATGTAGAACATGTAGAACACATCTTCGGTTTGGACTGCCCAGCACCCCTTCCCCTATTCTTTTGGTAAGAGATTCTGCCCTCCTGGCTACATTCATTCGATTTCATGCTCTTTCTTGAAGAAAAAAAAAAAATTGGTCCCAGGAGTAAGAACCCTTCCAAATCCTCTGTGGGACTTTGAAACTGGTCTGGGAGAGGAATCCTCTTTTTTCCTGGTCATGAGATATGAGTGATAGGGATCAGACAGAAGTGCACAGTGGGAACATGAAGTTAATGGAATGGTTCTATAAACTGGGCCGACTATGCTGACCCCCATGTGCTTTGTCGTCTCCTCCTCCTCCTCCTCCTCCTCCTCCTCCTTCTTTCTTTCTTCTCCTTTTTAAAGCAATTTACCTGCAGCCGTGCTTGGATTAAATGGACAGGATATGTTGTGTTCCTCAGCAGACTACCCATTATCTGCAGGAGAAATTCAGGCCTGGAATGCCAATAAGAAGAACACAGGTTATCCTGAAGTGGGGGCACTTTTGTGACCCTTACACAGACGAGATCCCAGAATTCAGGGAGATAAGGATAATTCCCCCTAACCACAAAATCTGTAAGAACAGGTTGCAATTAGAACTATTCATTATGGGCCAAAATAACCTAGAGTTGTCTTGTGCAATGGGGGGGCCTTGAAAGTCTGATGTCATCCTCCTGTCAGTCAAAAGTCAAGAGGTAGACCAGGGTGGGACTCTGGATGACCCAATAAAGCTGGAGGGAGGGAGGGGTGTGCTATCCTTCTCCTGTAAGAGGACCTACTCTTTCCCTTGAGAGTTTCCCCTTCCCCCTTTCCTATCTCTTCTAGTAAACTCATGCCCATTGCTTTAAGTGATGTTTCTGAAATCTTTCTGGCCTGATGGCAAGAATCAGGGTGAAGAGGGGGCCTGCTTGGCTGCCTCAGCTCAGCAGCATGGCTTGTGCTTGGTAACTTGAGGATACATGTCCAGGTCTGCTAGAGGCCAGGTCCTGAGTCTCATGCAAAGGCCAGTCTGAAGAAAATGCAGCAACCCCACAGGGAGAAACAGAGGTGAGAAACCCAGGGTCCTGATCAAGTCTTTGGCTCCAGCTACTTCTGAGACTGGCCTAGGGCTTGAACCAATACATTCCCACATTTCACTTAAGCTGGGCTTTTGCTTTTTAGTTTTTGTATTTGTTTTTCAGTACTGGGTATAGAACCCAGGACCACCTTCATGCTAACAAAGTACTCTACCACTGAGCTACATCCCTAGCCCTTACTTAGTTATTCCTCATATTTGCAGTACTGGGGATTGAGCCTAGAGGGTCTCTATCACTTAACCACACCCCCAAACCTTTTCAAATTTTATTTGAGACTGGGTCTCTCAAAGTTGCCCAGGCTGGCCTTGAACTTATGATTCTCCTGCCTCAGATTCCCTTGTGCCACCACCAGGCTTCAGTTCTTAATGGTTGTATTTGATGGTGAGAGAAATTTTGAATTAAAAAAAGCTGTAACCCAAAAGGTACAATCAGAAATATGAGAATAGACCTAGAATATTGGAAAATACTGTTGTTGCCATATGTTGAAACTATTTTCTCTTTTCCCCCTAAACAGAAAGTGAAGGGACACCAATTCAAAAAGCACCATTGGAATGACTCATGAGATATAACTCTGCAGGGTGTCTGTCCAACATTGCACTCCCATGTGGTAGAACCAGAAAGTGTGCTGCAATGGAATAGGATTATTTTTTCTTTTTGGTACCATGGATTAAACTCAGGGGCACTTGACCACTGAGCCACATCTCCAGCCCTACTTTGTATTTTATTAGAGACAGGGTCTCACTGAGTTGCTTAGTGCCTCACCATAGCTGAGGTTGGCTTTGAATCCACAATCCTCCAGCCTCAGTCTCCCAAGTCACTGAGATTACAGGTGTGTGCCACTGTGCCCAGCTTGGAATAGGATTTTGATTCAGCAAACAAATATTTAAATATTGTTTTCATGAGATAAAGTTCTTTGCTTAGGTATAAAATTGACATTTTGTCCTTAAAACCACTTAAAATTGAAACAGCACTTTGTTGAACTTGCTCTGCAAATCTGAATGCTGGGGCACTGTTCCTTGGGGAGGCTGGGCCCCAAATAAGAAGGAGCCAGTCAGGGACACAGCTCCTACAGACATGGGGCTCCAGGACCTGCCACTTTGCCTAACATATGACTTCTTCTGCATTCCAGCATTTTGTCCTTTCCCAAGTACCCACTAGACCTTGGTCTTTTATTAAGCTTCCCCACACTCAAATTTTCTTGGAAATCCTTCATCCCTCCCCTGGTTTTGTCAAGGAATATGCATGAAGGAATGGCTTCTCCATTTACCAAGGTAACCCTAATGCAGCGCTTGTTGCCCAGGAAGTCTGGGGCAGTCCAGAGCAGGGCAGAACAGTCTAATGTATTTTCTTAGTCCATTCTGTGTTGCTAGAACAGACTGCCTGAGATGGGGTAATTTATAATGAACAGTAGTGTTTTGGGCTCATGGTACTGAGGCTGGGAAATCCAAGATTGAGTACTGCATCTGGTGAGGACCTTCTTGCTGTGTCATGCCATGGCAGAAGGCATCACATGGTGCGGGATGGGGAAGAGGACCAGACTCATCCTTGGGAACCTCTCCCACAATGAGTAGCCCCTCCTTCAATAATGGCATTAATCCTTTCATGAAGGCAGAGCCTTTTGACTGATCATCTCTTAATGATCCACCTCTCAATACTGTTACACTGAGGATTAAGTTTCTTTTCTTTTTTCTTTTTTGTGGTGCTGGGGATTGAACCCAGGCCCTGGTGCATGCTAGGCAAGCACTGTACCAACTGAGGATTAAGTTTCTAATACCTGGACTTTGGGGCACATGTTCAAACCATAGGAACTGCAAAGGATCTCAAGAAAAGTTCTACTGACCTTCCTTCAGGTTCACATGATCTAGTCCTGCCCTTAGGAAGGCTACATTGAGGTGAAGATTCAGATGGGCTTCTCTGGTCTTTCCAACCTTCCCTGAGATCTTCTGTGGGCCTCTGCCCTAGACCTTGGGGATGTACCCTTGATGATCCCATAGCAGGCACAGTGGCCCACATCCTCTCCTACACAATCTCTCTTTCTTCCCTCCATTTTCTTTAGTTCTTTTTACCTCTCTTCCCTTAAAGCCCTATCTTCTTGGTGTCCAAGATGATCTCACCCTGTGAAGGTTAAGTTTATCCACCACTTCCTGCTCCATCCATTTCCTCAGTTAGGGGTGTGTGTATTGGGCATGAGAAGAAGTGACCTTTATGTATAGAGGTGGGTGGTAGGGAAGTATCTGAAAGACTACGGGCTCTTTGATCCTTGCTACTGACTGCTCTGTGCCTTGTTAATCTGTAAGAATATCTTTCTTCTTGCAGGTCTTAGCTTCTATTACAGAAGAATGGGTGGCCTCCACCACACACCCATTATTTTAACCTTAAAAGTTACTAGCTTCAGGAGAAAAGGATGGGGTAGAGAAGAGAAGGAAAATACTCATTCCTTCCCACAAGCAAAAGTTAAAGTAAGAACTAGTCTGCAGGTTTGTGAACCCGGGCTTTGGTGGACTTTACAGAGGAAATTAGAATGACAAGCAGCCTCAGATCAGCGTTCTGTGTCAGCAGGTTTCCTCCTTGTGAAGTTAGGATGACCCGAGAGGCAAGCAACAGAAATCAAATCCAGACAGCCAGCTGTTTTTATATAAAGCTCTCAAGCTAAGGAGAATGTCTGTCTGTCTGTCTGTCTATCTATCTATCTATCTATCTATTATTTTGGTAACAGGGATTGAACCCAGGGATGTTTAACCACTGAGCAACATCCCCAGCCCTCGTTTTGTTTTGTTTTTTTAAATGTGGTGCTGAGAAGCAAACCCAGTGCTTCGCATGTGCCAGGCAAGTGTTCTATCAGTGAGCCAAAACCCCCGCCCTCTTGTTTTTATTTTTTATCTTGAGTCAGGGTCTCACTAAGTGGCTTAGACTGGCTTGGAATTTGTAATCCTCCTGCCTCAGCCTCTCAGGTTGCTGGGATTACAGGCGTGTGCCATTGCACCTATCCCTGAAAGTCTTTATATTTTAAAATGTAAAATGTACAAAAGACTACCATATTAGCCTCTGAGAGAGTAGTGCTGTTCATTTTGCCTTTTAGCTTGCTAATTCTAAAATATTTCCTGGGCTAATCCTTATAGATGTTTATTATTTCAGATAACAGAGAGGCCCACGTGAGAGGGGGCTTCAGGTTGGTTGTGGGGTATGGTGGGTGAACTGCCCTGAGCTGTCGGGAACCCCAGCTCTTTCCATCTTTCTGCTGTGCCCTTTAGTTTGTTGGTTGGTGGTGGGGTACTGAGGATTTAACTGAAGGGCACTCAATCACTGGGCCTCATCCCCAGCCCTATTTTGTATTTTATTTAGAGACAGGGTCTCACTGAGTAAGAACTATTGAGTCTCATTGAGGCTGGCTTTGAACTCACGATATCCTCCTGCCTCAGCCTCCCAAGCCGCTGGGATTACAGGCATGTGCTACCTCTCCCAGCTGCTGTGCCCTTCTTTGCATGTATTGTGTGTGTGTGTGTGTGTGTGTGTGTGTGTGTGTGTGTGTGTTGAACCCAGGTGCCTAGTGCATGCATTGAACCCAGGGCCTTTCAGCATGCAATGCTGTGCCCTTCTTAATGAAGGCATTGGGTTTGGGTTGAGAGCAAATGACTGCAATACATGCAAATCAGAAAATGATGACCTGAGGGATGGGGCGGAAAGGGTGGATATTTGAGCCCTTTTTGAGAAGGTGCTGTGGCTTTAAGGAAGCCTAATGCTGAGGAGCAGCTAACGCACCTAGTTAAGCACAATTGCATAAGCGGCTTTGACTTTTTTTTTTTTTTTTTTTTTTTTTTTTTATGGCTTTCTTGCCAAAGCTCAATGGCTTTTTTTCTGCATGGTTTTTACCATGCTATTTAATTCTCTATTTTCTTTTAAGCTCATGGCTTTTTTCTTTATACTAAAGCTCAAGGCTTTTTCTCTATATTTTTTATGGCTTTTGGCCGGCTACTCTGCTTCGGCTTTTGGCCGGCTCGCTTCGGCTTTTCGCTGGCTACTCTGCTTCGGCTTTTCGCTGTCTACTCTGCTTCAGCTTTTGGCCAGCTACTCTGCTTCGGCTTAATTCTTAACTGGCTTCAACTGAGTCAGAGGCTCTGCTCTCTTGTTTCTACTCTTTTTGCTGGTCTCAACTGAGTCTGAGGCTATGCTTTTTCATTGCTCTTATTTCTTAGCTTTTCTTCTCTGCCTGCCGAGCCCCGGACGGACCACCATTTGTAAGCTGCCTGTCACGGCCAGCCACGGCGCCGCCACGGGAGGAAAATTCTCGGAGGCAGAGTTAAGCTTTTACTACTTTTACTTCTACTTTCTTAGAGCTTAGAGAGGGAAAGAAAGATTTTTAGAGAGAAAGATTAAAGCGAGCTTTTCTTCTTGTCTTCTTAGCTTAGAGTTAGAGTTAGAAAGATAGAGCTTAGCTTAGAGCTTAGAGTTAGAGTTAGAAAGATAGAGCTTAGCTTAGAGAAAGATTAGAGCTTCTTTCTTCTCTCTTCTTTCTTCCTTCTTCTTTCTTCTGTCTTCTGTCTTCCTCAGGAGTCTCGGCCTAACTCTGACCAGTCATTACTTCTTCTATCTGGTTTCTCTTCTGTAACCGCTCTGCCTACGTTCTGGCCGCTCTGATTCTTCTGACCGACCGAGTGACTGCCCGGCTGACTGAATTCTCCATGGGGCGGTGGGGCATGCCTGTAATCCCAGCAGCTCAGGAGGCTGAGGCAGAAGGATCACAAGTTCAAAACCAGCCTCTGCAAAAGTGAGGCACTAAGCAACTTAGTGAGACCCTGTCTCTAAATAAAATACAAAGAAAGGGCTGGGATTGTGGCTTAGTGGTTAAGCAACCTTGGGTTCAATCCCCAGTACCAAAAAAAAAAAAAAAAAAAGAAAAAAAGAAAATGACCTGAGGAAGTGGTTTCTCTCCTAGGAATCTCTTAGGAATGTGAAAACTTATTCCAAAAAGGTTCCCAGTGGACATCTTCTTACATCTCACTGGCCAGAATGGAGTCACATGCTTGTTCCTAGCCTTTAGGCCATCTGGCTTATCTTGGACTGGAGGTATGAGGCTGGCTGAATGGGAGGAGACGGTACCACCTAACTAGGCCCCAAAGCTCCCCTGTCACCCCTGCTGTTCCTGTCTGGACTGAGTCTGGGCCACTGCTATGTAACTAATGAAATATGGTGGAAGAATAGCTGCTTTTTTCGAGGCCAGGGATAAGCCTTGCAGCTTCTGCCTTGGTCTCTTAGGGTGCTCGCTCTGTTGGGAAGCCACCCACCACCTACAGAACCTGACTACTGGAGACCACCATGCTGTGAGGAAGCCCAAGCTAGTTTACGGCAAGACTGTGTGAAGAGGTGAATAAGAGAGGGGCCCCGCCAGTGCCAGCTGTTGCAGCATCCCGCTCGCTCGGGCACCAGGCTTGTGAACAAAGAGGCCTCAGGGCCAGGTGTGGTGGCACACACCTGTAATCCCAGTGGCTTGGGAGGCTGAGGCAGGAGGATCATGAGTTCAGTCTGTCTCAGCAAAAGTGAGGTGCTAAGCAACTCAGTGAGACCCTGTCTCTAAGTAAAATACAAAATAGTGTAGGGATGTGGCTCAGTGGTTGAGTGCCCCTGCGTTCAATCCCCAGTACCCCCTCCCCCCAAGAAAAAAAAAGAGGCCTCAGGGGAGGCTTCAGATGACCCCAGCCCCAGCTGCCATCTAACTGCAACCTATGAGACACCTCATGCAAAACAGCCAGCTGAGCCCAGTCAGCCACAGAAGAGAATATGTATAATAGATGGTTGTTTTATGTTTGGGGTTGGTTTGCAATAAAACAATATACAACCTGAACAATAACTGAACAAAATTAGGGCTCTCCCAGGGAGGAGGGAGCAGGTAATGACTGTGTGTGGTAGGTGGGTAGACTACCAATGGTGTCCCCTGAACCCTGCTGGGAGTGTATACAGAACAGCATGGTGCTACCTGATGATTGCCTGAGTGCCAGCTAGAGCAATGCAAGGGCCTTAAGGTACAAAACTTGATATTTTTGAGTGTGATACACACACTCCATGATTTCACCATAGGAATGAAATTTTGATTCCAAGAAGAGATCACTGGGGTGAAGACAGTATATCTTTGAAATCACCAAAGAAAAACTCAAGTCTGTACCTTCTATGATGATGATGATGATGATGATGATGATAGGAGGAGGAAGAAAAGAAAGAAAAGGGGGAGGAGGAGAAAGAGGGGAAGAATCTAACACAGATGGAATGCACCCAGTGTGGGAGGCCAGACACTATATTTATTAGCTCCTTTAACCCTCATGACAGCACAGTCTTGTAGTGCTGTTGCTGGCTCTGCTTTGTAGGATGAAGAACTGAAATATGGCCCTGGGGGTTCAGGGTTCAAATTCTGACTCACATTTCTCTAGGCAAGTTGCTTGACCTCCTGGGATTAAGTGAATCAATACTGAGAACAGTATCTTGCACACAGTAAATCCTACATATATGTTGACCATTACTATTATTTCAGAGACGTAAACCAAGGCAAAGGGAGGCAGATAACCTGTCTACATTCACCAATGAGTAAGAATGTGGCTAGCTTTAACCCCAACTTGTGGGCTCCACAGCCTGCAGGCTTGACAAGCCATGCTTTCCTTCTTCATAAAAGAAGGCTGAGAATCTGCTGAATTAAAAAAGTCCTGTTTGTTGGTCTTAAACTGGTGCCTCTCAGATCTCTGTCTTGGGAAAGCACAACCAATGACAGCCTCAGATGCTACACTCTGAATCCAGTCCCACAGTCAAGCTGTGTCCACATTGCACATAGCTTGGCCCAAATGACAAGTCTACAGCAGGGGTGCTAAGGCAGGGTAGCTCCCAAGACAGGCAGGGCTCTGCTGGACTGTGCCTCAAGGACATTGCCATGAACTCAAATCTTGAGGCCCTAACTCCTAATGTGATGGTGTCTGTGGGTGGGCCCTCATGAATGGTATTAGTGCCCCCACGAAATTGGCCCCAGAGAGCTGTCTTGTCCTTTCCATGATACTAAGACAGGGGAGAATGCACCTGTCTGCAAACCAGGAAGAGTCCCTGGATCTGCAAGCACTTGGTCTTGGATTTCCAGCCTCCAGCTGTGAGGAATTAATTTCTGTTGTTTATAAGTCCTCACTTCAGGATATCTTGTTTAGCAGCCTGAACTAAAGTGGACAGACACCCCAGACTTAGCATGTGCTGCGGGCTGAGTCCTCCTCTAACCTCCCTGCCTTCCCCCTCTCCCTCGCTAGGGCCAGACCTGCACCGTGGGCTGGAGTGCTCCCTGCCTTCTCCTGCAGCCTCTTCCCTCCTGGCCATCTCCCTCAACAAATCTTGCATGTGTGATCCTGCCCTGGCTCATGATTCTTAGAGAACCAGAAGTGGCCGTGATGACACCCAAGTGACAGGAAGAAGAAGGGAAAGGAATGGGTGCTACTTCCCCAAGCCCACTCCTTTTTCCTTCCATAACATCATGGGCTGAGGCAGCTGTATCTCTAGCACATGGCTGGAATTTTCTGGCCAAAAGCTCTTTGGAATACTAATGAACATCTGTCCTAAGTTGGGCCCAAATTGTCTCCCAGGATCCTGAGTGTGGGGAAACCTGGAGGTAGTGGAACCCTCCTGTAGGCCACGCACCTGCCCATGGACTGGCTAGAGGCCTTTTATACTAGATGTTCCTTTTGGCTCTTGATCCTCCTCCCTTTTTTGAGTTTTAGGAAGTGCCTGCCACATGTCTACATGTTAGGACTACATCAGTATTTCTGTCCTCTTTTTTTTTTTTTTTTTTTCTTTGGTAGGATTGAACTCAGGGGCACTCGACCACTGGGCCACATCCCCAGCCCCTTTTTGTATTTTATTAGAGACAGGGTCTCACTGAGTTGCTAAGTGCCTCGCCATTGCTGAGGCTGGCCTTGAACTCACGATCCTCCTGCCTCAGCTTCCCAAGTGCTGGGATGACAGGCATGTGTCACTGCGCCCAGCTAGTATTTCTGTTCTTTTTTTTTTTTTTTAATATTTATTTATTTGTTTTAGTTGTACACAATGCCTTTGTTTTTACGTGGTGCTGAGGATCGAACCCCGGATGCGCACGTGCTAGGCAAGCGCTCTACCACTGAGCCACAACCCCAGCCCCAGTATTTCTGTTCTTAAAGAACTTCCCTACCAATGACTGAGACAGGTGGTATAAAAGACATATCAATCCAATAACTCAGGACAAAGGAGAATCACAAGTTCAAGGCCAGCCTCGGCAACTTAGAGAGACCCTGTCTCAAAAAATAAAAAGGGCTGGGGATGTAGCTTACAGTAAAGGGCCCCTGAGTTCAATCCCCAGTACCACTAAATAAGTAAATAAAAAAAAAAAAAGAAGAAATTATCCAGGTGTGGTGGTGCATACCTGTAATCCCAGTAGCTTGGGAGGATGAGGCAGGGCCAGCAAGTTCAAAGTCAGCCTCAGCAACTTGGTGAGGCCTTGTCTCAAAATAAAAAATAAAAAGGGCTAGGGGGGCTGGGGTTGTAGCTCAGTGGTAGAGCACTTGCCTAGTATGCATTGAGGCCCTGGGTTCGATCCTCAGCACCACATAAAGATAAATATATAAAGGTATTGTGTCCATTTAAAAAAAAAAAAAAAAAAGGGATGGGGATGTGGCCCAGTGGTTAAGCACCCCTGGGTTCAATCATTGGCATTATACATACATATATATATATATGTACATATATATATATATATATACACACACATATGTATACACATATAATATATAATATTTATATATATTGGTATTATGTATATATATAGGTACTATATATATATATATATATAAAATGTATTTTAGGAGATGAGGAGTGCTATGTAAAAAGCCAGAGTGGAGCAGGGGAGGGGGAGGGGTGGGCAGTGGCAGGGTGCAGGGTGCCATCTGCACAGTTACAGGGTGTCCTGGTGGAGTCTCACTAACAAATGAGATTTGGGCCAAGGTTGGAAGGAGGTGAGGGAATTGGTTGTGAGGTGATGTGGGGGAAGAGCATCTGGGCAGAGAAAGCTGCTAGAGGCCTGGCTTCATTTCAGGTGCTGCTGGAGCCCTACTCCTTGCTTCTGTTGTAGGTGTGACCTGTCCCCTTCTCAGGAGTACAGCCTATGACTGACCAAACTAGCTTCCTGCCTGGGCATGCCTGGGAGGGGCTGGTGCCTGCCCCAGTGAGTGCAGGGTACAGGTGTCCACTCCACTTGCCTCAGAGTAGGACAATCTCTGTGATGTGATGTACGTTTCAGAGAGCTGTGTGGGATCAGGCTAAATCTAGAGCTTTCCCTAAAGAGTTCTTGCACAAAACTCAGTCTCAGGCTCTGCTTCGAGTTTGTTCTCCACTGTTATAACAAAATACCTTTTCTTCATAAAGAAGAGAGGTTTATTTAGCTTGCAGTTTGGGAGGCTGAGGGTCCAATATTGGGCAACCCCATTAATTCAGCCTCTGGTGAGGGCTCATGTGGATGGCATCACAGTGGCGGGGGGCATGTGTGAAAGGGAGAAGGCGTGTGGAGATGAGTGTCAGAGAATGTGCAGGGGCCAGGCTTGCTCTTTTCCATTCCTTGCAGGGTCACGCCCCCAATGACCTAACCACCTTGCATTAGGCCCCCTCTTAAAGGTTGTGCCACCTCCACTCTACCACATTGGGGATAGAGCTTTTCATTTGGCACATGAGCCTTTGGGAGATACACTCAAACCATATTCAAGCCATAGGGCCAGAGCTTGCCTGCTATAATGCAAAAACATCAGGAAAGCCTTTGTGGCCACAGCGAGTCTCCCCAGGAAACATGCACATACAATTTGCATACAGTTCTGCCCAAGTCACTGGATTCAGCAGCCACAGCATCTCCTGGGATTCCACCCAAGGTCTGGTCACCCCCACGCTGACATCCTGATAAACAATCCATTTCTTCATAAAGAGAAGAGGATTGGAAGGGTTCTTTCTCAGAATTTTCTTTTTTCAATTAAGAAGAGCTGTCTATTTACATCTTTTCAAAGCTGCTTTCCTGGGAAATTAGACAATTCGTGTGCTACGGGTTGAAGTATGTCCCTCCCGAATCTGTATGTTGAAGTCCTAACCCCTATTATAACTGTTTGGAGATGACATTTTTAGGAGTAGTTTTACGTGGGATCCTAAGGGGCGGGCCCCAATACAGAAGGATTGGAGGACTCATAAGAAGAGGAAGAGGCAGAGACAAAGGGGGGGCCTTTCTCCCTCCACTCTCTGCCATGTGAAGCCACAGCCAGAAGGCAGCCATCTGCAAGCCGGGAAGACAGCCCTCACCACCAACCCAGTTGACTGTCACCTGGATCTTGGACTTCCCAGCCTCCACGACTGTGACAAATAACTTTCTGTTGTGTAAACCACCCAGTCTTTGGTATTTTGCTTTGGCAGGCTGAGCAGATTAAGACACCACCCAAAATACAAAAGTCTGTTTTGAAAATCCTAGTTAGGTTTTAAGACCACTTTTTTGATCCCGTCAGGACCCAGTTCCTGTAGTGCTATCACCTGGCCACTGGGAAGCTGGGGTGTAAGAACCAAGGGTGAGCCTGAACCCATATTCCTTCTCCTTTCAAACCTAGCCATGAGATGGAAGATCATCAAGGGCTGAAGATAGACTGAGGGAGGCTTTTTTTTAGAATTTCAATCATTTCCCTTGTCACTGCTGTCTCATGAATACAGAGGTAATCTCCTCTTGTATCTAAAATTGATTCCAAGAGTTAATTTTTTTTTTAATATAAAACGTTTAATCCACCTCTGCACATCCTGGCAATACAGCCAAGCTCTTGACAAGAGTTGAGAAGAATAGGTTTGGAGATTGGAGACACAGCCACTTGGTTCTCTACTCTTCTTGTATGACTTTTGCCAAGTTTCCAGACCTCCCTGAACCTCGGTTTCTTCCTCTGTAAAGTACACATAGTACTCACCCTATAAAGCAGGGGGCTCAAGCATGGAGCACATGAGAGTACATTTTTATTTGGCCCAAAGGTGCTCCAGCAACTATCATTAGAATCTCTGAGTGATCTCTGAGAGTGGAACCTGTGAATTTGAGTAAAGTTACCTTATTTTTGATTAGACTATCAAGTGGCCCAGCCCAAGAGAAGGTCAGAAACTGGAAGAATGTTCCTTAATCTTGGACACATCGGTGTCTGCTCACAGGTGAGGAAATGAGCAGGGACAAATGAGGAAGAAAGCGTCCACAGGATAAATGGCTAAGCTGGTCGTCCTCTGACTCTACCTGCATCACCCAGGAAGTCATTTAAAATGTGCCACTGCCTTGCCCCCAGCTAATGAGTGATTCTCTGTGCCCAGCCCAGCCCCAGAACCTGCATTTTAATTTCTTTTTTTTGTGTGTGTGTTGATTGAACCTAGAGGTTCTAAAACCCCTGAGCCACATCCCAGCACCCCCTCCCACTGCCCCCTTATTTTTTTAATTTAGGGATAGGTTCTTGCTGAGTTGCTTAGGGCCTTGCTAAATTGCTGAGGCTGGCCTTGAACTCATGATCCTCCTGTCTCAGCCTCCTAAGCCTCTGGGGTACAGGCTTGCCCCACCAAACCAGAACATTCATTTTTAGAATGGGCTCCTCAGGTAATTCTTGGACATGCCTAAATTTGAGGAGCAAAGTAACTGGATTAGATTTTATAGACACTAACAGGTTACTATAGATTTTGTGCCTAAGTTGTGTTTTGAATATTCTGCTTGGAACAGCCTGCATTTAAAAAGTGTCCTCCATAATAATCAGTATCTCATGCTATTTGGAAGCTTATTACATGTCATCTAGGATTAGTAATTGCATTATGTAAAATACTGTATTCCTCCAGTCACATACTCTTATGTCCAATTAGGGTGATTTAAGAGGAGCAATTGAAAACACATTTTACATGCATTCACTGAAAGTCAAGTAAGGAAAAGATAAGGAAATACACACAGTGGTAGTTAGAATCTGGGCATAATCAAGACTATTGCTTTTTGTTGTTGTTCTGGAGAATGAACCTAGGAGTGCTTAACCACTGAGCCACATCCCCTCCACATTTTATGTTTTAATTTGAGACAGGGTCTCAATAAGTTGATGAGGCTGGCCTCAAATTTGGGGTTCTTCTGCCTCGGACTCCAGAGTCACTGGGATTACAGGTGTGCTTGACCACGCCTGGCTAAGACTACTGCATCGTAAGGTCTGATTTTTGTTTTGCTGCTCAAGGTCTGATGCCAAGATGCACAGCAAACTAAATGGCAACAAAATGTATTTTTGCAGTGAGCAAAGGTTCCTTTAAATTTAGCATTCTGATTTCATTAAAATTTTTTATTCCAGTACATAGAACATGCTGTGAAAAAGAAATCACAGAATGACATAAAACAACCTCTCTGTCATCTGGGAGTCTATATATAGAGTCATTTCTAAATGTTTCTGCACCACTGGGACTGTGGGAAAGATTTTCCTTTTCATTATGCAACATTATGAACAAGAACCAAAAATTTAAGACAGCTAGTTTTAATATTTTTTGTTAACACCATATTGTTGAATGGTATAATGCCAACGGCAAGCCAGAATGGGTGAAAAAACCTGTTGTCCATATGCTACAGGATGAATAATAATTTCATGAGTGGAAACAAGGAAAGAGTAAGCCTGAAAGAAATGAAATCTATGAAATGCAGTATCTCCAGAAGGCTCGGTGATTAAAGGGGACAAAGCTAACGCTGGCTGTCTGGCCCAGCTCCCTTTCTAGGTGCTATCCCCATGGCAGGACACCTAGAGTTCCAGCACCCTGGGAAAGGCTCCATCAAGAACCACCTGGGCACAGGCAGAGAGACTTATTATACGTTAGCTCTGTTTCTGACTCTCCATTTATTGCCTCCGATCTTCCCAAAAATCCTGGGGTGCCTTGATTTTAGCCTTGGGGAATCAAATGTAACTCGCCTTGGCTACTTACTGTCATGATCCGGCTTTGAACCCAGCTCTGCCTCTTACTCATTCCCCGCCTTTCTCTGTTACAACACTTTACCCCCTTGGGGTGGCTTTTCTCCCAGTATGATGCCCCATCACCCGCATCAGAAGGATCTGGAATGCTTCCTGAAACCCAGCTTCCTAGGCACGCCCAGACCAACAGGGTCCATCAGCCTGGCAGAGCCCAGGAATCTGCAACTGACAGGTTCTCCAGGTGATTTTTACTCACATCCAAGTTTGAGTATCATCATTTAAGAGGAACCCAGAAGAAGCATAGATCCACAGAAGATAGAGTAGCTGCCCTTCACACTTTTACAAATGAGTTGAGAGAGCAGCCCCCACAAAACAAATGCAAAAAAAAAAATTATTTTGCATCTCTGGTAGCAAATTGTGAAATCCCAGCCCGGCTTCCACCTGGTGCTCTGCATCCTTTGGTGCCATCCTGTCTTGTGATCAGGTGGTATTTACTTGGGGATAAAATCTTCATATTAACACAAGCAAAACATAATTAGAAAAATCTGTTATAAAAACCATTCTGCTTTCTGAGCCAAATATAAATTACTTTTGGGTTAAGGCACGCCAGGAATTCCACTTTGTTAGCTGATGTAATTAAGAGTGACTGTCATGCCTGTTGCTGTCACTGTCTATTTTTCTTAATTGTTTGGACACTTGCCCCCACATCTTCCCTGCGTACTCCCAGCGTATGTATAGTTTGAAAGTGTTGCTATGCTCTCACTCATATTTGTGACAGGTTGTGCTGGGTTTTCTCCATTTCGCTCCATCCTCTCCATCCATTCTCTACCCTTCTCAATGTGCTATTGGTCGCAGGCTGACTACCTAGGCTCCTCCTGCCCCCTGGATGCTGACTCAGTCTGAACAATGGAAAGAACCAGCAAAGGAAAGAAGGGCAGGAGAAGAGAGAAGCCCACAACAGCCCTGCCTTCCTAGGGTTCTTGATTTCTGTTATGGCTACAGAGCTTCCTGGGCTCTCAGCTCTCACTGTCATCTCAGATCTAAGGGAGGCCATGGCTTCCTGTTGTTGCTAGTCCCCAGATGCCTCAACACCCCTGGCTGGGTCTCTGAGCTCTGGAACTCATCTCTTCATTACGATCTCTTCTTACCTGCCTTGTTTCCCATACGTTCAGATGCATCTTTTTGTTTGTTTGCTTTGATACTGGGGATTGAACTCCAGGGATTTTATGACTGAGCTACATCCCAGTCCCTTTAATTAATTTATTTTTTTTTTAATTTTTGAGACAGAGTCTTGCTAAGATGCTAAGCCTGCCCTTGAACTTGTGATTCTCTTTCCTCAGCCTCCCAAGTGGCTGGGACCACAGGCATGCACCACCCTGCCCAGCGCATTCTTTTATATTCATGGTTATATACAAGAATGTCTAGTCTATCCAAATTATGGCATTAATTTACAAATACAATTACTAAGTTAAAATGATAATGTTTTTTGGGTTGGGATTGTGACTCAGTGGCAGAATGCTTGCCTCACATGTATGAGGCACTGGGTTCTATCCTCAGCACCACATAAAAAAATAAATTAAATAAAGGTATTGTGTCCATCTATAACTAAAAAAAAATAGGAAAAAATCTAATTCTTAAAAATGGTAGTGTTTTTCAAGTACATGAATGTGTATATGTATATATACATGAAAATGTTAAAGAGTGATAACCAGTACCTCCCACCTTCCTAATGGGGAAAGATGTTATAAGCTCCATTGAGGGAATTTGTAGAGATGGACGGTAAAACAAAGGGAAAAGGAGAGTCTGGATTTAATTTGATAAAACAGGAACTGTAAGAACTAAAGCAGAGATGTAACAAGAGTTCACTTGATGTTTTGACTATATCCCTTGTGGCTTTGAAACTTACTTTTTTTTTTCTTTTTTCCAATCTTCTTTTTCTTAAACGTCTCCTCCCTGATCTTCTTTTCCCTGACCTTCTCCTTCCTGATCTCTCCTCCCTAATCTCATTTTCTCTGAATCTGTTCTATAAAAGCCCCCTGTTCCTGCAGATGGGGAGAATCACAGCCTTTGGGACAGGAGTCCCCTGTGCTTCCCCTTTGATAGCAAAGCAATAAGCCTTCTTTTTCCTTTTTCTCAAAACTGTGTCCTGGTTATTGGATTGGCATCAGGGACAAGGATGGAGCTTTTGGCAACAAGAGGAAAGTGAAGGAGGGCTGGTGGAGAGGAGGGAAGAGAATGGGAGCGACTATGCCACCATCAAGTGTGGACCTGTCCTCTGGGAGAAAAACTGGGCAATGGGGATTTTAAAGAAAATTTCTGTGGATCATTGTGTATGATTTTCCTTTCATTACTGTCCCTAAAGAAAACTTTCAGCAGGGTGCAGTGGTGTAATCTTGTAATCCTAGCTATTTGGAAGGTTGAAGCAGGAGGATCTCAAATTCAAGGCCAACCTGGGCAATTTAGCAAGACCCTGTCTCAAATAAATGAATATGTAAATAAAAAGGGCTGGGCATGTAGCTCAGTGGTAACATGCTTGTCTAACATGTGCTAAGGCCCTGGGTTCAATCCTCAGCAGTGCCAAAAAAAAAAAAAAAAAGAAGAAGAAGAAAAAGAAATAAAAGAAAACTTTCAGTTATGATCCACATTTCTTTCAAAGCTATGGAGTTTTGAAACATGATGACAATTTCTTTGACATTTTTCTTGTCAAAAGATGGAGGCTGATTTCTTCCCCCTTAAATGTGGGCCTGCTTCCAGTAAAAGCAGCAGAAATGATTCTGCGACTTAGAGCTAGTTCAGAAAAGGCCAAATGTCTAACACCTAGTGTCCCCACCCCCTCTCTTTCCTGACCCTGGGAGCCCAGGCACTAAGTTGAGGGGAGACCAGCAAATCACAAGGGAAACTCATACCCAGATGGTCCAGCCATAGCCCAGCCCACTGAGGTCCCAAATGACCTCCAGCCTCACCAACCAAACTTGTGGACAAAGGTCCCTTGAGTGACATCCCCAGCCTTCACACACACCGGGCGAAGCTGAGTGGAGCCAAGGCAGGCTGTTCCTGACAGACCCTGCCCAGGTGGTGTTCATGAGCAAAATACATGTTGTTGTTTTAAACTGCTGCATTTTGGGGCGATTTGTTATGCAGCACTAGATGACTAGCACAAAGCTTGCACAATCAGCCCTGTGTTTCTTAAGCTGGGCTGAAGGTGACCCAGTGTTTAGTAATAAGGAAGTGGCATATACTCAATGTTTTTATCTACTTAGCAGTCTCAGGAAATTCCTCCTCAGGGACAGCGATGCATGTAATATCATGACCCAAACTGCACACTTAGCACCTAGAACTGCTTGTTAAATATCTTTTTTTTTTTTTTTTTTTTTTTTTTTTTTTTGTGGTACCGGGGATTGAACTCAGGGGCACTCGACCTCTGGGCCAATTCCCCAGCCCTTTTTTGTATTTTATTTAGAGACAGGGTCTCACTGAGTTGCTAAGTGCCTTGCCATTGCTGAGGCTGGCTTTGAATTCGCGATCCTCCTGCCTCAGCCTCCCAAAGTGCTGGGATTACAGGCGTGCCCCACCGCGCCCGGCTTTAAATATCTATTTTGAGTGAATAAATAAGCCACTTGTGGTGGGAGTAGGACCCAGGAGGCATACTTTGGTGATAAAAACTACTGGGGGTGGGTTTGGATGCCTTGATCAAGGACTCTGGTTTAACTCTGAGCCTGGGGAAGGGGGTGTTGCAAGTTTGGATCTGAGCTCATTTGCTCTGTTTAATAGAGGAGAAAGGAGCCAGGAGGTAGCTCAATGATTATCCATGTGTAGGAGGGAGGAAAAATGGGTTTAAACGCTATTAGTGGAAATTTTCAGAGAAAATTTGTGTGTGTGTGTGTGTGTGTGTGTGTGTGTGTGTGTGTGTGAACATCTTAAGAACCATGGCTGTCATGAAGCAATGACCCCCAAAGCATGGCCAGGGAGGACTTTGAACAGAGAATCCCACCACTCAGAGGACAGGTACAGTGGGTGGGGCTGGGGGCTCAAAGAAGACAGATCAAAGAGAAGTCTCTGATGGTCAGGTGACTGAAGAATTCTGGGAACAAACACATCTAACAGTTATTTGTATGTTGCTGGCTGTGTGTTCTGTGACGTACCAACTGTCTGTCCATTGCTCCCCAGTTCTTAGTGAAGTGTGCCTTACATGTGGCTTTTCTTTGGTGGTGGTTTGGGAAGTGAAGGAAATGGGGCAGTATCTGGCACAGAACAGAAAGGGTCAGAAGACCAGAACATGGAGGAAATGTGGGTGTGGAGCCAGGAACCACAGGAAGCAGCATTACTCTCCTGGAATCCCCCTTTTGGTGGTTGCTCTAGAGATTTGTGTACACAGTGCAGCCTATGTAGAGTTAATTTGTACCATTTCATGTAAAAATGTATAAAACAACCCTCCAGCTTTACAAGTGTCATAAGTATTAAATCTATGTACATTGTACACTCCACAACACCATGTTACAATTATTGCGTTACTCAATTTTCATTCCTTCCTAAAGATCTAAGTTTTCTTCTATTATCATATCCCATTAGACCCCCCAAATTCCTTGAGTTCCTTTTGTTTTTGTACTGGGGACAGAAGCTAGGGCCTGTGCGTGCTAGGCAACTGCTCTACCAATGATACGCATCCGTTCTAAATCTTTTTTTTTGGGAGGGGGAGATACTGGGGACTGAACTCAGGGGCACTCGACCTACTGAGCCACATTCCCAGCTCTTTTTTGTATTTTATTTAGAGACAGGGTCTCACTGAGTTTCTTAGTGCCTCACCATTGCTGAGGCTGGCTTTGAATTCGTTATTCTCCTGCCTCAGTCCCTGAGTGCTGGGATTACAGGCGTGCCCCACCGAAAGGAGCCAGGAGGTAGCTCAATGATTATCCATGTGTAGGAGGGAGGAAAAATGGGTTTAAACGCTATTAGTGGAAATTTTCAGAGAAAATTTGTGTGTGTGTGTGTGTGTGTGTGTGTGTGTGTGTGTGTGTGAACATCTTAAGAACCATGGCTGTCATGAAGCAATGACCCCCAAAGCATGGCCAGGGAGGACTTTGAACAGAGAATCCCACCACTCAGAGGACAGGTACAGTGGGTGGGGCTGGGGGCTCAAAGAAGACAGATCAAAGAGAAGTCTCTGATGGTCAGGTGACTGAAGAATTCTGGGAACAAACACATCTAACAGTTATTTGTATGTTGCTGGCTGTGTGTTCTGTGACGTACCAACTGTCTGTCCATTGCTCCCCAGTTCTTAGTGAAGTGTGCCTTACATGTGGCTTTTCTTTGGTGGTGGTTTGGGAAGTGAAGGAAATGGGGCAGTATCTGGCACAGAACAGAAAGGGTCAGAAGACCAGAACATGGAGGAAATGTGGGTGTGGAGCCAGGAACCACAGGAAGCAGCATTACTCTCCTGGAATCCCCCTTTTGGTGGTTGCTCTAGAGATTTGTGTACACAGTGCAGCCTATGTAGAGTTAATTTGTACCATTTCATGTAAAAAATGTATAAAACAACCCTCCAGCTTTACAAGTGTCATAAGTATTAAATCTATGTACATTGTACACTCCACAACACCATGTTACAATTATTGCGTTACTCAATTTTCATTCCTTCCTAAAGATCTAAGTTTTCTTCTATTATCATATCCCATTAGACCCCCCAAATTCCTTGAGTTCCTTTTGTTTTTGTACTGGGGACAGAAGCTAGGGCCTGTGCGTGCTAGGCAACTGCTCTACCAATGATACGCATCCGTTCTAAATCTTTTTTTTTGGGAGGGGGAGATACTGGGGACTGAACTCAGGGGCACTCGACTACTGAGCCACATTCCCAGCTCTATTTTATATTTTATTTAGAGACAGGGTCTCACTGAGTTTCTTAGTGCCTCACCATTGCTGAGGCTGGCTTTGAACTCGTTATTCTCCTGCCTCAGTCTCCTGAGCTGCTGGGATTACAGGTGTGAGCCACTTTGCCCTGCGTCATCCTTTCTAAATCTTTTATTTATTTATTTATTTATTTTGGTACCGGGGATTGAACTCAGGAGCACTCGACCACTGGGTCACACCCCCCAGCTCTTTTTTGTATTTTATTAGAGACAGGGTCTCACTGAGTTGCTAAGTGCCTCGCCATTGCTGACGCTGGCTTTGAATTCGCGATCCTCCTGCCTCAGCCTCCCAAAGTGCTGGGATTACAGGTGTGCGCCACAGCGCCCGGCTAAATCTTTTATTTTGAGATGAGATCTTGTTAAGTTGCCCAGGCTGAACTTGAACTTAAGATTCTCCTGCCTCAGCCTCCCAAGTGGCTGTCATTACACGTGTGTGCTGTTGTGCCTGGACCCTCGAGCATTTTTGATAGGAAATCTCTGTTAGCAACAAATTCTCTTTTTTCTTTTTATCTGGAAATGTTGTTACTTCACCTTCATTTTGAAGCATATCACCTGTGGTACTAGAATTCTGGGTTGACTTTTAAAAATGTCTATTTCTCTGATGAGATTTGCTTTTAAAAAAAAAGTTATTTCAAGAGTATTTATGTCCTGGGGCTGGGATTGTGGCTCAGTGGTAGAGCGCTCGCCTAGCACGTGCGCGGCCCGGGTTCGATCCTCAGCACCACGTACAAATATGTAAGCTGCCTGGGTACCGTAAAACCGGGAGGAAAAACTCTCGGAGGCAGAGTAAAGCTTTTACTACATTTACTTCTACTTTCTTAGAGAGAGCTTAGAGTAAAGAAAGATTTTTAGAGAGAAAGATTAAAGCGAGCTTTTCTTCTTGTCTTCTTAGAGCTTAGAGAAAGATTAGAGCTTCTTTCTTCTCTCTTCTTTCTTCCTTCTTCTGTCTTCTGTCTTCTGTCTTCCTCGGGAGCCTCGGCCTTACTCTGACCAGTCCTCTGGAGCCTCGGCCTAACTCTGGCCAGTCATTACTTCTTCTATCTGGTTTCTCTTCTGTAACCGCTCTGCCTACGTTCTGGCCGCTCTGATTCTTCTGACCGACCGAGTGACTGCCCGGCTGACTGAATTCTCCGTTCTCCTAACTCGGACCGCTTTCACCCGGTTATATACCTTCAGGTTTGCGGGTGCCTACAGGTGCGTCACATACATATCAGGTGGAACCCATGGCTTCCAGCTAGCTACAACAGCCCTTCCTAATTAGGGCTCCTTCACAAATAAACCCATTGTGTACAACTAAATCAAATAAATAAATATTTAAAAAAAAAACTCTTTAAAAAATTTTTAAAAAAAAGAGTATTTATGTCCTTGCTGCGGTTTGAACATGTGCTCCAAAGTTCACATGCTGGAAACTGCCTCTCCCAGGCAGCAGCGTGAGAGGTGGATTCTTTTTTTTTTTTTGTGGTTACCAGGGATTGAACTCAGGGGCATTCGACCACTGGGCCACATCCCCAGCCCGTTTTTTGTATTTTATTTAGAGACAGGGTCCCACTGAGTTGCTAAGTGCCTCGCCATTGCTGAGGCTGGCTTTGAACTCGCGATCCTCCTGCCTCAGCCTCCCAAAGTGCTGGGATTACAGGCGTGCGCCACCGTGCCCGGCTGAGAGGTGGATTCTTTAAGAGGCAGAACCCTCATGAGTAGGTTAGTACCATTATCAAGGGGGTGGGTTAGTTACCGTGGGAGTGGGGTTCTGAGAAGAGGTTGCATGCCCTCTCTCATGCTGCTCTCTTACCATGGGATGCCCTCCCCCCGTAGGACACATCGAGATGGCCCTCACCAGGTGTAGTCTCTCAATCTTGGACTTCCCAGCCTCAGGACCATGTGCCAAGCAAACCTCTGTTCTTTATAAATCCTGTTATAGCCACATGAAGTGACTAAGTGGCCTTGGAGTGTAGTTATCAGAGGTGCTTTGACATCTCTGCTAATTCCAGTGTTTGGAAAGGAGCTGATCACTGTCATTTATCTTTTCTCTTGAGGAGGGTCATTTTTTAATGGCTTCTTTTTTTTTTTTAATATAGCAATTTTGGATATATCCTGGGCATTATGAAAGATTACAGACCTTCTAAATTCTATTACCTTCCTCAGAAGAATTTTGATTTCATTTTAAAAGGGGCAATTAGTTTGTCTGAATTCAAATAAACAAATTCTATCTGCCCTGAGATGTTAAATAACTTGTCCAAAGTCATACACTTAATGGGCAACTAATTTGAGATGATTTACAAGTTAAATTAAACTTTGACAGGGATTATTTATTTCCCTAATTTTTTTTTTCTAAGTTTAAAATTTATACACTAGACAGGTGCAGTTGCATCACACACCTGTAATCCCAGCAACTCAGGAGGCTGAGGCAGGAGAATCACAAACTCAAGGCCAGCCTCAGCAATTTAGCAAGGCCCTGAGCAACTTAGCAAGACCCTATCTCCAAAAAGTAAATAAATAAATAAATTTTAAAAAAAGAGGGGGTGGGGTGGGGTTGCTGGGGATGTGGCTCAGTGGTAAAGTGCCCCTGGGTTAAATCCTGGTACAAATAAAAAAAAAAAATTCTACCCTAAAACTGGTGCTCAGCTTCCACAGAGCTCTCTTTGATGCAAAGTCAGAACATGGCACTCAGGCTACGGTGGGTGCTTCTTACTGCCACTGCTCTTCAAGGACAACTAGTCAAATTCAAATTTCAGATTAAGGAAAACACATTTTCTTTAAGTATATTTGAAACACACTCTTTGGGGACACACATTAAAAAATATTATTTGTTGTTTATCTGAAATTCAAGAAGTAAAGCTTTCTTTTGCAGAGTTGGGGTTTGAACACAAGGCTTCACACGTGGTAGGCGAGTGCTCTACTACTGAACTACATCCCCAGCCCTTTTCTTTTAAAATGTCTCCCAGAATTTTCCATGAAGCCCTCTTCCCAAGGGCTCACAGCCTCCCATTCTGGGTCAGGCACCCAGGGACAGATGAAGACTCTACTGCAGTTTAACTTCTCAAACATGCTGAGGTCTTTCTCACCTCAGGGCCTGGTGCTTCCTTCTGTCCAGAATATTCTTTCCTGGATGCTGGACCTTCCCAAGTGACAGGACTTAGGCTAAGGCAGTGATCCTTTTCAGAGATGTGTCTCTGAGCACCCAGAAATGTCAGCCCCTAGGCCCAGAGCAGAAACAAGCAGGTCAGTGGCCTGCAGGCTGGTCCTGCACCAGATCTGTTTCCCACGGTGCCATTGACAGGTGCAGCATGACAAGCCGAGGACTGCCCATATCACAGGTGGGTCTTCATGACTGGCTGGCTGCTTAGGCCGGAAGAGCTGAGGAGTGGAGTCCCTCCCTGAGTGTGGCCTTTTACCATGGCTCCTGGCAGTGGGTTCACAGCTCCCTGCACGTTCCTCTTTGCCAGGGGTAATGCAGGCCTGCGCATCTCGCCAGTGCCCACTGGGTAAGCCCAGTTGACCCCAGGGGATACCTGCTCACGGTGCTCATGAGGGCATTTGAGGGTGTTACTTTCTTTCTTTCTTTGTACTGGGGATTGAGCCCAGGGGCACTTAACCACTGAGCAACATCCCCAGCCCTTTTTATTTTGAGACAGGGTCTTGCTAAGTTGCTTAGGGGCTCGCTAAGTTTCTGAGGCTGGCTTTGAACCTTCAATTTTCCCACCCAGCCTCCTGAGTCACTGGGATTGCTGGTGTGCGCCACCACACCCAGCTCTTTTTTCTTTCTCTCCCAATACTGGGGATTGAACCCAGGGGTACTCTATCACTGAGTTACACCCCCAGCCTTTTTTTTTTTTTTTTTTTTTTTTTGAGATAGCATTCCAATAAGTTGCTAAGGATGGTCTCAAACTTGCTGTCCTCCTGTTTCTGTCTCCTGAGTGGTTGGGGTTGTAGATGTGTGTCACGGCGCCTGGCTATGGGGGTGTTCTCCAGTGACTTTCCTCTCTTCCCTTTCTCAGGCTCTCTCCTGGGGTTCCCTGGGTTATCCTCAATGCTTTCCTCACACTTAACACTGTGTGTTTCACATTCTGTTTCTGGGGAGCTCAAACTACACACAGATTTCTTGACCTCCAACAGGCCTCCCTGGCTGCTTTTGCTGTAGGGTCTACCAAGAGCAGGCCCAACATATAGAGGCCCAGGACTGAGGCCACAGCAGAGACAGGAGCAGAGGGGGCGGCTACAGTGGGGTCAGTAGGGTGGGGAGGAAGAACCCCTGGCTTGGGATCGCAGGACTCCAGGCCCAGGGCAGGCGCAGGGCTCACTGGAGGGTGGGTGGTGTGGGAGGGGGTTCCCTCATCTGGGCACCCTAATGACAGACCCAGCCCCTGAGGCAACCCCTTACCATCTTTGCCCCTTGAAACACAAGGAGCCTACCTGGCCTCGAGTGCTGTCCCGATCTGGAGGCCCCTCCCTCTGGTAGTGGTTGGCTTCCAGGGGTGATTCTGCCATTCCCCCACCCCAATGTGTTGAGGAGTTGCCACTGGCCTCCAGTGGGCAGAGGCACTGGGCAGCCCACAACAAAGAATGGCACGGCTTCAGTGGCAGCAGCGCAGAAGATGGAGGCCTGGTGGGGAGAGAAGCTTGCTCTTCCTCATCCTGGGTGACTTGGTGTCTCCATGGCAGACTAGAACAAGCGTGGGGCTGGGAAGAGAGAGATGCATTGCAGGCGCCTGGCTGGCCCAGAGCTGGGGTGGGGGCTGCCCTGGGCACCTGCATGGTGCCACTCCTGGCAGGCACCAGGCCCAAGCTCTTGTGCCACAGGTGTCACTGTGGACGAGTCTCCTGAGGGCTCACAAGCAGCACACACACTGTGGCCTTTCAACTGTTAAGGCTGCAACACAAACGTGAGGATGAGGTTGTTTCACATTGACAATGGTGGATGCTTTCTGAGGGCTTGCGCACGAGGGTCATGTATCAGTAGTAGGCCTTTTAATCCTCACAAGGACCCGAGGAGGTTGAGGTTTGTCACAAAGCAAAATTCCAGCAGTTTAGTTGGAAGACCTTAGCTGCCTTCGTTTTGGGAGTCTAGAATCATGCAACACTACCTCCTGGAAAGTAGAACAGTGTTTTAAAGGGCTGGTGAGACAGGTAAAAAAAAAAAAAAAAAAAAAACAGAAGCAAGCCAGGCGCGGTGGTGCACGCCTGTAATCCCAGCACTTGGGAGGCTGAGGCAGGAGAATCGCGAGTTCAAAGCCAGCCTCAGCAATGGCGAGGTACTTAGCAACTCAGTGAGACCCTGTCTCTAATAAAAAATACAAAAAAGGGCTGGGGATGTGGCCCAGTGGTGGAGTGCCTCTGAGTTCAATACCTGGTACCAAAAAAAAAAAAAAAAAAGCAGAAACAAAGAATGAAAAGGGAAGTCGGGCGTGGTGGCACACCCCTGTAATCCCAGCAGCTCTCCTGGAGGCTGAGGCAGGAGGATTGTGAGTTCAAAGCCAGCCTCAACAACAGTGAGGCACTAAACAACTCAGTGAGACCCTGTCTCCAAATAAAATACAAGACAGGGCTGGAGATGTGGCTCAGTGGTCGAGTGCCCCTGAGTTCAATCCCCAGGACCCCCCTAAAAAAAAAAAAAGGAACACTTGATCTTAGCCAAAAGGCCAGGAAGTGATAGAATCAGTCATTTCAAAGTTGCTTATAAGGTGGGGACAGGGAGGCAGAGCAATAGAAAAAAATAGCTGACTGGTTAACATCATGTTACTTATTTTGTAAGCACAGGAGCTGAGGGAACTTCACTTCACGCCAACCAGAACTGGCCTGTTTAGGAAATGTGACTTCTGTCTCTCTCCGGATTTCTTAGAGCTTAGATAGCTTAGTTCCAGTTTGGTGACATGGATCCTCAGCCTAAGTGACTCCATTTTGATTCTTAGTTTAATCTGTTGGGGCTTAGTGAAGGATTCTGGTCCAAAGCAATGGCCTTCTGTAGTTTATATTTCACGATGTCATTATTGTCTACTTTTACAACAGGGAAACTGAGGCAATGTGAGCTAGCTCTTAGCCACTGTCATACAGCCAGTAGGTGGTGGTGCTGGGGGCTGAGCCAGGTGACTCACTCTCCCAGTGAATGTCCCAAACTCTAAACACTAGAGCATAAAACGTTTGCCCAGCTACTCCTGAAGGGAATTCAGGGCACTGTCTCTTGTCCCCACTCCTCTTCCCATATGGCAGTGTTGGCCCAGGTATTTGCCTCCTCTCGAGGCCGGGGGTTACTGCTTTATTCCTCATGAGTCCTCGCAGCCTGGCATGGTGCCTGGACATTCAGGCAGTCCAGCTCCAGAGTGTGTGCTCCAAACTACCCCCTGGGCTGAGTGTTTTCTAAAAATAACAGAACCAAGACAAACCAAGCCAGGCAGAGGCACTCGGAGTTAGGCAGGTGAATGCAATTTACATCCCATGCACAAAACACGCTTCTGACCACCGCAGAGGACAGCCTCTCCTGCCGGCACCGCCTCCTCTTCCTTCTCCATCCAGGTCCTGCCAGGGCTGCAGGCACCAGGGCGTCGACTTTCCTCAGGGCCTGTCGGCCCCTCCTGGTCTCTGGCTCCCACTTCTCTGCCTCTGTGCAGGACCAAGACTGGGGGAAACAGGGCAGCCTGGGGCGGGGCACCTTCAAGTGTGAGGTGGTGTAAGTGTAAGGTGGCACCTGAGGGTGACGCCTGTTCACTTTTGCACCCCTGGCACCTCGCTTGCCTCCTGCCATTCGTGACTTCCTAGACACGGGCACAATCAAGTGGCTGCCTGCTGTGGAGTCCCTGTGGCTCCCCATCCCCTGCAGAAAGAAACAGGCCTGCGCCACTCAGGGAGGGAAAGAGGGAGAAGCAGGAGCCAAGTCTCACATGGGACGGGTGTGTTCCGGACAGTGTGGGACCCCAGCTTCTGTGTGGTGACTGGGTCTCCCGCTACGTGAGAGCAGCCTGTGACCGCCCCCATGTCCTCAGGTCTGTTCCCACTGACTCAGGTAATCTGAGCCCTGTGCAGCTAGAGAAACCCGACTAGCTCCGCTTGCCTCAAGACGTCCTCCTGGCCTTAACTAGTGCTCCAGCCTCAACTAGTCCCCCTTGACCTCCACCAGTCACTTGGCTTCAACTAGCACTTGACCTCTATCAGTCCACCTGGTCTCAATTAGTCTCCCTAGCTTCAACTAGCTCACCTGGTCTCACCTAGCCCTTCTGGCCTGAACTAGGCCACCAGCCTCAGTCAGCCCCTCCTTGGCTTCAACTGCCCCACCTGGCTTCCACTAGTCCTGCTGACTTCATCTAGTCTCCTGGTCTTCAAGGTTTTTCACAGCTTCAACCTGCCCTGTGGACTTCCTGCCTCGTTGATTGATTCACGCTCCTGCCGGTGTCTGAGCGGCATTACCTCCTTCTAGGACATTCCTTCAGTCCCAGAGGCTGACTGCATACCTCCCCCACGGCCCTGGAGAGACTCTTCTCCTTGCTTCCTCTCAGGTGATGTCTGCAGTGCCCCTCTCATGCAGCCTTATTCTCCTGGGAGGGGAGGGGGCAACCTTAAATGAACACTAGGGCACACCAGGCCCCGAGCCAGCGTCAGGCAGAGATGAGCTCCTTCAACCCACAGGACCAGGTAGGTCACCTACTTCCCTTCAAAGACTAGGAAACTGAGGCTCAGGAAGGCGGGTGATGGCACAAGACTGTACTTTCAGGAAATAAAAGACAAGGTATTGGGCTGGGGTTGTAGCTCAGTGATAGAGCTAGCATGTGTCAGGCACTGAGTTCAATTCTCAGCACCACATAAAAAATAAATAAAGCAAAGGTATTGTGCCCATCAAGACAAGGTATTTGAATTTCCATTCAGGACAGACACATTGGTACAAGCCTGTAATTCCAGCTACTTGGGAGGCTGAGGCAGGAGGACTGCAAGTTCATGGCAAACCTGAGCAATTTAATGAGACGCTTGTCTCAAAATAAAATAAATAAATAAATAATAGATAGATAAATAAATATATAATAATAAGGGCCGGGGATGCATCTCCATGGTAGAGTTTTCCTGGGTTCAATCCCCGGTAACTCAAACAAACCAAAAAACCTTTCTGTCTGACCCAGGGGCACGGATACCCCCACCCATGGCCTCCAGAGGCCCAGCACACATTTTGAATGGGTGATGGAGAACATGAGTGTGTACACGTTAGGCCCAGTGGTTGAGTCAGCTGGGAGCTGTGAGAGAACTGACCAGTGTAGTGTGACCACTGATCAGGACATAGATTTGTCCATACCTGGACCCCACATGCCAGTGTGGTTCCCTGCACAGTACTGATTTCCCAAAATGGGAGCTTGGGGGGTGGTTGTGGGGGTGAGACCAGACATTTGCATTAGAAAGGGCCTCTGCTGGAGCGAAGGCTGGGACTGAGCTTGCTGCCTTACAGAAAGCTTCTGGGCCTTCCTAAAGCTGGGTCTCCATGGAAATTAGTTTGCAGAGAGAAAGGAGCTATTTTAAGGACCTGGAAAGACAGAACCTGGTAGGCTGGGGTTAGAGAAGGTAGCTGTGGGAGAGAGCTTTTCTGAATGACTCACTAATTTCCCTCCTAGCGGGTGGAAAAAGATGGCTTGGAAAAGCAACCAAAGCCCTGGAGGGCGGAGGCTACCAGTCCCACAGGTGGGATGGGCAGCAGTGGCTGTGCCCTGGGCTACGCGGCACGTCCTGGGGACGTGGTGCCTGGCGGCTGGAAACCAGCAGCACTTTCCTGTCAGCAGGAGTTCTGGAGCTTTCGACCAGCTTTCATCCTAATCATGCAAAGAAAACTTTTGTTTCTTAAAAGAAAAAGAGCGTAGGGCTGCACTCACTGATGGGGGCAATGGGGTCATCCAAGGGAAGGGGCAGCTTTGTGATGAAACCAGGTGGCGGCGGTGTCTGGCTCCCCCTTCTCCTGCCCCGGTCGGAGGACTGGGTGTTCAGAAGGCCTGGAGCAGAAGCATCAGGAAAGGAGACAGAGAGAGAGCTGGCTAGGATGGAGGCAGGGATGGTGGTGCCCCAGAGCCTAGAGAGGGGCCGCTGGGGACCTCGTGTGTGTGTGTGTGTGTGTGTGTGTGTGTGTGTGTGTGTGTGTGTAGGGCTGAGAAACTGAAGGACAAGGATGGCACTTCTTTAATTGCTGTTTCCAGTTCTGGATACCCATGAGCCCTGGTCATCTGTCCATGTGCAAAGCCAGGTCCTCATGACAGCCCATGTTGGACTGTGGAAGGAAAGGGATGAGGGGTACTGCATCTTCCCAGGTGACTAGAGCTCAGGCAAGGTGACAGGGAGCATGAGGGGTGTCCTGTGCTGGGGCTCTTCTGCTTGCTCCTCCTGGGAACCCAAGAAATGGTGGGGCGGCTTGATGTCCACCCTGTGGGCTGTCCCTGTCATGAAGCTGCCCCTGGACCTCGTGTCGCAGGCCAGCAGGTGGGTTCCCAAGGGCCACAGGCATCAGTTTCCTGGTCCTCAGCTATGCGGAAGTGGCGGGGAGCAGGCTGAAGAGCATCCGGTGTCTCCAGCTTTCTCTGTGCCCTTTGTGGCCCTTTGTCTGTTGCTTTGTCCAAACCCTTTAGGTTCCCTGCAGACTAAGGGGCTCCCACCTGAGTAGGGGTGAGAGCAGAGAGGTCTCAGCCAGGTGCACGTCTCAGCTGAATGGATCCCTGGTGCTCTGCCCTGGTGCTCTGCCTGAAGTCCACGTCTGGGGTCTGCAAGGACAGACACCGAGCATCACACGGTGGCAGGAGTGGCAGTGCAGGCCATGACACTTTGCAAGTGGCCTCTGATCCGGGAGCCCATGACCTAGGGGTTGTTTGCATGTGTTTATTGTCTCTGGAGCTTGAGTTCCACTCATAAAAGCTGGGAGGGGGCACCGTGTGCTGTAGGACAGCAGGCACCCCAGGAAGGTTGTGGAAGTTGGGTGGTGGCAGGGAACCTGGAGTCTCCCGAGACATGTGTGGAAGGAGTGACACCTACCCTTGGCCCTGTCCATGCCCAACCTCTAACTGGCTCTACAGAAGACTGTCCCAGTGTCCCTCTGGTGAGGGTGATGCTTTCCTGTCACCAACACAAACCTCAACAGATTCCAGCCTCCCTGACTGCTCCTCCAGTGCCCCCACACTCCAGAAATGTGTATGTGGCTCTGAGTGTCAGAGAAAATTGCCACGCAGATAGAAGAGGAATGAGAAATGCACAGTTTATTGGTCACACAGACTGGTGGCCATGGGCGCGCGGGAGCACGTAGGGATTCTTGCACACACTCTGGATTTGGTTTCCTACATTGATTCTATTATGTCAAAAAGCCACAAGAAAAGGCATTAACAATCTATTCTCCTAGTAACCAAGGACACAGGGCTGAAAGCCACAGAGCTTGGGAAGAGGAAGCACTGAGTTTGACAGCTTGGGACCAAGAGGCCCACCCTCTCCAGCAGCTGGGCAGGACAGCTTGGCCTTTGGAGCAACAGTGGAGACTTGTTTCTTAGCATGACAAAAGCGCAGGGGTGCTCAGCCTCACCCAGGGCCTGGCAGTGGCCACCCACCTGAGGCAGTGTGCAGGGATTTGTCACATGGACTGAGCAGGGGCCTTGACGTCTCCAGCCAAGGCGGAGGTGCAATCTCTCCAACTGGAGAGTCGGAGCTGGTTTTCTAGGCCCTGCTTTCCCAGCAGGCTGTGCTAGACCCCTGGTTTGCTGAAGCAGCTCACATCACCGAAGCTGGATAGGGTCAGGCTCCTTGTACCCCAAACCAGACACTCGGATTCTTCAGGTCCTTACAGCCAAGCCCCATTCTTGCTCTGGGGGACACTGGCCTTCTTAATGCTTTGTCCAAACCCTTTAGGACACACCATTCTGAACTAGGGGGTCTGGGCAGCTGTTCCAGTTAGCTGGATCCTCCACACTGGAGTCACCCTGACACCATGTTCATAAAGCACTTAGCACGTGGTGAGGACTCCACCCACGTGTCCATTATTATTATTATTAATATTATTATTATTTATAATTCCACCCTTGAGTCGGCGCTTCAGTTTTCCTTCTTTGAAAGGGCGACGAGAACAAGGTCCTGGGGTTCCAAGTACCGAGACCAAGATGGGGACCAAGTCTGGTATGAGTTTTCCTTCAAGCCTCAGCACCTGCTCCCAGGGGGGCAGCCAGCACACTCCTCGGACCACCCAGTAGCGAGGCCCCTCCCCCACCCCCCAAAAAAACCCTGCACAGGAAGCTAGGTAGGAGCAGCAGGAGGTCCTGGGAGAGGCTTCCAGAGCTGTGAGTGGCTTCCGGCATTGTGCTGCTCCTTTGGGTTCCTGTCGCCAGCAGCACCCCAAGGGCTTCACTACAGGGCAAGAACAGAGGGCTGTCAGGGGTTCACTCTCACCAGGCCATGTGTGACCAAGTGGCCCAGCAACACTGTGTGCTGTGGGCAAGGTCAGCCTTCCTGTGGCATGAAAAGAGCCAGCCACACTATTCTAAGTACTTTACGCACAACATATGACATATACATATATGATTATGCAATGATTAATGTAATATAATAGTCATATAGATCATTAACTTTGTTATTTGGATATTAATGTCATAAAAAGATAACATATAAGCCTGTAATCCCAGCACTTTGGGAGGCTGAGGCAGGAGGATCGCGAGTTCAAAGCCAGCCTCAGCAATGGCGAGGCACTTAGCGACTCAGTGAGACCCTGTCTCTAATAAAATACAAAACAGGGCTGGGGATGTGGCCCAGTGGTTGAGTGCCCCTGAGTTCAATCCCTGGTACCAAAAAAAGATAACATATAGTAATACATAAGAGCATACAACATAGTTCTCCCCAGAAATCTACAGGGCACATGCCATGAATAGCTCCTTTTATAAATAAGTAAACTGAGGCTCAAGGCACAGAGCCAGGAAGGAGGAGAGCTGGGAATCAGATTCAACCCCGTTTCCACCACTGAGCTATATCCCAATTCCCAGGGTGTTCTTAACCACTCTTAGTATTGCTTGAAAAAATAAAAAACAAACAAAACCCCCCACTATTTTATAGGAAGGGGAGATTATATTTGAAGTCTCTAAACTATAGGGAACATTATGAATGCATGTACTAAGGAGCAAAAATGAAATACAAATGATCTAAGTTTTGCAGGGCTAGGAGTTGTCTACGGCCCCTCCTCTGTTCCTTTGAGCAATCATTCAGAGGCCGTGGAAGGTGAGGGCCAAGTTCAAATCCTAGCTCTAGCTCTTCCTCATGGGGCAGCGCATAGGATGATCATGCACGCACACACGCACGCACACACACGCGCGAGCACGCATGCACACGCACGTCGCTGAACACACCTGCATGGCCGTCCTGCTGATCAGCCCCTCCTCGGGCCGGTGCTTGCCGTGGTGGGGGAGCTCCGTGTTGTCGCGGTAGTCGCGGCCCCGGGAGTGCTGCAGTTGCAGGACTGCGGGGCTCTTGACGGGCAGGGGCGGCCGTGGCGCCGGGGTGGGCGCCGTCTGCTGGCTCATTTCCGACCTGGAAGGCTTGATGGGCCTCTTGGCTGGCACCGGGGCTTGGGAGCTGGCCGGGGCCTTGGGCTTCCCTTGGCTCTTGTCCCCGCCGGCCGCCCTGCCCTCGGCAGAGGATGAGCAGGTGAAGGAGCGGAGCCGGGGCGCAGGGCTGAGGAAGGGCGGGGGCCCCTGCTTGCCTGTCCCCTTGCTGCCCTCGGCCTCCTGGGCTTTGGTGAGCAAGATGCTGGGCGACGAGACCCCAGGGTCCAGGCAGGCTGCGGGCTCCTTCCGCAGCATCTTGGGGGACTCCTGCTCCTTCCTGGGAACCAGCTTGGGGAAGGAGCTCAGGGACCCGTACAGCGGGTTCTCGAACATCTCCGGCTTGCTCGGCTGCGAGTCCTCGGGTGGCGGAGCTTCAGCAGGGACCTTCCCCAGGTCGCTGGGCCGGCAGCTGGGGGAGACAGGAGGAGAGCCGGGAAGAAGCTGTCTTCAGCAGAGAGGACAGTGGGGAGGGGCTGCTTCGTGGGTGCAAGCTTTCACTTTGGGCTGATAAAGACGTTCTGAGATTAGAGGTGGTGGTCGCATGTGCTGTGAATGTACTGAATACCAAACCGTTCATTTTAAAATGGTTAATTTTGTGCTATATGAATTTCACTTCAATAAAAAAAAATTAAATACAGAGGAAGAGATAGCTGGTACTGTACTTTTCTATGTTCCCCCAAGTTCTAACCTGGGACGTTATCCACTAACAAAAGTTGATCACCCCAGAGCACCTGCGAACAAGGGGGACTTGAGTGAGGTTTTTGTAGAAAGGGAAGGGTGAACTGAAATGGCACCCCCAAATCAACCCCAGCCTCGGCAAGAAAGTCAGCCATGGCCCTCACTGCTTGCAGACCCCATCTCCAGGCTTCCCGAGAACTGTCACAGCTGCTCTGCCATCTCCAGCAGTCCTATGTGACCCTTCTCTTGCTCGGCTGCTCAGGGGAATGGAAGCCTTGCAGGGGACCAGATGAACCATTTGACCCTCCTAGGTAACCACTTGTGCTACCTGAGGGTCTCAAGAAGCTCCACCTACTAGACACAGAGGAAGTGTGACAAGCTCCCCCAGGCACAGCGGAGGTGCTGAGCAGCAAAGAGCCAAATCTGATGTCTCAGATGGCCATCATCCAGATTAATACAGTATCTTCCCAGGGGCATCAAGTCCTCGCCCTGGAGGGCTCCTGGGAGTGCAGTTTCCTTCATGTCATAACTCACAGTGGGAAGAAGCAAATGGCGGGTAGGGTCGTGGAGGTGAACACCAGAGGGAACCTGGAGAGATGTGACCAATTGTCCTCGTTCGCCAGGATTGAAGCGTGGATTAAAAGATTAAAAGGTTTCCTAGGAAGTAGAACTTCTAGTGCTAAAGCTGGAACAGTCCTGGGCACCCCAGTAGGTGGGCACCCCCCTGAGCCTGGGGAAATGGTGGGGACCTTGAGGTGCTGGTGACAGTGCACAGTAATTATTCAGGCTGAGCCTGGGACCTGGAGGCTCAGGACCTACAGGTAGGGCAGGATCTTCTGGGTTCTTGCCTCCTTGGTGAGAAGTGAGCTTAGAACCCCACCTGGGGGACTCTTGCCTATAAATGCCCTATCCTTCTGCACTCACCTGTGGGGCTGGAGGAAAAATGTTCCCCACCAAGCTGTGTTCAGACCCTTAAACACAAAGGTATGTTTGTATCAGGTGTGGTGGTGCACACCTGTAATGCCCGTGACTTGGGAGGCTGAGGATTGCAAGTTCAAGACCAACCTGGGCAACTTAGTGAAAACTTGTCTCAGTACAAAAAAATAGAAGGAACTGGGGGCTGTGGCTTATGCCTGTAACCCCAGCAGCTTGGGAGGCTGAGGCAGAGGGTTCCAAGTTTAAAGCCAGCTTCAGCCACTTAGCGAGACCCTAAACAAGTTAGTGAGACCCTGTCTCAAAGCAAAAATTAAAAAGGAGGGGCTGGGGTTGTGGCTCAGCAGTGGAGCGCTCGCCTTGCACGTTTGCAGCCCGGGTTCGATCCTCTGCACCACGTAAAAATAAAGGCATTGTGTACAACTAAAACAAATAAATACAATTTTTAAAAAAATATTAAAAAGGAGCTGGGGATGTGGTTCAGTGGTTAAACACCCTGGGTTCAATCCTTGGTACCAAATAATTTAAAAATAAAATGTAAAGATAAAAATGATCTGGGCTTGGTGGCACATACGTGCCTGTAATCCCAACAGCTCTGGAGGGTGATGCAGGAGGATTGCCAAGTTCAAAGCTAGCTCTGAGCAACTTAATGAGACCCTGTCTCAAAATAAAAAAATAAAAAGGGCTAAGGATATGGTTCTGTGGTTAAGTGCCCCTGGGATTACTCCCTAGTACAGAATTAAATGAACGAATAAATAAATAAATAAAAGGGCTGGGGATGTAGCTCAGTGGCAGAGCACCCCGGGTTCAATTCCTAGTACCACAAAGTGGCGAGGATCCCAAAGATACGTTTACTCTGGGAACTTATAAGCCACTTAAATATTAGCTCCTTGTTCTTTGTAGTTGCTTCCAGTTCCATTTAGGGGGCCAAGGAAATGGCCTTTGCCAAATGGACACTAGGGAAAAAGCTTCAGGAATAAACAGCCCCTGGTCCTCCATCCCGAGGAAACCCTGCCAGGCCAGGCGTGGGCCTACAGGGGGCCGCAGGAGAGCAGCGTTAGGGACTACACTCCTGCAGTGGCTCCTGACCACTGTGGAACTGACCTCCTCATGGAGAAAAGGAAAAGCCAAGCAAAACCAAACCCTGCTAGGGAATGAGGCTGAGGGCAAGGCTCGGGTCATTGTGAGACAGCACTCACAGCCCCTGAGGGCATGGGAGGCTCACGAGGTTGTGCACATCTTCAGTCATTGTCTGCACTTTTCATGTCCATCTGTCATCCCTTAGGACTTGACGGCTCAGGGGCTCCCCCTGCTTTGGTCTGGGCCTCAGGAATTGCAGACATAGGTCCTTGGCTGCCCTGCCAGCCTCCTCCGCAGCTCCGTCCTGCTCGGCCCAGTTCTAGTCTCAGAGTGGCTTCCTCAAAGCCCAGGGCCACTGCGGCTGGCTGCTCTACCTCCCTCTTGCAGCTCTAGTCCTAGATTTTCATTTTTCTAATTGTAGTCAGCAAGAGAGACTACAGACAGGAACAGGGGTCCTCGAGGTGGAGAAAAAGAGAGAGGATCTTGGGGTTGGGAGGGGTTTCTACAGAGATCCCCACCCCTGTTCCAGGGGCCCTCCAGGGAGCCAGAGATGCCAGGGGAGAAGTTCATTTTTCTTTTTCTTTCTTTTTTTTTTTTTTTCTCTCTCTCTCTCCCTTTCTTTCTTTCCCTTTTCTTTTCTGTACTGGGGATTGAACCCAGGGGGCTACCAGTGAGCTATACCCCAATTCTTTTTATTTCTCACACATTTCTGAACTTGACAAGAGCTTGCTTTTCTTGACAGTATCTTTAAGAATCTCTGTCCCCCAACATTTTTTCTTGGTACCAAGGATTGAACCCAGGGGCACTTAACTACTGAGCCACACACACCCCCACTTTTAATTTTGAGACAGGGTCTTGCTACGTTGCTGAGGCTGGCTTTGAACTTGTCGTTGTCCTGCCTTAGCCTTCCAACCTGGGATTACAGGTGTGCGTCACCGTACCCAGCTACTCCCCAACTTTTAAAATCAAGCTGCACCAATGGGCTAGGACATGGAGATTCCACCAACAGGCCTGAGGGTGAGTAAGTGACCAGAGCAGACCCCAACCCCCCATCCCCAGGCTGCTGTCCTAGAAGGAAACCCCAGAGCAGGAATGACAAGGTGAAGGGGATACTCACCTTGACTCCTGAGTCCTGAGGCAGGGCCCTCGGGTGGCTATGGAGGGTGAAAACTTCTTTGGTGATAAAGGTGGCTGGGAGGGAGGGGTCGGAGGACTTTCTCCTCTCCCCGGCCCCAGGGAGGAATCCTTGGGCAGCTGGTCATAGCTCCACGCAGTTAGCTGCTGGTCCGGGGACAGGGTCTGTTTCATGTGCAGGGGCTGCCCAAAGGGCCCCACCCCCATGTAGTTGGGGTTGATGAGCTCGGTGGCACTGGAGGCACTGCACAGAGGGGCCCTGTGGGAAAGGCGAGGCGTGTCTCCGGGGCTTTGCCCTTCTCAAGGTCAGCACCAGCCCTAGGACAGTGCCCTCTAACGTCCCCTGGCTCCTCAGGTCCTCAATGCTTTGTTTCTGGGTCACTGGATCCTTCACTCATTCATTCATTCATTCATTGATTCATTGATTCATTCATTCATTCACATGTGCCAAGTGGCAGGTACTGAGCGACCAGGCCTGGGACCAGGAGGAGGGTATGGGTGGAACAGGCAGCCCTGTCTCTGCTCTGGCAAAACTCACATCTGATGGGAGAGACCCACACTGAACAAGCTCAGTGGGAGAGAGACAGGATATTTATATTGTGCTGAAGTAACAAGAGTCTGAAGAGACACAGCAGAGGGTTGGGACCCGTTGGGCAGAGGAGCCAGACAAGGCCTAATGGAGGAGGCGTCTTTTAGCTGAGATAAGAAAAGATACAGATACATTAGCAAGTCGGGGAGGAAGTGCTGGGTGATGGAAAAGTGCAAAGGCCCTGAGGCCAGAGGGGCGTGGCCTGTTCCAAGATGTTCTGCAGACCCTTGAGCAGCAGAGGAGAATGGAAGGAGAAGACAGCAGGCCAACCCCAGGAGCTGGGGGAGGTGGGGAGGGTGGGGTGGGGCGGGAAGGAGGGTAAATTCAGAGCAGACTCTGGCAGAGTCCTCTGGGAGTAGGCACACAGCATCAGAATGGGAAGACAAGTGCAAGGTCACAGAGGTTGAGGAGGGAGCTGCTCACTGAGGGTAGTGGGATTGAAACTGTGGAGGGTCCGGCCCAGGTTTGGGTGAGGTAATCCCAACAGTCACACACACACTGCCTGGGGCCTCTGTGCTCAGAAGGATCTCCCGAGAACTGACCCCGAGTACGAAGGTTGTGAGGAGCCCCCTGCAGTCCCCATCTGCCTTTCCTCACCCCCACCCGCCCACGCCCACCAAGAGACACAAGGGTGTCCCAGTGCTAGTCAAAATGGGAACGAACTCTTTCCCCTGTGCGCATCCTGATTCTGGAACCCGGCTAGAGAGGGAGCTGCTGTGTGCAAGGGCAGGAAGGACAGGCAGGGTGGGGACTAGAGGCAGGAGGACAGGTGGGCTGGCCAGGAGACTCTAGACCCTATTAGCAAATTGAGGTGACCTTGTTAGCACGCGCGGACTGCTGCCTCCAGTACTGGAGACCTCAATGTCCAGACTGTTCCCAGTTCAGTCCGTCAAGAGCAACCTGTGTGCATGTCCCCAGTGCCTGCTCTGGTTAGTCGCAGGACGGGTTTGTTGGCCAAGGACCCCACAACTGCCCACGTCTCTGGTCTCAGGGGAGACATGGCATGCACGTGTTGCCTTGGAGTCACTCAGTCGCCTCTGCAGTCGCTTCTTCCTGGACCACACACCCTTCTGCCAAGCAGGCAGGGAGTTCCCAAGCTGGGGACTGCACACACTGGGCCTTGATGTCTCTAGAATCTGACGCACAGTAGGTGCTCAACGAACACTGGTTGAGTTGAACTGAATTTCCCACCAGCAGGGTCCAGGCTTCACTGTAGCCACACTGACCTCCCCGGCGAGGGGCTTTGTGGTCAGAAGACAGAGGAGTCCAGGGCAGGAGAGCAGCCTTCTCCCTCCTCCCTCCTCCACCCACCCTGGACTCCCTGGGCGCCCACTCATTTCTCCTCAGCCCTGGTCAGTGTGTGGTGAGCCCTGGAACCCCAGCCCTACCTGCTAGCAGGTTCCCACTGCTTCAAGGGGTCATGGCCAGTAAGGATCTTCGAGCACTTGGGCCCACTGGGTTCATCTCGCTCTGTCTTCACGAAGTCTGGAAGGCAGGGGTCAGAAAGGCACATGAGGGCCAGGGATGGCAAGTGCGGTCCATTTGCTGGCAGAAGCTGGAGAGTGGAGAGTGGCCACCTGGGAAGGTGTTCTCAGCAAGATTCTGAGGCCTCACAAGAGTTCAATGATTGATTAGTTATGTCTGCCATGGCTCCTGAGAGAACTGGCACTTGTGACCCAGACTTGTCCTTTCACCTGACATTTTCAACTTGACCTCGACAAGGGACAAAGCAGGCCAAAAATTCTTGTCAGATTAGGACAAAGGGAACATAACAGGTGGCTTCACAAGAGCATCTGGTACTTACAGCCAACCTGTCCCTGGGGCTTAACGGGGAGCCGGGACCCCCATCTTCACTTCTGGCTCTGGCTTGTGGTTGCTGGTGCTGAGTTCCTATCACTCCGACCCTCTGTACTGTTAGAGAAAGGAGCTCCCACAGGCAAAGGGGGAACCAGAGGCAGCACCCCCTGATGGCCAGGACACCTCCTGGTGTGGGGACATCACACCTTCCACACCAGAGGAGAAGCAGGAAAACCATCACACTGAGCAACCCACACCTGGCGCTGGGGGAACCTGGCCCAGCCCCTCACTAGGCCCCTGAGCTTCAGCCAGGCACGTAGCCCCTCTGCCTGTTTCCCCACCTGCCAAACACAGATGACCACACTGGGCTCCCCGGGCTACCACAAGAGATAAATGAGATGAGACTTATGAGAGGATCATTCTGCTTATTATCAAGAATTTAGAGCCGGGGGCGGTGGCACACGCCTGTATTCCCAGCACTTGGGAGGCTGAGGCAGGAGGATCACGAGTTCAAAGCCAGCCTCAGCAATGGCGAGGCACTTAGCAACTCAGTGAGACCCTGTCTCTAATAAAATACAAAAAAAGGGCTGGGGATGTGGCCCAGTGGTCGAGTGCTCCTGAGTTCAATCCCTGGTGCAAAAAAAAAAAAAAAAAAAAATTAGTTCAATTCATTCAGGCATTGTCATTTGAATTTTTTTTTTTTTTTTTTTTTTTTTTTTTTTTTTGGTGGTGCCCGGGATTGAATCCAGGGCCTTGTGCATGTGAGGCAAGCACTCTACCAACTGAGCTATATCCCCATTCCTGTCATTTGAATTCTTTAAAGCAAAAATTAAAGATGAAAAGGGGGGAGGAATAATTTGTTCCCTGTGTAAAAAGGAAGAAATATTTGATAAATTTTTGGCAGAATAAGAGAAAAATTATAAATTCAAATCTAGATACACTCTCGTGTACACACTATACTATTTTTCTTTGGTACTGTGAACCCAGCGTGCTTTACCACTGAACTATAACCCCATCCCTTTAAAAAGAGGGCCTCGATAAGTTGCTGAGGATGATCTTGAACTTGGGATCCTCCTGACTCAGCCTCCTGAGTTGCTGGGATTAAACATATGAGCCGCTGGGCGCGGTGGCTCATGCCTGTAATCCCAGCACTTTGGGAGGCTGAGCCAGGAGAATCGCGGATTCAAAGCCAGCCTCAGCAATGGCGAGGCACTTAGCAACTCAGTGAGACCCTGTCTCTAATAAAATACAAAAAAGGGCTGGGGATGTGGCTCAGTGGTTGAGTGCCCCTGAGTTCAATCCCTAGTATCAAAAACAAACAAACAAAACAAAACAAAGAAAGCAAACAAACAAAAATATGAGCCCCTTCACCCAGCCACTTGGCCACATTCTGTATCCTTACAATACGGTGGTGACAATTTTCAGTCAAGAGATGATCAACAGGGTTTTCACTAGCTACTAAAAGGGAATGGCTTCTCAAGCTAGTGTTAACGCCTGCAGTGAGTATTTGTCACATAATGTGGCTGCACTGGTGCCATGTATCATCGTCATCATCTGCAGTGCTGGGGATCAAAACCAGGGCCTTCTACACACTGGCTTACTGTAGCACTGAGCTATGCCCCTAATCCTGGTGTCTTTTTTTCTTTCCTTTTTTTTTTTTTTTTTTTTTTTTTTTTTTTTTGGTACCAGGGATTGAACCCAGGGCACTTAACCACTAAGCCACAACCCCAGCCCTTTATTTTTTACTTTTGAGACAGGGTCTCACTAAGTTGCTTAGGGCCTCATTAAGTTGCTGGCTTTGAGGCTGGCTTTGAATTTGTGATCCTCCTGTCTCAGCCACCCAAGCCACTGGGATTACAGGTGTGTACCACCATGCCCAGCATGTGGTGTCATTTTTGAAAGCCACAAGAAATGAATCCTCCCAACAGTCAGTCAAACTAAGTAAATGGCATTTAACAAGACAGAAAGCTTTGAGCTCACATTGAAAAGGGTGTGAGCACACAGAAGACTAGAGGATGGTGCCATTTTGGAGGCAGCTAGGTCAAGAAAAGGCCAAAGAAATGTAGTGAGGACAGGGGGTGGGGCGGGGCTCTTCTAGGTGCATGTGGTGGATGGAAGCAGATCGGGAGGCCCAGAACTCTGGGCAGGCAACCCGAGGAGGGGTGTCGGTGGGCAGGCATGAGGGTATGTTGAATGGGCACCATATGGCCATGGAAGAGCAGGAAGATTCTAAATCTCAAGTGCAGCCTAGCTTTGGTCTCCTTAGCTTGGCGACCTGGAGAGGTAGGTTTCATACCAGGTAGGTTTGTTTTACAATCTTGGTCCTCATGGTGAAGGCCCTAACAGTGGGTGGCAAGGACTAAAGGCCAAGAAGAGGTGAGAGCAGGGGCTCTGTTAACTTCACACGCTTGTGCCCTTAAAAATGTAAGCTGACCAAGGCTGGCAAGTGTGCCCTGGGGCTGCCAGCCTTGGGGTTCTAGAGAAACTCTAAATCACGTGCAAGTGGGTCACGTGGTCTGAGAAGCTTTCCACACTGAGGCCTGTTGGAGGCTGCAGTGGAAAGCTTTGCTGAGAGAAGGCACATGCCTGTCCCTAGCACAGCAGCTGACCAGGGCTGGGGGCTCACTTACCATAGAGCTTCTCCCTCTTCTTGCCTTGGGAGGTCTGCAGCTTAATCTCCCCCTGGAAGTGGCCCGTCATCTCTCCATGGTGGGTGAGAGGGGTATGGATGGGCAGCTGGGTCTCCGTGGCCTCCAACCGAAGAGCAATGCAGCCCTCGCCTGGGGGAAAGGGAGAGCACACCCTGTCAAGACCAGACCGTTTCACAGGAGAATCACCGAGCATCAGCCTGGAGGCAGCTTGACCACGTAGAGCGTCCTCGGACACAGCGGCCAGGCAGAGGTCCATTTCCAGACCTTTAGGACAACCACAGCAATTTGGGACAAATGACTCAAACCTCACAGCAAAATGAAGTCCCCATGGATTAGACACTGTGAGAAGAAGAATTAAATCCTAGAAAAGCCAGCAGAAAACCAGAATTAAATGCTCACCTGTTTGCTCTAGGGGAGGCTAACTTCCCAAGGCTCAAAGCAACATAAGAAATGATAAGACGGGCAGATAAAAAGGACAGACAAGTTTAAAACTTCTGCACAAAGAATAAAGCTAAAATAGCCAGGCACAGTGGGGCAGGCCTGTAATCCCAGTGACTCTGGAGGCTGAGGCAGGAGGATCACAAATTCAAGACCAGCCTCAGCAACTTGTGAGACCCTGTCTCAAAATAAAAAACAAAAACAAAAAAAAGGGCTGGGTGTGTAGCTCAGTGGTAGGACACCCCTGAGTTCAATCCCCAGTACATTAAAAAAAATTTATATATATACACACACACATACACACACACACACACACACACACACACACATATATAACCCCTAGAATAAAAATAAAAAGAAATGACCTGGGAAGCTGGCTTGTCCATGAGGGTGGACTGGCTGGGGACACTTGAGAAGCTCAACAGTGCTTGCAGACCTGGGTTCAAATCAGGACTCAGTACCTGTGCAACTTGTCAAGTGACTTGATCTCTCTGAGCCGGAGTTTGTACCTACTCACTGGGGAATAAGTGGTACCTACTTTGTGAACGCTCATCAGGATTAAATCAAGCAACACCTGCAAAGCACCTGCCACACGCTTGACACACAGGAAGGTGCTGGGCGGGGGATGTTGCGGTTGCTGTTATGCCCAGAGTCTTCATGGGACAGGAACAGTGAACCTCTCGTAAAGGCCCCTTTCAACGCAGCAGCCCCAGGACAGGGACAGGAGTGGTAGGAGGACAGGTGGGAGTGGCAGGTCAGCTTCCCTGGGAGGAGGTGGCGCTGCCTCCTCGCTAGAGGCTGCGGGCTCTCAGGTGGGCCTGTCCCTGCCGCAGGATGCTTACCGTAGGACTCGTCACTATCAGAGGACTTAATGCTGAGGAGGATGTGCTGGTCTAGCAGGTACTCAGGGTCGGAGATGATGGGCTTCAGCTGCAGGGAGGCAAGGATTCGTCAACAGGTGGGGGCAGGTGAGAAGACGCGCGGATGCACTGGTAGATTAGGGTGTCTACTCTCAATGGGGGGGACGCATGGGGAAACAGGACAGAAGTTGTTCTTTATCAAGCTGATTCAACCCTCAGCTCTCTGTGACGGAGAGCACAGGTAGGAACTGGGAGGCACATCCTGCCTGGCTGGGTGGGGCTTCTTCCCTGTCCCCCACCGCCTGGACTCAGGCCTCCTAGGTCCACATGGCCTCCTTCCCTTCATTCCCCTCCTGGGAGAGGGGCCAGGGGCCAGGTCTGGAAGGACTCCTGTGTCCCACTCTGCCCCACACTCCCCCTGGCAGGCCACGGCCCTGGCCCTCAATCTCTCATACGTCTGTGGTTGCATCATTGCTGACACCACAGGCCCGACCACACCTGGGGGGAGGAGGCCTGTGTCTCCCTGAAGCAGACCCCCACCTTGTTGGGCCAGGAGTGTCCTGCAGGTTGCTGGAGGTGTGGCTTAGTGATTGACAGATACAGACTCCTCATTCTAGCTGTCCCCAACTTCCTGCTATAAGAAGGGCCAGGGACTGGGGGCTCCTGGAGGCCCTGCTGGTCTAGCTTGGGGGCAGGATCATGCCAGGCTTTGTACCCTGTTGGGTGAACTGTAACCCTCACCTGTGGAGGGCCAGGTGGAGCCAGGACAGGGGGGAGCTCTATGTGCCCAGGGCTCCTACATGCCAGCTGCAATTTATGTTATTTTTATAATTTAAAGTTTCCCTCGATGATCCCAACACAGAAGGGCCTAATAATGAGGTCACATGCTGCTCTAGGCTGTCCCCCAGTGCAGTGCACCTGGCATCATATCAGGATGGACTTGCTATTTCTCTATTCAGAAAGTTCCAGAAAAATAACTGGAAATCGCAGTAGGCTGAGGCATCCTGGGGTTTGAGCGCTGCACTCACCACTCTGCTCACTGACAGGGAGTGATGTCTGGCTCTAAGTTGGACCTAGGGCCGGGGCTGGGTTTGCCGACACAGGACCCCATCTTCTCTGTGCTGCAGGGATTTCGGGGGATGAGAGAAGCAGAGGCAGAAGTAGGGGTGGAAGGTCTGGAGCAGAGCTGGGTGAAGGCCCCGAGGTGCTGTGGGAGCAGCACACGAGGCTGGGGAGGCCACCCCACCTGGCACCTTGAAGTCAGCCAGATAAACAGGTGGATGCCAAGACAGGCACTCCAGAAAGATCCATTAGCAGGAGACAGGAGTGGAGACTCATGGGAGGTGGCGGTGGGACAGAGGAAAGGGGACAGAGATAAGAAGAGCAGTAGGACTCGGCAATAGTTAAGATGTGGGGTCTAGAGGGAGACAGGGTATCCAGAGGTCCCAAGCTGGACCAGGGAGTGGACACACCACGGGATTAGGATGCTGGCGTCACCAATAATAAAATAATTCAGGTCCCTTGTGGGAGCAACCGGGAGAAGAGGTCCAGCCAGGAGGACAGGTTCCAGCTGATGGACACAAATGTTTACTTGGAGCCCTGAGACAGCCCCAGACGGGGACTCTGACAGCTGCCCAGGGCCTCAGCATAGGCCTCCAATCACAGCCCTGTGAAATACCCGAGGCCCCGAAATGACTGGAATTGTACCTGAATCAGGAGAACCTGGAGTTCAGGCACTGCCTCTGTCCTGAGATGAAATGGCCTCCTCAAGTGGCCAAGAGTTGGTTCCAATCAACGATTAATGCCAGTGTGGGCCGCCCAGCCCCGCCCAAACCTGTCTTAGACCCATCCCAGCCTCGGGAGGGACCAGGTCGCTCCACCTACTTAAAGCCATCCTTTAGAACTCACTTCAGGTGTTACCCTCTGGGGGCCTTCCAGGGAGTCCAGGAGACCCCCCTCCTGTGAGATCCACCTGGCCCCAGACTCCACTTCTTTGTACCCCTCCCTCGTGATGTGAGAAAGAAACAGCGTTCCACTCCACTGAATTCCCAGCACGAACATCTGGAACACCCAAGGAGCTCGTGTTCAGTGACAGCGAGCACCTCCACTGCCAGTTTAGCAGCACAAAGGCAGTTTTGCAGAAAACCTTTTCTACATAAGGACAACGCTCCCACTGAGGCCGGCCTGCCTGCTGGCAATACGCCCTGCTCACCCAGGCCACGGCCACCTCACGCACTTCCTGATGCTCAGTGGATGGCCTTCACCTGACCTGTGAGCCAGCACTGCACAGGTGAACGGGCACAGAAGGGCACCTGTGTCACCCAGTCCTGGGTCTCACTCACGAATGTGCCCCTTACCCTGCACCTCAGTTTCCTTCTCTGCAAAGCCCCGTGGTGAGACAAGTCTTCCTCAAGACCCCTTCTACGATCCATGGGGGTGCCAGGTCACAGCTCTGCCCTGGGCCAGTAGAGCTGGCCCCTGGACTACAAAATCCCCCAGGGAACGTCCTCTTCTTGGATTACCTTGGGAAGGGTGTCGCCAAACCTCACGACCAGCTCCCCTTCGCTCCCCTCTTCATTTTCTCCTTCCTGGCTCTTGACAAAACCTGTTGGAGGACAAGAAGGGTGTGGGGGAAGACAGGGCCAGGACGAGACCCGACGATCCCTTGGGGTGTCCCCCCAGCCAAAGAAGATGGCCCCTCCTCTTAAATCTTCGGGGGCCTCAGCTGCATTTAGAAATCAGGCTTGTGGGGGACTCTGTTTCTGAGCAGGGAATGGTCATTTGCCAACATGGTCTAAGTATTTTTAGGAAAATCAAGGAGATCCCCCCTCCTTTTCGGGTCTCTGCAACAAACTGGGCAACAGAGAAATCATCACATCACAGGCAAGAAGATTAGGAAACATGACAGCTCGTCCCACGCCACTTAGGATAGCAGCCTTTTGAAATTCTAATTTAAGCTTCCTAATATGCTGTTTCCATAGAAATGTATGCAAATGTCTCGAGAGTTTATTAAAAACACCCATGCGAAAATCCTCAACCTTTTTGGAACTGCTCTGACCCTGCTTGGTGAACAGGGTCCTGGGGACTCGGCTGCAAAGGCTATTCTATCACCAGGACTGGGTCTTGCTGAGACAGAGGAGGAAGGGACACAGGGGACACAGGTATAGCTGGCAGCAGTCCTGATTTCTGAAAGCAGCACAACTACGCCTTCCTTGTGGCGTTGACTCCCTCCCTCCCTCCTCCGCGCCACTATCCAGACCAACCCAGTGAGAACTAGGAATCGTGCACATCTCCTGCCTTGGAAGAGCTGTAGACAATCTGTCTAGAAATGTCACCCAGAAAGGGTGTTTCCTAAACACCGTTTGTGTTAGATGCTGCCAGCTGAGGAGGCTGTCCAGCTCCAGCTTGCTTTGGATGCTACAGGGCACTGGCGACAGAGCAGCAGGGGCCAGGGCAAAGGTGGGCTGGTGGCAGCAGCTGTTCAGGCCCTGTGCTGGCCTTCAGAACTTTGCCCCAAACTCTCTGGCTGAGTCAGAGCCCAGCAAGGAGCAAACTCAACTGAGTTACAGTCTGCTGAGGGGCCAGGAGAGGAGCCACAGGCTCCCAGGGGCTGAGAGGTCTGAACATCAAAGGCTGCAGGTTGTTCCCCGGGCCCTCCCACTGCAGCCCCACTTCTCTGACCCCACGGAGGCCCATCTGAGAGTCCTTTCCAGTGAGAAGAGAAATGGAGTGGGACACCATTTATGAAAAAGATTTATGAGAAAGAGTGGTGGCCTGGCTGGGCGTGATGGTCCACGCCTGTAATCCCAGTGCCTTGAGAGGCTGAGGCATGAGGATCTCGAGTTCAAAGCCAGACTCAGCAAAAGCGAAGCAACCCAGCGAGACCCTGTTTCTAAATAAAATACAAAAAAAAAAAAAAAAAAAAAAAAAGGGCTGGGGATGTGGCTGAGTGGTGGAGTGCCCCTGAATTCAATCCCCAGTAACCCCTTCCAAAATAAAGAGTGGTGGCCTGTCCCACCCAAAAGGCCACTTACTCTCTAAACAGCTTGAGTGGAATTCCAGGTAGAATTTGGTTTGGGACTTGGTCTTCAACGTGGCATAGCATTCGAGGAACTCGATCTGCCCTTGGCTGTCGACAGTCCCGGGACCTGGAACAGGTGAAGACAGGGACTGAGGGGTGCAGTGTGTCTGGAGGTGCAGCATGTCCTATTGGCTGCTCACCAGGTTTTCTCTTCTCTGGGTGCTCTTTCCCCAGGCTGAGCTCCCACTTCCGGTCCCAGGAAGGGGAAAGGAGGAGGAAGGAAAAGTTTTCCTTGAGGTGAGGCTACAACGAAATCCACCGCCCCTGCTGAGTGTTCTAGATGACAGTTACAACCTCTCCGGTCAATCATGAACTAGCCATGTGGGGAGTAGAGTGGAAAGGAAAAAAAGGGTTCAAGGAGCCAAGATCTACTCTTACTTTTGCTACTGAAGTGTGTAGCCTTGGGAACCCCCTTAATCTCACCAGACAATCTCCCCACTGAAGGAGCCCTAATTGGGAAGGGCTGTTGTAGCTAGCTGGAAGCCATGGGTTCCACCTGATATGTATGTGACGCACCTGTAGGCACCCGCAAACCTGAAGGTATATAACCGGGTGGAAAGCGGTCCGAGTTAGGAGAACGAATTCATTCGGTCCGTCGGGCAGTCACTCGGTCGGTCAGAAGAATCAGAGCGGCCAGAACATAGGCAGAGCGGTTTAAACCAGATAGAAGACAGAAGAGAAACCAGATAGAAGAAGTAATGACTGGTCAGAGTTAGGCCGAGGCTCCTGAGGAAGACAGAAGACAGAAGACAGAAGAAAGAAGAAGGAAGAAAGAAGAGAGAAGAAAGAAGTTCTAATCTTTCTTTAAGCTAAGCTCTATCTTTCTTTACTCTACTCTAAGCTAAGAAGAAAAGCTAAGCTCTATCTTTCTTTACTCTAAGCTACTCTACTCTAAGCTAAGAAGAAAAATCTTTCTTTCCCTCTCTAAGCTCTAAGAAAGTAGAAGTAAAAGTAGTAAAAGCTTAACTCTGCCTCCGAGAATTTTCCCGCGGCACCGTGGCTGGCCACAATAGGCAGCTTACAAATGGTGGTCCGTCCGGGGCTCGGCAGGCAGAGAAGAAAAGCTAAGAAATAAGAGCAATGAAAAAGCATAGCCTCAGACTCAGTTGAGACCAGCAAAAAGAGTAGAAACAAGAGAGCAGAGCCTCTGACTCAGTTGAAGCCAGTTAAGAATTAAGCCGAAGCAGAGTAGACAGCGAAAAACTGAAGCAGAGTAGCCAGCGAAAAGCCGAAGCAGAGTAGCCGGCCAAAAGCCATAAAAAATATAGAGAAAAAGCCTTGAGCTTTAGTATAAAGAAAAAAGCCATGAGCTTAAAAGAAAATAGAGAATTAAATAGCATGGTAAAAACCATGCAGAAAAAAAAAAAAAGCCATTGAGCTTTGGCAAGAAAGCCATAAAGAAAAATAAAGAAGAAGAGAAAAAAAAAAAAAAAAAAGTCAAAGCCGCTTATGCAATTGTGCTTAACTAGGTGCGTTAGCTGCTCCTCAGCATTAGGCTTCCTTAAAGCCACAGCACCTTCTCAAAAAGGGCTCAAATATCCACCCTTTCAAAAATAAAAGGTGAAAAGCTAGGTAGGGACAAGAAAATAAAAGAAAATAGAGAAAATAAAATAGAGAAAATAGAACAAAAGCACCTTTTTAAACTAAAGGGAAGGAATATGAAGGAGCCCTAATTGGGAAGGGCTGTTGTAGCTAGCTGGAAGCCATGGGTTCCACCTGATATGTATGTGACGCACCTGTAGGCACCCGCAAACCTGAAGGTATATAACCGGGTGAAAGCGGTCCGAGTTAGGAGAACGAATTCATTCGGTCCGTCGGGCAGTCACTCGGTCGGTCAGAAGAATCAGAGCGGCCAGAACATAGGCAGAGCGGTTTTTTTTTTAAACCAGATAGAAGACAGAAGAGAAACCAGATAGAAGAAGTAATGACTGGTCAGAGTTAGGCCGAGGCTCCTGAGGAAGACAGAAGACAGAAGACAGAAGACAGAAGAAAGAAGAAGGAAGAAAGAAGAGAGAAGAAAGAAGTTCTAATCTTTCTTTAAGCTAAGCTCTATCTTTCTTTACTCTACTCTAAGCTAAGAAGAAAAGCTAAGCTCTATCTTTCTTTACTCTAAGCTACTCTACTCTAAGCTAAGAAGAAAAATCTTTCTTTCCCTCTCTAAGCTCTAAGAAAGTAGAAGTAAAAGTAGTAAAAGCTTAACTCTGCCTCCGAGAGTTTTTCCTCCCGGTTTACGGTACCAGGCAGCTTACACCCCACTAGTTTCAACGAAGAGTTCGTAGGATAGCCTGGATACTCAAAATCTAAATTTGTTCGGGTTTGAATTCAGGTAAGTGAGGGACATCTTCTCTTTCTTCCGTAGGTGTGTGGTTATCCCCAGTCCCCGCTCTGGGCTCCACAAGCTCTCTGGTGCTAGTTAAGATCCTGTCAATTCAGTGGTGCTTTTGTAAGTATCCTTAAGCTGGTTTTAAGCAAGGATTCGGCCCATCCATATAAACTCTGAGCCAACTGAGAACAAGAACAAATATCTCCCTCCTCCATTCCTCGCATTCTTCATTATTTTCTTTCTCCTTCTAAGCCCCACAGCACCCAGGCCAGCCTGCTCTGGTAGAAATGAGCAATAAAGCTCAATCCAGAGCTGGGTGTGTTGGTGCATGCCTGTAATCCCAGCAGTTGAGAGGCTGAGGCAGGAGGATCGTGAGTTCAAAGCCAGCCTCAGCAATGGCGAGGCACTAAAGCAACTCAGTGAGACCCTGTCTCTAAAAAAATACAAAAAAGGGCTGGGGATGTGGCCCAGTGGTCGAGTGCCCCTGAGTTCAATCCCCAGTACCAAAAAAAAAAGCTCAATCCAGGTAACCAGTATTTTTGAGCATCTGCTATGTCTTGAGTCCCAGTGGAAGGAAGCCACGCCCAACAGAGAGGACACTCCAGCCAGCAAGAGACGGGAGGAGACAGGGCCACCCCATCAAGGCTGCAGAGAGAGGGGGGATGGGTGGGAGCAAGGAAGAGGTGGAACCTAAAGGCTAGAAGGGTCTGTGGAGCACAGCGGCAGAGCTGGGAAGGAGGCCGAATGGAGGGCCAAGACTGGTGGAGAGGGAAGGTCACGATCCTGGGGCCCGTAACATGGGAAAAGCATTCCAGGGAGAGGGTGTCCCAGCCTTTCCTCCAGCCCTCCTGACAAAGGGCACAGAGCCGGACGGACAGCCTCTCCCTGCCCGTACGTAGGTCCCCCACACTCAGCCTTTGTAAATGAGCCTGAATTGTGTGCTGCACAACATAGGGAGGAGGCGGAGATGGCAACCCAAGTCCCTGGACACCCAGGCCGCGGGCTGGACAGACACATTACCTGCTGGGACGAGGGAAGCCTGGCAATGGGGGCTGGGCCTGAGAATCTGAGAAACTACCTGCAAATCTAAGTATCATTTACTCCAGTGTTCCCAAGACCAGCCATCTACTGCCACCTCCAAATCTTCACCATCAGACCTACTTTGTAACCATGCCAATATTTACCTGAAAGAGACTCACTTTTAAAACGTGAGTGTAATGAAGGCTATACCACCACACTGAAAGGAAAACCAATGTACTCACTTACATGGAAGAGACGAATTTTAAAACGTATTAGAACAAACACATCACTGATAAATGCTCATTCCCATCCTGCACCCCCAGAATCATTTTTGGTGGTAGAGAGAGGCTACAGCTCAGTAGACAGTGATTTCCTGGTTTTCAGACTACACAAAACAAGAGTTTCAAAGGCTGCTGCATTTGACAAATGAAGTATTTGAAATTGTGACATGGCCTGGACATGACGGTCTGTGGATCTGTCCTGGCACAAGCCTTCTTCCAACACAGACAAGGGATGGCTGCACGCAGAAGACAAGTCCCCAAGACCCCTTGTCTTTGAGGAAAACAGAGAGAGGGACACTGCTCACCGCTTACCATTCTTGGAGACAAACTGGGAGGTGACCCCTGCCTCGAACGTGGCGAAGACAGGGCTGTGATCACTTGTCATGATGTCGCTGGTACTGCCTGTAGGGAGGGACAGGCATTTCTAAGCGGGGCTCACCATCTCGTCAAGCTGCAGATGGTGAACCCACCGCAGGGACAGGCTGAGACCTGCAGCTCAGAAGCCTGAGAGCGGGTAGCCGCACTGACACCATCACCCCGCTGATGCCAGCCAACCCAGGGCTCCTGCCCGAGCGTGCCCAGCCAATACCAAAGAGAGCAGACACCAGCAGTCCCAATTCAGTCCAGCCCAGGGAACTGGGAGCAAAGGTGTGTCTGTTGTTTTAAGACAGTGAGTTTTAGGAAGTGGTAATTCTGAGACCTCCACTGTCGCCTGGCTCTCTGCACTCGTGGCTAATGAAGGCAGAGGGTTGAATCTTCCCAGAGGTAAGAACTAACCCTGGGCTCTGCTGAGGTAAGGAGGAGAAATACTGATGTAATTGGCCCCATATGGGGCTGGGAAGGGGTCACAGGCCCTCAGAGGAGCTCAGGGGTGGAAGATGGACCCTTTTGGGTCTTGAAGGTAGTGCAGTGCCCTGGCTGTGGATGTGGGAGGGGAGGCTGCCTCTCCACATCTACAGGTGTTGTGTGAAACTTGTCTAGTGAGGCCACTTCTGGGAGACAGAGCCGAATACGCAGTGTCCACCGGTTAAACTATTCTGGGGTAGCTACTCTGGGCCCTTTCTGGGGAGCAGGTGACAGGCACATGTATTAAATGGAAATCAGCTCAGCCTATGGGCTCAGAGGTCAACGCTGGGGTTTGCTGGCTTCCACAGAGGCGATACACAGAGGTGGCCAGTAGGCAATGGCACGACCCCTCCCATTTCTCGTCTTTTTTTTTTTTTTTTGGTACTGGGGATTGAACTCAGGGGCACTCGATCACTGGGCCACATCCCCAGCCCTTTTTTGTATTTTATTAGAGACAGGGTCTCACTGAGTTGCTAAGTGCCTCGCCATTGCTGAGGCTGGCTTTGAACTCGCGATCTCCTGCCTCAGCCTCCCAAGTGCTGGGATTACAGGCGTGCGCCACCGCACCCGGCTTCATTTCTCTTCTTACGATGAGGGGGCCTGGCTGGAGGAGTCAGGTTCATGAGGTCCATCAGGGGCCTCTGGCCTGTGACTGCTCATGGGCAGTGCCAGGGATGCCAGTGTGTGGGAATTTGCAATGTCTTAAAAATAACACCATGATTCTTTTTTTTTTTTTTTTTTTAATATTTTTTATTTGCTTTAGTTGTACACAATGCAATGCATTTATGTTTACGTGGTGCTGAGGATCGAACCCGGGCCGTGCACGTGTGAGGCGAGTGCTCTTTCGCTGAGCCACAACCCCAGCCCAACACCATGATTCTTAGTACTCAAAATGACCCTGCTCAGGCTGGGGTTGTGGCTCAGAGGCTTAGCACATGCGCGGCCCGGGTTCCACCCTTAGCACCACGTAAAATTAAAGGCGTGTGTACAACTAAAACAAATAAATAAATATTTTTAAAAATGCCTCTGCTCTATGAATTTTTAAGGTCTCTCTCTGCAAGTAATGGAAACTAATCTATAGGTTTAAGAATAAACATGCTGGTGATTAAGATCACCTCTGGCATCCCTTGAACTTCAAGGTTCAATACTTATTTCTTAATCATTTAGGTAATGTATTCCATACTTATTTAATTTATTTTAATATTGTTTATTACACACCCCCTCCCTTTGTATTGGAGACTGAACCCAGGGGCACTCAAACACTGTTACAGCCCCAACCCTTTTTATCTTATTTTGAGACAGTCTCTTATTTCGATAAGATCTCACTAAGTAGCAAAGGCTTGCCTTGACCTTATAGTCCTCCTGCCTCAGCCTTCCGGGTGGCTGGGATTACAGGTGTGCACCGCCATACCTGGCTATTATGCCTTTTTCATTGATTTAACTCAGTTTATATGTACTGGGTGTGGGTACCCTTATGACATGTATTAAGTTGAACCATATGAATGTCCAGTAGTTGACCATTTTTGAACTACAAAACACCAATTTCATATACTCAAATTTAACATAGTCCTTTTCAAAAGAAATAAAACTGAATTTCTTTTCTTTTCCTTTTTTTTTTTTTTTTTTTTTTTTTAAGGGCTTCATAATTCAGAAGTCACCAAAAGCAGGGACCATGTATTACATGCTATAGCCCCGACATGTATGGGGATGTGTCAACTCCTTCAGGTCACCCACTCAGGGGAGCAGGAGTCCTCCCATCTTACAGATGAGCTGAGGCCTTCCAACATGCTGCTGTTCTCAGGACCAGATCCTTGGCCCATTTCCACTCACCATAAGACTGACACACCACATGTACCAACGGGTAAGACTTCCAAAGGACCCGGTCACACCAGGAGGGCAGGTTGTACTTCATCTGCAAATCAAAGTCACGTGTTGAAAAGTCCTGCTCCTTTTAAATTTTAAATCAGTTAAAAAAACAAAACAAAACAAAAGTCCATTGGTGGCTTTTGAGATCCTCAAATTCAACTGCTATTGGTTCTTCATGGATCTTCCCCATTGGTGACATTAAACATTTAACCTGCCTCAAGTCTCAATGGCACTGCTGTACCCCACACACCGAGAGGTCCTGTCCCTGCTTCTGAGTAAGACCCACTCACCTCCCTGCGCTCCGCACCTGCCCTCCTCACCAGCTTGGCATCTCTGCATCCTCACCTCCTCTTTCTGATTCAGAGGAAGCATCTACTTGTGTTCAATGCAGTCTCCATCATCTTCTCCTGCTGCCTGCTTTAAGAATATGCCCCAGCCATGGCCCCCAGCACCCACAGGATCATTCAAACAGAACCTACTACAGCAGGAGCCCCTCCTGGACCTCATGCTATGGTGGTGAGTGAGATACCCACTGGGTGTGATGGACAGGCAAGGGGGCAATGCCAGGAACCCTCCTCAATCAATATTCTTATTCTCCAGGCTTAGCTCTTTCTTTTCTGTCTATAACCCTCAAGGTACCCATCCTAAAAGAACCTACCCTTGCTTTTTTCTAACCAAATGTCTTTCAAGAATGTTTTGGTTTCATTGCCTCTACTTTCTGGGCGAGCACATTATCTTTTCCCCCTAACTGGAGGTCATCTTACATGCAGTAAGTGCGCAGCTGGATGAATTTTCACCTCATATATACCTGCTGAACCACTGTCCAGATCAAGAAACGTTCACACCATCCCAGAAGGTTCCCGCATGCGCCTTCCTTATCAAGGCCCCCCTCCTGGAGGACAGCCTGGGGACTAGAGTCTCCCTCAGTTAATTCTGCAAAGTCTTCAACTCACATAAATGGATTTGATCAGTATCTATTTTTGGGTCTGGCCCTTTCACCCCTATTGTTGCTTATAAAATTTTACTGTTGAAATAGTAGTCTCATTAAGTTGCTTAGGGTCTCACCACATTGCTGAGGCTGCCTTTGAACTTTTTTTTTTAATATTTATTTTTTAGTTATGGTGGACACAATATCTTTATTTTATTTTTACGTGGTGCTGAGGATCAAACCCAGTATTTCATGCATGCTAGGCAAGCACTCTACCACTGAGCCACAACCCCAGCCTGACTTTGAACTTGTTTAAAAAATTTTTTTGTAGTTGTAGATGGACAGCATGCCTATATTTTATTTATTTTTATGTGGTGCTGAGGATTGAACCCAGTGCTTCACACATGCAAGGCAAGTGCTCTGCCACTGAGCTATAGCCCCAGCCCCCGCCTTTGAATTTATTATTTTTAATATTTATTTATTTGTTTTAGTTATACACAATGCCTTTATTTTTATGTGGTTCGGAGGATCGAACCCGGGCTGCGCACGTGCTAGGCGAATGCTCCACCGCTGAGCCACAACCCCAGCCCCCGCCTTTGAACTTTTGATCCTCCTGCCTCAGCCGCTAGAGCTGCTGGGATTACAGGCACATGCCACCATGCCCGCCTCTTGTATTTATCTTTTGATGAACAAATGTACTAGCATTTTTAAATTTTAAGTATACACTGACGTGGAATTCCTGAATCATAAATAAGGGAATGTTTGGTTTTCGTGGATGCTACCAAATGCTTGACATTGCAGTCTCCTGTGGACCTCCTTAAACATACAGAGGTCAGGGCCCCCCCATACCTGTTGCATCAGAACCTCTGGGGATGAGGCTCAGGCACCTGCATTTCTGAAAACCTTCACCAGTGATTCATCTGCACATGGTGGGGGGATTGGAGGGGGATAACCACCCTTAGCCTCTCACTATCTCATTTCACCTCCGAGATTCCATTCAAACTGTCTCAAGTCCAGCCAAACCTCTGCAACAGCTCTAGCTCCTCAAGCACGCTTCTCCTCCAGCCTCAAGTGCTTAATCCCCTGCCCCCCCCTCCCATCATGGCTGCCTGTTGAAACCCACTCTGCCCTTCAAGCACCTCCAAGGTCATCTCTAAGAAGCCTCCCTCTCCTTCCCTGCCCCAGCGGCCATTTCCTCCCCATTGCTCCTTTTTGACTTTGCAGAACCATGTCTGTCCCAGCTACAGTGACTGTACATCTGCCTTGTCTTTCCCACTATAGACTCGCGGGGGCAGACATCTTATTCACCTTTGACCTCTTAGCACCCAAGAGAGCGCCTAACCCAGGAGAGGCCATCAAAATATCTTTGAACGAATAAATGTTCTATTGCTTCTTTCCCCAAACCCAATTCTTTGGAACACAAGTGGCTTCACTGAGATACGAATTGGTGTTCTGTGACTAACTGAGCTTGACATACAGATTTCTTCATGGTGGACTGTGATGCTCTGAAGCCCATAAAGGGCTCTGAAAAGTCCTGCAATGAAGAAACTGTGGATTACTGTGGATTCGCTCATCAGTTTAGCAAACATACTCAATCACGGGCCTTGGTATTTTTTGTGTTTGGCTGGTTGACTGGTTTTTTTTAAAAAAATAAGTTTCAGAACCCAGTTAAGGAAATAATGGTTTAAAATGGTTTAAAATCCTCTCAGAATATCCTTTTAGAATATCTGAATAGCTGGGTGTGGTGGCATGTGCCTATAACCCCAGCTACTTGGAAGCTGAGGCAGTTGGAATGCAAGTTTGAAGCCAGTCTCAGCAACTTAGTGAGACCCTGCCTCAAAATAAAAAAATAAACGGGCTGGGGGTGGTAGAGCACCCCTAGGTTCAATCCCAATACCATGAAAAAAAATCTGGACAGAAGGTAAAACCTAAGCATCAGTTCAAGTCTTCTCAGCGCACAAGGAGATCACCAGCTTCTGCATGGTGACACTGTTGGCACGTGACTTCTCAGCACGTGACTTCTAATTAATTTCTTTCCTCTCTTCATTGTTGTTGTCTGGTAGCTGATGCTTTCCGCTTCCTGTTTGCCTTTCTGGGAACAGAGGTGGGAGGGGCGAGATGGGCGAGATGGGCGAGGGGGGCAGGAGAGGACTCTGGGGGGACTCACCCCTGTCGCTTTCTGCTTGGTGTATGCATATTTGTCCCGAGTCAGTCTTTCAAAGCGGTAGGTGGGCGCGAACGTGATTTCTTCCTCCTCTGAAACAGACACTTGGGTTTTGGCTCTAGTTCCCCAGCCACCGCCCCTGGCCCGTCTCCCTCCTCTACCCTTCCCCTGGTAAGGATATCTGGGGAGACAGAAGGACGGCTGGAAAGGGCGCGGAGGACAGACTGTGTTCTCACCGAAGTGCAGGAAGACCTTCTGCTCCTTCCTCTCTGTGAGCAGCTGGTCGTGGGACAGCAGATCTGCGTACTGCTGCTGCTTGATTTTCTGGATGATGGCTTCTGCCTCCTGGAGCGAGCCACACCCAGGTGAGAAGCCTCGCTCACCAGTGCATCAAGGAGGCACCTCACCTGCCTTCCAGCCGCACTTGAGGTCCCTGCACTACCCAGGCCCAGGCCCTGGCCCTGGTGGCTGCTTCTTGGCATTCAACTAGTTAACAAGGAAAACTCCAGAAAAGCAGCCCAGAATCATCCCCGTAACATAAGCTCCCAGCTAGCCCACACGTGCATGTATACTGACCTTAGTGTCATCTTTCCTAACCCCGAGGGGACAGGTAGGTATGCTTCTTGCTTATTCTCTGGACATCCGCCCCCCTGATCCCGGCTGGTCTGACCCAGTGTGACACTGGTGGGATGTGCTGGCCTTGGGGTCCAGGAGTCCTCCCTCCCACCCCTTCTGTGACCTTGAACCAGGTGCTGAGCCTCTGCTCTGGGAAGCAGCTGTGACAGCCCCTTTGTGAGGAAGGGGCAGGAAATGGGGGCCCTGCCAGTCTCTCCCACGCGCCAGCTGGAGGACAAGGGAGAAGAGGGAAGCTGCCCAGGGGCATCTCGTAAGGAAGGATGTGGCTGGGCACAATGCAGATGGATGCCCCTCTTTGGTCTCTACAGAGCTGCTGATACGGCCAGAGACCCAGAGGTGACTGAGGACATGGGATCAGGCGGGAAGATGCCTGGGAATGGGACAGACCAACGCGCAGAGAACAATCACCCCTCAGCAAGTTTCTTTTTTCTTGGCACGGGGATTGAATCAGAGGTGCTTTATCACTGAGCTACATTCCCAGCCCTCTTTAATTCTTTGAGACATGGTCTCACTAAGTTATTCAAGTCCTCCCTACATTGCTGTGGCTGGCCTAAAAACTGCAATCCTGGGGCTGGGGTTGTGGCTCAGCGGCAGAGCGCTCGCCTCGCACGTGCACGGCCCAGGTTCGATCCTCAGCACCACGTAAACATAAATGCATTGCATTGTGTACAACTAAAGTAAATAAATAAATATTCAAAAAAATAAATAAAAACTGCAATCCTCCTGCCTCAGCCTCCCAAGTCGCTGGGATTCCAGGTGTGCACCGCTGCATCTGCGACCCTCAGCATTATCTAGTCTGCCTGTGCCTGTCTGCACACCAGGTCAGGCCCGGTTCTGTTCCCGTCCTCTCTCACAGGACTGCAGGGTCAGAGCATCTACCCACAGCCCGCAAGTGAACCCCGTCTCCAAGCAGAAGGGCACTCACCGTTTTTCCTCTCACCTCTTCCCTGTCCCCACTTCCAAGAGAGCTATGTACAACCATGCAGTCCTGTGGTCCCTTCTGCCCACCCCTCTCCCCTGAGGACCATGGGTGGGCATCGAACTCAAGGGCTGTCTCCCTCAGACTGGCTGTGACCCATGATGTGGGGAGATGAATGCACTAGTCCCCTCAGACTCCTGCTCTTCTTGGATGACTGAGAGGCAGTGACAGAGAGGAGGGGTGGATGGGACAGTCAGGTGACAAGCTGACATGAGAAGGGTTCCGTACTGCCTGACACAGTCTGTTGTCCCGTGTCCAGGACTGTCTGTCCTGAGCTGACCCTAGGGAGCCTCCGTGCCTGGCAGCCCCAGCCCCAGGCAGCGCTCCTTACCCATGTGGGTAGCTCCACGCGGTAGTTGAGGTCCCCGAGCCAGAAGAGGTGGGTGAAGCGGTGAGTGATGTTAAAGGGACTCAGTTTCTTGTCTCCCAGGGCCAGGAAACGGAGAATGTTCATGTAGTTTTGGTTGCGCCTAATGCAGGGCAGCAGAGGCCATCTGGCATGAGGTCAGAGCTCCCCACTCCACCATGGCCAGAGGTCAGTGCAGGTGTGCGTCTAGCCCTGCTACAGTGACCACCTTCCCACACGGGCAGCAGGGCTTTTGAGGCCAATGGGGACAGAGGACCAGAGTTGGAGCGGCGGAATCTGCTCAGCAGAGGGGTATTCTAGATGGCCACCACCATGACTGGCCACCTATAGGCAAAACAGGCTTTGATCTGTAAGGATGCCCCAGATGAGGTTTCCCTGTGGAAATGGACTGTCTACTAGCTTAATGACACTAATGTCACTTTTGTCCTCCAGACAAGAGTCATCCACGCCTGAGGCCCTACTGGGCTGCCGTTGCCTCTGCTGAGACCATGGGAGGCCCTTAAAGGCTGGCAGATGCCCAGATGGTCCTGGACGGGCACTGAATAGGTCGTCAGGGTGTTCAGGGGTGAGGGCTACCTGGATAAATAACCCAGACACAGGCTCCTGGGGGATGCGCCCCATTACCTGAGTTTCTTTTCACTTCCGGAAGTCAAGTGGCTATTAACGAAGCCCAATGAGGTTCCATTGAACATGAATGACACACCCACAGCTCCCTTGTTCCCTAAAGGGAGGGAAGAGAAGGAGAGTCAGAAAAATCAAACAGGAAACTCACCAAGGGGTAGGGAGATGGCATTGAGAAAGAGCAAGAGAGCAGGGGAGGAAGAGCCGGAGAGAGCCAGGGTCCCCACGGGGCTGGGAGACATGATGGTGACAGGCGAGGACCAACAGCCTTGGGCTCCTCAGCAGGGCAGAGGAAGGAGGCTGGCAGGGATGTCAGCAGCCACTGTGCCACGCAGGCAGGGACCATCAAAAGCAGGCAGAGGACTCGGAAGACGATTCAGGAGGAAGAGGCCCGGCTGGGTGGGCTGACCTCCCGCCACCTGGCTAACTCAGGGCTCCAGGGATACCAAAGGCCCTCACTGGCAGATCTATTCTAGACAAGTGGCTGCGCTCCCTGGAGCAGTGACAGTGGCACCTGGAAACCTGCTGGAAGGGGAAACGCCAAATCGCTACCAAAGCTGAAGTTCTGGGATCCGGGGACACGCATCTGACAAGCCCTCTAAGGCAGGGGCAAGCCAATGCCAGCCCTCCGCCAGCCAAAACCAGTGTTCACATTTTTAAATGGTTCAGGGGGGGAAAAAAAAGAAAAGTAATCTTTCATAACACATTAGGATATCTATCTATCTCTATCTATCTATCTATCTATCTATCTATATCTACCTATCTGTATGTATGTATATATATGGTACAGGGGATTAAACCCAGGGGCACTTAACCACTGAGACAAATTCCCAGCCCTTTATTTAAATATTTTATTTAGAGACAGGGTCTCACTGAGTTACTTAAGGCCTTGCTAAATTTCTTTTTCTTTCTTTTTTTTTCCTAAGGCCTTGCTAAATTTCTGAGGCTGGGTTTGAACTCGAGATCCTCCTGCCTCAGCTTCCCAAGCTGCTGGGATGACAGGTGTAAGCTGCCTGTCACGGCCAGCCACGGCGCCGCCACGGGAGGAAAATTCTCGGAGGCAGAGTATAGCTTTTGCTACTTTTACTTCTACTTTCTTAGAGAGAGCTTAGAGAGGGAAAGAAAGATTTTTAGAGAGAAAGATTAAAGCGAGCTTTTCTTCTTGTCTTCTTAGCTTAGAGTCTTAGTTAGAAAGATAGAAAGATAGAGCTTAGCTTAGAGTCTTCTTAGCTTAGAGTCTTAGTTAGAAAGATAGAAAGATAGAGCTTCTTAGTTAGAAAGATAGAAAGATAGAGCTTAGCTTAGAGTCTTCTTAGCTTAGAGTCTTAGTCTTAGCTTAGAGTAAGATTAGAGCTTCTTTCTTCTCTCTTCTTTCTTCCTTCTTCTGTCTTCTGTCTTCCTCAGGAGTCTCGGCCTAACTCTGACCAGTCATTACTTCTTCTATCTGGTTTCTCTTCTGTAACCGCTCTGCCTACGTTCTGGCCGCTCTGATTCTTCTGACCGACCGAGTGACTGCCCAGCTGACTGAATTCTCCGTTCTCCTAACTCGGACCGCTTTCACCCGGTTATATACCTTCAGCTTTGCAGGTGCCTACAGGTGCGTCACATACATATCAGGTGGAACCCATGGCTTCCAGCTAGCTGCAACAGCCCTTCCTAATTAGGGCTCCTTCAGACAGGTTTGCACCACTGCACCTGGCTAAGACATGAAATTCTGATTCCAGCATTTAAGAATAACGTTCTATCAGCACGCAGCTCTGCCCTTTCGTCTACGTATCATCTGTGTGCAGCTGCCTTCAGGGTTCCCCAGTGCTGGGTGGCCATGACAGAGGCTCCCCACAAGATTTACGAGCTGGCCCTTCACAGCAAGTCTTCCAGCCCTGCCTTTGGGTGGTCAGTCCTGAGCCAGGCTGGAGCTGGGGAACCTGCTCCGACCAACCAGAGAGCCACAGCCACACATGGCTTGAGCACCTGGAACACAGGTGGTCCCAAATGAGAGGGGTTCGAAGTGTAGAAGCCTCATGTGCCCCGTGGTAGGAAAAACAGCAAGATATGTGATGAACGCCTATTAAAATAACATTTTGGATGTGTGAGGTTCACTAAAATCTATTCTTAAAACTAATTCCAGGGGAGCCGGGCGCGGTGACGCACACCTGTAATCCCAGCACTTGGGAGGCTGAGGCAGGAGGATCGCGAGTTCAAATCTAGCCTCGGCAATGGTGAGGCACTTAGCAACTCAGTGAGACCCTGTCTCTAATAAGACACAAAAAAGGCTGGGGATGTGGCCCAGTGGTCGAGTGCCCCTGAGTTCAATCCCTGATACCAAAAAAAAAACTAATTCTAGGGGCTAGAGTTGTGGCTCAGTGGTAGAGCGCTTGCCTGGCATGTGTGAGGCCCTGGGTTTGATCCTCAGCACTGCATATAAATAAATAAATGAATAAATAAAAGATCCATTGACAGCTAAAAAATTTTTTTAAAAATCAAAAAAACTAATTCCACCAGTTTCCTTTTTATTTTTAATGTGGCTACTAGAACATTTAAAACCATCGACCCGGCTCCCATTTAACTCTGGTTGCGTGGATCTGGGGAGGTGTGCTGAAGGGACTTGAGAGGCCTCTGGCTCAGCCTCCCTGGTTCCAGAGGAGGAACCTGCAGCCGGGTGGTGCACCAGCAATGCTCCCAGGCCAGGGCCTGGGCCTGCGCTTCCCCTGTCTCCCAGACCTCTCCTCTCCAGCTCTCTCCCCTCTGGCACTTGGGTCTAAAGACCCACATCTGTGCTTGAACCCCACCCACTGCTTTTTTGTCCCTGGGCCTTGGGCAAGTTAGGACACATCCACAAGGCCTGTCTCTTCATCTGGGACACTAACAGTGCGTCCCCACAGGGCTCTGCTGTTAAATCAGATCATGCTGGTAAAGCTTGTGGCCTGTGGCCTTGTGCCTTCGCTGCTCTGAGGACTGGTGGATGGCCCGGAGCTGGGCTTGGCTGAGGCATGGTTATGTTTTGCAACATGGGGTTTAAGTGAACTTTGCTGTGTGCGTGGGGGTGGCGGGGGGGGGGGGGGGGGGGCAGGTAGCCAGGGCGGGACGGAATCCAGACAAGGGGAAGTTCCCGGGCAGCAGAAGGGCTGGGCTCAGACCGGGGCAGAGCCGGTGCTATCCCCACCTCCACTGAGGCAGGAAGGAAGGACAGATGAGTGGGTGTGGACGGGGCAGTTTGAGGTTTGCCAGCAGAAAAGCCAAGCTTTTCACACTGGATTGCAACAATCCTTCCATTTCCTGTCACCTCTGGGACTCTGTTCTGTCCCCAGCAGACTTACACACAGACTTACAGACACAAGCACACACCCTGAGCCACACCCAGTCGCACACGCACATGAGCGCACGCACGCTCCCACGCTTGGTCTCCCTCTCTCAGCTCTCTGCAGTGCTGTAACCGGAGCTCACAGGCTCAGAGCTGGACTCCAGCTCAGACCCCAGCCTCATTTATGAAGAAAGTGGCACCGATCACAGCCACCTCATTCACGTTTTGCGTGGCCTATGGCAGGTCACAGGTGGCAATGGCAGAGATGAGCATGTGGTCCGTGAAGCCTGTTACTGTCCGGCCCTTTCCAGCACAAGCGTGCCAATGACCCCTATTCTAGGTTCTTGCTGTGCAAAACCGTGGACCGGCAGGCAGCACTGAGGTCACCTGGGGGACTGCTGGACTTGGAGTCTTAGGATCCACTCAAGACCTGCGAGTCAAAACCCACTTTTTAGCCAGATCCCCAGAGCTGGTGTCGATCCAGGTGAGTGGTGGCTAGGGAGATTGACCACCTGGTCTTACTCAGGAGGAGACTCTGAGGGTTTAATCCAGATGTGTCCCAGGTGGCCCGATGAGGAGGAGGAAGCAGTGTGCTGGAAGGATCGGGCGCCCTCCCTGCTCACCTAGGGTGTTCGCGATGCCGGTCTTCACGTTGTCAGTGCAGATGTGGCTGATCCGGTTCTCGTGTTCTGGCTTGGCCAACACCACAATGCGGATGTTCCACAGTGTGTGGATGGCCACCTGGAGGGAGGACAGCATTGCAACACTTGGCCAAGGTGTCGTGTTTGAACCCAGAACACAGGGAATGGCCCAGCCCTGGCTCCGGGGCTGGCGTGCCCTGTCTGTACCCACTAGCCTTGGGGGCACTCCTCACGATGCCCCACCATGAGGGAAAGCATCTTAAGGTGACACCTGGGACTGAGAACATTTCCACGATTATCTCCTCCGAGCAGGGGCTGGGAAGGAGGAGGACTCAGTGATTTTCAGCAATAGCCACTGACCCCATCAATCTGATGGGGCACATCTCTGTGGCTAAAGAAGTGGGGGCTCAACGGAAGGGGAGAGCTGGTAGGTCAAGCCTACTGTGGCCTCAGATGCTCTCAGGGAGCAAAGCCCACTGTCCTGGAGTGCCACTGGGGTGTGGCCAAGTGCTCACCGTTTTAAAAGTCATGCTGGTGACCTCTTGCAGGGAGTGTCTGAGTATCTCCAGCCACTCCTTCTCTCCCAGGGGGTCCTCCTGGGTGCCTATCACGTAGATGTCATGAGGGATGTAGTCGGCTGAGTCATCCCGCGTCTTTCCCTGCCCCTTGGAGAGAAACCAGGACGTGATCTTCTTGGGAGGGGGGGCGTTACCTTCAACAGCAAAACCCAACACCAAGTGAGTTGAAGGCACACCAGATCAACGGCAGCAAGGGGATCAAAACAGCAGAAGAATCATGGGGGGCTTAGGGGGTGGGCCATATCATCAGAACCATTCCAGCAAATGCTTTTGATGAAAAACTAAGCACCAACATCACCCAGGAGCCAGTCAGGAGTCAGAGCTCTTTACGCATCAGGACCTGGTCCTGTCCCTCGGGGATTTACATTCTCCTGGTGAATCTGCCAAGTGAGCTGAGGTGTTTAGGTTGGGGGCTCCTAGTGTCCTCCAAAAGAGAGGTCTCAGTCGAGAGCTGAGATGAACAGGTGTCACCAGAGGAACAGGGAGAGCAAGCAGGCCCCTCCATTCCCATTTCCAAAAAGGAGATGAAAGCCCAGCGCGGTGCCACATGCCTGTCATCCCAGTGACTTGGGAGGTTGAGGCAGGACGACCGCAAGTTCAAAGTCAGCCTCAACCATTTAGCAAAGCCCTAAGTAACTTAGAACCTGTCTCAAAATAAAAAATAAAGAAAGAAAAGAAAAGAAAAATGAGATGAAGCAGCTCCATCAAGAACAAGGAAAGCCAGGCACGGTGGCGCACGCCTGTAATCCCAGCGGCTCAGGAGGCTGAGGCAGGAGGATTGTGAGTTCAAAGCCAGCCTCAGCAAAAGCGAGGTGCTAAGCAACTCAGTGAGGCCCTGTCTCTAAATTACAAAATAGGGCTTGGGGTGTGGCTCAGTGGTCAGGTGCCCCTGAGTTCAATCCCCAGTACCAAAAAAAAAAAGAACAAGGAAAGGTCTACCTCTCCTAATGATGCCCTTGGAGGATGAGTGAACATTTTTCCTTTCCACAGAGAGATAGGCTTCTTGGCTTACAAGGACCAAGATGCCAAGAAGTGAGATAACAATCGTGGCTGAATTCTGCTTCCTGGGGGCTCCCAGCTGGTGCATGAGTGCTGGGCTGGTGGGTCACCCTACAGGGACACTGCCATCCTTCCAGTGTGCAATGGGACACCGTGACCATGTCCAACCAAAATAAATCTCTGCTGATAGAAGGAAAAACGGAAAGGCCCCGGGCCACATTCATGAACCCCCGGGCGATGCAGAGAACCAGGTGGACAATAAGAGAGTGACATGGACAGGAAGGTATGTGGGGCCCCGGGGCCCTGGCCAGGTCTCTCCTTCAGCACTGCTGTGACCCCAGAACATGTGGGCTTGACCTGGCAAGCTCAGGGGTCAAAAGTCACAGAGAGGGCTGATGTCCTGCAGACCTGCGGTCAGGAGCCCACGGTGGGCACTGAGACCCAGGATCTTCCACCTCCCTCCCGGGAACCCAGCCCTTCCCCACTGCCCTCACAATTCCAAGCGGCCTCCGCGTTTCTAAGTGGTGCTCGGGCCTTCCTCCAGGACTCTGGCCCAGGGACTGGAGTGGCCTGGCTCTGCCCAGGACAGAGGCAGATGAATGGGAGGTTTTTAGAATAAGCAGGCACCATGCAACAGCTATTGATCTGAGATTCAGATTTAATTGGACATCTCCTACATACTAATTTATTTCTAGCTGAGTACTTGTGCCAAAACACTTATAGAAAATTTTTATAACATATACTTAGTGTATCAATGTATCCTAGTATATGTAGTATGCATATTTATAGTTGGCATATGTTTAACTTACATATTAGTATTTAATATATATGTAGCATATATTTGTGTTTATATGTTTATTTCTAGCCAAACACTTATACTAAAAGTTTATTTGTTGTTCCTATGAAATTCAAATTTAACTGGGTATCTCTCTATCTTTCTATTCATCCACCTGTCTACCTATCTACCTACCTGTTTGTCTACCCACCTACCTACCTACCTATTGATTTCTGTCTGGATAATTCAGGAATGGACTTCCTCTTCCCAGGCTTGGGTCCCCTTGGCAACCTGCCAAACGCTGGCAGGGTGTCCCATAGGCCCCTCTTTCCCTAAAGCCTTCCAATTTGGAAGCCGCCCACCCTGGCCACTCCTGGGGTGCAGTCACCCAGAGCTCCTTTTTCTTGCTCCCCCCTCAGGTAAGGAGTAGAATTCCTCAGAAAGGAGACTGGGCTGGCGCAGGAAGGCAGGAGAGATGGGTGTCCCTCAACCTCCCTTGGGGATTTTGAGGCAGGAAAGCAAAACCCAAGGAGAGGTGACAGGAGGGAGGGGCACAGAGACCCACCCATGTTCCAGGTGCCGATGAAGATGGTGATCATGTCGGGCTCCGGCTGCTCCGAGTGCTTGTTCTTCATCTGCTGCAGGAGCTGGCAGAAGCCTTCTCTCTTCTGGGGACGGAAGGGCAGACAGACTGAGCAAGGCCTCTGCCTCCCTGCACATCGTACTTGGCAAAAGGACTCAGCCTCAAGAAAACTGAGGGGAGCCTAAGTCAGTCTGCACTTGCAGAATGGCAACTTGGAAATACGCATCCAAAGTCAAGCTTCCTGGCTTCTCTGACCAGCCATTCCACTGGGAGGATGCGACTCTAAAGAAATTCTGGAACTGCACAAAGATCCAACCCTCTTGTGGCTCTGCAGCACATGTTGCAAACCAGAGAAGCTCAGAAACAACCTTCATGTCCAATCATGGGGGATTTGTGAATAATTGTACATTGGTTCATCCCTAAGCTAGAATCCGGTCAAGTTTTGAAATTATGGTGCAGAAGTACTTAACCAACAAGGAGAGATGCTACAATCTGCAGCTACATATGGAAAGCTACTTGACGCAAACCAGTATAGATTGCATCCCTGTATTTTTTTTTTTTAAACAGGTTTATGGTTGAACCAAAACATCCAAGGTCAGCTAGTGGTGTAGGGATGTTTTTGCTTTAAACTTTGGCTTGTTTGTGTCTGCTACTTTTTCACCAATGAGAATAGATTGTGTATGTAATAAAAGAAAAAAAATCAAGAAAAGAGGCTGTCTTAGCTGTCTAATTCTTTTCACTTATTTTTCCCGGGTCTACCGTAAGCACAAGACAGACTCACCCTCCCTTAGGTTGCAATCAATAGGGTGGCTGACTTTAAATGAGAGTATACACAATTTCCAGTTGTCCCACGACATGACTGATGTTTGCTTGCTTCAGATCTACAAAGCCAGCAATTTTATGTGATTCAGCTTCATAATTGCAAATCTCCATAAGTCCCCTCTGAAGACACCAGCTCACAAGGATGCAATAATGATGGCTGTCTTTATTAGAGACCTGCCTTTAGCTGGGATGGCTCAAGAGTCCATGTCTCAACTCTTCTGAGCTTGCAACAGTGGGGCAGAACGGACTGGTGTTTGGACCTACACCCCTGTGCCCAGAACACTGTCCATCCAGGCAGTCTTTCCGTCTCTCACCACTGGCTTGTGCACCCTATTTTTCAATGTAGTTGCTGGCTGATCCTACCTGACCTGCTGTGGCATGTGGGCCATCCAGCACCTCTGTGTTGGGTGTCCTTACTGCTCTATGACCCAACTGCCTCGTCTGAGCTAGACAGAGGGGAATGAACAGGGAGGCCTTGATGGTCTCAGCTGATGGAGACTTCTAAGGTAAATGCTCAGGTGGCAGAGAAGCCCGCCTCTGGCTGCAGAGGGGCCTGCCCTGGGCTTCCCACTGGCCCACACAGCACCTCTTCCTCCAGGAGCCAGTCTTGGCAGGAGCATCTTACTTCCCCTGAGTGGGGCAAAGTGCAGAAACAGATTTTCCAGAGGGAGCACTAGTTAGAACTCAGATTTAAATCTAGGTCCTCCAAAGGGCTCTCAAGTCCAGCCCAGAGAAGCTAAAAGCCTCCCACCAGGCTCAGGGCTGGGCAAGGAACAGGTGATACAGGAGGTGCCTGATGGGAGGCAGCCTGGCAAGGTTGCACACGAGCTCCTGGGGCAGCCAGCGTGTGGCTGCACACGTCCTGGCTGACACAGAACAGTCCTCGGCTTCCCCAGGTGTGAAGTGGGTTGCTGAGAAGTGAGCTGATGGTACACACTCGCCGGCCCATTACCATCTTCAATAGACAGGGGTCCCCTCACCCTCCCCTCGGTCCTTCTTGAAGGTTTGCCGTCACTTACTTTGGAGTCAGCAAAGACATATTCCTTCCGCAGGATCTTCTCCTTCTCTGTTTCCACCAAAATCACCAACTTGTTCAGGAATTTCTGGGACTTGATGAGCTGCAGGACTTTAGAAAAATGGAAGTTAACTTACTTGTTCATCCACACATTCAGCCAATATGTCCAAGTGTCCACCATATCCAGACACCTGACCACCAACTCCTCTGACCTTCCTGTCCACAGGCTGAGCCTGTGTCTGGTCTCCAGATCCTGCTGCTCCGAGATGTTGTCCCTTCCAGATTCCCTTTCTCCTTCCTTCTTTTGCTTTTAATTTACATATAAAATTTACTTTTTAATTTTTCTTTATAGTGGGGATCGAACCCAGGGACACTTTGCCACTCAACCACGTCCCCAGCCCCTTTTATTTTTTATTTTGAGACAGGGCCTAAGTTGCTTAAGGCCTCCCTAAGTTGCTGAAGTTGGTCTTGCAATCTCGATCCTCCTGCCTCAGCCTCCAGAGCCACTGGGATTACAGGTGTGTGCCACTGTGCCCGGCTCTTTCCTTCCTTCTTTTGAGGTGCTGGGGAATCAAACCCAGGCCCTAAGCAGGCGCTCCACCACTGAGCCACACCCCCAGCCCCCTGCCTGGTGTTCTCACTGGTCCTAACTCCCCCAAGCCTGTAACTCTTTTCCTGTGACCAAGCTCTTTCATCTTTCATCCTTTGTCCTTGGGAAAGGTTCCCAGAGCCTCTCTGGATGCCATCTCTAAGCCTGATGGCGGAGCTCAGGGCCAACACCTGCGTCATCCAGCAATCTGCAGAGCTCTGTCTCACTGGATCTTGGTTCTTGGATCCTAAGTCTTGGTTTACACCTTCCTTTTGGTCGAGTAATGTCCCTACTCCCTTTCCAAGAAAGGAAGAAAGGGCAACTAATACATTTTTTTTTTTGGTGGTACCAGGGATTGAACTCAGGGGCACTTGACCACTGGGCCACATCCCCAGCCCTTTTTTGTATTTTATTTAGAGACAGGGTCTCACTGAGTTGCTAAGTGCTTCGCCATTGCTGAGACTGGCTTTGAACTTGCGATCCTCCTGCCTCGGCCTCCCAAAGTGCTGGGATTACAGGCGTGCACCACCGCGCCCGGTTCAACTAATACATTTTTGAGTCCTCCTGTTTCTGCAAACTCTACCCTCCCACTTAACCGACTCCAAATTTGAAACAGTTCTTGACTCTGGAGACCTTGCTCCAACACCTCCAGTTTGCACCGTCACCAAGGAGAAACAGTGCTGTTCTGATTCACTTATGGGCAGAAAAGAGGTGGCGCCACGGGCCTGCGACTGCTGTCCTTGAGCTTGCTTGCGAGGGTGGCCTTTAGTTGGAGTCTGGACCTCAGACGTCAGGAGGGATCCTGCCATTCCCAGGACGGGCGAGGGGCTGGCTGTGCCTCTGCTGTTTAGATAAACAATATGGCTTACGCAGGGTACCCGCTTTCCTTCTGGGAGTCTGGATTGGGGTGCCTGCCAGGCGGAGGGTGCCTCCACGACCAGCCCCAGTTATAAACCCCGGTGCTGAGCATCTAAAGAGCGTCCTGGTGGACTTTCCCGTGTGCTCTCTCAGCTGACGCCAGGAGCCGCGTCCTGGTCCCCTCCAGCCCTCGCCCCGAGCATTTACCAAGGCAGAGCTGTGAGTGCGCTCCCTCAACGAGCGGCCTCCCGACTTCTCGCGTGGAACCTGGGAGTGATCTGAGGAGCCCGACAGTCTGTGTTGCACCTTACGCTCTGAAATCTGTAGGTTCTCCCTGTGGGCCTGGCGCTGTGAGACCTGCCATTGTGCTGAGCACTCAGGCCACTGCAACCTGGGAACTCAAGTTCAGGTCCAAGACATTTCCTGGAGCTCTTCCTCCCGGGCTTCCTTTTAAGCATTTTCGCCTCTGCTATTTTACAACACTTTGCCCTTTTGTTCCACTTTCAGGCAGTTTCCTTAGGTTTATTTTCCCACCCTTCCATCGAGTTTTATTTTATTTTCTAAAGTTTTGTTATGATGTTTCACTTCCCCAGAGCTGTGCTTCTTTCATTCTCCCCTCCTCCTCCTTTCATTTTTATATTGTTCTCCTGCTGTTCCCTTTTTTAGATAGCATTCTAAATTCTTTTAAATCTGCATAATTTGTTTCTTCCAAGAGTTTTCGTCTTTCTATTTATTTTTGTTTTGGGGGTCCCACTGTCTTTTTTTTTTTTTTTAGTTATTTATTTGCTTTAGTTGTACACAATGCAATGCATTTATGTTTACGAGGTGCTGAGGATCGAACCCAGGCCACACACGTGCTAGGCAAGCGCTCTACCGCTGAGCCACAACCCCAGCCCCCACTGTTTTTTATTTGAGGCTTCCCTCCATTATTGCAAGATCAGAAGGTTTAAGACAGTGATAAATGGCTAGGTACGGTGACACATGTCTATAACCCCAGCAGCCCGGGAGTCTTGAGATAGGAGGATGGCAAGTTCAAAGCCAGCCTCAGCAAAAGTGAGGTGCTAAGCAACTCAGTGAGACCCTGTCTCTAAGTAAAATACAATAAAAGGCTGGGAGTGTGGCTCAGTGGTTGAGTGCCCCTGAGCTCAATCCCCAACATCCCCCCATAAAAAAAAAAAAGACAGTGATAAATGGAGACACGGAATCTTAAGCCATCCCCAGCTAAAGGCAGGTTTCTAACAAAGACAGCCATCATTATATCTTTGTGAGCTGGTGTCTTCAGAGGGGACTTACGGAGATTTGCAATTATGAAGCTGAATCACATAAAATTGCTGGCTTTGTAGATCTGAAGCAAGCAAACATCAGTCATGTCGTGGGACAACTGGAAATTGTGTATACTTTCACTTAAAGTCAGCTGCCCTATTGATTGCAACGTAAGGGAGGGTGAGTCTGCCTTGTGCTCACGGTGGACCCGGAAAAAATAAGTGAAAAGAACTGACATCCCTCCTGTGCTCTTTTTTTTTTTTTTTCCCCCTCCTGTGATTTTTTCTTTTTAATTATTTTCTTTCATTACATAAACAATCTATTATCATTGGTGAAAACACAAACATCCCTACACCACCAGCTGACCTTGGACTAGACCTTTCTATACTTAAACCACAGGTTGTGGCATCTCTGCTTACCAATCGGGTACTTCTGCAGCACAGTTTTAAACCCTTTATGGAATTCTAGCTTATAGATTATCCAAAATACAACTATTCAAGAACGCCCCATGATTGGGCATAAAGGTTGCTCTGTGACCCTTGACAGGCTGGGTTGTACCAGTGATGTGGGGTCCTTCGAGCAGGGCGTCTCCACTGCGCGGTCTGAAGGGCTAATTTATGGAAAAACACTTGATGGCAGCACTTTCATCTTTGCCCCAGGGCTGGTCACATTTCCCAGAAAAGATGCTTCTGACCTCCTGCCTGGGCTCACTGCATCATTCAGGAAAGAAGGCGGAGCTCTTAGCGCTCGGAAAGCCACTGTCACGATCATCAGTATTCCTCTGTTTTCAGTAGGGTCTCTTACCCTCATCAGGTCCAGTGGCACCAGGTCCAGTGGCTCCTGGTCCTTTACCTCTTCTGGAGAGGAAATACCCCGTCTTCTGACAAACAAGTCGGGGAAGCTCTGGCTGTGTGCAGTGGAGACAGCTGGTGGCTGTAGCTCTCTAATGGATTTCCATCGGATGCTTCACCCCACTTCCAGGGCCCCCAGTGCTCTCGTTCCCAGCCCGTTGGTGGGCCACGGGATGAGCCACGGCGTCTCCATTCCTCCCACCACGTGCTTAGTGTTGAGTTTTCCAGTTCTCTAAGTTGGCTGCCGTTCTCTGTCTGCTTCCCCCTTGTGAAGAGTTCCTTGTTCTCATCCCTCTCCCCTTCCCTTTGTGCCTGGGTATTGGCTTCTGGAAGGGAAATGACCGTAGTGGACGCATCCTCCATAGCTAGGAGGGTCACCAGACGGAAACTGTGGATGACGTGTGTGCTCTGTGCTCAGGAATCCCGTGGGCCTTGCCAGCGGCAGGAGGAAATGTCCAGTGGCACGATTCCCACCACTGCGATCGGATGCCCTGCAGTTTTCTGAATGGGCTACTCCGAGGTGGCGTCTCCTTCCCTCTGAATTGCTGGTTTTCTTTAACATCTGTTTCCAGGACTCTGTGGCTGCGGCCAGGGTGTGACAACCTGCTTGATGGGGATTCTTTTTTTTTTTTTTAAATATTTATTTATTTACTTTAGTTGTACACAATGCAATGCATTTATGTTTATGTGGTGCTGAGGATCGAACCCGGGCTGCGCACGTGCAAGGCGAGCACTCTGCCACTGAGCCACAACCCCAGCCCTTGATGGGGATTCTTATTTCACCAGGGTCAGTAAGCGGCTCACTCTCCCCACACGGGGTTAGTAAAGCCAGCTCTTCTCCGCTCCTCTTTCCCTGGCCCCGCCGCGCCAAAAGTTCTAGTCATTCTTCTTTCAAAACAGACTGTTTACCTCTCCTCATTTCAAGCCACCACCTCCTGCCTGACTACTGTCATGGCCTCTTAAATGGTCTTTCCGTCTCCACTCTTCCTTCCTCCTCACAACTGATGCTCAACACAGCAGCCAGACACTTTTTTTTTTTTTTTTTTTTTTTTTGGTACCAGGGATAGAACTCAGGGGCACTCGACCACTGGGCCACATCCCCAGCCCTTTTTTGTATTTTATTAGAGACAGGGTCTCACTGAGTTACTAAGTGCCTCGCCATTGCTGAGGCTGGCTTTGAACTCACGATCCTCCTGCCTCAGCCTCCCAAAGTGCTGGGATTACAGGCATGCGCCACCGCGCCCGGCTCAGACACGTTTTAAAGCGGGATCATGGCATCCTCTGCTTAAAACCTGATGACCAGCCAGGTGCAGTGGCGCACGCCTGCAATCCCAGCGGCTGGGGAGGCTGAGACAGGAGGATTGAGTTCAAAACCAACCTGAGCAAAAGCAAGGCGCTAAGCAACTCAGTGAGACCCTGTCTCTAAATAAAATACAAAATAGGGCTGGGGATGTGGCTTAGTGGTTGACTGCTCCTGAGTTCAATCCCTGGTACCCCCCCCAAAACAACAACAACAGCAGCAGCAGCAGCAGCAAAACACCTAGTGGCAGCTCAGTGCTTAGCAAGCCATACCAGCTGGGCCCGCCTAGCCTTGGCCTCCTTTGTGCTTGGGCAGCCAGCCTTCCCTGCCAACCTTGCTCCCACCTGGAAACTCTGCCTGGCCTCCTTCTCTGCACGATCATCAACTTCCCCACACTCAGATCTCAGCCCGTGACACATGGAGAGAGGCTTTTCCTAACCATTGTGATATCTTCCTATTTAAATTCCCAGCCTGGAGCTACGGCTCTGCACACGTTCCTGGTTCACAGGCACATGTCTGTGTGTTTGTATTCTCCTTTACTCCTCCTGCTGAATGCAACCTCCCTGACGGCCAGGACCCCATCTGGCACCCATACCTGGCATGTTGCAGGTGCTCAGAAAGTGAATGCATTACAATTGTGTCATGGAGCAAGAGTCTCTTCCTATGTTTAAAGACCAAAATGCCAGAGCTATTATTGTACATGGTGACCCAATCCTGCAGCCACAGAGCTCCTGCAGGCAGGCGACTTTTCATGCTAACAGCCAAACTTGGAAACTGCGAGTCAGGCTCTGGCTAAAGATAGGCCTCACCCACTCATCCCACAGCCCCTCTGCAGGAAGCCCTGTTTTGCAGAGTTGAACACGGAGGCTCAGGAGTCAGGCTGCTTTCTCAAGATCGCAGTATGACCAAGTCCTGGCTCTGGGACGAGCACGCAACTTACCAGAGGCCTCAGCCGTGGGGAACACTGCCTCTCAGCTATGAAGAGGCTGCCTAAATGCAGGGCCATGGGCGCTGCGTGACTTCACCTGGTCTGGAAGATGGCTGCTCATGGTGTATTGGCTCAATACGCACTTGCTGGGAGATTCATTCCCGCAGTGACCGCTACTCTGTGCTCTGCTTGGTTCTGGGCTGAGGGGATTTAGCGATGAACAAGAGACCCACACCCTAGCCTGGTGGAGCCCACGTTTGAGGGGAGCTGGGACATATGGGGAATGTGGCGAGTCCCTCCAGCAAGTGGTGACTCTGAGCATGCAGGCCAGGCCAGGGGAGTAAGGTAAAGACCTCGCCCTCCTTGGCAGGGGGTGGGGTGGAAGTGGGTGGGCGGGCTGAGAACAGGTGGTTGTCTTCTGACGTGACAGGTGTCATGACAGAGCTGCTACAGCTCCATCAACCTGGTGGGGGGAGACAGGAGCCGGGTGTGTGCCGCCAAGGCAGGACTGGCAGGCGCTGGGTATCGATGCTGCTTTTTCCTTCCCACCCCCTCCCCATTACTTAATCCTCCTGCCCCAGCGCTGGGGAATCCAACCCCAGGGCCTCAGGCATGCCAGGCAAGCCTTCTACCACTGAGCTACGTCCCCAGCCCTGCTTAATTACTTTTCAAATTGACAGACAAAATGACAGGTACCTGTCAGATACCACATGGTGTTCCCAGCGCATATACAGGGTGGAACGGGCAAACCTAGAGCATCAGCATGTTCGTCTCTCTCATACTTGCCATTATTCTGAGAACACTTTTTTTTGGGGGGGGGGGTACTGGGGATCGAACCCAGAGGTGCTTTACCACTGAGCCACACCCCCAGCTCTTTTTGGGACAGTCTCACTAATTGCTGAGGCTGGCCTTGAACTTGCAAACCCCATGCCTCAGCCTCCAAGTCACTGGAGTGCAGGTGTGTGCCAAAGCCTCCAGCTACGAGAACACCTAACACCTCCTCCCTCAGCACGTTCCAAGGGTCCAACATACTGTCCTCAGCTGGAGTCACCTGCTCACAACAGATCTCCTGAGCTTACTCTTCTAGGAAAGAGGGAAGCGCCACTCTAACCTGACGGCTTTCCACCCACCCTCGTGCTCAAGCCGCCAGTAACTCTTGGCTCATCACGTCCAAGTTGGCACCACACAGAGTGGCCCTGCCCTGATGCCAGGGGGGCTCAGTTCTGCATGTATATGACAGTTTGTCACCCAGTGCACGGGGACTTTCTTTCCTGTTTTACCCCCACCCCATACACACATGCACACACACTGCTCTGTTCTGCCTTCCTCACAGCTGCATTGGAAGGGTTAGTGGAACGGTGACAGTGGTGACAATGACCAATTATACTGAGCAGCCCCAGACACCAGGCCCCACGTGCTTCAGTGACCCCCTCATGCCTCAAGGCAGCCCTCCAGGATAAAACCACCCTCTCATTTGACAGAGAAATAACTGAGGCCCAGAGAGGGCACTGTCCCAGGTCACAAGCAGGTGACTGGGAATCTCGCCTGGGCTTCCCACACCCCACGTGCTATTGAGGGGGCCCAGGACCCACTACTTCAAAATACGACACCTTGACATGTGGGATGCTTTAAGGAAAGGAACCCAAGACACAACAGGTGCAGAAAGGACTCTCTGGCCTTCCCTGAAGCAGGTCACAGGATCCTCAAGTGACAGGCGCCCTTCCCACACCTGGAGGCAGGGACACACAGGGGAATCTGAAGGCACAGGCCTGGCTCAGCTCCTCCAGGGCCTCCCCTGGCTCCCACAGTTGCTCCACCACATTCCTCCACACTCCACCTGCCTAAATACACCAAGCTCCTGAGAGGCCCCAGGGACAAAGGGAGGGCCCGTTTTCCACTGTCGTCCCCAGAGCCCCCTTCCCCTGCAGCGGCACTAAGGCAGTAATGAGGTCCAGCCCTCCTGTCCTAGATCCACGTTTTCCAGAGCCTTCCTGTGCCTTTGAGACAACATCAAAACCCGTTTCCGTGGCCCCCAGGCTGTCATCCCAAATTCTCTGCCTCTGAGCACCCCAGGCTGGCCTCGAACTTGTGATCCTCCTGCCTCAGCCTCCCAGCAGCATCACAGGTGAGCCCACCACTCCAGGCTCCCCGGCCCTTTCTGCTCTTCCTCAAGGCCCTGCTTGTGCTGCTGTGTCTACACAGGCCGTTCCCCTCTGAGACCCTCCCCTCAGGCCCCTGTGCGACCTCCCGGCTCCCTGCCCTGTCGGCCCTCTGCAGCTCCTCCACCTTCCTAGCTGACTCCTACCCCGTTGTGCTCTTGTTTCTTTGCGACGCTCATCAGTAGCTGACGGTGTATTGATATGTTTGTTTATTTATTGGCCACTCGTGCACCAGACTAGAAGTTCCCCATGGGCAGGGCTCCTAGCGGTCCCACTGGCCGCCCTCAACCCCTGGTGTCCTTCCTGCCTGCAGTGGTTTCTCCACAAGCATTTGTCATGGGAAGAGTTCCCATTTTATGGGTGAGTTTACCGGATGGTGTAAAACACAAAAACCTAAAACAGCTCCAGGGCCAAGACAGTAGTGGGCTCAGAGGGCCACCCAGGTGCTGGGCTCTGTCCTGTGATACTTAGGTCATCTTTCTCATGCCCATTTTACAGACGAGGAAACCGAGACCCAGAGTAGTGGGCCAAGGTCTCACAGCTGCTAAGGCAGCTTGGAGGTGACATGCCCAAGGTCACACAGCTGCTAAGTGGCAAGCTGGGAAGTGAATTCACACAGTTTGGTTCCAACGTCCAGGTACTTCAGGGACACTCAACTGTGCTATGCTAAGATGACACCTGGGAGCCCACAGCTCCACTATCTGTGCAGGGCCTGTAGGAGGCACAATGAGGTGACAGGGTGGGTCAGACAGGCCTGTTCGCCGGGAAGAGAAGACAGAGTCATACACATAGATGCGTAGACACCACTGCCACAGCCACAAGACAGTCACTAGGCAGGACATGCCAAGTAAGGGGTGAGGTCTTTCCCCAGGGTTCAGAGGGAGAGGCCAGTGCATGCTGGGGAGAGAAATGAGGGGAGGGAAGGAATTCCAGGGGCCGGGCGAGGTGCTGTGGGACCCTGGACAGTGACCACCTGTAAAGGACTTGCTCTCCAAGGCTGCTACTGCTGGGTCACCTACTGCAGGTCACCCGTCAAAGCCCCAACAGACCCAGAGCGAGACAAGCACGAGGGTCTTACTTTTCTTGTGGCTATAGAACTTGTCCTCAGAACCATCCTTGGACTTCTTGATGATCAGTTTCCCAGACTCCACGTCGACTTTGAGCTGCATTTTCTGAGAGATCCCCAGAGACTCCGACTTCACCTTCGCAGGAAGAGATGTGGGTTGTTGATTTTCTGGATGGGCTTGGGTGACGCCAACCCATGAGTCTCCATGGCTGGGCAACCCTGGGTCAGCATCCCCAGGGGGCCATCTCCCTCGCCCCAGCCTGCATGTGCACACCCCACTGCATCCCCTGAGGATCGCCCCAATTCGGGGGCCAGGCCACGGTGTCCCTGTTCTTCCAACAGGCTCAGTGAGGAAACGGATGAACCGTTGCAAAGTGGCTCGTTCCCTTCGTCTCCTTTGCCACCGACTTCCAGGAAGGACTTTAGTGAGAAACTCCTGGCCCTGTTAAAACCACTAGCTGTACAGTCACTGATAATAACTAGAAGAAAGGACAGTGGCCTAGCCAACCCAGAAAATGGAACTCTGTCGTTTGCAGGATATTTTCAGGACCAGAGAGGACTCTGGGGTGGGGAGCAGGGGTGTCTCTCACTGTGTTTCTGGATGCGGGGGTCAGGCTGGCTGGATACACCAGAACCACTGGGGATCACTGAAGAAAAAACACATGTCTGGACCGAGCCTGGAGGTTCAGACCCAGCCCCTCTCAGGGGTTTCATGGCAATTGTTTTGTTTTGGTTTTTAACTACCCACGGGCCGCGGGGGACACTATTTTGCATGTTCCATGTAGCTCTGTCCTCCCATTTTGAGGACAAAGTTTATAGCACCCTGGGCCACTGAGGAGCTTGTCCCTGGCAGCCTCCCCACGGAGGGGACTTCACTGGTATTTATAGGCCCCAATTCTCACGTTTAACCAGCTCCCCAGAGGCAGTTCCACGGACTGCCATTCTCCATGATTAGGTCCCTTATCCTTCCACAGCCCAAGCCAAAGGCACTCTTTTCCCAGGGACCATCATGATCCCCAAAGCGTGAATTTCAAGGCCAAGCTCCACCGTCACGGCCACTTACCTCAAAGGTGACTGGAGGGATAAGGGAACGCCGGTGGGTGGACTCGGGACCCTCATGCAGCAAGGCCTTGACCTGTGGGCAGCAGCAATGGGGCAGAGTCAGAGGGGACACAGAGCCTGCAACCTGGGCGTGCTCTGTCCAAACAGGGGACCCCCCCTCCAAGAAGCCACGAGAACTGCAGGACCCCCGGCATTACCTTGTCTTCAATGGAGGACAGCAGACTTGTCAGTTGGCTGAGCTTGGCCACCATGTTGACGGGACTGGCCTCCCCAGGCACCTGGGACGCGAGGACGAGAACAAACACAGGTCTGTTTGACCATGTGAGCGATCACCAGGAAGACAGCGTCTGAGCACCGCCTCGCGCCCTTGCTCCACCTGGCTCCAGCTCCCAGCAACCCGCAGTACCACCATCCTCACCCCCTCTGCGCTGGGGACACTGGGATACCGACCAGCATCTCAAAATCCTCAAGGCCGAAAAACAGACCTTCACTGCTCTGCTCTCTGTCTGCCGCTCCTGGAGCTGGTCACCCCCAGCTCAGTTGCCTCAAGCTCCAGGGCCATCTTGGATCTTCACCCCCCTCCCTCCCACATCTCCCGCACTATTGAGCCTGCTCTGCTCCCCAAATACACCCACCCGCCACTGAAAACCTGAGACCAGCTGCTTCCCCCCGCAGGGACAGCACTGTCCACTCCCCTGCCCTCAGAGGCTCTGGGCTCCAGCACCCCAGCCAGGGCCACTCTGATCCTCACTGCTGATCTGCCTAAAGTGACACTTTCTCTCTCTCTCTCTCTCTTTTTTTTTTTTTTTTTTTGGTACTGGGGATTGAACTCAGGGGCGCTCGACCACTGGGCCACATCCCCAGCCCTTTTTTGTATTTTATTAGAGACAGGGTCTCACTGAGTTGCTAAGTGCCTCGCCATTGCTGAGGTTGGCTTTGAACTCGTGATCCTCCTGCCTCAGCCTCCCAAAGTGCTGGGATTACAGGCGTGCGCTACCCGCACCTGGCTCACCTATTTTGTATTTCACTTTTAGAGGCAGTGTCTCACTGAGTTGCTTAGCGCCACCGCACTTGGCTCACCTATTTTGTATTTCATTTTTTTAAATTATTTTTTATTCTAAGATGTTATAAATGACAGCAGAATACATTACATTTCATATTACACATATACAGAGCACTTTTTTACAAATCTCTAGTTGTATGCAAAGTATATTCACACCATTCGTGACTTCATATATGCATTTAGGGTAATGATATCCATCTCATTCTACCATCTTCTTTTTTTTTTTTCCCCTTCACCCTTTTGCCCCCTCCCTTCCCCTCCTTCCCCATTGGCCATTCTAGTATTCCTCTAATCCTCCTATGCTCCCCATCCCAACCCGACTGTGAATTGGCCTCCTTATATCAGAGAAAATTTTGTATTTCATTTTTAGAGGCAGTGTCTCACTGAGTTGCTTAGCGCCTTGCATTTGCTGAGGCTGGCTTTGAACTTGCGATCCTCCTGCCTCAGCCTCCCCAGCTGCTGGGATTACAGGCTTGCGCCACTGTGCCTGGCTAAGAGTGACACTTTCTAAGTACTCTCAAGGGTCTTGGGTTTCACCTGAAAAGAGGACTTCCTTATCATCCAGGTCTCAGACCCACTGGGAGATCGTCCCTGTCCCCTCCAGCTAGGACAGCCACCAGGTCATTGCCATCAATGAAGTTATCTCCTCCATTCATGACCTCACGGTGTGCTTCCCCTGCTAGAACATAGGCTCCAAGAGAATTGAGACCAAGGACACCATGACCAGTGCTGCAGCCTGGGTGCTAGGAACAGGGTCTGACCAGTGGAGAGGCTCAGAAGAGTTGTTTGGTGAACAGAAAGGCCCAGAGAGCTCAAGTTACTATCTATCGTCACATAGCTAATAAAACACAGGGCAGGACTTGTACCCTGTCTGCCTGGCACCAAGTCCATGCCATCACGCACTTATTCACAGAACAAGCACTTATCAAGTATCCATTCTGAGCTTGACAGGCTGCCAGGAGCTTGAGACGTACTGTTAGTAGGAAGAGATCCCTGCCCTGCAGGAGGGTGAGGAAATCAGACGCATGTCTAACTTGAACTCCAAGCAGAATGGAGAGAGTGATTTCCCTTCACCTCCCTCCCCGCTCAGTGGATCAGCCTGGCTATGTTTGCTTTTGACCTCAGTTTTCGACCCACCTACCTGAGCACACCACTCCTACCATCGCCATCATCGCTGCAGCCTCTACCCCACTTTGGTATGACAATGTGCTCTCTCTGCGGTGCCTACTCAGCTCTGTCTTGCCCTGTGATACACTCTGTCTGGTTTAAGGCTGCCACCAGATAATGCGTAGATGCAGGTACCTGCTCTTGATTTCCCAATCTCTACAACCATGAGCCAGAACAAACCTCAATTCTTTATAAGTCACTTGGCCTCAGGTAGTTTGGTATAGCAACAGAAAATGGACCAAGACACACCCCCACCACCTCCACCAGTCCCATCAGCATCATTACCTCCCTCAGTCACCTCACCACCATCATCAGGGCTGTTAACACGTGTCAGTGTTTTCTCTGATACTTTTTAAGAAAGCTCATCGTTTGTCTATAGCATTAATGAGGGAAGTGATTGAAAGGAGTGAATCTAGATGCAGGCAAGGACCAACAGAAAGACTCCCTGTTGGCTAAGAGACACTGGTCAGTAGGTGGGACAGTCCTGTAACCCCTCCTTTTGGGGTTGTTTTTCTCATAAATTACTAACAGCGTGGATTCAAACCTCCTCGTTTCCCTGTGTGGACACTTGAGATTCTCTGCTTTCTACCCTGGACAGTTGCTGTGTAGCTTTAGGCTGGTGTCTCCCCTCTTTGGATCTGTGACTTTGGGGGAGATCTGGCAGAATCTTACAGAGCACAAAGATGTTAAGACACAGAGGGGAGGGAGTTCATCCTTGGGACAGAGGTGTTAGGTAAGTGCTGCAGCTTTCCTGATAACGATGATCATGTGATGAATTCTTACAACAAGCATGTTTTAAGCCCTGGGGGAACAGAGACGGGGTGTGTTTGCAGGTGTGTTTGCAGCTAGCACACACGGGGCTTGAACGTGGGTTCAGCACTGTGGCTCTCAGGTGCATTTTACCCCTCAAGGGACATGTGGCAACATCAGGAAACATTTCCAGGCATCACAACTGGGGAGGTTAGTGGCATTTAGTAGGTAGAGGCAAGCACCCAGGGCAGTCCCCACAACAAAGAACTACCCAGGTCGAAATGCCACTCATGTTCGGGCTGAGGGCACAACTCACAGTTGTCACAGTGTCAGTGGGTGGGCTGGCCTGGGTGTCACCTGTGGGTTACACAGTCAGCCCAGTTATTCTTCTTTGTTTCTTAACCGCACTTTTCTTTCTTTTCTCTCTCTCTCTCTCTGACTGGGGACTGACCCTCAGGGTGCTTTACCACTGCACTACATCTCCAGCCCTTTTTATTTTTTTATTTTGAGACAGGGTCTCACTAAGTTGCTGAAGGCCTTGCTAAGTTGCTGAGGTTGGCCTCGAATGTGCAATCCTCTCGCCTCAGCCTCCTGAGTCCCAGGATTACAGGCATGCCACATCCACCTTAGTTGCACTTTTGCGTTCTGGGCAGGGTAGACCCAGGTCTCTCTGCCCTCAGGCACATCACCATTTTGACTGCGTTGCTTTAGGAGCCTCCCAGCAGCCCTTGAAAAGATTCCCTGCAGGGGTGTGGGTGCCACCAGGGACTGGGGTGTTGCCTGCCTTCCTAAGGCTAAGGGCTTGGGTGGCAAGGGTCTATCCTGTTCAGATGCCAGACTCACTGGCATCCTCACCCCTTACTCAGGCATGCACTGTAGGACACCCCCCCCCAAGCCCACAGGCCAGGGGTTAAAGGGCCCAAAGGGGTGAGTCTTCTTGACGGGACGTGTCTTCCTTCTCTATGCAGGCAGCCTCTCAGAACGCCCTCCTGACTGTGAATTCTGAAGGTACACCAAGGGCAACATTCTCTGCTTTCCTTTAACCCAGTAAGTCCCGAGTTTTCAATCCTGCAAATACTTCAACAAATTTGACACAGTGCATTAAAGTAGGGTGGAAATCATAATCTAGAGCTTATATAGTCTCTAAATTTTTTCATATATATTTTTTCAAATGCTATAGTCATTCGCCTGTTTTCTCAACAGAACAGACCTCTAAAAACATGCTAATTGTTGCAAAGGTACCATGAGTGGTATATTTGTTGCTCTAATTAAGTTTCTATAGGTGTTCCCCATCTGGGACCATAAATGAAACCCAGGGTCTCATGGGGGGAGACCACCCCCTTCCTGTCACTGCTCTGCTCCACCTCCAAATGCAAACACGCTGTCCTCTAAGGGGCAGGCCCTCACCCTGACATCTCTGGAGGCCTGTCTCCTAATCCACTTCAAGGACTTGGGTGTACATTCTTCCCCTCAAACTAAGTTCGAACGTCTAGCTAGGCCCGTTTCGTCTAGATTTGTTTTTGCTTTCTTAGAAATTAACCCATCATTCACTTCAAAGAAATACATTTAAATGTGTGGTTTTTTCCTGGTGAATTTTTTCAGTTGTATAAATAGAACACAAATACATTTTCTCTGTTTAGAAAAAAAAAAAAAAAAATTCTGTGGGAGACCAAAATAGGCCACCTCAAAATATTCTTCTTTGGCATATTTCAAGATGGCTATTCACAGAAACTGCAGACACAGGAATAGCTCTGAAAAGCTGTCTTTTTTGTAAAAGAAATTTGCAACCATCTCCACCGGTAGTCAAACGGAGGCTCTGGGCGGCCTCGCCATCTGCTGTCTAGATCTAGGAAAGGCCGTGTGACCACCTCACCAAAGAAGGCTTTGGTGCAGCCTTCATCTGTTCTTTCTTTGTTCTCTTTTCTTTTTGAGATGGGGTCTCACTTTGTTGGTCAGGCTAGCCCCCAAGTCCGGGGCTTAAGTGATCCTCCCACCTCAGCCTCCAGTGTAGCCACCACACCCGGTTCACCCTGTCCAAGAGACTTAACTGTTTAGGAACAGTGGCTTCCCCTTGAGAATTTCCTCCCTCCCCTAGTGAATGACCCACCACCACTGGCCACACTCCAAGCCCCTGCTGCTTTCCGTAGCCTCACAGTGGTATAAAAACGTCAATCATCTGTGTCTTCTCTGAGTCGCACATTCTGTGAAGCTCCCACATGTACAACCATCATAAATGTCCTATTGGTCCTGTCAATCTGGCCACTCTCAGTTTGTCCCAGAGACTCAACGATGGAAACTTCAGAAAAGAAGGAAAATTTCAACTCCCCCTACAGCTCAAGCAAGCAACGACAAAAGTCGCCCAGGGCCCGCCCCCTTCTCTCCAATCCCACCCCACGTCCTGGTGATCAGAGTGGCCCTTTAGGTTTAAGTCCTTCTGGTTTGCTTTCCGTGGGCTGATACCACAGTGCACACGTTGTCCCGCCATTTGCCTTTTCCACCCAACAGGTATGGCTGGAGATCTGCCTACAGCGGTGCCTACCCCTGAGAATGCTGTGCCTTACTTTATTTCACCATCTCTCTACATTTATGTGGCTTCCTATATTTTTGCTTTGAGAGACAAAGCTACAGTGCACACCTTTGTCACTACCGCTCAGCCCGTGAGCCTTAAGATGGCTGCCTACACATGGCGCTGCTTAAACCGTGCAGTTAAAATTTGCACATGAATGGGCTTTCAGAAAACCCAGTCCACTCCTGCCAGTAGAGGGATGAGCCCAGTGAGCAATTGTGAGCCTCCCGCTGGGCCATGCATGGGGCCCTGACTCAACAATCTCCTTTAGCAATCAACTCTTTGCCTGATAAAGGGAGATCACACTTTGAGTGCAGTTTCAGGAGGTTGGAAATCCTTCCGTGTATACATTGCCTAGTCCCCATCCGCCTTCCATGAAGCCTTGTATATAGCTTTTCCACATCTAAATACCTGGGTTGTTCTTACTTATTTGTTGGTCTTTCTTCCTTCCTTTCTTTCTTTCTCTCTCTCTCTCTCTCTCTCTCTCTCTCTCTCTTTCTTTTTTAATCATGCTAACCCTTTGTCCCTAATAGTTGTAGCAAATATTTTCCCTCAAGATACTGTTTCTGTTTTTATAACTTTGATGAGGACACCTTTTTTTCCCCCCTACAGATTTATGCTTAATGCCGGGAGCGGTGGCGCACGCCTGTAATCCCAGCACTTGGGAGGCTGAGGCAGGAGGATTGCGAGTTCAAAGCCAGCCTCAGCAATGGCGAGGCACTTAGCAACTCAGTAAGACCCTGTCTCTAAATATATACAACAAAGGGCTGGGGATGTGGCCCAGTGGTCGAGTGCCCCTGAGTTCAATCCCTGGTACCACAAAAAACAAACAAACAAAAAACCCCTCAGATTTATGCTTAATGGACAACTTGGCCTTGGGGAGAGATGTTTTCATCTTGCTTCTCCCGAAGCAAGGATCAAGAATTGGGGCACCTCTTATCTTTCTTTTCAGTTTCAGATGAGCAAGGGTGGGTTGCTTGCTTCCTTATTCAGTGCTAAATAAGCAGTTCAGCTGATGGGTACCTAATTTGAAATCCTTATTCTTCAAATCAAAATTTGGCATGAGAAATGCCTTTTGGGAAGGGGCAGGATGCGGGGGTCTCCCCTCCCCCTCAATGTACATCTTTGCTCAGCAGAAATGGGGTGGTCGGTGCTCTCCTCTCCTTCTGAGCCCTTGCAACATTGGCGAGCTCATCCCCCTCCTTGGTCTTCTTAATTGCCTCTTTCCACCCCAAGACCCTTTACCTGAGGACGAGAACGGAGGCCAGGGGAGAGCTGTTGGTCAAACAACTTCTGCAGAGATTCCAGGGATGGGAGAGTCCGGACAACTTCCCTGGAGGCCAGGGGAGGGGGTGAAAAACGGGGATTAGTGGGGACCGAGAAGATGCATCCAAGACAGCTCAGGCTCTAGCTGGAGACACTGTCCCACTCGGCCTGGCAAAGGCAGGTAATCCTTCCCCCAAGGACAAGCCCGGGCAAAGATCAATCCGCCTGCCAGTGCCGCCCATCCGACCCGACCCCCAGCCTTTCCCACTCCGCATCAAACTGGAGTCCAGATGTGGAGAGGCGAGTTTACCTCGGTTTTGTCTTAGTCACGTGAGGCTAGAAAACTCCAGTGCAGACTCACAAACTACTTTGAAATCAAGTCGGAATCCATGGTTCCCAACCTAAGTACTTATAGGACACACACACACACACACACCCTGTTAAACATGCAAATTTCTGGGCTCCTAGCTGGTTTGGTCCGCAATCTGCATTTTAAATACAAGGGCTCCCTGGTGCTGGGGACTGGTGGATTCTGATGCAAATCCCTTTCCAGCAGCTTCGAGGGAGCCCAGAGGGATTTTTCCATTGTCAAATCCAGAGACAAATCTAATACTAGGACTTTATCTTTTCTTTGTTCCCTTCCCATCTCTTTCTATTGTTTTCACGTTTCAAGCATGGTGAGCAGACAATTTTGAGTTTGATTTTTCACTTCTTTCATCAAAAACTGTTCATGTTTGTACATGTTTAACATCCTAATGGTTTCAAAATAGTCTATCAAGTAAATGTGCCAAAATCAGTTGTTAGATATTTGGGTTACTCTGAGATCTTTGCTATTATAAATAAAGGCTGCTCTGAACAGCTTTGTTCATATAACTTTTCTGTTCTTATTTCCAATTACAGAATTAGAAGAATCAGGGCTCCTGGCTCCTGGTCAGTTTCCGCCAAGCCCTTGAGTGAAGGTCTCAAGCTCTGTTCAGACCTGCTTGGCCAATATCACCTCTGCATTCTTTTTTTTTTTTTTTTTTTTTTACTGCTTTTTTCTCTTTCTCCTTTTTAATGTGTCTGACATTGTACTTTAATATTAATGAATATAGCATGCCAAGCCCCGGGTTGGATCCCCAGCATTACAAAAAGAATAGACTTGCATACCTTTTATTTCTAATGCCTCTAAGTATTTTTCTGGTTGATTTCTACTACATTTCTCTTTACATAAACTGTTTATCTAGGTCTAGGGCTGTAGTTCAGTGGCAGAGTCTCTGCTTGCCTAGCATGTGTGGGGCACTGGGTTCAATCTTTTTTTTTTTTTAAACATATTTATTTACGTTAGTTGTACACAATGCAATGCATTTATGTTTACATGGTGCTGAGGATCGAACCCGGGCCGCGCACGTGCGAGGCGAGTGCTCTGCCGCTGAGCCACAACCCCAGCCCGGGTTCAATCTTTAGCATTGCATAAAAATAAACAAATAAAATAATAAAGACATGCTGTCCATACACAACTACCCCCCCAAAAATTAAAACAAAACAAAACAAACAAACAAACAAACAAAAAACCTTTATCTCCTTTGGCAATTTTTTTGTTAAGAATTTTGTTAGTATTTTTATATATTGCTGTAAGATTTACATATGGCTTTGCTTTTTAATTTAATCTGTATTGTACTTATCCCTGTTATTATGTTATTTTCATCCTAGATCGTATGGATTTCATTGTAAAGTTATATGTAATTTTTTATTCTAATTTGCATCTTTTCCTTGGTAATTTTTTTGCCCAAAGTGGTAGAGTGCCCCTGAGTTCAATCCCTGGTACCCTGCCCCCTCAAAAAAAAGATTGTTATATGAGTTTTGTGTGTGTTGTGTATGTTTAATTTCTTGCTATGTCTAGAATTTTATTTTTTGATGTGCAGGGAAACAGTCCACCACATCACTATTCAGTTTGACTCAAAGTGCCATTTTTTTCATAGTCCTTTTGGGTTAGTCTATTGTATGAGCTCTTCTTAAATACGGTAGGATTTGTTTCCAGTCTCCATAATTCCTTCAAATAGATCCTGAGCTCCCTGTGTGTGCTGGGCAAAATTGCATTTGAATATTTGTAACATCCTTTTGTTACAATATTTGTTTCAGGGATGGTGTTTTATTTTACTGACTTTGATGGTTTTTGCTTTTGGTTTGTGTTTGTTTGATTGAACCCAGGGGTGCCTAACCACTGGGTCCTTTTAATTTTTTCTTTTGAGACAGGGTCTTGCTAAGTTGCAGAGGCTGGCCTTGAACTTGAAATCCTTCTATCTTAGCTTCCTGAGTTGCTGAGATTCCTGGTGTGCACCACCAAGCCCAGCCTATTTTACTGACTTTGAAATGGTTATCCTAGGGCTGAATGCAGCTCAATAGTATAGCACTTTGCTACCGTTCTACCATGCACAGGCCCTGGGTTCCGTCCCCAGCACCACCAAAGAAGAAAAAAGAAAAAGGGGAAGAAGAAAATGAAGGCCAGGACTCCTTTAGGGACACAGGATGGAGGGGAGGTGTGCCAGGGAGAAGCGGAGCAGCAGGGGTCTGGTTTCCATCACCCCTTCCCCAGGGCCTCGATTCCTCCTCAGACACAGTGGTACTGTTTAAAATGATCATTTCATCAAAGAATCCTGGGCTAAAACATTTTTCTAAAGCTCTACTTCAGAACATGTTTTGACATTATCTAGATCTCTTTCTCCTTTTTCAAAACACTATCCAGAAAGCGCAAATAACACACAAACTGAATCTTTGGGATGTTCTAAGAATAATGCTGTTTTCCTTGTATTTCTAACTGCTTTGAAATTTGGAGAAATCGGAATGGCTCCCAGATACATGGGACAGTGTCCTTTGGGGTCAGAATGATCAATGACACGCAGGGACTTGAACAGGAATGGCACAGATGGAACTTTTGACCAGACAGCAATGGAAATGAAATCGGGCCAAGGAAAGCAAATACACAGGAGTAAGGCTTGAACTGGGGCATCTGACCTTGGGGAGAACGGAGAGGGCACTGAGGGAGGGAAGGTCACAGGAAGAGGCCAGCTTTTCACCTCATAGCTGAGGTGGGGGAAGACCCTGGGGACTTCTGTGGTCTACTCCGGGATCTGGGTCTCCAGGGCCAATCTGAGTCGGAACAGGAGGGTGAGAGAAGGTGATTTCCTTATGCCACCAGATGGAAGACAGGAACAGCTGCGGGTCTGGTCCCCAGAGCTTCTCCACTCTGTGGTCCCTGTGGTGGACCCCGTCGGTCTCAGGAAGACTTAAGGACTGACCTTGTCCTACAGAAGGATTTGTCCAGGGAAGTGATTGCAGGCTAGTCCCAGAAAGCTTGTGGGGCCTCTGGGAAGGAACTCAGCCCCCTGCAAGCCTTTCCGGACCCCCAGAGAGACAGCTGGCTCCCCCCTTGTCTCTGTGAGTTGATTAATTTCCCCCAGATTCCTATTCAATTTCAGTGACGACCCCAGAACTTACGAATGCTTCATTATTCCCTTTGTTTTCCTTCTCTGAATTTTTTATTTTATTTTATTTTATTTTTTGTCTCTTCTTCTTATCTTGCTTTAGCAAAAATCTGTCACACAGTATTAAATAATCAGGTGAGAAACAGCGGAAACAGCATCTCCTTTTCTTTTGTTCAGGTGTTTAATGGCATCATTTAATGGTTCCCTGTCAAGTGTAATCGGTTTTGCATTGACACAAGTTGCTTTCTTAAAGAAGTGCCCTTCTAGTTCCTTTCTTTCTTTCTTTCTTTTTTTAAACGAGTTTTTAAAACGAGAAATGAATTTAAAATGTTAGCTATTGGGACATCTATGCACATGCTTCCTTCAGATTTTAGTCTACTGCGAACCCCAGTGTTTTCTGCACGTCCCTGGTCTTGCTGCGCATGGTCACCCAGGTCTGGGCTCAGAGGAGGCCCTCGACACGACACGTGTGTGTTGAGTGAATGTATGAACATGCCTGTTCTATCAAAGAGTTTGAACGTTCTGGGCTTAGAATGTCATGGAATTTTGTCTGCAGGGATGCCCGTGGGGGAGGGGAAGCACAATTTTGTTGTTACCTAAGTTTTTTTTTTTTTTTTTCTTTTTTTTTTTTTTGTACCAGTGACTGAACCCCGGGGCACTTCACCCCTGAGCCACATCCCCAGTCCTTTTTCTTATTTTAATTTAGAGACAGAGTCTTGCTAAATTGCTTAGGGCCTTGCTAAATTGCTTAGGGCCTTGCTAAATTGCTGACGCTGGCTTTGAACTTGTGATCCTCCAGCCTCAGCCTCCCAAAGTTGATGGGATTATAGGTGTATGCCAGAGCAACCAGCTTAATTTACTTTTTTTTTTTTTTTTTTTTTGGTACTGGGGGTTGAGCTGGAGATGCTGAAGGAAACTCTTGGTGCTGCCACAATGCCCCAGAGAGGTGGGCAGGTGGGGGAGGCTGCCGTCCCCACAGTGCTACCTGGGAAAGTCCAGGTAGCAACGCACTGCCGGGGAAAGGTGCTGATGTCCCCAAGGATTTGGGGGAGGCCTACTAGATACTTAAAACTGTATTTACTCCTCCTCATGGACCCAGATCTGCTTTGGATCTCTGCCAAAGCAGAAATAAAAGCTTGTTATCAGCTATTACAAAGCATGTTTTTTTAAAAAAAGAAAGTGCCATTTAGATGCATTTCTGCAGGTGATGATGATTTATAAACGCAGCATCAAATGGAACACAATCTGCCATGGAAATGTATAAAAATGATGGTTCCATTTGGCTGCGGAATGACATTTGTTGAAGGCCAGTTAGTTGAAATGCAGCTTGACTGGCCGATTTGATGACTGCTCAATTTGTCAAAGAAATCATTTTTCAAATGTACCAAATACACGATTGTGCTTTTAGGAGCTGAACTTGGTTACGGATGATGGAAGAGTCTTTTCTGTACAACAATTAAGCTACGATTGATATGGCAACAGAGGAACTAACAAGAGAATCTTGAAACTACTGTATGTGTAATAAAAGAGCACAATCCAGGAATGCTCAGCAATCCAGGAATACTCCTCCATAGGAATGGCAATTTTCCCAATGGAAATGCTGACCTTTCATTTGTGACAGGTTTGTTTTGGCTTCTTGTGACTGTGTGTGTGTGTGTGTACCAGGGATTGAACTCAGGGGCACTCAACCACTGAGCCAAATCCCCAGCCCTATTTTGTACTTAATTTAGAGACGGGGTCTCACTGAATTGCTTAGCACCTCACTGTTGTTGAGGCTGGCTTTGAACTCGTGATCCTCCTGCCTCAGCCTCCTGGGCCGCTGTGATTATAGGTGTGCGCCACCACGCCCGACTTCCCCTACCCTTTTCATATTAGAGTCAGGGTTTTCCTACATGCTGAGGCTGGCCTTGAGCTTTTCATCCTCCTACTTCAGGCCCCCCGGGTTGTTAGGGTGCCTGGCCTGCCCCACCACAGTCAGCCTCCTAGAGACTTCTTTTTTTTTTTTTGTACTGGGATTGAACTCAGGGACACTCGACCACTGGGCCACATCCTCAGCCCTTTTTTGTACTTTATTAGAGACAGGGTCTCACTGAGTTGCTAAGTGCCTCGCCATTGGTGAGGCCGGCTTTGAACTTGTGATCCTCCTAAAGACTTCTTACAGCCTCAGGAATGTTATTCCAACCCCACCCCCTGAGCTTTAAGCTTTTAAACTATTAAAGAATAGTTTTTTTTAAAAAAAATATTTATTTATTTGCTTTAGTTGTACACAGTGCATTTTATTTTATGTGGTGCTGGGGATCGAACCCAGAGCCGCGCACGTGCCAGATGAGCGCTCTACCGCTGAGCCACAACCCCAGCCCCTAAAGAATAGTTTTAAACTATTAAAGAATAGCTCTAATTCCTCTGGGGGTCTGAAGTAGGAGGATGAAAAGCTCTAATTCCTCTGATGACATATCAGCCTTAGTTTTCCACTTCTAGCAATTAAAAAGTGATTAAACTTGAAGTTCAGTTTAAGGTTAATGAAATAAAAAATGTAAAATCAAGAGAATCTTTACAAAATCAGAATTTCTACCATTGGCTGTTTAATGAATTCAATATCAGAAAATTGAACTTTTGGTAAATCAGTTCACTTTGAAAAACAGCCATCACTGGAAATCTTAGGCTATCACCACCAACCCAGAAGACAAACTGGTGCCCTTAGGTGCCTGTCAGTGTGCTGGGTGCTGTAGGAAGAATGGGAGCCAAAAGCTAAAGGCTGGATTCTGACCAAGTGACCTCTGTCTCTCCCCACTTCCCAGAGCTACTGACTTCAAATGAATGTGGTTTTTTTTTTTGTTGTTGTTGTTTGTTTTGCACTGGGGATTGAACCAAAGGATGCTTAACCCCTGAGCCACATCCCCAGTCCTTTTTATTTTTTAATTTGAGACAGGGAATCACTAAATTGCTTGGGGCCTCGCTAAATTGCTGAGGCTGGCCTCAAACCTCAGCCTCCTGAGTTGCTGGAATCACAGGTGCGCTCCACCATGCCCGGTCTCAAACAAACTTTAATTTAAAAACAAGACAGGCTGAGCTGCTGCTCAGTGGTGGAGCATTTGCTCAGGTTCCATCCCCAGCACCAGGAAACACACACACACACACACACACACACACACACACACACACAAACACACACGCTACAGCTCAGATTCTTCGAAAACAACCATAAAGCTCTATCTGCAGCTCAATTACTGTGAGGGCAGCAGGACCCGGGGACAGCCCCACCCCACAGGCTCCCCCAGGGGCATCTTCGGCTGTGATGCCCTCCACCCCTCCTACCCCAGGGCTGCCCTTACCCATAGAGCTCCTTGCAGAGCAGCGAGGTCAGTTTCTTCAGGTGGGGGAGGCTGCTGGAGCCCGTCTTCACAAAGTCAGAGTCCAGGGCCAGCTGAGTGCTCAGGTAATCTTGGATGGCTTTCAGATGCTCTTCGGGAAGCCTGAAGAGGAAAAAGCAAAATAGAAGCAGTCACGGCAAGGACTGCGATGAGCTGAGGCTCCTTGGTCCCAGCTGAGACATGGCTCTGGAGGAGAATGGGTGCAAACCTGTGCAAAGCCCCGTGGCCTCGCTGCAGGGGAGGCACAGGTAAGAGGAGGCAAAGGGTTCCAGCAAGAGTAGGATTCTCCCTTGGAGCTTGGGAAGTAGCTGTCCTTTAAGAAGACAGGCTGGGGCATATCCTGCAACTTCCCTGCCTCCTCTACCCACAGGGCAGGAATCAGAGGGCTGGAGGGCTGGCCACGGCCAGTGGCGTGGGCTTGCATGCCAACTCCAGGTGCACGGCAGAGGCTGCCTGGAGCAGCACACTGGAGAGCTTGGGGTCATCCCAGGCTCCTGCGGAAGTCTGAGTAATGACAGGGCTGGGAATGTAGGTGGCAGAAAGACTCTCCAGGTGTCCCGGCTTTGTCCTCCCTGGGAGGGTCCCAGTTTCTTCAGTTTAAAAAGTGAATGGGGGCTGGGCACAGTGGTGCACTCCTGTAATCCCACCACTTTGGGAGGCTGAGGCAGGAGGATCGCAAGTTCAAAGCCAACCTCAGCAATGACGAGGCACTTGGCAACTCAGTGAGACCCTGTCTCTAAATAAAATACAAAAAAGGGCTGGGGATGTGGCCCAGTGGTCGAGTGCCCCTGAGTTCAATCCCTGGTACCACACACACACACACACAAAAAAAAAAAAGTGGATGGAAGCTGGGCACAGTGATGCACTCCTGTAATCTCAGCAATTTGGGAGGCTGAGGCAGGAGGATCACAAATTCAAAGCCAGCCTCATTATTTAGGGATACCCTTTTGCAAAATAAAAAATAAAAAGGGCTGGGGATGGGGTTCAGTGGGAAAGCCCCTTTGGGTTCAATCTCTGGTTACCCCCTCCCACAAAAAAAGTGAATGGGCTGGGCACATTACTGGCTCATGCCAGTAATCCCAGAGACTGGGGAGGCTGAGGCAGGAGAGTGCTTTTTTTTTTTTTTTTTTTTTGGTACCAGGGATTGAACTCAGGGGCACTTGACCACTGGGCCACATCCCCAGCCCTTTTTTTTTTTTTTTTTTTTTTTTTTTTTTTTTTTTTTGTATTTTATTAGAAGCAGGGTCTCACTGAGTTACTAAGTGCTTCGCCATTGCTGAGGCTGGCTTTGAACTCGCGATCCTCCTGCCTCAGCCTCCCAAAGTGCTGGGATTACAGGCGTGCGCCACTGCGCCCGGCTTGAGGCAGGAGAATTGCAAATTTGGGGCCCGCCTCAGCAACTTAATGAGACCCTGTCTCAAAATTTAAAAAATAAAAATAAAAAGGTCTGGGGATGTAAGAAAAAGAAGACTTGGCATAAAGATGTAGACTATGCTTATCCAAGAAGGTTGATTTTGCTCGGAAATCTTGTAATAATTAACCTGTTACTTACGACCTAACTGATGAGATCCGATTGATTTGCACAAAAGACAGCCCAGGTGGTCTTGTAATTGAGAGTAACCTAAAGGCGGTCTTCCACGTTCAAAGGAACTTGGCAACCAAATAGATGAACTCTAAAGCAGATGCAGGCTCTGAGTTCTGTCCCTCTGTCCCTCCGTCCCTCCGTCCCTCTCCGTGATTCATTTGCTCTTTCCCATCTCCACTCCTGGTCATAGCACAGTTCCACGCTGTGAGTCAGCTGAGAAGCAAAGCTAGGAAGGGACCCCTTCCTTGCCCTGACCTGCTCTTCTGGTCCTGCAGTGAGACCCAGGGGACCTGGGCACACATTGCAAGTGTCCTGAAGGACCGTGGCTGAGCAGGTGCCCTCAGCCCGCTCCCCCATCCCAAGGCCTTGCTGATGGCTGGGCATCACGCCTGTCCTGCTCGGCCGGGCAGGACACTGCACCTGTGCAGCAAGCCCGTCAGTGGGACTGATGAGACATGAGTCAACAGGAGTGAGGGAGAGCTGAGGGCAATTTGGGGGTGTCCCTGAACTCCAAGGGGTTCACTGCATCTCGACAGGGGAGAAATAGAAACCCAAGGAAATGAGAAAACAGGGTCTCCATGGAACTTTTTTTTATTTTTTTTTTTGGTACTGGGGATTGAACTCAGGGGCACTCGACCACTGGACCACATCCCCAGCCCTTTTTTGTATTTTATTAGAGACAGGGTCTCACTGAGTTGCTAAGTGCCTCACCATTGCTGAGGCTGGCTTTGAACTCACGATCCTCCTGCCTCAGCCCCCCAAGTGCTGGGATTACAGATGTGCGCCACCGCGCCCAGCTTCCATGGAACTTTTAATAGCATCAGTTACTTAGACATATATATTGGGATAATCGTGACCAGTTATCAACCGATTAAAAACACTGACTATTCAGCTCTTTGGCAAATAGCAGAGGAACTCGAGGATCAGGCACCAAATGCCATCGTGTGGCCTAGAGAAGAGCCCACGGGTGTGTCCAGGAGGGAAGGAGGACAGCGGGCGTCTTGGCAGGCAGTGGCTGGTATTGTACACAAAGGTGCTTCCTTTGTGTTCTGCCAAATTGGAGGGCAGGGAGCAGCCCTGGCAGCCTCATTTGGAACTGGAGGTAGCTTTTCTCACAGAGAACAACAGCAACAAAATGCTTTTGAGTTATTAATTCATAGGAGAGATGGTATACCGACTTATTAATTCATCCAACGTACCCATGGGTGCCTGCTGTAGGCCAGGCCACGGGCTAGGCCCTGGGGACATCCGGGCCCCTTTGTGTAGCTGCCTCCCTGTTACCGCCCACTCCCCAGGCCTGTCTGAAGAAGAGGCAGAGCCCTGTGATGTGTAAGTGGATGACCCCTCTCAGGAGACACCACCTTCTCCTTTCCGGCTCCAGACCTGTAACTAGGTGGAAAGCCAACATTACCAGCCAGGGAGGGGAGGCGCGGGGCTCACTGTAGGAGAGCCTGCGGGAACTGGCCGGCAGGAGCTGGAGCAGTCCCTTGGAACCAGATGCTGTTCCCACCCTGGACCATACCACGGAGCAATGTCAGAGAGGTTGTACTTCATGCCTCCACCACAAAGGAAGGGGTGCTGGGGACAGCCTGCAGTGTCCACACCACACCTCATCTAGCGCTCTGACCCGTTCACGGGCGCCGTGGAAGGCAGTCAGCTCCATGTGCCCCAGAGCAGGAAGCAGTTGTCTTGCAGGTCCAGGCTGGGCACAGGCAGTGCCCGCTGGGCCCGCAGGACCCCCCACACCCCATGGTAGCAGAGGTATTTATGGTAAGAGAAGATGCCATGGTAGTTTCTGGAAGTCCTGTGGGGGACTCGGAGCACAGGCCTCAGAGTTCTGGGGTGTATCTGCGGTAGAGAAGCCACTCCTTCCACACCTGAGCCTGGGGAGTCAGGCATCTGGCCATCAGTACCCACACAGCCAGAGCTGCCCATGGGAGCTGGCTCCCTCAGGTCACTGTTGGGTGGACAGGCCAAGATGGCCGTGGGACCTCAGGGAGTGAGCGCAGGAGGCAGGCGACCCAGTCCCCCGTCAGGTCCGCGTCTGCTGCACCAGAGTCGTGCTAGGAGGTCATCTCATGCTATGAGCTCAGGACAGTCCTTCATGCCCAGCAAACCCGGTCTCAGATGAGGGGGAGCGGCGCCCAGGAGCTGGTGGTCTGGGAGCTGAGGAAGGTTTTCCAGGCAGAGAACAGCACCCTGAAGCCCTGTGGTGGGGCTGAGTTTGGCCGGCTGGTGACAAGAACAAGGAACACCTTCCATCTCCTTCCAGCCTCCTCCTCCCTGTGCTCCGGGGAGCAGGGATGACTGGGCACGTCAGGCTCTCTTGCCCCTGGTGTCCTGCTGGGTGGGCCTGGAAAGCACCCGTAGGAGGGAGAGAGGGCAAGAGGGACGAGGCAGGTGCCAGGTCTGGCCGCTCACGCCCTGGCATTTGGGATCACATGACGACACCCTGCTCTCCCCATGGCTTCCTGTGGCACTCTGTACACAGTCTCTGGACTGAACCCTCCTTGGAGCTCCCATTTGAATGGGCTCAGGAGCCTGCTGTGTCCTTTTAGGTGCAGAGGACTCACATCCTGGAACTCAGGGACAGGGTGGTCACAGGCTCTGGAAGAGCAGCGATCCTCAGCAGCCTGCATGGGAACGCAGGGCCCAGTCGGGGCTCCCTCAGCCAAGAGTGGCCACTCCTCCCACGTGTGGCCTGAGAGTCCCATTCAGCCCCTGGAGATGTCCGGCTACTTCAGCCAGACCCGAGGACTCAGTCTACAGCCTCAAGAGCAGCGAGCGCCGAGGCAGGGACCGACCGTCCTTGTGCCTGCATGTTCCCAACCCTGGGACACAACTTGTCTCCTTCTGGTCAGCCTGAGCCCCCGACTCACATACCCAGATCATGGCATCCCCTGTCCCTAGCTCTGGGTGCCCACCCCCTCTCCAGGCTCTTTTATGAACGTCACCACTTTGTCCTGTGCTCCCTAATGGGGCAGTGATTTTGTGGGGCCCTCCTGGGGCCACCTCTGTGTGGCATGAGAGCAGGGACAGTCACTCTGGGCTTCCTGGACCCTGGAGCGAACCTTCCTGAGACTCAGGGTGTGCTCTGTGAAAGGGGACAGTCCCTCTGCACCCGATTGTTGTGAGAATCCATGGGATAAGCAGATGTGCCTGCTGGGGTGACTGGCACCTGGGAAGTCCTTAAGAACGTGGGTGGTTGTGGGTCGCGAGGTGCCGTGTGCCCAGTGTGCCCAAAGAATAGCTGTGACCTCCTAACGATGCAAGTAACTTTGCATTCACCAAGGGAATGACTCAGGCTCTTTTGGCATGAAAACATGCCAAAACTCGGAAAGTAAGCAATGAGCTAGAAGATAGATTTTTTTCCCCTTGGGATGATGGAGAAAGGACTTATATTTAAGGTGGTCATAAAACTTGATGACAAAAACATTAAGAGCCTGATAGAAAAATAGGCAAAAACAAAAGAGCCTTGAGGGAGAAATAATCTTGTTTAAAAACATAAAAATTGGTTTTCAGCAGGCAAGGTGGCACACGCCTGTAATCCCAGCGGTTCAGGAGGCTGAAGGCAGGAGGATCGCAAGTTTAAAGCCAGCCTCAGCAAAAGCGAGGCACTAAGCAACTCAGTGAGACCCTGTCTCTAAATAAAACACAAAATAGGGCTGGGGGTCGGGCGTGGTGGCGCATGCCTGTAATCCCAGCACTTGGGAGGCCGAGGCAAGAGGATCGAGAGTTCAAAGCCAGCCTCAGCAATGGCGAGGCACTTAGCAACTCAGTGAGACCCTGTCTCTAATAAAATACAAGAAAGGGCTGGGGATGTGGCCCAGTGGCTGAGTGGCCCTGAGTTCAATCCCCAGTACCAAAAAAAAAAAAAAAAAAAAAATAGGGCTGGGGATGTGGCTCAGTGGTTGAGTGCCCCTGAGTTCAATCCCTGGCACCAGCCCCCGCCAAAAAAAAATTGGTTTTCAACCTTGCTATTAATGAACCATATGGAAATGCACACAGATGTGGATTGCAGGAGTGAGGTCATCATTCTGGGACTGGCATGCTCCCCAGAGTGCCCGCTGAGTGCTGGATGCTGGGCACCACAGCTGGCCTCCGAGGGGCCCTGCCAGGTGGGCACTCACCCGCTGGTGTCCATGCTCTGCAGCCGCTGGAACAGTGTCTCGGAGAGGCTTGGCCTGCTGACCTCAGCCGCTCTGGGGTTCTCAGCTGCTGGAGGAAGCTCCTTGGCTTCACAAGGCCCAGACAGAGGGATGTTTCTTGGTGGCAACTCGGGTGGAGACATGACGCTTTCTACACAAGAGATGTCATTGGTGAGGACGCTGTGCACGCAGACTGGCCCCCACGCCCCACCACAGCCCCGTGAGGTCCAGGCCACCAAGTACCAGGCCCCTGCCTGTACCCCCTGCTCTTCCGCCTCTTCACTTCCTCCAGACTCCCTCACCAGACAGAGCTTCCTGCAGCAGACCTGGCTTTCATGATCCCTGTGCCGGGCCTCATGCAGTTGTCTGTCCCACTGTGGAACTCAGCGAGCACCTGCCAGGGCCAGCTGGCCCCACCAGGTGCAGGGGGCAGGGTGGCCTGCAGGACTGCTGGCCGGGGACACACTAAGCCAGGCAGGTTAGCAGCACAGACCCTGTTTTCAAGGGCTGGGGCAAGTGCCTTGGACCAGGCAGAGGGCAGTCCCCAGAATGAGGCCAGAGCACAAGACAGGGACCCAGGGTGGGGAGGCAGTCAGGCCCCACCAACTACTCTTCCCTCTGCCCCGGGCCTTCTCTCTGCCCCTTCACTCTGCCCTCCCTCCTCTCTTCCCCCAGACCCTTGGAGATGCATTGAGAAAGTGACAAGGCCCCCTCACTCAAAGACCTGAAAAGCTAAAGAAATCACTTGGAGTTGGCCGGAGAGCTGAGACTCTTGCCCACCCTCTGTAGAATTTCCTTCCTGCAGGAACCACAGACACACAAAGGTCATTGAGCCCCCCAGGCCCAGGGCCCCCACTCACATGCCTTCCTACTCCTCATGGCCACCTCCACTCTCCAGCCACAGCACTGCAGGGGGACACTTTCCTTAACGGGTGGCACTTCATTTCCTGTCCCCCTCTGGAGTTCTGAAGGTGGCCGTGAGTCTGATTTGAGTACTGGGGACTGGCAGCGCCTTGAGAAGACCTGAGCCAAATGAGTCCCCTTGGGCTGGGGTGCACACTGCTCTTGGTCCCATCCACCAGTGGGTGGCCTCGACTGAGGAAGTGAAGCCAGGTCATGAGACTGGGCTTCTCCCCCGCCCCCACAGGAAGTGTATGGGGGTCTTTGTCCAGACAGTATCCTAGAGGGCCACGGCAAGCCAGGGTGGGTGGCCTGTGGGAAGTGAGATGGTGGCATATAGAGGGTCCTGCTGCAGGACAGCTTCCCAAAGGTCAAGGCCATGCTGTGGCCTTGGGACCCTGGGGATATTAGGGCACATGTGGCTAAGGCACAGCCCTGGTGGCCATGGACTCTGGCTACGCCACAGCTGGACCTTGCTTATCCCCAAAGGCACCTCTTCCTTGGACCAGGGAGGGGGAGAGGGACATGGCCTGCCCGTGTGCCATTCAGCCTCTGTGGAGCTGTGGTCCTTTAGGAAAGGCCTTTGCCTGGCCCTCGCTGTCCCTACCAAGGCCAGCAGGGTGGCTCTGCAGCCAATGAGCTGTGTACCCACAAACAGGAGGTCTCCAGGAGGTGGGAAGAAGACGGGGGTGGGGGTGACCACAAGCCAGCCCACAGGAGAAGGACAAAGAGGGTGGCCAGCTTGGAGGTGATGGCAGCTACCAGGGACAGGCAGGAGTCAGGCCAGGGATGTCGGCGATTCTGGTCTAATCGCTTCCTCTGGGAAAAGCCTTGACCGGCCGAGGGGCTCAGGTGGGGGTCTCCTGGTTTCTTTTTAGAAAGTGAACTTTGGGGAGGAGAGAAGCACGCCCCACAGGTGAGCTGCCTTCCTCAACAACTTCTCTGTGTGACTTGCCCTGTTGGTCTTTGTCCCTGCACTCTGCAGAAGGCAGCCCTGAGACTCACATGCTTTTAGGGACCATTTTTTGTTTTGTTTTGTTTTTCCAATAGGTTTTTAGGTGCTGCCCCCCTCCCCCACTTTTAATGATGTAAATAAATATCTTTATTATCCTTCCAGTTTGGTGAAAGGATCACCCTTCCTCATGGTGAAATTATAATGATGAAATGGTGGTAGCTACATTTATTGAGTGCTTGCTGTGTACCAGGCTCTGAACACTACATTCACTGACTCATTTGATCCCTGTGACACTCTGAGAGTTAGATGCAGTACTATTTTTACTGACTCTACATTTTTTTTCCTTTCTTTTTCTGCTAGAAATTTAACTTAGGGGCCCTCAATCACTGACCTACACCCCAAGCCCTTTCTTTCTTTTTTATTTTTTTAAAAATATTTATTTATTTGCTTTAGTTGTACACAATGCAATGTGTTTATGTTTACATGGTGCTGAGGATCGAACCCGGGCTGTGCACATGCTAGGCAAGCGCTCTACCGCTGAGCCACAACCCCAGTCCCCTTTCTTATTTTTAAAATTTGAGGCAGTGCCTCTCTGAGTTGCTGAGGCTGGCCTCAAACTTGTCATCCTCCTGCCTCAGCCCCCTGGGCCACTGTGGTTACAGGTGTGTGTGCACCATGCCTGGCCTTTGTATGGTGATTCAGAGAGGTTAAGTAACTTACCTAGGGTCATAAAGCTAATAAGCTGGGCAGCAGGAATTCCAGTCCATGCCTGCCTGACTCCGGAGCCCATGTCCTAAGTGTCCTTAGCCCCCAGGCCACACTCTCTCCTTCCAATGGCATATTCTAATCTACAGCCCTTGTGGGGCTTGGAGGGCAGAATCCCAAGGGTGCCTCCCAGCCTCTTGCCATCCCGCCCGCCCCTTCCTACCTGTGTCCTCCTCCTGGTCGTCCACGGCGTCCTCCTCCTCCAGGGGCACTGGGTACTGCAGGTGCGTCACCAGCCCCATGTTTTCCTTCCTGTAGAACTCGATGAGCTGGTCCAGCTTGGTGAAGAGTCTCATGGGGACGCCTTCCGAAGCCTGAGCCAGAACCCCCAAACAGAGGCACATTCTAAGGGACCAGAATGTCACCCAACCACAAAGGCCACCTGCAGCGGAGACCAGCGAGGCTGAGGGAGTGACCACGATCCAGAAAAAGCCTCAGACTCCCACGCCTACACCCGCACATCCTGTGACCTACGGCTCTCAAGGGCCCTTGCAAGTGCCTCCAAGGGCCCTGTTAGAGGGCTTGTCTCCTTTCAGTCTTAAGCTTTTATTTTAAAAAGCATTTTGCTATCCAAATAGTACATTTTCATTATGGCAAAATTAGAAAATACAGACTTTTTTAACAAAAGAAAAGTGCCTGTAATCCCACAAGCCTAAGAGATCTATTTTCAATAGTCTAGAATTTATTTTTCTAGAGCTTGTATGTGTGTGTGTGGGGGGGGGGGAGTTATTTTTGTTCATTCCCCCCACAAAGATAATTTAAAAAACAAATTTTTTTGAAATTTCTGTTTCTTTTGGGTGTTGAGGATTGAACTCAGGATGGTGTATGTACAAAACCCATGACTTACCACTGAACTACACCCCCAGCACCAAAGGTCTTTTTTTTTTTTTTTTTTAATTTGTAGATGGACACAATACCTTTATTTTATTTATTTATTTTTATGTGGTGCTGAGGATGAGGATTGAACCCGCTGAGGCCTCACACATGCCTAGGCAAGCGCTCTCACCACTAGAGCCACAACCCAACCCCAGTCCCCAAAGGTCATTTTTTTAAATTTATTTTTTAATGTTTTTGTGGTGCTGGGGATCAAACCCAGGGCCTTGCACATGCTAGACTAGTGCTCTACCCCTGAGTTATGTCCTCAGCCACAGGTGTGTATGTGTGTCTGTGTGTCTGTCCAAGTTGTACAGAGGACACATTTTCCTTCCACAGGAGAATGCTGCTGTCATTCGTGCTGGGCCAGAGTTCCACCACCATCTCCAGCTCTTTTTATTTATATTTATTTATTCTGATATTGGAGATTGAACCCAGAGGCACTTTACCTCTGAGCTCCATCCCCATTCCTTTTAAATTTTGTTTTGAGATAGGGTCTCACAAAGTTGCCCAGGCTGGCCTTGAACTTGCACCTCATGCCTCAGCCTCCTGAGTTGCTGGGATTCAGGTGTGGGCCACTGTGCCTGGCTTCAACAATGACTTTCATGTCCACTTTGGATTTGGAGGTCAGGGGTTCACTGCTTCCTTGGGGGCTGTGAGCCACCTTCTTGTAGAAAACGAGCCAATGGGAGAATAGATTTGGGTGGGAAAGTCCCCCCAGGTGGGTGAGGAGGCTGGATCTTAACCCACCCACCTCCAAGTCAGATCTCTACTGCGGCCAGCGTGGAGAGGCTGACTTGGGAGGCAGGGGCAGTGCTTTGGCCTGAAGGTCTTTAGGATTACAGGTGAGTGGGATCGACTCAGACATCCAGCATCACAACTGGGAAGCACTCAGACACCTCGCTGAGCCCTGTGTGGCAAAGTCCAAGTTGTACAGAGGACATATTTTCCTTCCACAGGAGAATGCTGCTGTCATTCGTCCTGGATTCGGGCCTTCATCCCGCAGTCCTGCCTCTCTCCGCCTCTCCTTGTCTCTGCTCTCTGTCTGGTTGTCCATCTGTCTCTCTCAAAATGTGCCTGCATGCACCTGTGCCCTGCACCCAGGTGTAAATCTGTGTATGAGGATGTGTGTGTGGGGGGGCATTACGTGACTATTCATGATTTATAGAGTTTAACAAAAGGGCTTAGTTACCCTTGTCAATAAATGCCCTCATTTTCACACAACCCTACTCTGAGTGATCTCTTCCAGTCACTGTTAAACTAGGAACGTCGAAGTTGCGGCTGCCTTTCTAAAAAGTAACTTCAAAACCAAACCCTGAGCCGAAAAACAAACATAATTTGACACGATGCCAGATCTATGCCCTCAATTCAGTTAAAACAGCCACGAGTAAGCGTCACCCTGTCAAAGCATGAACAGCTAAGGGTGGCACGCCATTAGGTGTGTGGAAAGGGATAGGAAGATACCAGAGAGGGCCCAGGAGGAAGGCCCCTGTGAGTCTGGGGACTGAGGCTGAGCTGGAGGAGGTACCAGGAGCATGCGTTTGAGAGAGCATGTGAGGTTTAGGAATTTAAGAGGCACCAGCAAAGACGATAGTTTACGTGCCCCTAAAAACCACAACTTAAACTATGCTACACTATTGATCGTAGACCTGTTCGATTTCAGAGATGGGAAACGTGAAAAGAAATAAAACAACTTTAAAATCGATGAGTGTGTTCTGTACTAACAGAGCAGAGGCCCTGGAGAGCCAGGAGGAGCTGGCAGCCAGCAGGGGGCGCCGAGTGATGTCGACCAGGAAGATTGGTGGGCAGAGCTGCCTCCAGGTAGACTGCGGGGTCTGCTGGGGAGGGAGGCCTTCCCCCACCTCCCATCACTCCCCGGAGGTGCTCTGGTTTGGGGGCCCCCACCCCCATTTCTGTGTTGGGAACGTAATCCCACACTCATACGTTAATGATATTTGAAGGTGGGAGATAATTAGAATTCAAAGTAGTCACGAGAATGAGGCTCCCGTGATGACATTAGTGGCTTTATAAGAAGAGGAAGCGAGACCTGAGGGAGCATGTTTGCTCAAACCCTGTGCCATATTATCATGCAGTAAATAAAACCCTCACCTGATGCCAGCCAGCATCTAGGCTTGGGTTCCCAGTCTGCAGAACTGTTCAGCAAATAAACCTCTGTATTTTATAAGTTACCCCATCTGTGGTATTCAGTTATAGCAACAGAAAACAGATTAAGGCAAGAGGAAAGCACTAGGAGGAACATGAGGCCCTTGTACAGGGAGCAGATTCTCAAGTGGCAAACCACCTGAGGGAAGGCTCGCTTTCCATGCAAAAGTGGGCCAGCAGGGGCTGGGGTTGTGGCTATACAACTAAAGTAAATAAATAAATATTAAAAAAAAAAAAAAAAAAAAAGTGAGCCAGCAGGAAGCAGTCTGCTCCCTCCAGCAACAGAGAGATGCAAAGGAAATAGTGAAGGCAGGGGCTCCATCCAGGCCAAAGTGAGGGGCTCTTTGGAGATCTATTCAGAACTAAGTCTTTGCCAGGCACAAAGATTTGCCTGGGTTAGCAGAGACTCCCTGCAAAATTCATGTTTGAAGCACATTTTAGGAACAGGAAGACAGTGGCCCAGAGTGCAAGGTAGGAATTATAGAAGGGCTGAGCTGGCTCAGACAGGGGCAGCAGGGGATGGATGGAGTGTGGTCCAGACAGGTGGGTGGGGGCCTTGATGCATACAGGGCAGGAAGGAGCAGCCCACCCATGACATGCCATTCTTTTTTTTTTTTTTTTTTTTTTTTTGGTACTGGGGATTGAACTCAGGGGCACTCGACCACTGGGCCACATCCCCAGCCCCTTTTTATATTTTATTAGAGACAGGGTCTCACTGAGTTGCTAAGTGCCTCGCCATTGCTGAGGCCGGTTTTGAACTCGCGATCCTCCTGCCTCAGCCTCCCAAGTGCTGGGATTACAGGCGTGCACCACCACGCCCGGCGACATGCCATTCTTAAGCCAGACCTGAAAGGCCTGTGTGGAGGGAGAGCAGCCAACAGGACAGGGCAGGGTGACCAGTGAGGAGCTGGGTCTGTTCGGAGGGCAGCCATCCCTGGTGCAGCCTAACAGCCTCACAAATTCAGAACCAGGAATTGGGAGAGGGGTTTCCAGATGGCAGTGTCCCGGCCATGAGTCAGCAGGAGCAGTGGCATCTTGCAGAGTTGGGCCTGGGGATTCCCAGACATGGCCAGTCACATCCACGTCCACCTGTCTGTGAGCACCCCCTTCCCCACCGCAGGGCCAGGTCTGTTTACAATCCCCAGATCCTGCCACTGGGCATCAGAGGGGCTCAGTGATTGGCAGTTCCACGGACTTATTACACCAGGGTCAGGATGACAGTTGAGGGTTTGGATTCAGGAGGTCAGAGGTCAAGGGGACCTTCGGTGGGTCTGGGACTGGGGATGCAGAGGAACAGCAGGGAGAGAGGAGCAGGAGAGCCTCCTCCTTCCCCACACACATCAGCCCAAAGCGGTGCTTTCCAACTATTTTAAAATGTAGAAGAAGGTTGTCATGCGGATTAGTCAGAGTCCTGGCAGGAAGCAAATGTCTCTTTAAACTGGGAATGTCAGGAATACCAATAAGGGTGGAGGAATGCTGTCAGAGGAGGTGTACCACCCAGAGCTGGTTGGAAGGGAGCCTTCCCCACTAGGGAGACCCAGGGCAGGGACAGGAGGAGGATGCAGAAGCTGATGCCCCTGCTGGAGGGAACCACAGGCCCTCTCAGGTTGGGAGCCAGGGCAGTGGGTCCTCCCCTCACCCCCGCAAGTCACCTGGTTGGGACTCCCACTGGACAAACCCAACGGAAGCCAGGGGCCAGGGAGCAGGGGAGCCAATGGGCCTGGAGGCAAATACAAGATGCTCAGTACACCAAGTTCAAGGTCACAAGGCACGCAAGGAACAGTGGGGAAAACGGCACCTGCGTGTGGGCAAGGAACAGGAGGCTCAGATTAGGAGGCAGCACCCACCATACTTCCCCCCAGAGAGGAGGGGCCCCAAACTCCTAACGGTCCAGGCTGCCAGACGTTGTTCCTCATTTTGCAGTGACAGCCTTCCTGAAAAGATGTATCAAGTCATTTTGAAACAGAGAAGGAACCCCAGAAGCCTGTGTCAGCCATGTGCTGCTAACGTGATTCCCAAACATTTGCAGCTGCTCCCCAGGGTGATCTCTGCTCTGCAGTGACTCTCCTACTTATTAGGGACAAATTCCCGCTCTCTGTAGGAGATAACTAGAGCATATGACAGCTCGATTTGAAAAAACAAAGAGCAGCATTTCCTATTTTAAGTCAGCTTGTTAACTAGAACATCCCAGCGAGAGCAGACCTCCCTTCCGGCTTTACTCAATCCACAGAATGGATGTGAGTTTCTATTCAGAATCAAAAGTTACACAGACACAAATGAGGCAGGGGTTAGTGAGACTGTGAAATACGATACTGATCTCTTCTGCCTCCCACTAAAATCTCCAGGACTATGGAAAGTTCCTGGCAATTGCCAGAAAGATCTTTTTTTTACAAGGCTTCTGCAGTCAGCAACCCAAGGAGCCTAGCTTGGAATCCACAGCTCATTCTGCCTCGGGCTATGTTTCTGTGTCTGCCTCCCCCACAAGCTTGCAAGCCCTAAAAGGAAAGGGACCCTGTCTGGCTCAGCCTTGCAGACCCAAGGCTTCTTGCAGGGAGGCCGGTTGGAAATGACAAGCCCACCACTGTTTTGAGACAGACGCACATTCCATGGAATGGAACACAGTTGAAAGAGGTGGACCTTGAGCTGGGCCTCGCAGGGAGAGATCCCTTCCCCTTCCATCTGACACCTTGGCTTCCCTGGGGAGCAACATCTCCAGGGAAAGTACAAAGCCAGGAAAGAGGAGCTGTCCACAGCCCCAGGGGTCAGGAAGAGAAGGGCATCGGGTCTTTAAAACAAAGGACATCTGTTTACACTGCTGGAGTCTCGGGGCTGTGCATTCAGGCAAGAGCATTACCAAGTTGGTTTCTGGGGCAGACTTTCTGACACCCTCTGGCGGGAGGGGGACAGGTCAGGAAGGCCTAGCTTTGGGCAGGCCAGTTTCTCAGGGGGTAATTTTAACTTCAGCACTGTCTGCTGCCTCTCCCTAAATGCAGAAGTGAAATAAGACAGGCACAGGGGGAAAGCCTGTGCCCAGAGCAGCAACTGTGGGGCTCCAGGAAGCCCCTTCCCAAAGTCCTGCCAGCCTTCATTTTAAATTAAAAAGCATATCCAATCACTGAAAATCTTACAAATGATGGGAGAGTTTTAGGAAGTGGGAAAACCAAAACAAAACCCCAGCTCATTAACCCACTACACAAAACAAAAGCCCTTGTTTCAGGTCCCCGTGAGAAAGAAAGCCCAGAGACAGGTTTTGTTTGTTTGTTTGTTTTTGTACCCAGGAGGCTCTACCTCTGAGCTACATCCTCAGCCCTGGTTTTGTTTTTTTTTTTTTTGAGACAGGATCTCACCAAGTTGCTGAGGCTGGCTTCAAACTTGAGATCTCCCTGCCTCAGCCTCCAGAGTTGCTGGAATTACAGCCGTGTGGCACCAGGCCTGGCAGTGCACAGGTCTTAAGCAGGGTCATGAAAATACCATTTGTCGGTTGTAAAGAGTGTTGTGAGGTGGCTGCTGTTGCTATTTCTATTTCCTGGTGAGGAGAATTCCTTCCTGTGGAGGTCGGGAAGTTGAAGGAGAGTGGGGAGGCCCTGGATTGAGGACAGGCCCTGGGCTCCACCTCTGCAGCCCACACAGTTGGGGAGAGGGCATCTGGACTGGGTGAAGGTGAGGGCAGTGGGAATTGGCCTGTCCAGGCCAACTCTTTGGGTTCTGACCAAAGAACTGTCTGCAGCGCTCTGAGGCTGCCAAGGCCTGCCGGTGCTTACTCCACTCTGAACCCGCTCAGCAGAGGCAGGGGCTGGACACCAGCTGTCCTGTTGCCACCTTCTGCTGGACTTCACTGTGAGGGGGACCCACCCCTTCCCAGGTCTTGCCTGTGCCCTCCCCCATCTCTGCCAGTGCTCAAAATGTCGTCCCTTAGTCCCTTATTTCCCTTCTGCCCTTAGGGCCCTGCTCAGGTGCCTCTTCTTCCAAATCTTTTCCTAAGATTTGCAGACCCCAAGGTGGGTGAAGAAAGGGGAAGGGAGAGAGAGGGGGTGGGGGATCGATCAGGGGGTCTTTGGGGCCTGGCAGAGTTTGCATTCTGCTCCAGGAGTGATGTGGCAGGCTACTGAAAGTGTTTAAGAGCTGGTGTGTATTGTGACACCATCAGGTTGACATTTTAAAGTAGCACTTTGGCCTGAGTGTGGGGCAGGGTGGAGGCTGGGGATCCTGTGACCTCACTCTGGTGCTTGAATGAGGGAGCTGCAGTGGTGGAGGGAAGGAAAGAGGGGTCAGGGGTGGAGCTGGAGCCACAGCAGCTAGACCCCTTGCTAACCCACCAAGGAGGGGACAGTCACCTAGAGGAAGCCACTGAGGGGGATGCCCACATCCCTGGCTTCAGTAACTTGGTTGGTGTCGATGCCATTTAATGAGATGGGAAAGATGGGCAGGTGGGAGATGGGGCAGCCAGGTTAGGAAGAGCTTTGAGGCTCACTTCAGATCCAGAAATCTTTCTTCAGCCACGTGGCCTAGAGGGGACCCCAGAAGGTACCCCCTCAAAAGACGGTCAGCTCTTCTCCTTCCTTTCCTTTCCCTCCCCATCTCTTCTTTCTTTTGAACATTTTAATTAATTCTCTTCCTATGGAGTGGCTCGGGCCCAGGAGGTGCTCTGGCCACAGAAAGATGCAGGACTAAGGATGAAGTGGGGATAAGGAAGTGGCCCTTGGAGTGGTCAGGTCAGGGGGCCAGCAGAGACTGGTTACATGCCTGCCAAGAAACGAGACAACAGTTCACTATGTGGAGAAGAATGAGAGACAGTTTTCTCACTGGCAGAGGATGGAGCTAAATATATGGGAAGAGGAAAGACGAGAGAAACTGGGCAGTGTTGGATTCAAATGGGAAGTGTCTGTGAACTCGGAGTCTTTAGAATGTAGGTAAACAGGGGTGTGTGTGTGTGTGTGTGTGTGTGTGCATGCACGCACGCATTTCCTGGCTTGTCTGCTGAAAAGGACTAGAAGCAATGTCACGCCGATAGAGTCCAGCACACCCAGGGCCCAGGTCTTGGTTGCTAAACACCGACTCTCCACGAAATAGAACCAGAGCTCCTTGCAGAAATGGATGATCCAAGCAGCCCCAGAATCCAGGACCCATAGCGAATCCTAGAAAGGGAGCTTGGAACATCTGCTGTTCAGAAAGTAAGGAAATGCCCCTAAACTGATGACGATTTGTCAAAAGGAGACAGGAGCCGGGAGCCAACTGAAAGGAGAGGAGAAAGGAGCAGCGAGCACAACTTGAACATCAACAAGCATTACAAAAATGGCTACAACCCATGGAAGAAAACAAGGATTCCTGAGCCTATTCTGACAGAACTAAATTAGAAGGGAGAGCTCTTCCTCTCAGTGCAATGCCAATTAATAACTGTCAAAGGAATGACGGAAACAGAAAGTCACCACTTGGCAACCCTCGTAGTAATCGTTGATTCAAGTGAGAGTCATCATAGATGCTAGCACTAGCTGGGGGAGAGTTTGAAGAGGAAAGAGACATGCAGAGAGCCTCAGATATCTCCCCACAAAAGTTAGGAATTTTATTTTTTTAATTAAAAAAATGTGTGTGTGTGTGCCTCGTGCATGCCAGGCAAGTGCTCTACCTCTGAGCCACACTGCCCAGCTGGGTTATTGTTTTTATTTAATTAAATTAATTAATCGATTAATTAATTTATTTATTTATTTTGGTACTGGGGATTGCACTCTGGGGCACTCGACCCCTGGGCCACATCCCCAGCCCTTTTTTGTATTTTATTAGAGACAGGGTCTCACTGAGTTGCTAAATGCCTCACCATTGCTGAGACAGGCTTTGAACTCGCAATCCTCCTGCCTTAGCCTCCCAAGTGCTGGGATCACAGGTGTACGCCGTCACACCTGGCATGGTTATTACTTTTAAAGAGAAAAATGCCTGTTGTAACTTTACAGAGAGGAAACCTGCAGACATCACTGTAATCACGTTGCCCTCCATGTTAATTTCATCATAAGAGGACAGATGACATCATGCACCTCCTGAGCTGGGTGCATGGGTCACAGCATCATGCCTGGAGTCCTGCCAAAAATACGAGTCCTGGACCAGCTGTGGAAACTCCTGAAAACCCCAAGTCCAGAGGCAGTCTACGTTATCATTAGCCTGTTCTCTCTAAAATGCCAAGGTCAAGAAAGAAGGAAAGACAAGGAACTGTGCCCAGCTCAGGGGCACTCAATGGATGTGACAGCTTCATGTAACATGTGCTTCTGGATTAGACCTTGGTCCAGAAGAAGGGAAATCATATGTGATTTACATAGATATGTAAATGATACATTTATATATTGCTGTTAATACTTAGAGAAATTTGAGCAGAGCCTAAGGATTAGATGATATATTTTATCAATATTAATTTCCTATTTTTTTTTTTTTGGCAAGGGGTACCGGGCATTGAATTCAGGGGCACTAAGTCACTGAGCCACATCCCCAGCCCTATTTTGTATTTTATTTAGGGACAGGATCTCACTGAGTCGCTAAGTGCCTCGCCATTGCTGAGGCTGGCTTTGAACTTGCAATCCTCCTGCCTCAGCCTCCCAAGTGCTGGGATTACAGGTGTGTACCCGTGCCCAGCTGAGTCCTTATCATTTAGGAATAATGAATATTGTCAGGAATTTATTCTCCTATAATTCAGAAAAAAATAACAATAATACAAGAGATAAATTTATTGTATGCTATATATATTCATTGAGGAAAATGAGTGAAGGATAATTGGGAATTCTTTGTATCATTCCTGAAAATGTCTAAGTCAAATTATTTTCAAAATAAGAGGTTAAAAAAATAAATAAAAGACAACCAGGCTGAATGTGGTCTATGTCTTAATCCAAATGGTGGCTTCATATAAGCACTCTTTTTGAGCTAGATACCATAATAGAAAGGTTTCTTAGAATCAGTTTATGTAATCTAACTTAGCTAATCAGCATGCACGTGCGTGGGTGCGCACGTGTGCTCGCGTGCGCGCACGCACACACACGAGGGGGGAAGGGGTTTAAAAGGGATCTTGTCTAAAAGTGTCAGATTTTTTTTTTTTTTTTTAATCATACAAAACCATTCTAGGTCTGTATACTTTTAGAAGTTTCTGGAAAAAATCTGCAGATACCTTGGAAACACCTACGATGCTCAGATAACCGTATAATGCTAATGTTCCAAGAATGTAAAAGATAATCCCGGAGAGTTTAGAGTGGCCAAGGCCTCGAGGGACACAGAGCCTGTCCTTGAGGCTGAGTGCTGTGGCCACGGCCTGGCTAGACTCCTGTACAGGGTCCGGGAGGCAGGTCTTGTTTTGGGAGCAGGAGAGGAGAGAGGTCTGGGGAGGAGGGGGATAGGCAGAGGAAGCAGAGCGGGTATGGACATAGCTTCTGTTCTCTCCCAGAATCTTTGGACTTGATTTAGCTTCTGGGATGAGTGAGTGACAGCTGAAGACTGATGAGAGGGACCTCTGGGGAAGGTTTGTGGGCCTCTGGGCACAGGCAGAGGTCCAGTGCTGGGTGGGAGGCCACCCCCTCTCTGCCCTGCTGAACCTGGCAGACAGGTGGCTTTGGCAGCCTGGGCTGGGACAGGGGCCTTGGTGAACTTTGGGGACAGGTAAAGCCCTTCCACAGGTCTTGCCGGTTGGACGCCTGCACGGTGGGAGCTGACCAGGGAGGAATGCGTCCTGTGCCCTGCCCAGAGGGTGTGGGGGGGGCTCTTTCAGGATCTCAGAACTATTCCAGGGAAATTCCAGAAGGCCAATTTCTGGCAGTCAGGCTGCAGGGAATTTAAGCCTCCATATGTCAGCCAGGTGGCCTGGTTTTGTGGGTCTGTGGAGGCTGGAGGGTGTGGGCTGTGACTGGCTTGTGAAGGGAGGGGAGGGAGGCAGATGGGGACCGAGGGTCCTCTGGATCAGGGAGGGGCTCTTCTCACCTTTCTTCAGTTCTTGCTTTGGAGCAGTGTCACTGTCAGACACTTGGGACAGAAGCTAGATTCGTGGTCACAAAGACTCCACAACAGTCTCCTGCTGTGTGTCTTGTGCCAGTTGTGAGGTGGGGGATCCTCTGCGAGGTCTCCTGGAACCTGGTCTCTCTTCCTCTACTTGGAGGATCCCACTCCCCAAGAAGAAAATGAGCACCCGGTGAGGAAGGAGGAGGGGGAACGTGGGCGTGGATGAGCCACAGTGTGGGCGGGGACCGGTGGGGGACTCACACTGTCCCACAGTGACGCTGATGCTGCACGCGGCGTGACAGCTTCCCCTCACAGAGGCCTCAGAGGGGTCCAGCAACTCGCCTCATGGCCAGCAACACCCACTCAGAGGGAAAAGGTGGGAGGGGCTGGGTGGGCCCCACAGAGTCCCTGGGGGGATGGAGAGCTCTCAAAGGAGGAGGGGTGGCAGAGGCACGGGGAGCTGCCCGCTGGGATGGAATAAGGTGGCCAGCGATCCTCTGGCCGATTCAAGCGCCTCACACTTAGTGGGTGGGTGGGGGATGTAGACCCTGGAATCTGGGGGAATGCCATATTTGGGGGCTGGCAGACCTACCCCCAAAACAGTGGTGGGTGATGGAGGGGGCAGGGAGACTGGCACTTGCTTCTCTGGGCATAGTCCTGTCTCTGCTGGCCCGCCCCACGGCAGGGTCCCCAAGCCACAGGTCTGGGGTCTTGAAAACCAATGTCAAGATGATTCAGAGTAGCGTATGTGCAGAGCGGCAGCTGCTCTGGGAAGGAGGCACAAGGTCTAACGGAAGGAGACTGACTCTGAAGTCAGTCCCACCGCAGTCCCACCCACTAGCTGAGCCAGCAGGATGTCACTGCTCCTACCTCAGACACCATGCTCTCCCTCTGCCCCCCTAGCAGGTGCCAGGATGCCCACAGGTGACTTCTGTCCAGGCCTGGACCCCAAAGCTGGCAGGGGTGGGCTCTAGCCTGCACCCAGCCAACAGCTGGCTTTCTCGACTTGATTCCTACCACCCCTGTTGCCTGGAGCTGGGTCCTTCAGCTTTTCTCTTGCCTGCTTTGGGAAAGACTTTCTGGAACAACTTGGCATGAGCTCTGCTCCCACCCGGAAGCTTCTGCACTTGCTTCTCCATCCACCCCCATCCCCGTTCTCAGGGAAAGCCACCATCTCTAGCCTGTGCCCAGCAGCCTCATCTCCCAGGCTGAGCCCTTTCCTCCACCTCCAGAGCCGACAGCCCTGCCGACAGCAGCCTCCTGCACAGGGGCCTGGCGCCAGGTCGGCCCAGATACAGGCATTCGCCCAGGCTCTTCAGCTTCTTGCCCCAGGGACTGGATCCCCATGGGGATGCTGAGATGGTCAGGCCCCCAACCTCTGTCACTCACTGTCCCACATCAGTGCTGTGGGAGTAAGTCCCAAGAGCGCCCTGAAGACTGAGCGGCTTACGTGCTTTGAGCTCCTTACATCAGAGGAGCTGCAGGCTGGAGCGCGGGAGGTGGACTCTGGCTGGCACTCAATGACAGCTCTAGAAGCTTCCTACGAAGTGAGAGGAGCAAAGAGACAGGGGATGGCATGCTCTCTGTCAGCACGAGGTCTAGGTGTTTGGACAGAGGAAGCCTCGTGTGGAGACCTCAGGCCCACAACGAACACCCTGCGATAGGACGGGTCTTTGGTCACTAGAGTCACAGCTGACAGCTAGACACAGTGCCTCTTACCCAGCATCCTAGTGAGTCATCAGTTCCATCACCTGTGGAAATGGACCCTGGACCAGCAGAGTCTAGGAGATTGGCCAGCCATGGCCGGCCTACAGATTTGGAAGCAGAAAATTGCGGCATTCGTTGTTGTAAATATTACGACTTTGGGGCTGTCTGTTATGCAGCACACGCTGACCAATGTAAGTGCAACGGGAAGAATGAACTCTTCCCAAGGTGGTTCCTCTTGTTGAACCTTCTTGATACAATTATCTGCTTACCCGTGAGGAAGCTGAGGCTCTGAGAGATTGGGCAACTGGTCCCATGTTACTCAACTTGATTTATCACAGGACCTGCCACTAGGGAGTTCCACAGGCCCATTCCAGGTTTTCAGAGGCCACTGTGCTTTCAACTCAGCCTCCATGTAGGCCTTCAGGACCCTCTGGGCGCCCCCATGGTTCTAGTCAGCCTGAACCACACTGTGGCTCCAGAGCTGCTCTCCACGACACTGTCCACCCCAAGCCGCCCTCACATCTGCAGTCCCTGCCCACTGAAGCCATGCTCCAGGCTCAGCTCCACAACCCACCTGCTGTGTCCAGCAAGGGCTGCAGGAATCCAGAGCCAGCTGCTCAGCGGGCCAGCCAGCAGCCCACACGCATTAGCTGACCTCTGACCAGGCACCCCGCCGGGGCTTGGCCCAGGGCATCCGCAGGGGCCTAGCAGACCCAGGCTTTGCCCTCGGTCTAGTGAAGAAGCGAGACAGGGCACCATGAACAATTAAGTCAGCCCTGGGGAGGGGCAGGGGTGTTCAGGGAAGCCTGCCTGCCTTGGGAGGGTGTTACAAGGGGGTTCAACCCTGGGGTCAGGGAGGCACTCATCAAAGAAGCAGCACTGCAGCCGAGACGCAAAGGCCAGGTAGGAGTTAGCTGGGCAAAGAGAGGGAGGACTGTGGAAGGGAGGGAGCGTCTGCAAAGTACTGATGCCTACATGATTCCTACTTCCTCCCTGCTCCCTCCCTCCCTCCCTCCTTCCTTCCTCCCTTCCTTCTTCCCCCCCACCCCCACTCTCTCTCTCTCTCCTTCTTTCTTGGTGGTGTTGAGGATCCAACCCAGGCCTGTGCTTGGTACACAAGGGCTCTACCATGGAGCGGGGGCCGCCAGCCACCGGATCTGTGGTTTCTGATCACAGGTGGATCCTCACCTAGAATGCAGCGGTGTCCTACCGGCTTCCCTTAGGATCCCTTTACCAGCTCTCTGCTCCCATTCCCCACTTCTGGGGTTGTCCTTGGTAACTGAAACCACCTCACTCATCTGGAGACCCAGGAAAGTCCTGGAAGTTCTGTGTTCCTTGTCCCCAACCATGGTAGCTGTTATGGTTTAAATATGAGGCGTCCCCTAAAAGCTCATGTGTGGATTTTCAGAGGTGACATGATTAGATTACAAGAGGCATAACCTAATCAGTGGGTGAATCCCCTGATATGGATTAACCAGGTGGTAAGCACCTGGTTAGGTAAGCAGGCGGGTGTGGCTGGAGGAGGGAGGTCACAGGGGGTGTGTATCTGGAGTCTATATCTTGTTCCTGGTGAGCAGAGGGGTTCTCTCTGCTTCCTGAGCTGCTTTCTTTCTCCACACCCTTCCGCCATGATGTTCTGCCTCGCCTCAGGCCCAGACCAATGGAGTTGTCATCTATGGACAGAGACCTCTGAAACCACGAGTGCCAAATAAACTCTTCCTCCTTTAAGATTGTTCTTGTCAAGTTTTTCGCCTAGAAAAAGTGATGAAAAAGTTGACCCAAACAGTCAAGTGCCTGAACACGTGCCCAAGCCCATCTCCAGGGCTCCCTACAGGCCGAAATCGGAGGTGCCATTTACACTCCAAAGCTTTCATATGGGATCAGGCTGCGTTCGGGCCTTCAGCTGAAATGGGGCCTTTGTGTGGTTTCTCCCCATCCCCATCATGTGCCTCCCACTCCTCACTGGCTTCTACTGAGAGTCCTGTAATCAATGACGGGTCACCAAGCTCTGGGTCTGCTTCTAAGAGAACTTGACCTATGGTGGCCAACTCTCAAAATCAGCCCTTGAACTTGTCAGTCTTGAGCTCTCCCTCCGCAGTTATCCCAAGAATTCACCCCCATGTCCTCAACCCAATCCCCTCATCACCAGAAAAGATTCTGGACTCTCTCTCACTTTGGAGCCCTCGCTTCCTCCTCCTCCCTCTCCCTTCCCCAAACGCGACTGTCCATGAGGACCACACCAGCCCTCCCTGAGCATGCCCTCTGCCCCCACCACCATGGCCTCCCAGCACCCTCAGCATTCCTCATCTTTGCCTTTTGTTTGCACAGGTCAGGTCAGAATCCTACTCCTCAGTTGGACCTGATCCAGTGAGTGGGATTCAGGGTGCCCTATGCGAAGCTGGGCACACTTTGAGATTTTGTCAATCAGGTGATCAAAATGATCACGTGCCTTCCTCAGTGTTGAGAATGAGTCGTTTTGAGTACCAAACCTTATTTATGTTTCCGTTAGGCTTCCCATTTTACAGATGGGACACTGAGGCTCAGAAGGGCAAATGGCAGAGCCAGGACTTGAGCCCAGGTCTCCGGTCCCCTACTCCATGCTCCTGGACTCTAAAAGGTTGTGGTTCTTCAATTTCACTTCCTGTGGGTTCCGGTGCCTTAGGTACAGGCAAGGCCATCTTGAACTCCATCCATAGGACCTTATTTCCTGATGGAGATTACATATTGAAAAGCCCTCCCTCCTTCAACATCTGTGCTATATAAAGAATTCCAGGATGGGGCTGAGGATATAGCTCAGTTGGTAGAGTGCTTGCATCACATGCTCAAGGCCCTAGGTTCAATCCCCAGTACCACCAAAAAAAAAAAAAAAAAAAAAAAAAAAAAAAATCCAGGAGCTGGGCACAGTAGCACATGCCTGTAATCCCAGTGGCTCGAGAGGCTGGGGCAGGAGGATCACAAGTTCAAAGCCAGTCTCAGCAATGTAGCAAGGCCCTAAGCAACTCAGGGAGACCCTGTCTCTAAATAAAACATAAAAATAGTAGTTGGGTGTGGTGGTGCATGCCTGTAATCCCCCAGCATTTTGGGAGGCTGAGGCAGGAGGATTGCAAGTTCAAAGCCAGCCTCAGCAATGGCGAGGCACTTAGCAACTTAGTGAGACCCTGTCTCAAATAAAATACAATAAAAAGGGCTGGGGATGTGGCCCAGTGGTCGAGTGCCCCTGAGTTCAATCCCCAGTACCACAAAAACAAACAAACAAAAAAACATAAAAATGAGCTGGGGTTGGGGCTCATTGGTTAAGCACCCCTGAGTTCAATCTCTGGTACCCAAAATAAAAAAGATTTCTAGGAGTATAGACCAGTGCAGCAATTCTGGAGAACAATTAGGCACCATTTAGGCAAGTTCAATGGGACATATCCTGTGGCTCAGCAAAGGCACTCCTGGCCTATACCCTGGGCTCACACTGGGCCGCTCAGGGAGGTAAACAGCACCGATAGGCACTCCCTGTGGACATCAGGCCTTCAGGGAACCCGAGGGAAGGCTGGAGCTGCTCTGAGGACCTGCTCGGGTGCCCCTGCAAGGACCAACCTGCCTCAGCGATGCAGTCCAAGCCTCATCCAGGGAGGGGGAGACCCTGGAGGAGAGCTCAGCCATGGGGAGCTGAGGGTCCTGGGGAAGAGCCAAGAGGAGGGACCGCGAGGCCTGAGGGCTGATCGGGGAAGTTGTGGCTTTCTTTTGGGGTAGGAAGGGTCATCCCGCAGGGTACAGTTCAGGGAGCTTTATGTCCACCCTGCCGGGATTCTAGATCAGATTACTAAAAGCGCGAGGCTGTGAGAGAGACAAAGCAAGAGGGGCTCCCAGGTGCTAGCAGAGTTCACTGGGACAAACCCAGTGGGGTAAATGGGCTTCTCTTGTTTATGTACATAGTAGAAGGCCAATGTGTGTTCGCTTGCCCCACAGATCAGGACATTTTTTTCCCATCTGATGGAGACCATGGCTTAGCTGCCTGTGGAGGGCAGGCAGGTGATGTGGAATCAGCCGGGCATGAGGCAGTAGGGAAAGGTGGGGACTGTGGCACATCAGAGAAAAGCCCCCATTAAAAGGGAGAAGGTTCCACTTAGCTCCAGTCATATCACCATGGGGTAAAGTAGGCCTAAGGTGATCAGACCTTTCTATTTTCAAGGGATGGTGAAAAATCTAGATTAGTGTTGCCGTCTGAAGCGATGGCCGCTTGGAGCAACAAAGCCGCGGGAAGAAGTTCAGAGGCAAATTGGAAACAAACAGCCTTTTTATTCTGATAACTTCTCTCTGGCTCTAACAACGACTTTAACACGCACCACACACACCACCAAACAACCAACACACCAAATGGCGCAGACCCGATCAGCAATCTCGCTCAAGTCTCTCGAGATCCCGGGCCAAGTCCCGTGAGACTACGGAAGGTGGCAATGCCTAAACATCTCCATGGCCCGTAGTCAACCGCAATCTTAGCCATCTCCCCAAACAGGGCTCCTGCATTTCCCCCCTTTGATTAGCATGTAAAAACTTCTCTATTTTAAGAAACCCTTTTACTGGGTGCAGTAGCATACGCCTACAATCCCAGCAACTCAGGAGGCTGAGGCAGGAGGATCACGAGTTCAAAGCCAGTCTCAGCAATTTAGCAAGGCCTTAAGCAACTTAGTGAGACCCTGTCTCTAAATAACATATTAAAAAGGATTGGGGATGTGGCTTAGTGGTTAAGCATCCCTGGGTTCAAACCCTGGTGCCAAAAAAAGAAAAAGGAAAAAAAAGCAACCCTTTTAGCAGTTTCAAAAATTTTAAAGAATCACTAAATCAACATAGATGCTACCAGTTTGTGATCATTATTCTAATACATGCAGCTTTTGGGGGGGGGGCGGGGCTGTTTACTGGGGATTGAACTCAGGGGTGCTCAACCACTGAGCCACATCCCCAGCCGTATTTTGTATTTTACTTAGAGACAGGGACTAACTGAGTTCCTTAGCACCTAAATTGCTGAGGCTGGCTTTGAACTTGAGATCCTCCTGTCTCAGCCTCCCAAGCCGCTGGGATTACAGGCGTGCACCACCGAGGCGGCCACATGTAGCTCTGATAGAGCATTTGTGAGACTTGTACTCCACGTGGAGGAACGGGGGCCAGGTCTATCCTGCACTTACACCATCCACTCAGACTAGGACCCGGGGGTGGCGGGCTTGGCCTCGGGCGGCTACCACCAAGCTGGGAGGCTCTGGGACGTGCTGGGTGACAGAGCCAGGATGGGCTAGAGAGGAGCACACGTGAGGAAGCCGGTGGAGTTCTGGTTGATGGTAACCAACATGAGGCAAGAGCAGGGCCTGGCGCCTCCACGCTCACCCCAGTGAGGATGCCCACAGGGAGGGGCAGTTGGCCCTGCAGCAATGGGTTCCAAGTACGCCCTCCAACAAGGAGAGGCTCCAGGTAGAGGGCACAAAGCGAGGAGGAGCTGGGGGTGGGGGCTTGAGGAATGGCTGTAGTAAAGGAGATGGCAGCGTGGCCAGAGGAACCGCAAGGCCACCTGCCTGCTGTAGCCCAGGATTCCATGTGTCTCCCCAGGGGTAGAACCGGGCATCACCAGGAGGCAGAGTTCTGCCCCATTGGAGGAAACGTTTGGATTTGCACAGGTCACCATCCGAGAGTTCTGGGGTACTGGCCCTGACCACCCACCCAGTGTTAAGCCTTACCCACGTGGAAGCCCGGAGTGGACGGAGCTGGCTCGCACACCTGCCCGCTTTCCATCCCCTCTGCTCTTCCTGACTGGGTACCATCTGGCCAGTGCCCATCCCTCGGACTGCTGTCTTACTCCTTTCCTCTGAGGTGCATCTTCCTCTGGAGTAGAAACCTTCTCAGGTGGGTCCCAGGCAGTGCAAAGAAAATCAGAACAACTCCCCCCCGCCTCCGGAAAAGTTATATGGAAAGTAATAAATAAGCCAGCCACGGTATGCACAAAAGACCGTGGGCCTGGAGGACCCAAAGAATGAATTAGAAATTTCTTTTTTTTTTTGTACTGGGGATTGAACCCAGGGTGCTCTACCACTGAACTGCATCCCCAGCCCTACTTATTTTTTATCTTAAGATAAAGTCTTGATAAATTGCTAAGGCTGGCCTTGAAATTACAATCCTCTTGCCTCAGCCTCCCAAGTCACTGGGATTATAGCGTGCACCACTGTGCCTGGCCAAATTAAAAAGACTCTTTAAAATAGTGAGAGAATTCAGAAAGATAGTTACGACTCCATGGAAGCCATAATTTTCCTACAGTCCTGCAAAACCTAATAAAAAATGATATGGAAAAGATAGATTGTTTGTAAAAGTAACTAAAACTGTATCACACTGAGTAATAGGACTGGTATGAGAAATGACTGGAGACATCATAAGATAAAGCATAAAACAGACAGGAGAAAATCTGAACAAGTGGAAAGAGAGGCCATGGTCTCACATATGAGGACTCAGTGTATTTTTGTGTTTGATTTTGGTGCTGTGGATGGAACCCAGGCTTTGCACATGCTAAGAACATGTTCTACCTCTGAACTACACCCTGGGCCCCCAAAGTTCTTAGGATATAGGTCATCTTCAAATTAATCTATAAATTCAATAAAATTACACCTGGAATTTTCAGGAAACTTGACGAGCTGATTATAAAATCCACCTTGAAAAGAAAATGCTTGAAAACCAAGGAATAAAGAGAAAAATAAATGGTAACTTAGTGCCAGGTAGGAAAACACAATGAAGACTCTGTAACTGAAAATGTCGCAAGGGTAGACTGATTAAGCAATGGGACCAAAGGAGGAGTTCAAACTCGGGTTGGGACACTGCGGGCAATTAGCATATGCCATAAAGGCATCCTCAATCAATGGGAAAGAAGAGACTCAGGTATGTGATGTTTGCTCTTCATTTGGAGGACGGAGTTATACTCCCTTCTGTATGACAAATGTAGAAATAAAATAAAAGCATGTAGCCGGGCGCGGTGGCGCACGCCTGTAATCCCAGCACTTTGGGAGGCTGAGGCAGGAGGATTGCGAGTTCAAAGCCAGTCTCAGCAATGGCGAGGCACTTAGCAACTCAGTGAGACCCTGTCTCTAAATAAAACACAAAAAAAAGGTTGGGGATGTGGCCCAGTGGTCGAGTGCCCCTGAATTCAATCCCTGGTACCAAAAAATAAAAAAATTAAAATAAAAAGCATGTTATAAAAGTGCTAGAAAATAAAAACAATATTTTTCCTGAATAAATAATTTGAGTTGGGTGATTCATGGATCCAAGAATTCATAAATGAAAATATTTGACTACCCTAAGTTTTTAAATGTTCATGTCAAAATGGACCACTCTGAAAACAATCAAACAAACAAAAACCAGAATGGCCAGTTGGGAGAAAATACTTACAAAATTATTAGTCAAAGAAAAATTAATTTACTGAACACATAAAGAGCTCTTTTTTATCAGAAAGATTTTTAAAAAGGAAAAATATTGACAAAAGCATAAATAGGTAATTCATAAGAAAAGAAATATCAGTGGTGAATGAATGTATGTACATAGGCTTACTGTCTTTTTTTTTTTGGTACTGAATGTTGAATGCAAGGTGCTTAACCACTGAGCCACATTCCAAGCCCTTTTTACTTTTTATTTAGAGACAGGGTTTCACTAAGTTGCTGAGGCTGGCTTTAAACTCACGATCCTCCTGTCTCAGCTTCCTGAGTTGCTGGGATTATAGGCATGAGCTACCATGCCCAGCTTATTGTCATTTCTAATGAGGGAAAATGCAAACTAAAATGTTGAGATTGCGTATTTTACCCATTGTTTGATGAAACACAGACACTGGTAACATCCGGTATCGATGGGGTGGGGGGGCTTGATGGGTGCCAAGAGACTTCAGGTGAGAGGGTCACTTGGGCAAGGGGTTATATCCGAATCCACAATAAAAATACACATTCCTCAACCTTGATTTATTTCCTCTTGGAGAAAATGCATTTGTGCACAGAGGCACATACAAACCTTGCTTATGGTAGCATTTGCCTTTTGTAGCAATAACAAAAACAAAAAGGAAAGATCTACAGGTCTGACCATCATCGTTATACATCAATCAAAGAGCACAGAGGTGTGCAAAGCGACCTGGGTAGATCTGAGACAGATTGCTGAGGGGAGAGAGAAAATTGCAGAGCAAAATGTACGGTACAATCCCATCTCTAAAGCCAAAATGAAAGAGACTGCATCTTTGCACAAGCTCATGTCTCCACTAAGTGCACAGAAAATGGAAAATGTCCAAGGTGGGTAGTCTAGGAGAAGAGGGTGTGGGGAGGCCAAGGGCAGGGTTTTGTTCTGTGGTCTCTGTGCTTCTGTTTTGTCGAAATGCTTTTTGAGAGTAGATTCATATTCCATATTCATATTCCACTTAGGTGGAAAAGCAAGCAAACATTGAATTGAGTTAAAAATTACAGGAAAACACGAAAGAAAGAAAATAAGGACAACTGTAAGCAAGACTTACTGTCCCTTAATGCCCAGGGGCCCTCAGCCCTGAGCCTGAACCAGAAAAGTTCCTGTGTGTCTGTAAACAGCTGATTAAAAAATAATAAAGAATCACAGGCTGGGGCTGGGGCTTAGTAGTAGGGCACTCCTAACAGGTGTGAGGCACTGGGTTGGATCCTTAGCACTGCATAGAAGTAAATAAAATAAAGGTCCATCGACAAGTAAAAAAATTAAAAACAAAATCCCCCCACCACTCAGTTTTTGCCTTGGAGGTCTAAATTCAACACTCATACTTTCCTGGGGTGGGGGGAATAAAAGGTGTAATAAATAAAAGATTTTTTTTTTTTTTTTTTTTTGGTACTGGGGATTGAACCCAGGAGCACTGGACCACTGGGCCACATCCCCAGCCCTTTTTTTGTATTTTATTAGAGACAGGGTCTCACTGAGTTGCTAAGTGCCTCACCATTGCTGAGGCTGGCTTTGAACTCATGATTCTCCTACCTCAGCCTCCCAAGCCTCTGGGGTTACAGGCGTGCACCACCGCACCTGGCTAAAAGATAATTTTTAAAAACATTTTAAAATTATATGGCTATGGGATTTTCTTTTGGAGTGATGGAGATGTTTGGGAACAAGATGAGGTGATGGGTGCGGATGTGGTCAATGTACCAACTGCCTTAAAACTGTTTACATTCTGTGTTTTTTGTTTGTCTGTTTGTTTGTTTTTGTTTTTTTGGTACCAGGGATTAAACCTACAGGCGCTTTTCCGCTGAGCCATATATCTAGCCCATTTTATTTTTTTTTTTTTTAGAGACAGGGTTTCGCAAAGTTGCTTGGTCCTCGCTAAGTTGCTGAGGCTGGCTTTGAACTTGCGATCCTCCTGCCTCAGCCTCCCGAGCCACAGAGATTACAGGTATGTGCCAATAGCCTGGCTATGATTCTGTGTTTTGTGGCACTTAGCAAATGGTGGATTATATGAATTTCACCTCGCTTAAAAACAAAACAACCATGGAGAAAACCCTCCTGGGCCGCAGGCTGTTTGCGGAGGAGAGTCCAGCCTCCCCCTCTCGGCAGGCCAACTTTTCCAGCAGGGAGCCAACTTTCTCTTTTCCACTGGCCTCTGCTGGGATTCCCTTTTGGGACTCTAGAGTTTGGTGACCTTAACCCTGTATAGTTGGGGATGATCCCATTTCCTGTGCTATTAATTTTCTAATAATAACATGAAGTGAAATGAAAAAAAAAAATATGATGAAGGTCATCTCTTGGCCATGGCCTAAAAAATTAAATAAAGCGGTACCAAGATGTAGACATTAGTGAGTAAAAGCCCCTTTTCTTATTGGTAACCCCCAGCGGCCTGCAAACCGCACCCTAGCCCCAGGACAATGGTTCCTGGGTGGTGTGGGTGTGCAGGGCTGGGCAGATAATGTGTCCCTACACAGGCAGAACCAGAAGCTCTCCTAGACCTCGCCCTGCAGCCTTCACTTGTGGAGATCCACCCCACCCACAGGGCTCTGCGCTAGCTTTTAAAACAGTGGCCTGGTTTTCCCCCGGGTAGACCACACTGGGTGTCTCACCCCTCCTGTCATCACACTGAGGCCGCCTGCCAGCCTCCGCCAGGCGAGGCTGTTTGCCAGAGTCCTTCTCTGTGCCCTATGTGAGGTCAAGCTGCTAGTGAATGTCCTTCTAGGTTTCTCACGTGACAGATCCCAGTCAAAACACAGGCGCTCACAAAGTAGTAGACAAAATTACCTACAGGCTGTATGTTTAAGGTGTATGTGAAACTCAAATGAATTCTGTTTAGACTTGGGTCTTGTCCCCAAGATATCCCATTGTGTATATGTAAGCATTCCAGAAAGCAATAAAATTAAAAAAAAAAAAAAAAGAAAAAAGAAAGAAAAGAAAAGAAAAAAAAATTCTAAATCCCAACCACTCTGGTCCCAAGCATTTTGGAGGAGGAATATTCAACCTATACTATGCACCCATGCACCATTTCCAAAGCCATCAAAGGGAATCACAGCAAGCTTAAACTGGACAGCTTGTCCTAGCCGACCAGGCCTCATGCTATTGTTGCCCGATTTTTGCAACCCTCTGCTCCCCCAAATGCCAAAGAACCACCAACCTTTAAAGAATGCCTCAGTGAGCACTCAACGTGCTCAAGGTCTTTCGCCCTATTTTTAAGACACCAAACATGTTGCGGATTCTAGAGTTAGATTTTAGAGAGACATATTTACATCGATAGTTTCCCAAGAAGGGAAGCTCTTCTCAGTGTGGGGGGATTTTACTTCTGTGTCACATTTTCGATTTGAATCTCCTCACCTTTGCTTTCCTAAGAGAAAGGGAGATGACACATACCGATCATGACCTTCTGCCAAGGGATTGTGGCCTAAAGTCCCTGCCAGGAGGGTAGGAGAGAGGTGGTGAGGCTCAGAGAGATCCTTCTCAGTCCCAGAGGGGAGGAGAGGGGAGGAGAGGGGAGACAGGTTAGAGGAGGAATCAGTCCTCAGCAGGGCTGTGTAGAGCCGAACAGGATTTAGATGGGAAGTCTACTTATTTCTCCATTTCTCTTGGACTGTGTTAATTTCTCTTTTACTTCTTCTGTTGTAACCATTTTCATTTTGGGGTCAAGATGATTTCCCCCATGCCTCCGTCACCCCGCAGGAGTAGGCTGAGCCCTTTAGGGACAAGACAAGGGACGAAGCTGGTGGGGGAGGGGCTGGGGGGGGGCTGGGGGTACTCAGCTGGAGGTGCCTCTGGGTACCTGGGAGCCAGAGAGTGAGGCGGGGGCTCCCGGTCAGGCTCAGTGGTCTCAAGCTGGAAGAGCGGGTGCGTGGGCAGTGGGGTGAGAAGGGGAGGCCGTGAGCCTTCGTTTCTCGTCCACCTCAGTGTTTGACATCTGCCTTTAAAAGGGCCACTTCCCTCTGCCCCCTGCAATCAGGGAAGCTCATCTCCTTTATTGTTTCCATTTCCCCTTTCCCTCTCACCCCAAGCAAAGGTCCTATCTCAGATGTAGCTGGGCAAGGCGGGGTGGGGCCGCGGGTGTCACTCTGTGGTTACAGCACTGGCCTCACTGGTGGGAGCCCCGGGTTCACATCCTACTATTACCATGGGGAGGGGGGGAAGGACACTGCTCAGTTTAAACTCTCCCCCTTCAAGAATTCAGCTTGATCTTTGTGCCCCTTTGGATCTACATGGCCGCGGTACAAAACACCTGCAGTAATTGTCATGTTTCAAAAGCCTGGTTCCAGTGGTTCCAGGAAAGCCAGCAACCTCCATCTCCCCACTGCCAGGAGCCTAGGAGGTGTATTTTTATCCTGAATTACACATCCCTGAGAGGCTCTTCTTTTCGGCTTGCTTCTCGAGGTGCTCTTCTGGAGGAGACAGAAGCGACAGCTGGAGGTAACTGAGGAGAGCTCAGCCTGGGAGACCCCTGAGAGGGGAGCTGCAGGCCTGGGGCAGCTCCCGTTAGCCCTGCTGCTGGGCGCCCCCTGCCCCAGCCGCCCTTGCTTCATCCTAGCTCGGGCAGTGCCTGCTGTAGCCCACCTCCTGCTGTAGCCCACCTCCTGCTGTAGCCCACCACTGCAGCGCAGAGGCTCAGCCAGGCTACCGGCCAGATGCAGTAGTGAAGGGGACCCTCACCCACGTTCTCACGGAGGGAGACAGACAAGGCCGACTACCACCCACAGGCAAAGCTATGGGAGCAGGACTTGAGGAGGGGATTGGGGAGCACGGAAGAGGGAGTGCGCCTCCCAGGTGGCTGGGCCACTGATCATCATGAAAATTGCTTGACACAGGTTTCCACGAGGAGGGGACTGCGCCCATGAGGTTGAGCTCGTGTTCCTGGTTCCCAATTCATACCACTTATGAATGAATGAATGAATGAATGAATGGGCTGCGGGAATGTCTCGGCTGGTGCCTGACCTTCACACCCTAGGCCTTAACACTCACTCACTAGCTTAAAAGTAGGCTCATTTGGGGCCTCTAGAAGGACAATGGCTCAGACACCTGAAATTCTCAGTAGGGTCCCTAACTGGGACCACCTTGGGGGTTGTGAAGCAAAGGCCAGTAGCCAGAGAGACTGATGCCTGCCTTCCAGCCTAGGCCCGGGCTACCAGGTGCCTCCACACCTGAAGGCCAAGTGAAGGAAGTGGGGTGCCTGCCCCTGTGAGGCGGACCCCAGCAGGTCTCCAGGCAGGGTCATCCCAGTGGAGCTTTTCTTCTTCTTTTTTTTTTTTTTTTTTTTTTTCCGTTTGGTACCGGCGATTGAACTCGACCACTGGGCCACATCCCCAGCCCTGTTTTGTATTTTATTAGAGACAGGGTCTCACTGAGTTGCTAAGTGCCTCGCCACTGCTGAGGCTGGCTTTGAACTCGCGATCCTCCTGCCTCGGCCTCCCAAGTGCTGGGTTACAGGCGTGCACCACAGCGCCAGGCCCAGTGGAGTCTTTTAAAAACCTGGAATAGTAATGATCCCCCTCCCAGGATTAAAGAGTGTGACCAGGAGCCCAGCTCCTGACAAGGGTTCAGTAAATGTAGCTGTGGAGAAAGGGATAAAGAGGCTGGCGTGGCCCCCAGTCCTCGGGCATCCTTGGCTCTCTTGCTGCCATCGGTGGCCCCAGCCTGCCTTGCCCCTGCCTCTGTCTCCCCAGCCTTCCAGACCAGAGATGGTGCAGGGTCAGTGAGCCGGCACAGGCAGGATCTGGGACCCCTCTCGGCTCCTGGGCCAGGGCTGGGGCCAGTCAGGACCCTGGACAGTTGGCCTCTGTGGACAGTTCTGCTGCCCATCCCAGGACTCTAGGTCTTTCTTGTCCTCAAGTCCCAGCACTCTCTCCTTCCCCTGGGCCTGATGTTCCCAACCTGGTCTTCAGGCTGGCCTGGGCTGCTGCTGGGTAACTCCACCTTGGTGTGGATTTGACTGGTCGCCAGGGTTCTCGCCAAGTGCCCCGTGAGGCAGTGACATGGCTTCACACGAACCATCTTTCAGTCCTCAAAACCTCTACGGGAGCTCTTTTCCTCCCTGGGTGTCTGAGCATCTACCGCCATCATGAATGACACAGTAACTATCTGGACCAGGAAATTCATGACCAACCGACTACTTCAGCAGAAACAAATGGTCATTGATGTTCTTCACCCTGGGAAAGCAACAGTGCCTAAGACAGAAATTCGAGAAAAATTAGCCAAAATGTACAAGACCACACCAGATGTCATCTTTGTATTTGGATTCAGAACCCATTTTGGAGGTGGCAAGACAACTGGCTTTGGCATGATTTATGATTCCTTGGATTATGCGAAGAAGAATGAACCCAAACATAGACTGGCAAGACACGGCCTGTATGAAAAGAAAAAGACCTCAAGAAAACAGCAAAAGGAATGCAAGAACAGAATGAAGAAAGTCAGGGACACTGCGAAGGCAAACGTTGGTGCTGGCAAAAAGTGAGCTGGAGATTGGATAACAGCCAAAGGAGTAAAGATTCTGCAATGACTTTATCTGCGGTGATAGTGTGAACTTTTCATGAGGATTAATAAACCATAAAAACTTTTAAAAAAAAAAAAAAAAAACCTCTACGGGAGAGTAGGGCTGCAGTTGCCCCTCTATTTCTGACAGGAAGACAGAGGCTCAGGAGAGACTAGAATAACGACTTAGACCCGAGGAAGAGCCTTCCCCGAAAACGCAGCTTGAGGAAGCATCCGGCAACCTCACCTGGATGTACCGAGCCCAGGCCGTTATGCCCCAGGAGTAAAACCCAAAGAGCAGGAGAAGCGGGGAGAGAGGGCAGGGCCAGTTCAGCAGGGGGACCGGCCCGTTCTGCTTTCCAGAACGCGGAGGAAATTGACCAAGGCATGGAAAACCAGGGCCGGGGCTGGGGAGCAGCGGACACTGCGGCCGACCCAACACGAGATCCCAACAATATCAGGGGTAAAGCCTGTACAGTGGGTGAGGCCTGCAGCTCCTCCGTCTTCCTCTGAGCCAACGGGATGGGTCCCCGCAGTAGAGATCATTGCACACTGGCCGGGGTCAGGAACAGACACAGGACAGAGAGCAAATAAACCAAGTGATAAAGATACTGAGGCAGGTAGCTGCAAGTGCCCCAGGGAAAGTGTAGAGAGGAAAGGGCCCAGAGCAGCAGGTGCAGGGGGTCGGATTTCCATGCAGGGATGGAGCAAGGCTGCTCAGAGGGTGAGGCATTTCCTTAGAGGAAAGGATCTTTTTTTTTTTTTTTTTTGTGGTGCTGGGGATTGAACTCAGGGGCACTCGACCACTGGGCCACATCCCCAGCCCTTTTTTGTATTTTATTTAGAGACAGGGTCTCACTGAGTTGCTAAGTGCCTCGCCATTGCTGAGGCTGGCTTTGAACTCGCGATCCTCCTGCCTCAGCCTCCCAAAGTGCTGGGATTACAGGCGTGCGCCACCGCGCCCGGCTGAGGAAAGGATCTTCTGTGGGGTACAACCCTGCACTCGCAAAGGTCAGACCTAGAACTTGATCTTGAAGGGCAGAGCTGGGTGAGAAGCTAAATCATTCTGCAACGAGCAGGAAATCCTGATGTCTCCCCAGGGCACAGAGATTGCTAAACTATTGGTTGGTTTTTGTGATGTTTCTGGTTAGAGCTGGAGAAAAGGATATTGAGCCCAAGGATATTTGACACAAAGATAGACTTTAAGAATGTCTGGGGCGGGGACGGAGCAGATCCTGGCAACACGGTACCAGCCGTGACGAAGAAGAGGGGAGAGTGAGGGGCTACTTGTGTCAGAGAAACCTGACATTCAACTTAAAATTTACATTTTCTGTTTTGCAATTCTCCTAGGATAGCCCGGACCTTTGCTGTGCTAGGATACTTTTAGCTGTAGGTAACAGAAAACCCTAATTCAACTACCTGAATAAATAGGAATTAACAGTCTCACAAAACAGGAAGTCTAGAGGCAGGCAGCTCCCAGGCTGGTGGATTCTGTTCACCTAATTCAATGGTGTCACCAAGGACCCCGGTTCATTGCATCTTTCTGCTCTGCCATCTGCATGCTGGCCTCTCCTCATGGTTGCAAGATGGCAGCAGCAGCTCCAGCTGTCATATCCTATGACAACTTCCAAAAGTAGCTAAGGGACCATTTCATCCTTATGGACAATAGACAGACAAGTGGACCTTTATCAGAAGCCCCATAGAACACTTCCCTTCATGCCTCATTGGCTACAATTGCATTCTGTTCACTAGTTTAAACCCATCAGTCACATGATACAAGTTAGTACCAGCCCTGTGCTGTTTGGAGCAACAACAACAGCAGAAACAGGCCCACCATCTAGGGCAAGGTGGCTCAGAAGGCCCTGGAATAGGGAGAAGCAGGAACGAGATGGCACGGGTATGGGGAGAAAATGGAGATACTCATTTGGAGGTAGAGATGACAAAATTCTCCAGACTTCTCCAAAACACCTAGGAAAGGGCTACATATCCTGCAGCCACACAAGGCAATGGTGGAGTTTGCGTGGTCACAAAGGCATGTGTGCTCAGAAGGCTAGAAAATGGGAGGAGACATGGTTTTCTCAGGGGTTCTGAGAAAGACAGGAGACGAGGTGGGACACAAGTTCACTCAGAGACCAAACAGAAGACAAGTCTTTTGAGTCAAAGAAGGTTTTCAAAGTGAGTCAGCTGAACTCAGTCCAGGCCTTAGCAATGGGAGGAAAAAGACAGGGATGGAAAAGAAAAAAATTCCCACCAGCTTCAAAGCGGAAAAGGACAAAACTGGTTCCCACTAGTGGAGCTAGTTCAAGGTCTCGGTTGGCCTTGGGACTCTATAGAGGCCTCAGCAGGAGGCCTCTATAGATGTTGAGGGATACTGGCCCAGAGAGCCTCATCTCCACCAAGTCCCCTTTCGAGCATGAAGACAACTGCGAGATGCTTTACGACACTCAGAGGCTTACAGAGCAGATCTGTCTGTATTTTGTTGTAGGAAAAAAAACATAAAGTAGGCACCTAGAAGTGGCAGTCATGACGTAGTGGGACCCTCCACCCCGTGACCTTGCGGGCCTTCTCTGAGCCTCTCGGCTCCCCTCCTTGTGCAACCTCAGGAAGTGTGTGGACGAGCCACATCCTTTGCCCGGTGGCTCAGACGGAATCTTTACTTCACGGGGTGACCACTCAGAACAATAGCAGCTGCCACCCGCTTCCTGAGCTTAATAACAATGGCTTGAGTTCCGCCGTGGGGACCCCTGTGCGGGAGCAGCTTGCAGAACATTGTTCTGTTTCCCTCTCCAAAAGCCGGGCTGCCCGTAGCAACGTGACCGCCACCACCAGGAACTTGAATCATGAGTCTCACCTTTACAGCTCAGACCGCTCCAGCCCCTGGGTTTTTCTTCTAAATAGGGAAAGAATCGTGTGAACAGGTCCTAGTCTATGAACTTGATAATTTCCACTGCCCATTTTCTTCTACAGGTGCGTGAAACCTGCAGGTGCTCCTGCCTTGAATTAAAACCCTCCCCTCAGCACCCTGGATGCAATCTCAGCCTCCAATGCAGAAGTTCACAGAGATCATCCACACGACGGGAGTCACGGGCTGGGAAGGGAGCCAGGGCTGGCAGGGTGCTAGGTGGAGCCTCAGGGCCATGGACTTCAGTTGTGTGGAGCTGTGGTTGCAACTTCTGAAGGCCGCTCTGAGCCTGTGGGCTCCCCCAGCCACGCTGCAGCTTGGGGCGGCTCCTCCCACCTCACACTCTCCCTCCGCTCACAGGGAGCAGAGTCGCTCTGAAGGCAGCGGCAGCCTAGCCGCTGCTCTGGAGTCAGAAACCCAACCTGATGCCACTTCCCCAAGGGGAGAGTCACTTCCCTTCCCAGCCTGGGAGAGAAGCTCGGGCCCTCCGGGTGTGGGAACTGGGGCCTGAGGGGCTGAGCCATCCTGCCTGGCCCGGCTTCGGCTTCGCAGTGCTCAGACTGCGGCCCAGGCCTGGGGATGTGGCACAGGCCCCAGTCCAGAAGGTTCTCCAGGTCTGAGGCCCAGCAGCGGTAGAGTAGCTGCTTCACAGTTCCACAACCTCTGAAGCCCGGGGACGACAGGCCAGATAGCAGGCCAAGGGAGAGGGCTTCCAGGGAACTCACCCCTTCCCACCACTGGTACTGCCTAGAATCTTCTAGATCACCTGTCTCCCTTCTCCGGCACCCCGGCTCCGCTGTCTCTCCACCCCACTCCACCTAGCCCGCAGCCTCCCTCCGCTCTTTCTCTTTCCCTCCCCTTCCCCTTCCCTGTCTTCTCTCCTTTCCCTGCTGCTTCCCTCTGCTCTCACCTGGCAGCAGGAGAAACTGACCCATGTGTGTTCGAGGGTGCTGTGGCCGCCCCCTCTTCCTAGTAATAAGGCAGCTGGGGTGGGGGGGTGGGGACAGCAGCTCCAGCGCAGCCCATGACCCTGGGATGGGATGTCACCCCCCCCTCCTCTCACAGGATCCACACCACCTGGCCACAGGTGGGGCAGGTTGACATTCCCACTTGCCAGTGGCAGAAACGAAGCCACGTGGCTGGAAATCTGGATTGCAGCCAGCCCCTGGCAGGGGAGGGAGGTCTGCTGCCTCCTGGTGCTGGCTGGCCCTCCACAGGGCAAGTACCCCTCTTGATGGAATGTTCTCTCCCACCCGTGAAGGAAAAGGACCCAGTGTGAAGGCCACGGGCCCTACCCCCTCATCCCCCTGGGTGGAGTCCTGGTGTGTCCTTGCCCCTGCCCCGGGATCTCTCAGCTGCAGTAAAGAAGGCTTTTGTTTTGGAGGGGGGATGTGGGCACCTGGTGTGAGCCCCACTTCTGAGACATTCACATTTAAACAAGAGGGTTGGGTAAGGTTCTGACTTTTGTAAGTCTGTGAAAGCTGGAGTGAGAGGAGGCTCCCAGAGGGCTGGGGTCACACCCTGCTTTGATGGAGGGCCACTGTGGGCCATGAAGAGTAGCCAGACTTCAGAGCTGTAGCTCTGCAAAGAAGGAAGATGGAGTGCGTCTTTGATTTTGACAAAAAGGAGCCCCCCTGGGAAGAGCTGAGGTAACAGAGGCTTTGGGGCTTCCCTTGGAAATGTTTCAGGTCACTGCCTGCTTCTTTGGGCAGCCTCACATTCTGGTGGCACCAAGCAGACACAGGGGTAAGGAATGAGTTATTTAGAAACTGTGGCTAAGCTCAGGAAAGAGTGTGAGGTTTTACCTCAATATGAAAAGAGGAACTTGAGTTAAAATATGCAGAGCTCAAGGATGCTGAGGGCCTCTCCGGAAGCCTCAGGCCCGGCATACGGGGACAGGAGCTTTATGTCGCTCCTCAGTGGACATCTGCTGTCATTTATTTCGGAAGGTGTATTTTTATAGGAAGGTGCATTCTTTAAGGTGGAAACTTCCTCAGACTACCTAGGCCCCTGCCTCCCTGTTCCTAAGTCACCTGGTGCTGGCTACCAAAGAGGTCACAGGCCAAGAGCAGTGCCTTCTGTGAAGACTCCCTGCCCATTGCCCTGATGAGGTGGCCTTAGGGAGCCAGGCCCTGTCCCCACGATTCTGTCCCCGTCTCCCAATGGTAGGCAGACACCTGCTCCCAGACCGCTCGTGGCCCAGGAAGGGAATGCCTTGGGGTTGAGCCAATCAGACTCCCAGGAGACCGGGAAGTGAGAGGGAGCCTACAGGAGGGGGAGAGCCAACCCGCAGAGATGAGCTGAGTCACGGGGTGGAACCTGGACAGGGCCCGCGTCCTCTGGCCCCGAGCCGTGGGGCTTCTGAGTGGCCTTCTTGCTGTGCAAGTGTCTACCCAAGCCGCGGCCTTGCGCACGCCTTAGCCAAAGTGAGCCTCTGTTTCTCACAACCCCAAGGCCTGACGAGGCTCCGGGTTTCAAAGCCGATGCAGGACTAGTGACAATTCTCAGTGTCACAGGAAGCACCAGAGCAGGAGCGTGAAGACTTGAGGGGCACGGCCTCCAGACAGAGTCTACGTTAGGAGCCCTGGGTACAGACCCTGCTCGAGAAGCCACAGAGTCACGTCTTTTCCAGTCATACTTAAAGTTTTCTTCACTTTGAAGGAATAGAAGAAACCACAAAGGGAAAAAGATCAAAGGCGTTGATCGACTTTTAACTTAAGAGAGCTGAGTCCTCTCAGGAAACCGCCCAGGAAGGATGCCAACCTGGCCGGCAGAGTTCACGCGGTCCTCAACTCGAGCAGTGTGGCAGAGACCGTGAGGCCCACTGCCTGCCCCACGCAGGCCTCCCCTGGGCCGGCCACGCCCCTGGCACCCGGGCAGGTGAGGAGCACACATCAGGTTCCAAGTACCTGAAAGGACAGTCCTATCCTCGGCGTGCTAGCCCGTGCTCCTGGTGACTTCCACCTAGGACCAGGCCGAGACAGGACGGCATCTGGACCAGCCTGAGACTTTCCAGTGGTATGGTGTCCTCACCAGTCCCACGGGTGTGGACATGCATGCAGCTATGACCACGAAGCGCAGTGCTCAGCCTGGCTTCTATGGGGCAGAGCCACACCTGCCCGTCTGTGAGGCCCCGCAGCGAGCAGACCCTGCCTCCCAGAAGGCAGCTCTGTGCCCCCCAGGACTGGTTCTGACCCCTTAGGGTCCCACACTCTGGACCAAGTGGCTGGTTGAAGTGATTCCTTTGGTCCCCATCATCAGTCGCCCTGAGAGGCCTGCTCCAAGAACTTTCCCCTCCCTCTTGACACATTTCTGGGCCTCTTTCCTCAGGGCCCTGCTGCTCTCCGGCCCTTGAGTGCAGCTCTGTGTCTACACTGCATCCTGAAAGGGGAATCATCTCCTGGAGTTTGGGAGCCAGCAGTCGCGCCCTACCTCTCCCCCTCCCCCTCCCCCTCCCACTTCTGCTTCCACTTTCTTTTCAACTAAACCCTGCGGCTGGCCATTGCTCCTCCACGAGACAGGGTCCAAACCTCGCCTGTGCCTGCTGCTCTGCTCTGACGTGGCTGCCTGCTGCTGGTGGCTGGGCCTCTTACCATGGTCCCCAAGGACCTGCGCACCCCCACCCCCACCCCCTCTGAGGTCACTGAGACCGTTGCCTCCTTCTTTCTTCCCACCCGCATGATCTCTTGATGCAGCCAGATAAAAATAGCTTCCCTGACTTCCACATCACTCCGTATCACACGCTGCGGTCAAACAAAGCCTTCGCTGCTACCACACAAACTGTGCATAGGATGGTCTCCCCAGGCTTCCCGGGTGGATGGGTGCAGCTGATTTTTCTTTGTAAAATTCAGCTGCAAGTTTGGAGCACCAGCCTTCACGTGGTGAGAGCAGATGCCACGAGCATCCGTGTTGAACCCGAGAGCGCTCGCGACGCCCTCCCCAAGGGCTGCGTCCTGCGTATCTTGCAGGCCTCCTGCAAGCGCACCCCAGTCTCCCCCTCCCTGACCATCTGTACCCATTCCTTTGAGAGAACTAAAGAAAAGCAGGAACACTCTTCCTTCACCTCAGGTCCTTCTCACCCTCTTGCACACAACTAACCTCTGGCTCGCCTGCTCTGTCACATCATGGAGCAGGGTCACTTTGCATGGTCACTTTCATTGCTAAGCCACCCATGTGCTTTGGAGAAGGACAGGCTCAGACAGGCCCTTACATCTAGATACTCGGGACATGGGCTTTCTTCTTCCTCTTCCTTTTCTAGGCTCAAGTCAGGTCTAGATTTCCAGATTCACAGAGGACTTACCTGAACGGTGAATTTGTCATCTTCATTGGGCAGAATTCTGTAAGTGTAAACACAGTTCCGATACCTGAAATAGATCAAATAGATCAAAGACTCCATTAGAACCCAAGCAGGAAAATCCAATTTCCTAGAAAGGACAGGCTCCCTGCTGGCAGTTGAAGAATCTGCCCACAAAGTCTCCAAACTTCAAGGCTGAGTGTCCTCTGAGCTGGTGAGGGACGAACCCTGACACGGAGCAGTCATGGATGGACGCTTGCTTACCCCCAGAGCACGCGAGGATCATCCGGGAAGGGGAGAGGGTCATTTGGGCGTGGTCACATGATTAGCTTCCATGCTGACAGCTATGGGGTCAATCTAAAGGTGTCCACTGTCTAAAAGGGCCTCCCCAACCTCTTAGCTGCCATGCTGACCACAAGAATGGAGCAGGAGGGGTGTCTGAAGAAGAACTAAGACTCCCTGGGGGCTGAGCAAGGCGGGGTCATAGTGAAGGGGTCTCAGGCACAAGGGACAAAGCAAAGCTCTCTCAGTGCCCACCCTTTCCCTGGCTAACCCTCTCCCCCTTCCCTGGACACTCTGCCCCATGGTTTTCTTTTCCTAGAGGTTGGTCACTGTCCCTTCAGAGACTCAGATTTTCCCCAGCAGCTGGGGGATGAAACTTAAGGTTGTTTCTGAATGCTGGGCACCTGAGATTCCCTTCTCTTTCTAGAAAGTCCACCTTCTTTGGCTCAGGGGGAGGGGGAAGAGGAGGTACTTTTTACTTTCCTGAGACCTCTGAGTAAAAGGGGGAGTTAGTTCCAGCTCAAGTGCCCTGTTAGAGGGGCACACTGGTGGGTAGTCCTTAGCCTGCGGGAGCCTGGCAGCAATGATGGCCACAGGAGTCTGTCGCTGCCTGAAGCGATGGCCTCTTGGAGCAGCAAAGCTGCGGGAATAAGTTCAGAGGCAGACTGGAAACAAACAGGATCTTTATTCTGTCAGTTTCTCTCTCTGGCTCTAACAACTCTAACACATACCACACACCAGCAAACAACCAACAACCAAAATGGCCCCGACCCGCTCCGCGCTCGGCCCAAGTCTCTCGAGATCCCGGGCCAAGTCTCCTGAGACTATGGAAGGAGGCAATGTCCAAAACTCATGGCCCGAAGTCAATAGCCATCTCCCCAAACAGGGCTCCTACAGGAGTCCACTGTCCCTTGGCCAAGCCTGGCAGGCTGCCAGAAGTTGAGAGAATACCATTGCTATTTGAACCTTGGACTCTTCCTTGAAGCTGCTGGTCTATTCTCTCTCCCAACAAAATCTCCCCCCATTTCTCCCACTGGGGCTCTTGGAACTTTGAAAATTGGCTACACTTGCAGATCCCCTAAGCAGGGGCCAGTCTCTGCCATCAAGGCAATGCTTCCTTGTAGAAGTTTCTCTTAGTCTCTCCTGTGTGCCATGCACTCCACTAAACTCTTTCATATATTATTGTTTAACTTGGTTGTACGTTAGTTGAAAAAAATTAAAAGCATACAGAAAAAAATGAAATGAAAAACACACGTCTCCCCCTCCAATCCCATGAGATCCATTTCTTGAATGTACTCCTCCTATTTGTAAAATGTTCCAGAACTTTTAAACACACACACAAGCTTACATGTACATATCTTTAAAGATGCATATAAAATCATGCTATATATGTTGTTCTGAAATTTGCTTTTTTTACCAAAGAAAAAAATATCTTAGAGGTCTTCTCATGTCAGCCGAGAGAGAGAAAGAGATGTTTTTTTTTTTTATCCTTCTTATCATTTTCCACCACGTGGATATGTGGCTATGTGTTTGGCCAGACCTTGGTCATAGATAGGTAGTTATTTTTAGCTTTTTGCTGTTATAAATAAAACTGCAGTGAACATCTCTACCCCTCCATCTTTGTGTACCTGGGTGAATGCATCACTTTAGTTTCCCCATCAGTTAGATGGAGATGATAATAACACAACATGTACCTGTTGCTATGTAGATTGGACAAGCTCATGTGTGGACAGCATCTAGAATGGCTCCTGGCCAGGCTGAACACAGTGTATATATGCTTATTAGTGTGGATGCTTATTAGTGCTGGTTGCTGAATCGCTAGGAGGAGACTGCTGGGCTGAAGGACCTGGGCACTTTATGTTTTTTTTTTTTGTTTTTTTTTTTTTTTTTCTTTTCTTTTGTTTTTTTTTTTTTTTTTTTTTTTTTGGTACCGGGGATTGAACTCAGGGGCACTCGACCACTGGGCCACATCCCCAGCCCTTTTTTGTATTTTTATTAGAGACAGGGTCTCACTGAGTTACTAACTGCCTCACCATTGCTGAGGCTGGCTTTGAACTCGCGATCCTCCTGCCTCAGCCTCCCAAAGTGCTGGGATTACAGGCGTGCGCCACCGCGCCCGGCGGCACTTTATGTTTTGACAGAGGCTACCAACTATCTTCCAATGCACTTGGTGTTATTTTTTTTTCTCTTACTAACCGGATTTGAAAGTGTCTGTGTCCCCACACCCTGCCAACTGACTGTTATCAGACTTCTAAATCTTTGCAAATCTAAGAGGTGAAAGAAAAATGACAGCTTGCTTTAATTTGCTCGTCTTTATGAGAAAGGTTCAGCATGTACTCCTCCTTGGTTGTTTCTATTTCTTTTTCTGTGAATTCCTTTTCAAGTTTTGTCTCGCTTTTATGTATGTATCATCTTTCATTTATATGACTTTGATTTTGATCTATCTATGCCAGAGTATATTTTGAAGTTCTTCTTCTTCTTCTTCTTCTTCTTCTCTTTTGTTATCAATGATTGAACCCAGGGGTGCTTAACCACTCAGCCACATCCCCAACCCTTTTAATTTTTTTATTTAGAGACAGGGTCTCGCTGAGTTGCTTAGAGCCTTGCTAAGTGGCTGAGGAAGGCTTTCGACTTGAGATTCTCCTGCCTCAGCCTTCCGAGTTGCTGGGATTACAGGTGTGCACCATGGTGCCTGGCTGGAGTTATTTTGACAGTATTTACTGTTTTTTTTTAAGCTGTGTAGAAGTTTTACAATTTTATGTGGCCAATTTTATAATGTTTAATTTTATGATTTTGAACCAATGAATGCTTAAGGAAAAATCTAGGCAATATTTTGGAAAATTTCACTTCCACATGCTTCTTTATTCTGCCCAGGAAAATTTCTTCTGTTTCTCTCACCCACCCATTTAGTGCCCATCTTTCTGCCCCTGTCTTCAGAGCCACAGCTGTCTTGTATCTGAGATAGCAAGGAAGAATCTCTGGTCTGATGTCACCTCACCTCCCAGAGACATCCCGGGACACAGAGAACTCCCTCACTCTGGCGCCTCACCCCGTCCCCTCGAACAGGCCTCACCCCCTTTGCACACTGAGCCTGTCAGACAAAGCCAGAGGCCAGCTCCACCCAGCTGGTGTCTTATCTTTCAGTGCTCTGAGCTTCCTCCTGCAGATAAACAAATGAGGGAGGGCAAGGACTCTCACTGGGCAGAGGGCAGCTAACTAGGGAAGGGCTCCGACCAGCGCAAAGCACCGGCTGGCAGACAGGAAGAGAGAGCAGGGAGTCATGGGGGCCCAGAAGCAGCCACTCAGAACAGGAAAGCCCCTCCAGTGCACGCAAGGGCAGCAGACCAGGCTTTCTGGCCTCTGCAAAGAGGTTCTAGAAACACCGAGACAAGGAAACAGCCCGTATCACTGAGGCAGACCAGAATCAAGAGCTGGTAGGGAAGGGAAGATGCACTCCCCTTAGAGGGGTCACCTCAGCAGATGCCGATGACCTGCCTGGCTAACGCAGGGTCTTTCACTCCGTGCTTGGGGGAGTCAGTTCAGATCTTCAAGGAAAACGTATAGCACCACGCAACCACCACCCCTGGGAGAGCAGTGGCTCCCACCTGCGTTCCACAGGGTGCTGGAGCCTCCCCAGGGAATCTGGCCTCCCCCACCCACCAGCAGCTGCACTTCACCCTGGGTCCTATGTACACTCAGATATGCACACGTGGGCACACACATGCTCACACACATCCTATGCCTAAATAAGTGCAGCACAGTGCACGCATACTCAAGTGATACACACACCTGTGCCCACCTGCCTATGCATAACACACACATACACACACACACACACACACACACACACACACACATCATCTTACAGGCAAAGTGTTTTGTTTTGTTTTTCTTTTTAAATATTTATTTTTTAATTGTAGTTGGACATAATGCCTTTATTTTTTATTTATTTATTTATTTATTTTTTGTGGTACCGGAGATTGAACTCAGGGGCGCTCGACCACTGGGCTACATCCCCAGCCCTTTTTTGTATTTTATTTAGAGACAGGGTCTCACTGAGTTGCTAAGTGCCTCGCCGTTGCTGAGGCTGGCTTTGAACTCGCGATCCTCCTGCCTCAGCCTCCCAAAGTGCTGGGATTACAGGCGTGTGCCACCGCGCCCGGCTACCTTTATTTTATTTATTTATTTTTATGTGGTGCTGAGGATAGAACCCAGGGCCTTGCTTGTGCTAGACCCACCACTGAGCCACAACCCCAGCCCCCAGGCAAAGTATTTAAAACAAAGATTCCACAACTAAATAGCGTTTGGCAACCACAGCCCCAGACCACCATCTGGACAGCATGCTCATTCTTTTTAAGGGCCACGGGTCTGCCCAGCCCTTTCCCAGCTCCTTTGGTGATTTGATGAGTTTGTTGAACTGATGCTCTCACTCACAACTTCTCTGAGTGACTGGGTCACTTTTCGAGAATATTCTCACTGGGGATCCAGGTCAGGGTGACACTTCTTCCTTCTGCTCCCAGTGACATTGTCCCATTCTTAAATGAAGGAGGACTTGGAGCAGATCTCCTACGAGGCTCCCTCTAAGTACTGAGGAACAGGCGCTTGCCCTGTGCTGATCTGGAGAAGAGGTGGGAAGGTGCCCCTTCCACCCAGGGGAAGGCCATCCCTGGATCAACCCTGAGGTGCCACTGAAAGTTTTACTGCAACACGAGTGGACAGGCACGGGAGAGTGGGAAGAAACATCTGGGGTTTGATTTATTCTTTGGGATAAGCATCACTGTTTCCGTGGACTATCCTAGCTGAACCCTGACACCACGTCCAGAAACGGCTTTCACCACGGCGAGCCCCGCAGAGACAGAGAAAGCAAACTAAAATTCAAGAGCCGTGGAGCTGTTCGGTCTCGTCGGCCCAGCTGCTTACTACGCTCCTATAATTGCTTTTCAATCCCTCTGTGACTCTTACCATGCACCATTTCTAATTTCTAATGCTGTTCGAGTGTATTTTTCTCTTTTTCTTGGCCAAGTGGTGCACGTTTCTAGGCAAGATGGGGTGGGCTGCAAAGCCCGCATTCAAAAAGTCGTTTGAACCCAGTGTAGAGATAAGAGAAAATGTCCCTCAGTCCTGGGAAGCCAGGGTGTTCACCCTTCACCATGCCAAACCCCAAAGATTTCCCGCCAGGGAGAGTGCTGAAATTGATGAGTCAGAAGAGGCCATTAGTAGCACAGGGAGTTGGGCACGCCTGTAATCCCAGCAGTTTGGGAGGCTGAGGCAGGAGGATTGAGAGTTCAAACCCATTCTCAGCAACTTAGGGAGACCCTAAGCAACTGAGTGAGACACCGTCTCTAAATAAAATATTTAAAAAGGGCTGGGGATGTGCCCCAGTGGTTAAGCACCCCTGGGTTCAATCCCTGGTACCAAAAGAAAAAAACAAAACAAAACAAAAGGCCATTAGTTGCTGATTTACACCCACTACCCCCAACCCCCGCCCCCAGGAGAGAGAACAGGAGGAGGGCCCTGGGTGAGAGGTGGGTAAGTAGACGGTGTGTTGCTGGAACATCTCGCCCAGCAGTACAGGGACCCTGTGGGTCGCTCTTTGTCCTGCAGTTGCACAAAGCAAAGACCAAGGAATGAGACTCCCCGGAGGGAGGCCACCTTCTGTAATGTCCCACCTTTCCCTCCCACCCTCCCCTTGTCAGTTGCCTCCCCAGAAGCTGAATCTTGGGTTGGGGTCTCCTGTCCTCATCCATACTGGTTCTTTTTATGTTTGGTAAGAAAATTTGGGCAGAAACCCACTTCCATCTCTAAAAGAATCTATTTTTTTTCTTGACAGTTCTTTTCAGAAAAGAAAAACCATCAGACCTATGAAAACATGTCATCGCTCAAAAGAAAGAGCCCCATCTTTCTAAGAACTCCGAGGAGATGTCTCCATCTTAAACGGAACCATTGTTTTAAAAAAAATCATTGAGAGGTTCAGTTTGCAAAATGTAAGATTTAAGAGACCACTGTGTGTCCAAAGGCAGAAGACTCCATGGTGAAAACTGAGATAAAGCGCAGAACAAATGTCAGAGGCAGGACACAGCAGCGCAGGTACTGGAGAAAGCAAAGGAGGAGGAAGGAGAGTTTGAGAAAGCCCTAGAAAGGGAAAAGACAAAGTACCTTTAAAATAAGACGGGAGATGAGAAATACAAGCCAGACCTGGTTCCTCCAGCATACAATAGGGGTTCCTGAGAGGACAGAGATAATTTTTTCAAATGCAAAACCAGGCTGGGAATGTAGCTGGGTGGGGGCGCACTCACCCTCATTTCAATCCCCAGCACTGAAACAACAACACACATATAAGCAAAAAAAAGAAAAGAAAAGTAAATGAACTTGAGAGCATGTGACCGGAGAAGCAGGAAAACTAATTGGATAAACTTCTGACAAACAGAACAAAGGAAAGAAGCACTGTGTGAGCTGAGCACTTTTCTTTTGCCCTCCCCTCCCCTCAACTCCACCCACTGTGTTCCACCTACCCTGCATGCATCATCTGCATCTCAGGGGCTGCTTCACCCAGGGTTAGCCAATGGGAGGGACAGGTGGGGTATTTGTTCCCCTGAGCCCACCCTGCCTGCTGCAGATCAGCCAAGTTCCTCCTCTGGAGGCCACAGCTAAGCCAGGTGGCCTGTCCCACAGCTGCAGTCGTGCTGGGCTTGGTGACACACCTCCCTCCCCTGAGATCTCAGGTCCTGGGGGCAGAAAGCCTTCCCAGGTCGCCAGCCCAGGCTGCTTCACCATCCCTAACTGTACCATCTCTTTTGAATGTGCCACCACTTCCTGCTGAGATCCTGGCCACCGCACACAAAATTAGAAACGCAGAAAGGAAGATGACAGAGAAATTACCATCATAAAAACTGTGCATAATTGCAGGCCAGAAAACCTGAAAACCTGAACCAATGGCTTGTCCTCTGCAAATTGTGATATAACTGATCAAAGGTGACATGCAAAGAAATAGACAAGGCTTATTCAACACCAAAAAAGAAATGGAAGAAAATACTAAAGAATGATCTCTATAAATGGCTGTGAGATGAAGAGCCTTTGTCAACATTTTTCTTTAATTTTCAAAAATCAGATAATGACGACGTTCTACAAATGGCTCTAGGATATTTTATAAAATTTACATGACTATTACACGGTGACATGCCCCAAATCATATAAACCAATCTCACCGATGAATATATATACAAAACCCTAAATGAAATTCAGAGTGCAATAAAATTATCATCATCATGAAAAGTTTATTTTAATAATGCAAAATGGTTTAATATTAGAAAGTACATAAATGAAGTTATTATGCCTGTAAATGAAAAAGGGTACAATATAATCATCACAATAGACACTAAATGGACATTTGATGAAATTCAATGCTCAGTGTTTCAGAACTCTATGAAACTTAGAAAAGACAGCTCCCTCTTTAACACAACAAATACCAAATGACTTTACTGTAGTCCTCTCTATGGTCCAGACACTGTATCAGTCCCTCCCAGGCAATGCCATGCGTGATTGTCATAGAACTTTTCAACATTATCCATGGTATTATCTTAGAAGTACAGGCCAATATAATAAATTATGAAATTTGAATTGCAATTGTAAATATTTGGATGAGACTAAAAAATGATCACAATTTATAGATGATATGAGAGTCTATCAAGAAAAGACAGAAGAGAGGCTGTGGTTTTAGCTAAGTGGTCAAGTGCTTGCGTAGCACATGTGAGGCACTGGGTTTGATCATCAGCACCACATTAAAAATATATAAATAAAATGAAGGTATTGTGTCCATCTACAACTAAAACTATTTAAAGAAAAAAAAAAGAGAGAAGAAAAGGCAGAAGAAGGAACTGAAAAGCAATTTGAAATAACAAGGCGTGGGTGAATTGATTTATTAAAAGAAAAAGTTATAAAATCTTCCCTGTAGGTTATAAGTTACCGTGAACCAATACCCATAGGGGGAAAGGTATCATTTACCATAGTGACAAAAATTCAAAGTAACCAGAAGTGACCATAACAAGAAACATGCAGGACCCATATAAAAAAATTATAAAATATAAATCCTAGAGACAATCATATGTATCATTAAGAAGAGAGAATAGTACTAAAATGTCATTTTTTACAAATTGTATTTGTATTTCATGCCAGTCTAAAACTAGTCTAAAGTAGTTGTGCTAATTTTTTCCCCCCAGCTTGACACAATTATTATCTGGTTGACCCAAAGAAAAAAAGAGTATTTTGTAAAAGTATTTTGTAAAATCGTGGTGCTGCATTTGATATATTACATGCAACAGGATAAACAGGAAAGAAAGAGATACAGAAGGCCTAATATATGGTATTTTTTAAAAAAGGAGTCTCCAAGGGAAATGAATAAATTATTCAGTCAGAGGTTCAGGAGAGGATGGTTACTTGAGAAAAACACACGTGGGTCTTTTATCTTATACCATTCATTTAACTAATTCCAGCGAGATTAAAAGTTTCAATGTAAACAGAGAGAGAGAGAGAGAGAGAGAGAGAGAGAAACAACAGCTCATGCAAGCCCTGTGCTAAGTAAGCACACAATATTCCATTCAGTCCACCCAGACCTAGGACATAGGTATTCTTAGCCCTGCTTGTCAGATGAGGAAACCAGGGTCCTGTAAACTTCTGGAGAATCATCTCTTAGCTGAGTCTGTTAACTCCAGGGGCCTGTCTTTACCCTCCTGTCTCCCTCAGGAAGCAACAAGAGGGATTCTCTGCATTGAAAAGGTAAAGGGATAAAGCATGAAAGAAAAAGACCTACAGACTTTACAAAATTTTACCATCTCTGAATGTCAAAAAATCTGAAATAGAGTCGGGTATGGCGACACACGCCTGTAATCCCAGCACTTGGAGGCTGAGACAGGAGGATTGCAAGTTCAAAGCCAGCCTCAGCAATGGTGAGGCGCTTAGCAACTCAGTGAGATTCTGTCTCTAATAAAATACAAAAGAGGGCTGGGGATGGTGGCCCCTGAGATCAGTCTGCGGTACCACCACCACAACAACAAAAATCTGAAATAGAAAAGCAAACCAAAGTGAAAATATTTGATTTGCAACAAAAGTAATAAAAACAACTCATGTAAGTGGATAATAGAAAGAGCACAGCTTAAATAGAAACAAAAATGGCAAAGAGAATTGAACAGATCGTGCACAGAAGAGGAATTAGGAAGTTTAATAACCTATCAAATAGGCTCAACATGACTGCAGTCAAGTGTGAATCAAAATGAACACCAACTACCTTTCACCCTACAACTTAGCAATGTTTTTCAAAGTGAAAATTTGCAGAACACGGATGTTCGCATGAGGTGGTCACTCTTGTATTGCTTGCTGGAGCATAAATTGGAACAAAATCTCTAGAAAGCAATTTGTCAAGAGGCAGTGACACACCCTTGTAGTCCCAGCTATTGCTGAGGCAGGAGGATTGCAAGTTCAAGTCCAACCTGGGCAACTTAGTGAGACCCTGTCTTAAAATAAAAAATTAAAAAGGCTGGGGGTGTAGCTCAGTGGTGGAGCACCCCTGGGTTTGAACCCTAGTACAAGACTCACACAGGTGTGTACACACACACAGACAAGTCTTAAAATGCTCCTATCCTTTGACATAGTAGTTCCACCCCTGAGAATTTATAACCAGAAATGCATATAGCATTTTTTGCACAAAGACCTTCATCACTGTCACATTTATAACAGTGAGACATTGAGGATAACTTCAATGTCTGACAACAGAAGAATCATTTCATAAAGTATGCCACATTGTGTAACAGAATTCTATACATCCATCAAATGTGATAGTTAGAAAGAAATCCTAACACAACGGGAAAATGCTGATGCTGCCAGAAACCTCAGGCTCCAATGATATGTCTAGATATTGCATGTGCATAATGTGTGAATGTAAAATGGAGATAATCTACATATATGGAGAGAGGGAGAGAATGAGAAGATAATGCTAAACAAATTAACAAGGTTCATGTTAGTAGCTCGGTGATGGAGTGATGATTTTTTCTGCTTTAAAATTTGCCCCAAAGTAGGCTGCACTGTTTATCAGAGATCAGTCTACTCCTACATGGCCACAGATAGCAGGGCCCAGGCAGAAGAGGCTCTTTTCTGCAGAGCTGGCTGGCCCAACTGGTCTTTTGGGTGTTGTATACAATTGGCAATTGCACCCAAATGGATGGAGTCCCTGGTGCTTGTTAATATGACGGCTTTTTAGTTAGTGGAGACACAGCATGGATCAAGCAGAGGAGACTTAAGATGGCAGACCGGGACTCAGAGCACAGAGAATTGGGTCCAAGCCTGTCACAGGCACTGCAGCCTTCTCACCTGCTCAACCCTCTTTTCCCAAGGGGCAGGGCCCTGCTGCTGCTGTCCACACCAAGTTCCCCTCTTGGTGTGCTCTGTGCTCTGTCTAGCTTCCTCAGGGCCATAGGACTTCAGCGACCCCAGCACCTCCCTCCTCCTAAACTGGAACTAGAATCCCATGGTGTTAATATGACCTGACTTTCTCCTTGATGTGTCTTGGTTCCCCCTGGTGCACTAGGTGCTCTTTCTCGGGTTCCTGCCCAGAGTCCTCCCTCCCTCAGACCTCCAGGCACTCCACCCTGGCCCCAGCAGCTCGGGGCATGCGTCATTCAAGTCCTCTTCCTGCCTCAATCTCTTTGAGCACTTCCTCTGAGGAGGCCCCACATGACAGCTCAGAATCTCCCGGAGGCCTCCAGGAAGTCCCAGAAGTGACGCTTGGCCACTTCTCTCTTCTGCTGTGGAACGTTCTTCACAAATGGACCCTATGCTTCTCTGAATTGTGAGATGTCACTCCTCAAGTTTTAGTTCATAAAAAAGTAATGCCCAACAGCATTTTAAAAAAATACTTGTTTGAATTGTTGATGGACCTTTATTTTATTCATTTATTCATATGTGGTGCTGAGAATCCAACCCAGTGCCTCACACATGCTAGGCAAGTGCTCTACCACTGAGCTACAACCCCAGCCCCCAACAGTGTTTTTTTGTTTGTTTGTTTGTTTGTTTTTGGTACCAGGGATTGAACTCAGGGGCACTTGACTACTGTGCCACATCCCCAGACCTTTTTTTGTATTTTATTAGAGACAGGGTCTCACTGAGTTTGCTGAGGCTGGCTTTGAACTCACGATCCTCCTGCCTCAGCCTCCCAAGTGCTGGGATTACAGGTGTGCGCCACCGCACCCGGCTCCCAACAGTGTTTCTGTAGATGCAAAGTATTCAGTGGGTGCCTGCCATGTGCCTGGCCACGGGCTGTACGTATTGCCCACATCATCCCGTCCTGTCTTCTCAGTAGCCCAACAATGACAGCAGAAAGACAAATATCCCCATTTCTCAAGGTGCAAAGAATATGAATCAACATCTCTCCAAATAAGATACACATGGCCACTAAACATAAAAAGATGTTCAACATCATCAATTAGGGAAATGCAAATTGAAACCACAATAACTTGCCACTTCATGCCCACTAAGATGGCGATAACCAAAAGGATAGGTAATAACAAGTGCTGGGGAGGATGTGGAGAAACTGGGACCCTCACCTGTGGCTGGTGAGAATGTCAAATGGAGCAGTTGTGGAAAACAGTCCAACAGCTCCTCAAAACGTCAAACCCAAACCACGACACGACCCAGCAACTCACTCCTGGACGCCCACCCAAGGCTGATGCAACTGTACGTCCACACAAAAACCTGTCCATGAATGTTCACAGCAGCATGATTCACCGTAGAGAATGAGAAAAAAACCAAAGGTCCCTCGACTGATGAATGGAGAAATAAAACATGGTGCATATGCACAGTGGATTGTCAGCCACGGGGCTGATCAGTGCTACAACAAGAGGAACTTGAAGGCATTATGCCAAGTGAGCAGGTCCAGAGACCAAAGGCCGCACATTATATATAAAATGCCCAGAATAGGCAAATCCTTACAGGCAGAAAGTGGATTAGCTGTTTCCGGGGGTTGGGGGAGGGGCGGGGAGTGACTGCTAATGGGTGCAAGGATTCTTTTTGAGTATTGAGAATGTTCTGAAGTTGGATGATTGTGTTGGTGGCACAACATTGTGATTGTACCAAAAAGCACTGCTAGTGTGGGAAGGGTCATTTTCTGGTATGTGAATTATACTTTCATTTATAAATCTAACCCAAAGGGTTCACTGTGAGGATACTAGCTTGGCAGGAAGCTCAGAATTGTGCAAATACTGCTGGGTGAGGTCGCACATGCCTGTAATCCCAGCAACAAGTGAGCCTGAGGCATGAGGATCGCAAGTTCAAAGGCAGCCCCAGCAATATAGCAAGGCCCTAAGCAACTTAGTGAGACCCTGTCTCCAGATAAAATATAAAAAGGGGCTGGGGATGTGACTCAGTGGTTGAGCGACCCCTGGGTTCAATTCCTGGTACAAAAAAATAAAATAAAATAAAAGGTCGGGGGAGAATTTTGCAAATACTGTCTCATTAGATCTAGGCAACTCCAGAGCCTTTGCTCCTCAGGACTGCATGGCTTGGCATGAACTAGGAGGAATACAGAGCTCCTGTCACTCTGTCTCAGGGACAAGAAGGTCTGGCCAGGAGGACTACCTCTCATTATGATGCAGGGCTTCATACCCTAGGGAGATGGAATCATTCAAGCAAGATGAACTGGTGTCTATGCACAGGTGATTTAATCTACCAGGCAGGCAAATGTGCAAAACACACCAGTGCCTGCTCCCACCTAGAAGAATGACTCTGGGGTGCTGGGCATGGGCCAGAGCACCTGGAGCGACTCGATTGTACCAGGGATGAAGTGTTCTGAGTCACTTCACAGGGATGACACAATTGAGTGGAGTACACAGGCCTTCACTGGCATACAGCTCCCTCCTGGTTTTGCCCACAGAAATAGAACTCAGAAGAGCCATTTGCAGACAAAGCCCATTGGCCTGTTTTCTTATATAAACAGATTTCAGGAGCCCCAGGGTCTCCAGCTCCAGTGCCTTCTGTGCCAGCCTTTCTTCCCACTTGCTGCACATACCAGATATGGAAAACAGCATCTTGTTGCATTTGCACAAAAGTAATTAATGAGCCGGGCGCGGTGGCGCACGCCTGTAATCCCAGCACTTTGGGAGGCTGAGGCAGGAGGATCGCGAGTTCAAAGCCAGCCTCAGCAATGGCGAGGCACTTAGCAACTCAGTGAGACCCTGTCTCTAAATAAAAATACAAAAAAAGGTCTGGGGATGTGACCCAGTGGTCGAGTGCCCCTGAGTTCAATCCCCAGTACCACAAAAAAAAAAAAAAGTAATTAATGAGCCATATCAATTTTATGAAAGGCTTGAAGGAAGCTGGAGGAAAGGAGGAGGCCGCACACCCACTCACACCATGGTTCATGGCTCAGTGCCTCTGCTGGACACTCAAGTCCCCTCAAGTCCCCTCTCTATGGCTCTCTAGGCTGTCTCTCTCTCCTCACCCACCCCGCCCGTCTCTCCATTTTCCAGACTCCTCTCTCTTTGTCCCCAGAACAGTGAGATGTAAGTCCTGCCCCTGCCATTTGTTAGTCCTGTAAACGCAGCTCGTTCCAGGACCTCTCTCTGCAGTGGTTTTCTCATCTGTCAGGTGGGCATTGCACTACCTCCCCTGAGGGTCCCTGAGGGTGTTAAATGAGCTAACACATGTGAAGAGCCCTTCCAGTCTTCTGTGGCACGCAGAGCGGGCCTTGCCACGCATCAGCAGGGCAGGTTGGGGCCTGCTGGCTCTCCAGTGGCTTTCCACACTATTCCACACAAGGAGAACGCCTTCCCGGAGGGGCAGTCTGGTGATGAATGTCCTTCTGTGCTTTTTTGTCTTTCCTGCTGTGCTGACGAAGCCACCACGTCCAGGGCTATCTGGTAGTTTGTCCCCAGGAGGAAGCTGACCCTGTTGTTATGCCTGAGTGGCCTGTGGAAGGCCATGTGCTGAGGGAAACCCGAAGGGCTTCCCCGCCTCAGCTGGCTGGAGCAGGCGCTGGATTCAGAGCCAAAGGCAGCCACGCGTTTTCCTTCCCCGCGAGGGAGGACGCCTCTTTCCTGAGTGGTTCTTTGGGCAGCTCCATCTGGACAGGGGCCAACTGACCTGCTTGAACGTGGGCTCACCCTGGGGCCCTGGTTGCTCTCTCAGAGAGGGCAGGCTGCACTGGGACAACACTGGGCCATTGTCCCAGCCCTACCTGTGCAGCCTGGGCAGGAGGAGGCCACCCTGCTGACCCATGGGCCCTGCACTGATGGAGCCCCATCCCTGAAGGTGCCTGACAGGTGTGCTGGCCCCGATGTTGCAAAGAAGGTCACAACAGGGGTGGCCTCGTTAAGTCCTTCATCACAATGGGTTAATGTCCCTCCCCTCCAGGCCCCCAGACTCCCTGGAGCAGGGCTGACCGTGGGGAGGGTCTGAGCAGGGACCAGTGAGGATGACACAGGCCCCACCCAGAGGACCCTGCCACCCCTCACGCTCTCAAGCCCCTTTCACGAGACAGCAGGGTTGGACCTCTGCGAGGGTCCCCCCGTGCCAGTCCTCTGTGACCCAAGGAGCAACGCCAGGCTCCCCTAAAGCAGGACTTTCTGAGTAGCAGAGGGGAGGCCAAAGTTTTTCCTCCTGGTTAGGTGACAAAGCTGACCTCTCTCAAGGAAATAAAAGGCACCTGGTGATTGTGCACCCCTAAGCCACAGGCGTGGCCCTGAATTGCCATCTTGTCTTTCAGTGTCTCCCCCCCATCCCTAAATTCCATCGTGGTTGAATCTCACCCTCTCTGCTAAGCATGAAGGCTCTTCCCACTAGGCTGCCCTCGGGACCTAGAGCCCCAAACACACCTAACCCAGCAGGTGGCGCCCCTACTGCTGTCCTGTCACTCACCAGAGGGGACCAGGGACAAAGCTTGCTGGGGCCCAGGCAGGAAGAGGCCTGGGCGTCCTGGTGGTGGGGCATGTGGTCCTTCTCGACATAGATATTTCCAGAGCAAAAGAGTGAGTCTCTGTGGCTCCCTTCTGCAGTGCTGGCTCACTTTGTTTGTTTAAGATCTTGATATAGTGTCCCAGTAAGTTGTGAGGCTGGCCTCGAACTTGGGATATTCCTGCCTCCACCTCCTGAGTCACTGGGATTACAGGTGTGTGCCACTGTGCCCGGCTGTAGTTCACTTTTAAAGTAGGGTTGTTAATGGGCCCTGACCATGACTTGCGTCCCCACAGCCTGGCTGGAAGCCAGGAAGACACTGGGTACAAAGACCATTGCTTCTGGAACCAAAGAAAGCCCAGCTCCCCTGTCCCCCGTCTCTGCCCTTTGGCTGCTGCCTGGGCCTCAGTAGAGGTCCCTGTCGTTGGTTAGGGACCAGGATAATGAGGGACCAGGCTTCTACCAGTCCACAGGGAACAGGGAAAAGTAAGGATGTAGTTTGTTTTTCAGGAAGTCTCTGCTTTAAAAGGACTGGCTTAAATTAAAGAAAAAAAATTTTTAAAGAGTATGTCCTTCCTGCCTTTTTGATGTTTAAAGATGCTTCATGTCGTAAACTGAGGTGGTAGAAGATGACAGTTATCATTTATTTATTTAGTTTTAATTTTCAAGTCTGTTTATTTATTTTTTATTTTTGGTACCAGGGATTGAGCTCAGGGTTTCTTAATCACTGAGCCACACCCCCAGGGCCCCCTCCTTTGTCCCCGCACAATTTTTAATTAGTGGCATTATAGTTGTACATATTGATGGAATTTGTCGTTACATATTCATACATGCATACCATACAACAATATAATTTGACTAATATCACTCCCTAGCCCTTTTTTTTTTTGTTGTTGTTTTATTTTGAGACAGAGTCTTGTTAAGTCCTTAGTGCCTTGCTGAGTTGCTGAGATGATCCTCCTGCCTCAGCCTCCCAAAATGCTGGGGTTACAGGCATGTGCCACTATGCCCAACCCTCGAGTTTCCTCAATTGGCAAAGTCCAGGGGGACAGCCCTACAAGGCTTCTCAGGGTTTGGAAGACTTGCTGGCCTAAGGTACCCACAGCCTACAGCGGCTTCCCTGACAGAGCGGAGGAGAAAGGGGAGCCCTGAGCTTGGGATGAGGGCCTGGGAGACTGAGGAGCTGTCCAGGCTTGGGTTAAGGGTGATGGCATGGTTAGATGGCACCATGGGCACCTCCTTACGGTGCGCTTCTGCTCAGGGCCGTGACTCTGAGGGAGAAGCAGAGGTGGCCCCACAGGACCCAGGCCTCGCTGGTCAGCACGGTGGCTGTGGATAAAGGCCTCAACCTCTCTGAGCAAGGTCTGCCCCCTCCGAGTCGGGTGCCCCAGCCTAGAGGTTCTACAAGGCCTCCCAGGCTCTGAATCTGCTTGCTGTGACCCTAGACTTTTAAGATGCTCACGGCTTGGAGTCAGAGACACCAAGGTGCCACCTCAGCAACCTGAGCACACTCTAAGGCTGGGGTCACAGGACTAATGTGAAGCATAATGAGATGGAACCTGGAGGCTGGGGACACAGCCAACACCTAACAGTCACCTTTGGCCAAGGGCCCACTGAGGTCACATGGACCCATAGGGTCAGGCCAAGCTTGCGTCTTTTCTAAGGCCCCTTCATTGGTGAGTCCCCATAGGGTAGGGCCATCTGGAGGTCCTGGCCTCTGCGACCCTCTGAAGTGTGGGGCTGGGGACGCAGGCAGTCAGCCTTCAGAGGTGCAGCTGCTGACTGCCCACTCCACAGGGCAGGATGGCTGTGAGCCTGGGCTGGTCTCATGTTCGGGGGGGGGGGGGGCGGGAGAGTAGCAGCACCGTCTGGTGGCCTAGCTGCACCTCTGGGCGTAGACGAGCTGGTCTGACTATCACCACTACTTAACCTGCCCGGGCCTCAGTTTCCCCATCTGTAGGCAGAGGGCCTGCACTTCTACTGTCTTGAGGACAAGACCAGCCAGTAAATGCTGAGCACAGCAGGTCCCGCGTGAGTCAGGGCCCAGAACAGGGCTGTGGCCAGTCACCCACTTCCCCCTGCCTGGAGGCAGGCAGGCTCTAGCTGCTTCAGGGGGCCTTCCTGCCAGCCCAGGGATGCTACCTGAAGGGTTTGGGTGGACACACCCTTCCTGACTGCACCCTGGCACTGCCTGCGGCCCAAGAGGGGACATGGTTAGACCACAGGGCTGCAGGGGCCAGGGCCTCACTCGGACCTCGGGCAAGAGGGGTTGTTAAAAAGGAACTTTCAGCAAGTGGCTGCTCTGTTGTCAAGACAACTGGCACATTCAGCAGCAGCACAAGCCAGACAGTGGGAGTTGGGGGTGGGGGTGGGGGTGAGCTGATGGAGGGCTGACCAAATGGGCGGGGACCTAGCTGAGTGCCAGGGAAGAAGAGAGGGTTCACGTGAGAGGAACGATTCGCTGGGATGAGGGTGACCTCCTCTGCTCTTGGGGACAAAACGTCACTGCTGGGTGAACTGAAACCCACCCCAGGCTCTCAGCTCCCCAGATGGAGGCTCGCTTCAGACCCAGGAGGGTCCAGGAGGGTGCAGGAGGGCTTCTGAGCTGGGCATCCTTGACTCACACCTAACTGGTGAGCCGCTGTCTAACACCCACCACCACAGAGCCCCAACTTCTTGGCTCCAAGAGCCCAGACTTCCTTGTCCTGCCTCTGGAGCCCGAGGGTGTCCCTAGCACCACAGTTCATGGGCGGCTGAGCCATGGGTCCTGGCCCAGCGTGGCCCCGAGAGTCCCAGCACTGCCAAACTTGCCGCAAGACCGGCTCCCTGAACTCCAAGGCCAGGGCCCAGGTGGGTCTAACTGGACCACCCCACAAAGTGGGTGGCAGCGTGCAAGTCAGGCCACTTGGTCCTGCGATGTGAGAACAACCCACGCAGGGCCAGTCCCCAGGCTAAGCCCTGGCTAGCTTTGCCCTCCCAAGTCGCCCCTCGGTCTGGTCTCTGCGCCCACCGTGGACCTGGGAGGAGGGTGGCATACTCACAGCACGCAGAGTGCGAACGCCCGGGGGATGGACTCGCTGGCACGCACGAGGAAGCTCCCGTCCTTGCCCGCCCTGGAGAGCAGCTCCTCCGCCTTGGAGCGGGTGATGTTGCCATGGTTCCAGACGGGGACCATGGTGGGTGTGGGCCTCTGGGGCCAGGCTGGCTCCCACCCCCTGCACCGACACACCACCGAGGGTGACCGAGGGCCCTGTGCGAGACCTGCCACCGTCCCCTCTCAGTCGCCTCTGTTGCTGCCACCAGCCTAACTGACTAACTTCCTGTTTCAAGCAGTCAGTGAGGGAAAGGAAACTGAGCTGCAGAGAACTTCCTCATTACAGAAACCAACAGAGAGAGAGAGAGAGAGAGAGGCCCGCCGTCCACCTTCACACCCCGTCCAGCCTCTGTCTACAGCCCCTCCTTCTCCCTCTCCTGCCCTTGTCTTTCCCTGTAATGGGTCTCAGCTTCTAGAAGCATCCACAATTAGCCCAGTCCCGCCTGGGGAAGTAGCCGTTCCTTAGCCTCAGCGCATCCCTGCCTGTCTTCTAAAGGAGTGTGGCCTAGTGGTTGTGGACGGGCCAATGCAGCAGCCATACCGAGGCCCTTGCTGCTGCCCACATGGGATGGTCCCGCCCTGGTCAGATCCCTGAACCTCCTGGTCCATCCTTGGGCCACCCTCCTGCATACCTGAAGGGCAGAGTTTCTGGATGTGGACTGAGGCCTGACCCTAAAACAGAGCAAAGTGGAGGGGTAGAGAGTCAAGCCCGGTCGTTGCCACTGGAGACCCGCAAGCTTCTAGACACCTGTGCTGGGTGCTGGGAGAATGTTGGCTGCCCAGCCGAGGACTCTGAGGGTCCAGGGACAGTCCCGTGACTCCATTACCCTTGGTCCCTGGAGGTGACCTACTCTCCAGGGGCTGTGCTGCTCTGGTGACTGCACCTGTTGTGAAGACCCACAGGGAGCCTGGAGGGCGCAAGGCATGGACTGTCTACAAGTCCAGTCAGGCTGGGTGTCCCCTCTGGGCTTCTCAGAGAGGGGACTCGCACATCCCCATGGGGCGAGCTGGCCACTTGGCCAGCAACGGACGATGCTCTTTCCTGACTCTGGCATCATAGGAGAGTCCAGGGCGGCCCATCAGACGGCGCATACTCTGCAGTGGGCATAGCCACAGGGGAGCTGCCTCCGGGGGGCGGGGGGCTTCAGTACCAGCAGGTTTCTGAGGGCTCTGAAGTGGACACTTTCCCTGGGGCCCAGAGCCAGGTGCTTCAGTCCTTGGGTCAGGCTAACCAAGGGTGCAGGGGCAAATGCTGACCTATTACACAAATGGTGGCCCCACTCCCACCCCAGGCCTTGCCTCCCTGGGCATAATAATAGACCCTTTCCAGGGGCCTGAGCCAGGCAGCCCCCACATTCAAGCTGGAGGAGGGTGATGGCGCTTCTTGACTCTCGGCCTCGGGTCTCCTCTCTAATTTGAAGGGCTCAGCTCTGAGAGGAGCTCCTGAGCCAGGGCCTGCAGCAGCTGTGCTGTGGTTGTTCCAGACAAGGAGCCCCGAGCACCCACCTACAGCCCACACACAACAGGCGAGTCTGAGAGCACTCTGGGTCAGGCCCTGGGCCAGGCACAGGGACATGGTAGAGGTCAGAGCTGGCCTTGACTCTGTCCTTCCCTTGCCAGCTGGGCCCCGTGGCCTCTGGCTCTGCAGTGGCCCTCCAGAGGCCTCTTGTTCCCCTGCGCCACTTCTACCCAACCCCTCATTGCTCTCTCCTAGGAAGTTTCTGCTTATTCCAAGTGTCCCTCACATGTCCTTGCACACGTCCCCTTGCTTCCCCGATGACTCCCACAACCTCCAGAGTCCAGCAGGAGGCTCCATCTGCAGCGTTGGCCCCTTTGTGCCTCGCCTGGCTCATCTCTAGAGATCCCCACCACACCCCAAGCAGTGCCACACGTAGGTGACTTCCCTCCACACCCAGCTTCCTGCCCGGCCCCTCACACTTTCATCCCACTATCTTTGCCTTTCAACTCAGCAAGATCACCAGATGCATGCATGACACACACATGACACATACATGACACACAGGTGACACACAGGTGACATTCATGCTTTCCTAATTTTTAAGGTCCATCCCTTCTTCACTTCCTTTCCCACCCAATTGCCCGAGCTGTCTAAGATGGTCAAGTTCCTCACCTCCCCGCCTTCAGCCCCCAGGTTCAGCCAACCCCAACATCTAGATCAGAGTGGCCCTTATTATGGGCGGAGTCTGGGGAAATAGCTTTTTGCAGAGTCCTTGTCTATGTAAAGAGTTTAATGAGAAGGTGTTCTAAAATTTCTGGAACCATATTATTTGTCAGTCAAGATTCAGACGAGTGGCCGGAGAGGAGCTAATCATGCCTATGTCCAGCTGGTGCACACGGACGGTCTTCATGATGTCCCTGCTTTCTGTTCCTGTTTGGGTCCAGGAATCCACTCCTCCGGGTTTTATTGTCAAGGGCACCCTCCTGGCTGGTTTTGCCCCTGGTGCAGAGCTCAGGGCAGCAGCTCTGCTATCTGCAACGCTGAGGCTCTGCAGAGCCCGTTCACGCCGAGTCCACACAGCTCTTCTGGCCTCTGCGCTTCCCCGACACCATGGACTCACTGCAGGTCACATCTTACTTGTGTCACTGCTCCTTTTGTTGTGCCACCCATGAGTACCACTTCTGGTGGTCCCCTCTGAGGTCATTCCTTTGCATCATCAATGACCCCAATTCATGCCTTACCCAGAGTGGGTAAGAAAATGTGAGTTGTAACTCATTTTCTTATAGTGTTAAATTAGGGTTCTGAATTTTATAGCATCAACTTAGAAGAGCACATCTTGAATGTTTTAAGTCAGGAAGTAAAGACAGAATGGGCCTTAAAAGTCAGGGAAGCATGAATGTCACAATTGCCACCCTCCTGTATTTCTATGATGACTGCAGCCCCATTCTCCAGAAATGTCACCTGCACCTGGCATGGATTGGGGGAGGTGGAGATGATGCTGATTTGAAGAGCCTGCAGGTGTCGTGCAGCCATGTTTCCAAAAACCACTGGAGGAGATGACTGTCTGACACCTGGACAGGGGCCTTTGGAGTGGTGGAGTGACAGCCCACATGCTGTTGGCAAGGCACAGAAGGTAAAGAACCACTGCCACCTTCCCTGCTGCCCTTGGTGCTCAGGGTTCCTGGGAACTACATCCAGCTGAAGCCTCTAAATGATTTCATGGGTGTGAGACTCTGTGCTCCTTGGGGCATCTGGTCAACCCCACATGTGGAGCAGAGGTTTGAAAGCCACGGAGGGAGATAAGTGAGGTCAGGACTCATGTGGGCCCATCACCAGGCTGGGGCACCCCACCCAATGGCACCACTAGCCCTGGTCAGTCCCTGGCACTGGGGAAAGGCCTGGACAGTTTCTGGGAAGTCAGGTTGGTGCCCAGCATGAGGGTGGTCTGGCAGGCCCCTGGTCATGGGCACTTGGCCAGCTCTGGAAGCTCTGGGAAGAACTGTCAGGGCTGTGTTGAAGAGGAGCCTCCATGGCAGGCACCAAGCTATCCCAGACTCTACGTTTGAAACCTCATGTGGGCAGCTCATGGGAACAGCTTGGAGACTGCCTTTGAGCCCTGCACAGGCCAAGGCAGGCCAGGAGAGAGGTACAATGGGGACACCATCAAGCTACTTGCCCCAGGGTCCTTCTACCATGGACAAGAAGCAGAATAGGATTCAGGGTGTGAGAAGGGGCCAAGCCAAGAGAGGGACCACGAAGTCCCAGCTGTAGAGACAGGACTGGGGGAGAGAAGGAGGCAGAGGTCACTCCACGTATGACTGGACGACATATCTAGATCATAAACTTTATGCTTCCCTTCCCTCTGGTGTTCATGGACGCCCCTGTGGTGCCCAGGGCCTCCCACTCCCCTCCAGCCTGAGCCAGATTGACAGGTGTCTCCCAGGGCTCACTCTGATGCTACCGGCAGCAAAGGGCTGTGCAGGTGACTGTGTCGACTGGCCTGGGCCACGGTAGCCAGATGTTTGGTCAGATGTTCTTCTAGATGTCTATGAAGGTATTTTCAAAGATAAGATTAACATTCAAATCAGTAGACTTTGAATAAAGTGAATGTCCTTCTTCCACACTACAGGTTGGCCTTATCCAATCAGCTGAAGGACGTGACAGAAAAAGACTGACTTCTGAAGAGGGAACTTGCCGGATTGCCCTCAGACCCACCTGCAGTGTCCCCGCTTGCCTGGATGGACAGCCTGCCTGCCTTGCTGATTTGGGGCTTGCCAGCCTTCACAATCACATGAACCAATTCCTTAAAATAAATGTACACTACCTAGCTGACTATCTGTTATGGTTTAGACGTGAGGTGTTGCCTCAAAGCTCCTGTGTTAACACAGGAGGTGAAATGATTAGATTGTGAGAGCTGTAACCTAATCCATGGATTAATCCATTTGATGGATTAATGATTTGAATGGATTGCTAGGTGGTTACTGTAGGCAGGTGGAGCATAGTTGGAGGAAGGGGGTCACTGGGGGTGTGCCTTGGGAATTATGTATTTTGTCCTTGACTCATCCCACTCTCTCTCTCCACTTCTTGGCTTGCATGAGCTGAGCAGAGATCTTTCACCATGCCCTTCTGCCATGATGTTCTGCCTCACCTTGGGCCCAGAACAATGGAGCCAGTCTACCATAGACTGAACCTCTGAAACATTTGAGCCCAAAATAAACTTTTTCCCTCTAATTTTTTCTTTCTTTGGGGCGGGCGGGGGGGGGGGGGAATCCAGGCATTGAACTCAGGGGCACTTGACCACTGAGCCACATCCCCAGTCCTATTTTGTATTTTATTTAGACGGGGTCTCATTGAGTTGCTAAGTGCCTTGCTTTTGCTGAGGCTGGCTTTCTAAATTGTTCTTATCAGGTGTTTTGTTCACAGCAGTGCAGAGCTGACTCACACACTATCTGTCTAATAGATATAATCAAGATAGAGATCTAGAGCCGCATCTATTATTATATGTAGATTCAGGCATGCATTGCTTAACATTAGGGATCTGCTCTGAGAACTGTGTTGTTAGGCTATTTTGTCACTGTGTGAACATCATGGGGTGGACTTACACTGACCCCGGGGGTGTAGCCTGCCACACACCTGTGCTGTGTGGCATAGCCTACGGCTCCACAGCAGCAAGCCTGAACAGCACGCTATTGTACTGAATACAGTAGGCAAATGTGACCCAGTGATATTTGAATATCTAAACCTTCCTAAACACAGGACAGGTACAGCACATATTTGATATAAAAAGATAACGTTGGCACACCTCTGCAGAGCACTTAGCCTGACGGAGCTGCAGGCCTGGAAGCTGGTCAGGGTGAGTGAGTGGGGAGTGAAGGTGAGGCTCAGGCATGACTGGCACTGTGGTAGTCTTGATAAACACTGCAGCATAAGTGACACCATATCGATTTAACAAGTTTTCTTTCTTTAATAATAGATGAGCTTTGGTTTATATAACTTTTAAAAAAATATTTATTTTTTAGTTTTAAATAGTCACAATATCTTTATTTTATTTATATGTGGTGCTGAGGATCAAACCCTGTGTCTCCCACATGCTATAGACAAGTGCTCTACCACTTGAGCCACAACCCCAGCCCCTGGCTTATATAACTTTTTATTTATAAACTTTTAAATTTTCTTAAACTTTTGACTTTTCTGTAATAATACTTAAAACACACACTATACAAAACATCTTCTTTCTTTATATTCGTATTCAATAATATTTTTTGTTTTTAATTTGTGTGTGGGGGGGTTCCACTGGGGAATGAATTGAGGGGTGCTTAATCACGGAGCCACATCCCCAGGCTGTTTTATGTTTTATTTTGCGACAGGGCTAGGGCCTTCATAAGTTGCTGGCTTTGAACCTGCAATCCTCCTGCCTCAGCCTTCTGAGCCACTGAGATTCCAGGTGTGAGCCATCATGCCTGGCTAAATTTTTTAATTATTATTTTTATTTTTAAACTTTGTTGTTGCTGCTATTAAAAATGAAGACACAAGCACACACCTTAGCCTAGGCTCACACAGCTTGGGATCGTCAACATTACCCTCCCCCACCCCTGCATCCTGTCCCACTGGGAGGTCTTCAAGGCAGTGACATGCACAGAGCCACCCTCTCCTGTGACAACAAGGTCTCTCCTGCAGTCCCTCCTCAGGGACCCATCTGAGGTTCTTCCTGAGGAGGCAGATAACGGACCATGAACAGTCCTCACAGCTTAAGGCCGTTTAAGGAGCTCGTTGGGGTCTGCCGAAGCTTCTGCTGACCCTTCCCTGTGAATCCCCTTGGAGGCTTCTGCTGCACCTACGGTTTTCTGATCCCTGGCTCTTCTTCAGCTGCGTGTTCCTGCTCTGGTTCCAACTTCTCGTTGGTCCATTCCTCAGAAGCCACCTCTAGGAGCTCCTAATGCCACCCTCTGTCACACCCAGGGTGAAGTTGCTTTATCTCGGCCCCAGCCCTATTGCTGGGTTTTGCACCTTTCAGCTTGGCAAACCCTTTGGAGTCATGGATGAGCCTCTTGAGTGTCTTCTTCTAGGTGCCATCTGTCCCCTCCCTGGTGACATCATAGCAAGCCCAGCAAGGCTCTTGGTGAAGCCATGGACATAATCCTTCTAGAATTGCATCAGTCTTAGTAACTTCCTCAGTTGCAGGAATGACCTGGACCCTTGCTACCTCCCCAGGCAGCAGGCCTTAAAAGCTGCTATGACTCCTTGATCCATTGGTGACATCATAGGGATGGTGTTGGAGGGAGAAACACTACTTTGATTTGGGGAGGAGGACCGTCAACAAGAGGAGGCTGTGCAGGGCATCATCGACAATGAGCAAACTCTTGAAAGGTATCTGAATCTCCCAGCAGCGCATTACCCTGGCATGGCAATTCAGGAGGGCATCTTGGAAGAGGAGCTGGGACGTCCAGGACTTCTTTCTGCTCCTGTAGGACACCAGCAGCATGTGCTTGAAGTATTTGAAGGCTCTGGGGTTCAATGAGAATGGGCCATACATACAAGAGCAGTCTCACAGAGTATATTGGAGCTGCCAGTTCCTACTGCCTGGTGATGTTGAAGCTCTTCTATGGTCACAGTGCATGCAATACAATTACATACAGGACAGAATACTGGATAGTGAATTAAGAACGACTGTAAGTGGCTTCCGCATCTATATTGTGTATTTTATCATTATTTTACCTATGAAAAAAGTTTACTATAAAGCAGTTTGCTATGTCACACCAGCTGTAGCCTCATACACAGCTGTGTCTCTAGACAGTGTTGTTTTTCTCCTGTGCCTGATTTGGTCTCCTGTTATTAGGTTACTCATGGCCTTAAGAGCCACAAGCTAGGGGCCGGGGTTGTGGCTCAGTGGTAGAGCGCTTACCTAGCATGCATGAGGTACTGGGTTCAATCCCTGGGACCATATAAAAATAAATAAATAATGCCGGGGCGCGGTGGCGCACGCCTGTAATCCCAGTACTTGGGAGGCTGAGGTAGGAGGATCGCGAGTTCAAAGCCAGCCTCAGCCATGGCGAGGCACTTAGCAACTCAGTGAGACCCTGTCTCTAATAATATACAAAAATGGGCTGGGGATGTGGCCCAGTGGTCGAGTGCCCCTGAGTTCAATCCCCGATACCAAAATAAATAAATAAATAAATAAATAAATAAATAAATAAATAAATAAATAAATAAATAAAATAAAGGCATTGTGTCTATCTACAAAAAAAAAAAAAAGAGCCACAAGCTAGACCATACAGCCTAGGTGTACAGAGGTAACCTATCTACATCTGTGTAAGTCCATCCTGCCACATTTGCACAATGACTAAGTTGCCTGATGCCACAGTGCTCAGAACACACCCCTCTACAAGCCACATGTGGCTTTGGTTCTGGAGAATGCCAACTAACAGAGGAGCTGATGCTAGACTGTGTCGTGGGGCAGCTGCTCACTGGCTGGGGAAATAGGAGTGACTTTCCCTTGCCCTGAACATGATAAAAAGGTGTCCTGCGTTGGAGAAAAGGAAGGTGGACACTCACAGGGAGCCGGCTGTGATCAGGTATCCTGTTCCCAATGCCGGGAGCCCAGCACTGGGGACAGCACCCAGGCCCCCGCTTCCTGCCATCTGGAGGACTGTCAGGGAAAACCAGCCAGAGACAGGAGCGGATGCCCAACTCTGCCCTGCCCCGAAGGCCCCTTCCAAGTCAAAGGCCAGGGACACTTAGGAGGAGTGGGAGTGCCCCGCCCCTGCCCGGGTGAAGCTGACTGCCCTCCTGGAGGAGTCCTGCAGAGCTGGGCACCTCCAAACCAAGGGCATCCGTGCTCCTGATTGTCAGTCAGGAAGGAAGGATCCCCCCTCCAGCTCCCTGTCACTCTCTGGCCTCCCCCATCTGTCTCTCCTCTCTCTCACCATACCTCTGCTCCATCCAGCCCTGTATCTGTCCCCCATCCAGCACCCATCTCCCCAGCATTCCCTCCCAGTTGCTTCCTGAGCTCCGGCAGGGCTCCTGGCCCTGCCTGCCTTCCCATTCCACTTTCAGTTCTGCTACCGACACCTCCAGAGTGGGCCTTTCTGGACCCACCCGGCTCCTGCATGCACAGACTCCATTCAGACGTGCAGAGCTGGTTTTAACAGTCCTTGGAACATTGGGCTAGTTTTCCCACAGGCCCTTGACTCCCTGGCACCCCGGGGATTGGGGCATCCTGAGGATGGGAAGGTGAGGCCTCCATTCACAGGACCATTGACCTTTTCTGCCTCTGTGTCTCTGAGAACTGTATTCCAGAGCTACAAATCAGACCCTGAATGACACTCACAGGAGCAAGACCAGGATGTGAGTCCCAGCTTTGCCACTAATAAAATTTAACCTCTCTGATTTCAGTTTGTATGTCTGAGAAGGGCTGACGATGACTATGTTGAAGGATGTGAGGTCATGCCTGGCACTGGGTGGGTGGGTGTTCAGGATAAGGGAGGTGGCCCACCTGACTAGTAGCTGGAGGGCAGAGCCTTGGCGGGCTCCAGCAGGCCGACAGCGTCAGATGTCACAGCCCTGGTGTGAAGGAGAACTGCGTTCTCTGAATGTGCCCTTTGCCCATTGCCAAGATCCTACACCGGGCTCTGAGCCTGTGGCTCCAGGCCACTAGGGGGCACCTTGAACTCCGGCCTCCATTCATGAATGAATTCTCCCGTCATTCCAGACCAGTGGGTCACTTTCCAAGGAAAGTGCCAACAGAAACCCAGGCGATTTCCCAAGGGGATCACAGGTGGATGGAGTCCAAAATTGCGCTCAACGGCATCTGTGAATACCGAAAGCCTGGCCATGAGGGGCTCTCCACCCTTTGACTGAAGATAATGGAAAATCCAACAAGCTTGAGCGGTGACAAGAATGAGGATCAACTTCAGAAGGAACTGGATAAGAGAGAGCCCTAGCCTCAAGACGACTGTCTTTTGTTAAGATTGTAAAAGACACAGGAAAATATTTGTAATATAATGTAAAGTGAAAAAGAATCAGGAAACTGATAGGGATACTTTATGATTCCAACTATGGAAAAACTATCCCAGGAAAGTACTCTGTAGACGCAGACCTGGCTGGCATACCTGTGAGCAACGTTTTCTTCCTCTACTTTCCCAGATTTCCTTTACTGACCACAAACTACTTTTAAAATAACAACAATTAAATAGATAAAAAGGCAGTCGGGTTGAGGATGGCCTGTAGATCCTGTGGGAAGAGCTTGGTTCTGGATGCCTAACTGTCCCCCAGGATTGTGCCCCTCCCACCACCATCAAACGTCTCTCAACATCCCTAAGAAAGAGACCAGAGCTTTTTTCTTTTATCTTTTTTTTTTTTTTTTCCCCAGCTGAAAAGCAATACAGGCTCATAGTAGAAATTCAACCAACACCAGAGGACTTTCTGCAGGCTTAGACCTCACTCCTGTTTCTCCAGGGTCAGTGTATTGTGTAGGCTCTCAAAACTCTCTACGCACACACCACCCTATTTTTTTTTTTTTTTTTTTTTTTTTTTTTTTTGGTACCAGAGATTGAACTCAGGGGCACTCGACCACTGGGCCACATCCCCAGCCCTTTTTTGTATTTTATTAGAGACAGGGTCTCACTGAATTGCTAAGTGCCTCGCCATTGCTGAGGCTGGCTTTGAACTCGTGATCCTCCTGCCTCAGCCTCCCAAGTGCTGGGATTACAGGCATGCGCCACTGTGCCCGGCTACCACCCTAATTTTTACAAGGTCTCTCTTTCTCTTTTTTCTTTATTCTCTCTCTCTCTCTCTCTCTCTCTCTCTCTCTCTCTCTCTCTCTCTGTAGCATCTTGTGCACCTTGTTTAGGATTTCTAATTTTTTTTAAATGTCTGCCGCGTTCTTTTAAAGACACATACTATCTATGGCATAGCACACAATGTTCTACCAACCTCCTACCGAGGAACACTTAGGTTGCTTGCAGTTTTCAGCCAGTGTTTTCACAGGAGAACTGGGACTCAAAGGTTGTGCATATGTTCTGCTTGATGATGCTGGACTGTCTTCTAAAGTAGTTGTGCCAGTTGACAAACCCACTGGGAATGAGATTTCCTTAGACCCAGAAGGGCATTTGTGGAATATCCCACTTTAGGAAAGTGACATGGTTGGAAACCCCTCCTGTTACAGCTGGGGTCTTAAATGTCCCTGGAGGCCCATGTGCTGGAGGCTGGGTCTTCAGCCAGGTGCTGTTGGGAGGTGGTGGGACATTTACAAGGTGGGGCCTAGTGGAAGTAGTCAGGTCATTTGGGTATGCCCTTGAAGGAGATACTGAGACCCTGGCTTCCTCCTTCCACCATGAGGTGAGCAGCTCCACTGCCATACACTGCCACCATGGTGTACTGTGCTACCACAGCTCTAGAGTTACAGTGCCAAATGACCCTGAGCCCAAATAAATCTTTCCTCCTTATAAGTTGATTATCTCTGGTATTTTGTCATAGTAAGGAAAAGCTGACTACTGATGAAACCGATTTTTTTTTTTAATGGGTCTTGGTGACTTGTGTTTTCAATAGGATTGTCTTTCATCACAGTATTCATCCGAGAATGAGCTTTACCTTTGGATTCATGATATGATTTGAATTTTGAGGAAAATGTATACATTCGTTTTCTAGAATGCTGCCTGGGTCTGTTTCTTGCTCTGAGTGTGAAGGGGCTCAACTGCTGGCCTCTCCGTGGTCTGTATCTTCACTGTGCTAAGCTCACACGTGGCATATGAAGGCAGACAGGTCTGTAATGTTCTACCTACCCGTCATGAGCCGTCCATGGGTCATGTGCGGGTCAGTGCGCATCGAAGCCTAGTGGATGGAAACATCTGGTGTCTGGAAATGACCAGGGGACATTTTCTCTGGTCAATTGCCCAGAGACATTGTGGATTTCTATCCTGCTCTGCCACGTCCCACACAGCACCTGAGATGGGTGTGACCTGCCAAGATGCCAATCAACTTGCTGACTGCAAGACAGCGCAAAGCAAGACTGTGCCCTTGAAACCTCATGCTGCCCCTGATGTAGCCCTTAAATAACCCACCGGAGCCATCTTCCCTTTGTCTGTTTCCAGCGCCCATGTGGACTAGATCCATCAGGGGCTCTGCCTTTTGTAAATACATTTCTGACTATTTGTGTTTTGTTCTTCATTGATTTTGAGACTTTAAGTTTTCAGGTGGCTTATACCCTCCTCAGCAGGAAGAAGAACCCCTCAATGAGACACTGGCCGTTGCCCCCGCTACCTACCCTGTGTGGTGACCTGGTCACCATAGCAGGCAACCCTCTTCTGGCTTTTCCAAGGGTCAGATTTTGCAAAATCTAGACTGCAAAGAACTTCCAGTGTTGCCTCTCCAAAACCTTGTCTTGGTGACATCACTCCATGATGAACACCTTCTGTATGGTTTAGAAATGGGGTGTCCCCCAAGGCTCCTGTGTTAATGCAGCAAATGATTGATTGTGAGAGCTGTCACAAAATCAATCCATCTGATTTGTGTGTGTGTGTGTGTGTGTGTGTGTGTGTGATGCTGGGGATCAAACCCAGGGCCTTGTGATTGTGAGGCAAGCACTCTGCCAACTGAGCTATATCTCCATCCCAATCCATCCAGATTTTAATGGACTGTAGGCAGGAATGTGGCTGGAGGAGATGGTCCCTGGGGGCACTTCCTAGAAGAGTGCGCTCTCTGTGGACCCTTCCTCTCACTCTCTGCTCCCTGACTCTGACATAAACTGAGCAGCTTTTCTCCCTGGGGCCCTCCTGCCATGTTGTTCTGCTTCCCCTTGGGCTCAGAGCAATGGCGATGGCCACCTCCCACTGAGACCTCTGAAACCCTGAGTTCCAAATAAACTTTTTCTCCTCTGAGTTGTTCTTGTCAGGCATTTTGGTCACAGTGATGAAGAGCTGACTAAAGCCCCTTCCCAAGCTTCCTTATTGCCTGGAGGTCATTCAGTTCCCTCAGAGGGTCTCCTCAACCCCTGCCTGCCGCTTTCCTTATTCCTCCCACTCCTGGGCACGGGCGGGAATCTTTCCTACCCAACGCCTGGTTCTGGCATCTTCTGTCAACTCTGCCCACGGGAGCTGTGACCTTGGTTTGCAACCCACATCTCAGCCTCTGAGTCTTACCCAGCCTCTCCGACCACAGTCCTCCACCTCTGCCAGCCAGCGTCTGCCCCTCCATCTTGTTCCCCCTGGTCTAATTCCACAGGCTCAGTGGCCACACTCCCAGCGTGCCCCCAGGCCCACAGCCCTTCTCTCCACCACACCTGCCCTGGGAGACTGTGAACTGTTCCAGAGAAACACCCCGCCCAAGTTCAGCCCCAGCTGAACAACCCCAGCTTCCAATCAGCATGGTGGCCAGAGACTTCCTCTGTGTCTCCAATGGCTGCCACACGAAAGCCTGCGTTTCTCCACTTGAACTTGCTTCCTTACCTCATCTCACCATGCTCCTAAGTCCCGCTCACTTCTAGAAGCCATAAAAAGTTCAAACCTCTAAGCCAGGTGAGTGGGGCACACCTGTAATTCCAGGCTGAGCAGGAGGATTGCAAGTTCAAGACCAGACTGGGCAACTTAGTGGGATCCTATCTCAAAGTTAAAAAATAAAAAGGGCGGGGGATGTTGCTCAGTGGTAGAGTGTCCATGGGTTCAATGCTCAGTACCAAAAAGAAAAAAAAAAAAATCTCTGACTTTCCTGCCCACAAATGGATGGGTCCTCCAGGCCACCTTCCCCTGCATCCACAACTGCCTCCTCCCTAGTGTTCCAGGGTTCTCTTGTCCCCTGCTGGTGCCAGCTTCCAGAGCTGCCCCTCACTCCTGGGTTTTCTTCCTCTTCTCCCCACCCACTCCTTTTCCTCACCCTGGAAGTGATCCTAAGATTTTTTCCATCTTTCAAAATTAAAAATAAAATTAACAACCCTTCCTGCCAGAGGTCCACAGCCTCGGCCATAACTATGAGAGGCCTCGCCCCAGATCCTTCAAACAGAAGCCTCCAGTGGAGCTGGGACCCCCAGGGGGTTCAAGGGACCAAGATGGAGAGCCATGGCTTTGCCAGCTCACTTCTAGCCTGGGTGTCGCCTCTCTCTCCACTTAACTGATGATTTTTGCAACAAATCACCTTGGCTCAGTGTCACAGTGTCATCACTTCCTGTGACCCTCCTGAAACCTTCTCCACCCACCTGAGGTCTTCATCACACTGACCTCACTGCACCAGGTCACCCTGCAGGCCTCTTCCTCCCTCCCAAATTCTTCTGTTCCTCCCCCCAGTCCTCCGCCCTCCTCCTGACCCTGACCACCTCTCCCCCACCCTCTCACCCATGGTACCTCCTGACCTTTTTCTTAGCCTTCTCCTTTGTCTATTCCAAACCCTCCCGGGGCATCTTCCCCCCAGAGGCTTCTGAATCTGTGTCTCCAGCCCTAACCTCGTTCCTGGGCTTCCATCCACACTTCCTGCTGCCTGTGTGGATAATCCTCTGGGAACTTACACCCTACTCATCTGCTTTTCCCATCTTTACATCAAAAACCTGTTCCTCCACATGCATCGCCTATCCAGATTACTGCCACCAAACTGGCTTCTCCTAGCCAGAAAGAGGTGACATCTTCATCCCCACCCCCTCGCTCACCACCCACACCGGATGGATCATGCAGTTCTAGAAGGCCTTGGAATCCTCTGCCTTGGCTGCAGCCTTGCATCACTTGTCCCTGGGCTATTTTGAGAAGCCTTCCCTAGCTTGTCCTCTCCAGACTCTAACCCTACCTGCGCGGGACTGTCCCACACGTCCGTGGGGCTCTCTTTCTAAAAGGCAAACCTGAGTGTCACATGGCAGGGCTCCATCCCTGACGGCTTTGCTCAGTCCAAGGATGAGATGCCAGCTCTGGGCAGGTCACACCAGGCTCTCCAGCCATGCACCTTGGGGACCTTCCTGACACCCCCCCCCCCCCCCCCCCCCCGCACACACACACACTCACACTCACTCTGCGCTCGGTACCTCTCAGTCAGCACCCTGCCTGTGTCTTCCCATCTGTGTGGGCCACCAACATCGACCGAGAGCCTTCTCCAGAGGCGCAGTGGGGAGCTAACCCTGCCCTCCTGGGGCTCCTCGGTGGACTTCTCACCCTGCACACTGACACCTGTCCAGGGTCTAATTCCCCCAGTCACTGCTTGTCACTCTCCTCCTTGGCCAAGTGAGGACAGGGTGGACTCCCAAGCCTGACCTCCTGGAGCTCTCTCCTGTGAGGTAGTGGGCAACGGGCTTAATCTTTCTCTGCCTCAGTGCCATGCTCTGTGAAACGGGGGTGGCCATAGTAAATGGTCTCATTCAGTTGTCAAGAGGATCAAGTGGGTGCACTTGTAGAGGGCCTAGAATCAGGCCTGGTGCATGGGCAGCCTCCACAGATAGCCTCCACAGGCAACCTCCACGGGCAGCCTCCACGGGCAGACAGCCGCTTGGTTTCTTCCCCTCAGCACGGTACAGAAAACATGGGTGTTCAATCTACATCTTCCAGCTGGATTGATGGAGAAAAAAGCCCAGATCATTAGCACATTGGAGTTTAGGTCCTCACAGAAAACCAAGTGGCCCTGGTATTATAAAACCACACTTAGAATGTCCCTAAAAGTTTGAGAAAGAAGGGAAATGGCCCACATTGGGTGTAACATGGCTCAGATGACAACACCTTCCTGGGCTCTTCCTGACCCCAGCCTCCTTGGGCACTGGGGAGGGCCTGACTGCCTAACCGTCAGGTGAGGGAAAGGAAAGAGAGAGATGGTGTAAGGGCCCGGGACCCTTGAGCTTCTGGTCCAGGGTGGAGTTGACACAACCGAGGCCTGGACGGAGTGACTTTGAGCAAGGGTGACCCAATCTCCTCAGGCCTCTCTGGTGAACAAAGTGGCCTTTGTGATGAACAAAGTCAGGCCAGGTAACACCCAGGGCCCTTCTAACTGTGATTCCAGAACTTTCTGTATTTGTTCACTTCTGGTCTTTTCTCTAGATTATAAAACCACATCTGGAAGAAAGCAAGGACCATGATTTATGAATTAAAGAGCAAATGCATGACTTCATATCTCCAGGAGCTCAGGTGTTTAAAAGTATAAAAGAGGAAAGCTACTTCCGGTACTCACAATTGAGGTTGTGCTCTCTGTGTTTGCAAACAACACCTTTTGAGAGATTTCAAATGTTTTGTCTTTGACTCCATAATCCTTTTTAAAGGATTTCGATTTACAGAAATAATCCCAAATAAGGACAAAGATTTACTCACAAAGATGTTCATCTCAATGTTATTTATAACAGAAAAAAAGTGGTGGTGGCTTCAGCTCCCAATACCAAAGGAGCAGTAAAGTAACGCGTGGTGTGTCTCTGACCTACATGGTGAGGAAGCACTCACCATGTAAGGTCAGAGGTGTGAGGCTGGGACCTCAATTTTGGAGCATGGTCTTAGTTCAGGAGAAAAAGGAAAATTCACAGATAAAAGACCAGAAGGAAATGTGGTTAGTGGGATTCTGGGTGATTTTTTTCCCTGGTTCTTTACATCTCCAAATGTTTGGCATCTATTACTTTGAAACATTATTCTAAAAGCAGTACAAAAACGGAATTTGAAGAAGTAGTACCTTGCCAAAAGTACAGTCAGCTTTCTCACCTCTCCTTGAGCTGCACATTTAAATCCTGGACGCTTTCCTCTCCTCTCCACTTGTTGGGGATGAGATGCGGATGGCAGTCCTCACGATGCAGCCCCGGGCCTCGGAGCTCTCCAGCTCTGCTGGCTCCTGGGAGCCGCTGCCTTCCCAGGCTGTCGACAAGGGAGCTGTTTCTCAGCTCTTCCTGCTCTGGCAATTCTGCAAACTGGGGCTCAGCTCGGGCTGACATCTCTCCACTCCTCTGGTGAGGACATGAGGGAAGGGTGGGGACAGTGGCATGGTGTCCAGTGACTCTGGGCACAGGCTATAGAGACAGGCCAAGCAGGGCTCCACATGCCAGACCCAGAGACTCCTTGTACTTCATGGAGGTTCAGACAGGGATGGGGGAGTCTTCTGGAACAGATGTGGGAGTGTGGATCTGGGATCAGAAATCGCAGTGGGTCTCCTGGCCCTGCTTCGCTGGCCGTGTGAGCTGGAGGAAGTCACTGGACCCAGTGGGACCCCCTTTCACCCACCTGCCAATCGAAGAGGTCAGACTTTATACACTTTGAGGTCACTTTCATCTCTAAAGGGCTAAGATTTCTTGTCTTGCTGCTACAACCTTAACTCTAAGAACCCACAGGTTTAGATTAGTCTTTATGGCCAGCTCGCTGATGTGTTAGTCTCAGCTGCTGTCGGGGGGAGGGGGGGGAGGCAGTCAGATCCTCCTTATCAGCACCACTGTAGACCACACTGCCTCCACTCTGGCAGGACCAGGCTGTGCGACTTCCCAGGTGACCACGCTGGGGACCTGCCAAGTCCTCTCTCTCCTCACCTAAGCCTCACACACTTTTAGCTGGGGCCTTTTTGGCTTCAGGCCTCTCCCTAATGCCCTCCCCAGGCTTCCAGGACACAGGGTGTCTCCACTAGATGGAACTACAGGCCATGTGGGGGATGGGGCTGGTAGGAGGATCCAGCCAGGAGGTTCCTTTAGGAAGAATCGACATGAAGAGCTGGTCCCTGAGAGGAGAGGCCAGAGCAGAGACTCTTCACCCATCTATGTACCTTAAGGGGTATGTGTACATGTGTGTGCATGTGTGTCTGCACATGTGCACACATGTGTGCTTGGCTTTGGCCTGGTCAGAATTCTTGGGGGAGGAGGCAGACTCTGACATGGCTGTGGTGGCCACCCCCAAAAGATGACTCTGATGGACTTGTCATTTTCTGTCTTGACAAAAGTGTGGCTGTTTCCACTGTCAGGGTGACTTCTCATCGGCTTGTGTGCCACCGTCTTCACACGCCTGATGACCTGGGCAGCTTCAAACAAGCACAGTCCTTCTCTGAGTTCTGAAGGGCAGGATCCACAGTCAGCCTCCCCCGGCTGGAGGAGGGTGAGCAGCCGACTTCCCAACGTGGCTGGAGCAGAATCCTCCTGCCTTTCTCCCTGCTCCGCTGCCTTCCATGTCTTCACCCTCAAAGCCAGAAGCACAGCATGTGGCTTTGGGGTCACATGACTTCCTCCTCCAGTCGCTTCTCCCTCTCATAAGGACCTTGATCCACATGATCACATCCAGGATAATCGTCTCTGTCCAGGTTAATGTAGCCTCATCTACAAAGTCCCTTTTGCCATGTGAGGCAACAATCACAGTTTCCAGGGGTCAGGAGAGGGACACCCTTAGGAAGGCTATTATTCAGCTGACCGCGTAGACCTCCTCAGGGCCTTGGCCCTCCTCCCCAGTGGCAGATGTGCCAGCTGCCAGGTCCCCTCCCCAGCTTCAGTGGCTCCACCCTAGCCTGGAAAGTGTCTAAGGAGTCGGTTGCACAGGGCTAGCTGCTCAGAGCAGGCTGGCCACAGGAGCCCTCAGTCACATGCCTGCAAGAACCAGGACCACAGGGGTCCGCACCTGGACCTCAGCACCCGCTGTGTTCTGTTCTGGTTGACCATCCACCAGCCGTGATGGTAACCAGGGCTGGTTCCCCAGTCTCCAGCTGGGGTCTGGCTCACACTGGCACACACACACGTCCCAAGAAGTGACTGGACTCAAAATCGGCCAGTCCCACTTCCCACCCCCCACACAACATGTTAAAAGCTGGAGCTCTAGGGTAATTGATTTGGGGGGCACCCTCTTAAGCTCTAGAATTACTTCTGACATTTGCACACCAGCAATCCCTGCTTGAAGCACACACTCTTTGCATTTGCTTATTCATTTATTAGATTAGAAAGTGGCTTTGAGGGAAAGGTAGGGGAGGGAAGGCCTGCTGGACCTGTGCATCAATCTGTGTGAATGTGTCTCTAAGAACGCTAAATTCTTACAGTAAAAATCATACCCTAAATGCACTAAGTGTATCAAGAACTAGATCCTAGAACAGATAAAGAATGTTCGTGGAAAACCTGGTGAAGTCTGAATAAAGACTAAAGTTTAGTCACTAGTCATGTATCAACGTTAATCTCTCAGTTTTGACACATGTACCAGTTATGCAAGATGCTAACACAGGGGAAACTGGGTGTGGGGTATCTTGAGAACACTCTGTTCTGGCTTTGCAACTTTTCTATAAAATCTAAAAGTCTTCCAAAATAATTTATTCAAAAATTCCATTCCCAAGTTTTAAAACCTAACAAGATACATTGCTGTCCAACTTAAACTAGTAAATGAAAGATTCATTTCAACTTTAATTTTTTTTTTTTTTTTTTTTTTTTTTTTTTTTTTGGTACCAGGGATTGAACTCAGGGGCATTTGACCACTGGGCCACATCCCCAGCCCTTTTTTTATATTTTAATAGAGACTGGGTCTCACTGAGTTGCTAAGTGCCTCACCATTGCTGAGGCTGGCTTTGAACTCATAATCCTCCTGCCTCAGCCTCCCAAGTGCTGGGATTATAGGCGTGTGCCACCACGCCCGGCTCAACTTTAATTTTTTTCATGAGGCATAACATGCATGTAGTAAGGTGCACGGATCTCAAGTGTACAGCTCATGGGATTTTGTTTTTGGAGTTGCCCCCATAACCAGCCCCAGATCAAAAAAGGACTTTTTTAGAAACTTGAAGTGCCCTGCTTGCACTCTCCCAGTTAATGGCTCCTCCCACCGGAAGTGGCCACTATTCTGATTTATGTACCACAGTTTTACCTGTTTTTGAACTTCATATAAGTAGAAAATCAAGTATGTACTACTCTTTCATAAAGTATATACTCTTTTTTTTTTTTTTTTTTTTTCTGGTACTGGAAAATGAAGAACCCAGGGGTACTTATCCACTGAGACACATCCCCAGCCCTTTTTTATATTTTATTTAGAGACAGGGTCTCACCAAGTTGCTTAGAGCCTTGCTAAGTTGTTGAGGCTGGCTTTGAACTTGCAGTCCACCTGCCTCGGCCTCACAAGTCACTGCGATTATAGGCGTACGCCACCACGTTTGGCTAACTATATACTCTTTTGTGAAGTGTGTGCTATGCTGGCTTTTTTCATTCAACATGATGTCTGGTAATCATTCATGCAACTGTGTGTAGCAGTAGTTCGTCCTTTATTGTATAATATCCCAATTGCATGAGCATGTGCCCATCCTATTTTTCACTGACATTTGGGTTGTTTCCAGGGCGAATGTTTCCTTGTAAACGAGGTGGCTATAGACCCACATCTGCATGTCTTTGGCTGTTCGCCGCCTGAAAAGGATTGCAGCCTGGAACGGCAGCGCCGCAGGAAGGAGTCCGGAGACAGGATGGAGATGAAAAAATTCTTTAATCTTTCTGTCTCTGTCTCTTGTAATTTCTAACACTACATACACACTCTCACAAGAAACCAAGGCATCTACTCTTACAAGAAACTAATATATCTATACAATAGCGATAACCCTGTCCTTTCTCTCTCTGGTCTCATCCCATGCGCCCGAGCAGGAATGGCGCTCGCTCGATCTGCCGAGTCACCGCTCAAATCTCTCGAGATCCTGGGCCAAGTCCCGTGAGACTACGGAAGGCGACAATGCCCAAAAATGTCTATGGCCCGTAGTCAACCGCAATCTTAGCTATCTCCCCAAACAGGGCTCCTGCATTTGGCAGCTACGTGCACTCATTTCTCCTAGATACGTGTTTCAGAGTAGAATTGCCATGTTATAGGGGAATCCTACCAAATAGCTTTCCAAAGTGGTTGTACCAGCAACTCTTACTCTGGAAATTTGTGGGGGTTCCAGTGGCGCCATATCCTTGCCCATACTCGCTATTGCCAATCCTTTACATTTTAGTCATCCCAGGGGACAAATGTCTCATGGGTTGGGTCTGCATCTCCCTGATGACTAAGAGCATTGAGCACTTTCCCATGTGTTTAGCAGCCTTCAGAATAGCCTCTTTTGTGAGGCGCCTAGTCACATCTTTTGCCCATTGCTATTGGATTGGTTTTCTTGTTGATTTGTGGGTCTCTTTATATACTCTGGATACAAGTCTTTTGTCAGATATGTGTGATATATATAATGGCATCTTAATAATAATAGCTAATAAAATAGTAGCTTTACTCCAGCCCTTTTTCTTTTTTCTTTTTTGTGGTGCTGGGGATTGAATCCAGGGCCTTGTGCATGCAAGGCAAGCACTCTACCAACTAAGCTATATACCCAGCCCTACTCCAGCCCTTTTTATTTTTTTATTTTGAGACAGGATCTCACTAAGTTGCTTAGGGTCTTGCTAAGTTGCTGAGGCTGGCCTCCGGCTTGTGGTCTTCCTGCCTCAGTCTCCTGAGTCACTGGGATTATAGTTGTGCCCTACCACGCCTAGCTCTTTGCACTCTTTTTAAACATTTTTTTTAATTTAAAAAAATTTTTTTATTTGTTTTAATCAGCTATACATAACAGCAGAATGTTCTTCGATTCATTGTACACAAACGGAGCACAATGTTTTAATTCTCTGGTTGTACATGAAGTCGAGTCACACCATTCATACAATCATGCATATACCTAGGGTAATGATGTCCATCTCATTCCACCATCTTTCTTGCCCCCATGTCCCCTCCCCTCTCCCCTCCCCTTTGCCCTGTCCAAAGCTCCTCCACTCATCCCATCCCCTGCCCCCATTATGGATCAGCATTCACTTATCAGAGAAAACATTTGGCCTTTGGCTTTTTGGGATTGGCATGATATTCTCCAACTCCATCCATTTACCTGCAAATGCCATAATTTTATTCTCTCTTAATGCTGAGTAATATTCCATTGTGTACATATATCACAGTTCCTTTATCCATTCATATATTGATGGGCAAGTAGGTTAGTTCCACAATTTAGCTATTGTGAATTGAGTTGCTATGAACATTGATGTGGCTGCATTACTATAGAATGCTGATTTTAAGTCCTTTGGGTATAGACCAAGGAGTGGGATAGCTGGGTCAAATGGTGGTTCCATTCCCAGTTTTCCAAGGTTCTCCACACTGCTTTCCAGGTTGGCTGCACTCTTTGCACACTTAACAGAGTCTTTTGGTAAATTGATCAATTCAGCTTTAATCAAATCAGCCGTTGCTTTTTTTTTTTTTTTTTTTTAATAAGAATTTAGCATTCGTATATGGTCAGAACTAGAAAGAACTCTAGAGATCTCCAGTGCCCGTGGGTTTTGATCCTTGGGTTCTTTGGAATAACTTAGGGACAACGACTGCCTGGGACCCACCACCAGAGATTCTGACTTGGTCGGACAGGGAGGGGCACTGGCTGCAGCACTGCTGAAAAGCTCCAAGGAGGTTCTAACAGGCCTGGAGCAGGGAGCCCCTGACCCGGGGAGTGCCTGGAGGTCAGGAGAGGGACATTGTGCACCACAGTGGCCAGGTACCCCTCCTGTTCCTGCCTCATCTGCCTAAACAGATGAGTAGCTTTGCCAGGGAGGTCAATGGTGCAGCCCTGGCACAGTCCTCAGGGCGGTGGGGGGGTCTTTGTCTTGCACCTCCCAGCTCACCTGGGACAGTCCTGGTTGGGGCCTGTTAACCAAGTGTAACGGGACTCTCACAGGTGTCCCCGCTGGATAATAACTACAGGGTCCCCACCTGAGCCTCTCGAGGTCTGGCTGCCACTCAAGGGCTCAAGCTCCCAGGCTCAGCCTCAGCCCTCACCCCAGCCTCTCCTGAGTGGTTTGGAAGACACCAGGCGACCATCCCCAGAATGGAGGGGCCTAACACCCCATTCCAGGCCCCAATTCCTCATCCTTCCAGCTGGCCTTCCTAGAACCCCCGCAAGGAGAAGCAGCATCCTGACATGCGGCCAGTGCCTAGGACCACCCCTGGGGCCAAAGCCATGCCCCCAGCCCCCACCCTGGGCCAGACAGAGATGCCACTCAGCTGCAAGAACCTACGACTGTTGTCACTGCACCCATTAGAGGGCTCTGGCAGAAGCAGGGGACAAGTTTTCCATAAGACATAGGACAAAGGCCTTAAAAATTCCCAGGGGTCAGGGAAGCGTCAGCCTCCTCCACCCCGGTGGGGCTCCCCTGCTTGCCTAAAGGAGGGGCAGCCTTCTCTCTACTCTTGTTTTATGGCAAGAACAACAAGCCCAGCGCCCTTGCTGTCTCTTCAGTGTCACATGGCCCTCCCCGTCACCATGAAAAGTGAGTGTCCTAAAGCATCCCTGCACCGGGGATCACAGCTAACAGCCCCCACCCCACCCCAGTTCTTCCATCTGACCCATCTGAACCTCATTCCTGCCTTCAGCCACATCGCCTGTGCAAAAACAAAATGCTATGACTGTAGAGGGCTGGGTGGTGGCCACCCAGACCTATATCCGCCTCCTAACCCCAGCATCTGTGAATGTGACCTGATTGGAAAAAAGCATCTCTGCAGATGTAATGAAGGATCTTGGAGGTGAGCTCATCCTGGCTCATCCAGTGACAAACGTCCTCATGAGTGACTAGGGAGAACACACAAGAGAAGGTCACGTGAAGACCGGGGGGCCAAGATGGGAGCCATCAGCCCCAAGCTGAGGGACACCAAGAATTACCAGGATCTGCCAGAAGCTGGGGGGAGGGGGGTGGTCTCTGGAGGGAGGGTGGCCCTGCAAACAGCTTGACTTCAGCCTTCTCACCTTGGAGCAGTGAGGACACATTTCTGTTGTTTTATGCCACCAAGTTTGAGATAATTTGTTGTGGCAGCCCCAAGAAAGGAACACAGTGACCTAAGTGAGCTTAATTATTCTCGACCCTGCCTAACCTTTCTGCAAAGCTATTTCCCAGGCTGTCTGCTCTGAAGCATCAACAAGAAAACACACACACACACACACACACACACACACAACACACACACACACCTCTGCTAATCCACACCCTCGGCTTAGCCTTTCCCCAGGAACACCATGAGCAGCCCCCAAGAAGTGGGCTGGACTAGGTCATTTATCGAGAACTTCACAGTAACTGGGGCGGGGGGAGGGGGATGAGGCAGGCTGAGCTGTGCAGCTTGACAGCCACTGTGCAGTGACAGCCACTGTGCAGTGACAGCCACTGTGCAGGCTGTCTTGCCTTGCTTCCAAGGGGCTAGGGAAAGCCAGGCTCCTTTGATTTCTGGGCTGTAAATAGAACCTTCTGGGAAGACTGGAACAGCAAAGGAGGCAAAGAAAGAGCCAGGAAGCAGACCTCTCTGCCCACTTAATGAAGGGACCCAGAGACGGCCTTCGGGGACACTGAAAGGATGAGAAATAATCAGCGCTGCTGTGGGTGCCTAGATGTGGGCCGGGGAGCATGGCCAGCAGGTGGCTGGCTCATGGAGCCTGGACTTGGGCTGGGAAGGCCTGTTTCAGGGTGAACAGGAGGAAAACGACCTCCTCGTAGTCACCCGCCTCATACAGACACCCAAACTGGGCCGAGCCATCGGGGCCGGGCCCCATGCTCTGCAGGTCGGAGTAGGCACAGCTGCCTGTGGCCAGCAGGGTGGGCTGCGACCAGGCGGTGGGCTTGGGGGGCCTGGTGTTGAGGTATGCGCCCAGGTCGCGCCTCCGCCGGGGGTCAGTGGGGTGGACGTAGAGCAGCCACTGGTCTGGGGAGCTGGGGCTGGGGAAGGCCACCATGCTCCCGTGGCAGCCATGGGGCGGCTCGGGCAGCTTACTGGTCACCAGAGCCCCCTGGAAGTCCAGCCCAGCGTTGGTGCTCTGGGCCTGCACCCGGGCCCCGAGGAAGCTCCTGGCGTTGAGGTACACCAAGCTCTGCCCCTCGGACCCCACCTCTGCCACCTGGCACTCCAAGGAGTCCTGGGCCACAAAGTTCCCTCTCTGCCACGTGCGGCCGTGGTTGTGGCTAAGGAAGCAGAAGGCGGCTGGGGAGGGCCTGTGGCCGTGGGGAAGTTTCCGGTAGGCGTAGGCGGGCACCACCAGGCTCTGCGTCTGGTTGTGCAGCTGCAGACAGTGCCCCGGCCCCACTGCAAAGGTGGCCCATTCCTTGTGGTCAGGGCCGACGGCCGAGCTGGTGATGTCACTGGCAGGGCTCCAGGTCCTGCCATGGTCGGTGCTGGTGACGTGGCACAGCCGCACCACGTTGACCCCGGTCTGCAGCTGGTGGTGCTCTGAGACCTGCCCTGGGATGGCGATGAAGAAGAGGAAGAGGATTCCGGTCTGCTCGTCGTACAGGGGGCACGGGTTCATGGACCGGTGGCCCTCCAGCTGGGCTTGGGTCACCACCTCCTGAGCATGCCACTGGACGTGGGGAGGGGAGGAAGGGGAAGCACAGTACTGAAGCAGGTGACCGGATCAGGAGGGACACTCTCAGGGGTGGGTGGGGCCGTGTGTCTCATGGGGACAGGAGCAAAGGCCATGAGAACCGTCCATTTCTCGCCCACCATTGACACCCTCCTCAGAGCACTGGAAGTTAGGGCTCCCCTTGCTCCCTCTGGCGCCCACTTTGCACTGAGTGCTCTGTTACGTCCATTCCCATCAACATACACTTACAGAGCACCCATGCTATGCCAGACCCCCAAGACACAAAGATGACTGGGGTGGAGCCATGCCAGCCTTCACCCTGGCTTCTTCCGTTTATCAGCCCAGTCCAGCTTGAACTGCAAAGACTTAGTAGGGGCCTCAATAGACAGACCAGTGCCAGATAGAATCTGTTGACCACCTCCTATCTTCCACACATGATACTCTATTAATGCATCCTAAGAGAGCACTGCCCCAAGATATTGAGGACTCACACTGACCTTCCTTAATGCCTAAGTCTGCTGTACACACCCCAGCTCTGCCCTCCATCCCCATTCATTAACAGTTACCCCCAGTGAGGGATTCTAATCCCAGATGCTGTGCCAAAAGTCTAACACCCACTGCCTCATCTAATCTCCTCATCCTGGGGGACAAGGGTTAGTAGTTCCATCTCACACCTGCGGAAAGAGAGGCTCACATAGGGTGAAGTTGCCCAAGGCCATCCCTCTGGTAAGTGATGGAACCAGGACTTGAACCAGGTCTGTCTGCTTTGAATACCATGAATATGTACAACCATTATGTGTCAATCAAAAAAAAAAAAAATGCATGCTTTGAATAGCTACTATGTAGTAATGACCACAAAGTAATGCTAATAATCACATTAAACACTTCAAATATAATAAGCTAGCCTTGGATGTCTTTATCAAGATTGCAATTTGAAACTTTAGCACACGGCAATCACCCCCACCCACTCCAGCTCCCCAAGTTAACTGCACTCAAAGACGCATGGTAGTGAACTGTTCCTCCCTGGGGTTCTCAAGGATGTTGGTAAACTCATGCAATGAAGCAGACAGCCAGGCCAGCAGGACCTCTGTCATGGTGAACAAGGCGAGTGTGATCACTGGGATTGCCTAGGGTGCCCCACCACTGAATGGTTTCCTTGCTCCCTCCTGGGCTTCAACACATCTGCTCTCTCTGTGCCCTGCCCTTAGCCACAGAAGGATGAAATCACCCTCGTTGTATGAGATCCAGGCCTGGATCCCCCTGTACACACCAGCAATCCTCTTACCTGGACCTGGTGGGCGGACGTGTCATAGTCTCCTCTGCGCAAGACGATCAGCTCTGCGTGCTCGTCCTTCTTGCTCATTCGTTTTTCTGCAAAGGCCAGCAGTGTCCTCTGCTGGGGCAGGTAGAGCAGGGCAGGGATCCTGTAGGCATGGTCTCCCGACTGGAACAGTCTCTCCCTCTGCAGGACAGGGCAGGGCTCCTTGGGGCTAGGGGGACAGGCAGAAAGGGAAGATGCATCACCTGCAGTCACCCCTGTGTCAGGGGCCAAAGTCATCCACCAAGACGGGTGGCACTCAACCCACAGGTGAGCGGACCCCTGTCCTGGTGGCCTGTTCCCTCCCCAGGGGTTCCTTCTCCTTTCTTACATCCCAAGACCCTGTGTGCCAGTTCTGCACTTACCTCCCCAGAGCTGGCAGCGCTGCCTCCAGACACATTGTGGGGTACATTTTGAAAGTGTGCTTTGTATGAGATGTTTGCTGTAAAATGGGGCCGGGGTTGTGGCTCAGTGGTAGAGCGATCTTCTCATACGTGTGAGGCACTGGGTTGCATCCTCAGCACCACATACAAATAAAATAAAATAAATGTGTTTTAAAAATTAAGCAATCGCCTTACAAGACTTTATGATAACCTTCAGTGGCTTTTGCCAGAACCAACACATTAATCAGACGTTAAACCTTGGGTGGGGTAGGGGCAGTGGGTGGGGTAGGGGCAGTTGGCACTCGAAGAGAGGCATTCTACATCTGTCCAACTGCCAGGAAATGACACACGGGAGCTTTTTATAACTCCAGAGCCCTAGAAAGTTGTTTTAGAAAAAAGAAAGAAGGAAAAGGCCCCAGTTCTCAGGGCTCTGCTCCTCAGTTGCCTGGGGCTAAGGCCCAGCACCCCCACATCCCCCAACTCCCCCCCAACCCCTGCTGTGTGGGCTCAGAAAGAGCCATGGGGGACATGGAAGAGAAGAGGCTCCTGACTGCTGATCCAGCTGGGAGGAGCCCCCAGAGGTACGAGAACAACAACAATAATACTAAGTGTTCAGCTAAAAAGGGCAGGGAGCGCTAGGAGATGACTTGGTGACATTGGTCTCTCCTTCAGGGGCACTAATTCCCAGCTGGGCTGATTGCCCTCTGCAAAAAGAAGCTACTCCAAAAGTCACCTCCAGGAAAGGCTGTGTGTGGTCACCAACAGACCCAGAACAGAAGGACCAGGTGGACCCTGTCCCAACTGGGGACAGCAAGGTTGGTGAGCCCCCTGGGGTCAGCTGGGCTTTCCCTGAGACTGCTTCTCAGCCCAGCTTCTCCCTCTGCCCAGGACCCTTCCTCATAGACCTCCTGACAGAACCCCACACAGAGCCATCAGCCTCCCGGGGAGCCCTGTCCACGACATGGCCTTTGGGAATAGGCATGGAAGAGTGGGGTCAGCAGGAGGGGCACACAGTCTTTCTTCTTTATACCTTTTTTTCCAGCCTGTACATGTATTATTTACTTAAAATTTAATTTTTTTGATAAATAAGAGTCTATTATCCAATTCATAGTGAACGTTATTATTTAGACAATGCGATAACATGAAACTCAGAGTTACCAAAGCTACACCAGAAAAGAGAAGCCCTGTTGCCTAACAGGGCTGCAGGGACTGAGCCTTCGTGATAAGACGAGACCTGCAGACTCTGATCCAAGAAAACAGACCCAGCTATAACCATTGTGAACTATAAATGGGAAAAGATCAAATACAATGAAAAGTTTTAAAAACATGCAGGAGGAAGATGCAGTTCAGCTGTGCTCTCTTAGAAAACTGATCAAGGGCTTATCTCAGCGACATGCAGTTTGCTCTGGCAAACGCGTCCCTGATGCAAATTCAACAGTGTTGGCACAATCTGATGAAAATGTTTATATTAAAAATGTCCCCAGGGCCCAAACTCTCTCTACCCACTATGATGAGCTGGCAACCTAGGAGGTTAGCTGAGGACAGTCACCGAGAAGCTGCAAAGGGGAGAGCCAGGCAGAGGAGGCTGGAAGAGGACTCAGAGGGAAGGTGAGCGGGGCCTTGAGGTCCAGAGGGCAGAGGCGATTGCCGCGCAGGCACAGGGTCTGCACTAAGGCATAGGCAGGGAAAGGCGGCGCTCTGCAAGGTGAGTGTGACATGACCTGGTGGATCACGGCTTAGAGAAGACGGGGCAGGGAGAGGATGGGGGCCTCGGGCTGCTCCACCTTGCAGAGGTGCGCCATTCCCAATTTTTACAATTGATGAATAATTTCATATCATACATAGTTCAGCTTTGAAGAGTATGATTCAGTGGCACGTTAGCATTTTCATAAGCCTGTGCCACTGGCAGTCAGGGGGCCCCATGAGAAACAGGCCCCCTTAGGACTAAGGGCTCCCAGGCTACCTCTGGGTCTCGTGGGGTAAGCAGCAGTACAAGGAGATCCAGAGTGAAAGTGCACCCACCTTCAAGGCTGTGGGAGAGAGGTAACACGCCAGGTGGGGCTGGGGGGTCAGCTCAGCCTCCTGAGACTGTGCTCAGTGGAAATGGCAGCTCCAGCCAGACCATGTTTATTCTGAAAATAATGTCAGAGACTTTCCACATGATAAGGGCAACTCCAGGTGGTGAGGGGAAAATTCAGGCCTAGAATGGTCACCGAAGTAACTCACAGTTACGTTTGCCTTATTAGCCTAGTAAAAGGCACTGCCCTAGATGGAGACCTAAGATGGCAATGAGACATGCTCAGTGTCACAGGCTGAAGCACGCAGGTATGACTGAAGTCCATACCACATGTCAAGAGACCGAGCTCCTGCCTACCCCGTAGGTGCCAGAAGAGCTATTCCCCTGTCCTTCACCTGAGCCAGCCTGGGGTCTCTGTGCCCAAGGGCTGGCTCCCTCTGGCCGAGCAGAAGTCCTTCATAAAGTCTTGCCTGCACCCCCATTCTTTGCAAGCCAATTCTCTTTTTCTACGACTCTGGATCCAAGAACTCAAGTTCAGTAACCACTATCTAATTCCAGAATATTTTCATCACCCCATGAGCACTCTCTATTATCCAGTAATCTACTTTCTCTCTCTCTCTCTCTCTGGATTTGCCTATTCAGGGTGATTTATATAAATGCAATCATATGTGGTCTTTGTGTGTGGCTTTTTTCACTTACCGTGATGTTTCCAAGGTTCATTCATGTTGTAGCACATAGCACATACTTCACTTCTTTTGATGGATGGATACCATCCCATCGTGTGAACAGACCACTGCTCTGCTTTAAATGTTTGTGTCTTTCTGAAATTCACTTTGGAACTGACCCCCCAGGCAACTGTATTAAGAGATGGGGCTTTAGAAGGTGGTGAGGTCATAAGGGCTAGGAACCATTGATAGGATTATGGCTCTGATGAGGGGACTGGAGAGTGGACCCTTGCCTCCCTCTCTGTGTCCCCCAGAGTAGGCACCATCTTGGAGGCATCAAGCAGCCCTCACCAGACACTGAACCTGCCAGCACCTTGTTCTTGGGCTTCCCAGCCTCCATAACTGTGAGGAAAAAAAATTCTATAGTTCACAAATTACTCAGTCCATGATATTTATTGTAGCAGCCCAAATGGACTAAAACAACCGCATTTTATATCCATCATTTGATGGACATTTGGGTTGGCTCCAGTTTTTGGCTATTGTGACCAATGCTGCTATGGACACTCGTGCCCAAGGTCTGGCATGGACATATGTTCTCGGTTCTCTTGAGTGTGTGCCTAGGAGTGGAATCGTGTGGTCACACGGTAGTTCTGTGTTTGACTTTTTGAGAACTTCGAGAACTGTCCTCAGCAGCTGTCCCATTTAAAGTTCTCACTGGCAGACCAGGGGCTCCAATTTCTCCACCTTCCCATCAGCACTGAGCTACTCTGTCATTCCGATTCCAGCTGTCCCCGTGGATGTGCTAAGAATCTTGTTGTGACTTTGATTTGCTTCCCTGGTGAGTAAGGATTCTGACCATCTTTGCTTGGGCTCACTGACCATAGGAGGAGTTGCTTTTAGCCTGGAGGAAATGGGAAGGTTTTTTGGCACGAGGAGGGATCCAGGCTGATTCGTTTTTAGGCAGTCTCTCTCTTGTTTTCAAGGGGAACGCTGTGGGAAGTGAGTGTGCGGCAGTTTTCCAGGTGAGAACAATAAAATGCTGGGGGAAGCAGAGACCGTGGTGACTCAGAGGAGCCCCTCTCCTAGAGATGGGGACAACAGAATCAATAGGATTTGGAGGGCAATTTAAGAGCTGAGAATTGGTTCTCACAGTGTGATTTTTTCCAGATTCCTCCTTTTGTCTCCAGCCTCCTCAGAGGCCACAGTTTGACTCATTCTTGTTGCAAGTACTCATTGTGTTCCCACCTGTGCCCAGCGTTTCTTCTGGGAACCTTAGCGTGAATAACACAGCCTGGTGGTATTTGCGTTCTGTGGAGCTGGGAGGGTTACTCTTGTTGTCAAATACCTACATGGTGCTTGGAGAGCCAGGACCCACCTGAGCACTCAGCAGGGATTGCTTCACTTGACCCACAAACGCCCTGCCTCTGTACAACCTGTGAGGCTCAGAGCAAGGCCTGCTGGCTCCAGCCCCTACACAGGCCACTACTTTTTCTAAGCGTTTGTTCCTTATTTAGTTAGAGACAAGGGTAGGCCCAAACAAGGCAGGGAGAGGGACCTCAGGGTCAGTTGGAGGGCTCATTCTTTTTTTTTTTTTTTTTTTTTTTGGTACTGGGGGTTGAACTCAGGGGCACTTGACCACTGGGCCACATCCCCAGCCCTTTTTTGTATTTTATTAGAGACAGGGTCTCACTGAGTTGCTAAGTGCCTCGCCATTGCTGAGGCTGGCTTTGAACTTGTGATCCTCCTGCCTCAGCCTCCCAAGTGATGTGGAGGGCTCTTTCTTATCCCTGTAGCCACTCTGTGCTGGCCCAACCCCCCCATGACAATACCCACCCCCAAATACTAATTCCAGACATTCAGATGGTCCTTACAAAATGTTGGGTACTCCTTTTAGCACTATCAATATTTTCTCAAAATGCTTGCAAATAGTATTTACCAATTTTTTTTTACTTATGATTGACAAATATTTGTTCATTTAATCCTCATGACAACCCCATGAAGTAGATGTGTTTATAAGCCCATCGTACGGACGAAGAACCCAAGCTTGCTCAGCCCTTAAGTGGCCACGTGAAGCCCAAAGATACTCCTGACCCTGTGTGGCATTTCCTCCCAGAGAACTGCCGTTTCCTGCCCCTGGGTAAGTTTCCAGGGAGGCTCCGGCACCCCTTGCAGACAGCTGGAACGCTTCGACCCTGCTCTGGCTCCAAACCTTGGCAGACACTGAGGTTGATGCAGTAGGAACAGAATTGAGTCAGTATCAAAGCTTGGAATACGGACACTGGCTCCCAGGTTCCTTCTCCCCATAGGACTAGAAGGGAACTGGGCAGGGTGGCTGCAGAGGCACCTTCCGCCACTGCTGGGTGAGCCTGGAGGGGGCTAGGAGGAGCCAGAACCAGACACCTCTTGGAGTCCAAGCTGGGCTCACATTGTCGTAGCCAGGCAATTAAGGAGATGATACTATTAGGCTGAACTCTGATAAACTGCCATTTTGTGGGCCAAAAATTGTGACATGACAGCAATTTCATAAGGCCTGACTAAGGCTACCAGAGGCTGCTCCTGCTGGTGATCTTGCAGGTGCCATTCCAGAGCCCCACGTCCTACACCAGAATGTTCGCTTCTCCCACATGCCCGAGAGACAGGCATCCGCCCTCCCATTACAGATGTGGGGGAACCAAGAACTGGGTCAGGGAGGCGGGAGATGGCTCCTCCAGAAGCTCACAGCCTGGGGTGGTGGAGACGGGTGGATCCAAACCTGGATCTGCCAGATTCCACAACCCACGCTCCCAACCACAAGACCCACAGCTGGCCGGGACTCTAAGGTCTGCATGTTCTGTGAAGCTCCTCCCAGAAGGCATGCAGCGGAGGGTCTCTGCGCGCCTCCTCTTCTTCCCCTGGTGGGAGCCCAGCTTGGCAGGCACCTTGGAAACCAGAGCCCTGTTGCCAGCATTCGCTTGCCAACTTCAAGGAGATGCTGGACAACTCACAAATCAGTAATGAGCACCTTCTGTGTGCAGGGGACAGACGAACAGCCGAGCCCTGTCTCTGCCCTCAGGGCTCCCGCAGGAGCGGAGAACAGCTGCTAATTATGGGGCACGAGGAGGAGGAGCACGTTGCTGCCTTTCCCAGAGGACAGCCTTGGTTCTTGAGTCTGGTTCCAGATGGGACATGCCTGCTGGCTCCTGGCTGGGAACAGTGCCATCACCCCAGGGAGCAGGCGGCTGCTGCGTCAGGCCCCTAACAGCACAGCAGACCTGCCCTGCGGGGCCAGCAGCCCCCAATGGTCAGCTGCATTCCCCAAGGAAAACCTGCTTCCCAGGGAGTTCAACACCTCAGCTGAGGCCCGCGCTTGCTGGTTCCCATGCCCACGCCGGCACGGGGCAGCCTTTGGAAGATCAGACCAGCACTCACTCGAGAGCAGACCTGGGGGTTTTCCCGAGGTGCTGACCCGAGTCCTCCCCACATGTTCTCCACCCTTCATGTCCTCTGAACATGCCACAACAGAGGGGGGTGCTCCCCCGGTGACCTGTTGAGGTGCCCCTATCTGGCATGCTCTTTGAAACTGCCATCATCCGTGGCTTTCCCAAATATCACACCCCCAGGTTGAAATTACCTGGTAGGAAGAGCTTCATTTGTGTCAACAGAGGAACATGTGGGTTGATTTAGAGATAAGCCTACCTCAGGAAGGGTGTCCAAGCCAGCTCGGGACTGCTCGTGAAGTCAGGGTGTGTGAGCGGAGGCAGGGGCGACCCGCCTAGAAGGCCTGTTCAGCTCCTGCGTTCCCCTGGCCTCACCGCCAGTCTCAGGCCGCTCTGAGTGTCCATGCCTATATACACCCAGGGAGGCCTCACGTCGGCCTCCCACTCATTTGACCAAGCACGTACCAGGGGCGATGTCAGCCCTACAGCCCAGCCCTGGCCCAATTAGGATGCTGCCTCTTTGAGCTGGGAAGAATTCTGCCTGAATCAGAATTCCGTCAAGCCTGAATCAGAGGGTGAGCTGGGCAGTCTGAGTCAAGTTCACCTCCTAAAAATGGATGCATTGAGCAACCCATGGGTGCCGTGGGAATGGACTTCCTCAGGCCTAGAAAAGTGCAGGCTTGGAGAAGTGCACTGGACATACGCCCAAGACCGCCAGAAGCACAGCCTTGCACAGAGGCCACCGCAACTCACACAGAAAATACTCCTGCACCCTCCTGTCCAGACTGGACAGACGACACCCTTGTCATTGGTCCTGCAGCTGAGGGTCATGTTTCAGTGTGATTTACATAATTCTCCTCATTTTGCCTTTGAAGTCTCCCTTTACCCCTGCCCCTTTGAATATGCCCACACAGATTCCCATTTGCAATGCCGATCCCAAATGCACCTCATCATGCTTCAGAGAGTCTCTCTCTGTTACTTAAAGTTTGACAGCTGTAGAGATCAGAGAACTTGGTGGCCTTGTTTGCTCTGCAAGCTGTATCCAGAAGTTTCTGATTCATCATGGGTGGCTGACAAATGCTCATTAGTGAGCAGATGGATGTCACCTTCCCAGGCGGGGCCAACGTGAGGATTACATGAGATGACCCATCTGAGTCCGCGAGCCAGCACATGGTAGGGACCCATTAGATGTTAGCCCCCGCGGACAAACTCCTTGGGTCCGTATCCACCGTGCCGTGTCCAAGGCTCTGGGAACACCTCACCCCAGACCATTGCGCTCAATGCACGTGAGGCTACAGAAGCTGGAGAAATGAAAAGGTGGTCAAGTTCAGTTCAAAGCACACTTTCTGTCTTAGTCTTGAACCAGAAGGTAGTATGGGAGGCCTCCTTTTTTTCCCCTTCCCCCAGCTGGACAAAGTCCTTCCACAGTATCTTCAGATGGCCGCTCAGCTCTGGAGGGTTCCCTGGCTCAGGGCCAAGTGCACACTCGCCTCACCCCTTTTCTCCTGGGAGGTCCCTTGACTGTCCCCAGGCCAGGACTGCTCTGGGCCATCTTGTTCCTGCTCTGAATCCTGCCCTCTTACCAGTTCTGAGAGAGAGGGTCAAGTCAGGCTGACCTTGGAATTTGTCTTTGAAAGCCCCACTCAGAGGTCAGCTCACATGGAGGGCCCCAATAAACCACGACTCTCAGACCCTCACCCACAGGAGCCCAGGGGATTCCCTTGAAGCCTGCCAGCTAATTGACGGGGCTAGGGATGAGTGGTTTTACAGTGCGTGTAGCGTAGAGGACTGAAGAAATTGTGATGTATGTACAAAGTAGGGCATTAGACATCTCATTAATTGAAATCATGTTTTAAATGGTAGATAATGCAAGAAAAAATGCTGAGATGATGTGAATCATAAAAAGTAGGACACAAAATGCTATATTAGCTAAAAATATGTTTTTGTAAATGTATTATATACTCAAACGTCTATGTTAGAAACAAAAACAAACAAAATAAGTATTGTTACATCCCCCAAACTTAAGTACAGTGTCTCAAACCAAGCAGTTAGTAAATATCTGTTGAATATAGAATGAATAAACATCATAATTAATTTTAATTAATAGGATTACAAATGATGTTTATTGTCTTCCTTGTACTCTTCCAAGCACACACAGGTTTTATTATAGTTTAAAAGGCATTATTTTAAAAATAATTGTAAGTGATATAATGAAAGACTTTGAAATCCAGCCCATGGGTGCCCAAGACTCCACCTTAGCCAGATCACCAAGTGGGGAACAGGACCTAAAGAGCTGGTACCTATGGGCCTGGGTTCACATGCCAATTTAACTTATGTTTGATCCCCAGAGAAACAGTTGATTAAATGTTCAAAAATATTGATGTTCGAGGCCCCAGCTTGTATCCCCCACCCCGCATTTGCCCCCCACCAAAAAAAAAAAAAAAAAAAAAAAAAAAAGAATCATCAAACACATTCTGTGAGCCAGTACTATGCTAACTGGGGAGCAGCAAAAAGGAAGACCTCATCAAAGTCCCAGAGCGCAAGTGATTAGTATTTAGGTGGGGAAAAAAAGAACCCACAAGGAAGAAGTAAAGGCAAGGACCAAGTACTTGGGGCAGAGGGTAATGGTGCAGATTAAGGGGTCAGGGGACAGGAGTAGGAAGACTTCCTGGAAGAGGTACAAGACCTGGGCGAGGCCAGGAGAAAAGTCAAATGTCTAGGAGCAGAGACAGGGCACTTCAGCAGAGAGCTCAGGCCCAGCATACAGTGGGGCTGGGAGTTGGAGGAAGGGTGCCTGGCTTGCTGGGATCACTGTGACTTTAAGGTCATCTGTTTCCTCTTTGAAGGTTTTTAGGGTTTTGTTTGTGTTTTAATCCTGGATCCTCAGAAGCTCCTCCGGACTGCCCAGGGATAAACTGTTTTCATTGACCTTGCCTAGGACTTGGCATGCTTTTTAAAATGTGGAGCTCCTGTCCTCCAAGACTGAAAAGTCCGCAGGCATTTCCTTGACCATCACCTCTTCTCCACCTTTAATTCTCTTTCTCAACAACCTGTTCAACACTTGTTGGGTTTTCTTGATTTATTCTGTAGGCATTTTTAAACTTCTTTCCTATTTTCCATCTCTTTACCCCCGGTGTTTCATTCTGGGTGATTTCTTGAGATTTATCTTACAAATCACAGAGTTTAAAGTTATTCCCAGTTAGAATTTCTAATGCAGTATTTAAAAAAAATTTCCATTTTACTTCTTTTTCTCTTTAAGCACTTTGTACTCATTTTTAGGAGCTTTACACACATGAATTTATTTAATTCCAACAGCAACCCTGTAAAACAGGTACTATTTATCATCTCCATTTTATAAAAGAAAACAAGAGGCAAAGACTGGTTATGTAACCAGTCCAAAGTCACACAATTAGTTATTGGTAAAATTGGGCTTGAAAGTAAAAACAAAGGTGTTTGTTCTGTTATGTGCTGAATTGTGTAATCCCCAAATTCCCATGTTGAAGACCTAATTCCTTGTACTTCAGAATGTGACTGTACTTGGAGATGGTTTTTTTTTTTTTTTTTTTTTTTTTTTGGTACTGGGGATTGAACTCAGGGGCACTTGACCACTGGGTCACATCCCCAGCCTTTTTTTTTTTTTTTTTTTTTTTTTTTGTATTTTATTAGAGACAGAGTCTCACTGAGTTGCTAAGGGCCTCGCCATTGCTGAGGCTGGCTTTGAACTCACGATCCTCCTGCCTCAGCCTCCCAAGTGCTGGGATTACAGGCGTGTGCCACCACGCCCGGCTGAGATGGGTCTTTAACAGTAAAATGAGGTTACAGGGAGGGGACCTAATCAATTAGGTCCCCTTATAAAAGGACGAGATTAGACACAAACATATACAACAGAGAAGAAAAATCACATGAAGACAAAGAGAGAAGGCAGCCACCTGTGTGCCAAGGAGAGCGACCTCAGAAGCAACCAAAATCTGCCGGCACCTTGATCTTGGACTTCTAACCTCCAGGACTGTGAGACAAAAATATTTCTGTTGTTTAAGTCCCTCCAACCTGTGGTGTTCTGTTACGGCAGCCCTAACAATGCATCTACCTTCTCCACACACAAATGTTTCTAACCTTTTCCTACAGACAAACTCAGGTATTTGTGGATGACTCGCTTACTCAATCTCATTATCCCCTGACTGTGAACAAAAAAAGTTTAATTGCCATATTTTGGAATCTCACAAAAGTAACAATATGACATATATGCTTTTCATTTTTCTATTATTTCTGTTTCCTTATTTGTCATCGCTTCCATTTTTGTGGGATTCCTTTTCATGTTGCGCTTCCTCAAGTGTTTTATAATTGTTTTACAATTTTTGTGTGTGAGCTTATCTTCAATGGGAATTATCTTTCTGGTGTGATGAGGGAATAGTCCCCACTAGTGTCCTGGATTGTGAAGACCTCCCCATAGTTGCCTTTACCTGTCGTAAGGGTTCACAGGATCTCAAATTTCTTTCTCAGTTTCCATCTTGTGATTTCTGGAAATCACGAGGGGCTTTTAGATCCCATATGTGAATCCAGCTTGTTCATCACTTTCTTGGTGATGCTATTTCAACCCGTGGCCTGGAACTTTTTTTTTTTTTTTTTTTTTTTTTTTTTTTTTTTTTTTTTTTTTTACTGCTGAGCTGTAATCCCTCCTCAAGCTTCCTGCTGTATTCAGGTCCAGAGACTTGGATTATTGTTTCCCCCCATAAAGATTCATTTAAAACAAATAAGCAAGATAGGGACAAAGTACTCAGCTCACCAGGATCAAGACAGAATTACCTATTTATTTGTGGCACTTGGAGATTTACCTTTCTTGCTTTTGAATTGAATATATATATATTTATATCACAAAATTATGTCCAGCATTTCTGTCTGTTTGGGAAAATTTGTATGACCTTGGACAACCTACTTAATCTCTATCTATCTGGCTTTCTTGTCATAAGTCTATAGAAATGATTAAACAAGTTAATCCAGGAAAGTGCTTAGAACAAAGCTCACAGGTAGTCGGTAGATGTTTGGACACGTATTCCTGCTTCTAATCAGTTATTTTTCTTGACCAGGTCTGGCCCATTCCTTTTATATAGATGTTTTATTTCTTTAAATAACCACAACAATAAAAACTTCAAACATTTAGATTCTTCTCTTCTTCCCACTCCTAAAAGCAAACTCAACCTGAGAAGTTATCAATCTTAAAAAACATTCTCTTATAATGAATTGAACTTGTTACACTTGAATATTCAACTCCAGCTGATACACCATTTCATAATCACTTTAAATCAATTGGTTTGTGATTATTAAGCCCATTAATGGTCTATCAGAAATGATCACCCAGAAAAGCATCCTAAAAGCTTTCAGTCAAGGGCACCCAGGCCTTAAAAGGATTTCTCAGTAGCATCCCAGAATATTCCTACAGCAGAACGGCAGCCAGCCATTAAGCACAGGGAAGAACTTCAAAGCGTACTGAACTGGAAAACTACCACGACAGTATTATGGGGAACACGCGCTCGTTGAGACCTCACATGTGTGTGCACAAGGGACAGACAGGAGGGAGGGAGAGGTGTGTACAGACAGAACATTTCCACAAGGGCACTCGGGAAACCGTTAACAGAGGTTATGTAAAATGTTTCTGAGCAAGAAAGTGACAGGAGCAGGTCTGTGTCGGCTGATCCACTGGAGTACTGAGTGGGATGGGTGTGGAGGGCGGAAGTGAACCAGGGAGGCCGAAGCCAGGACACCCGTTTAAATGAGGTCGTGATCATCCCGCAGGAACAGAGGGGTGGTGAAGGGGTGGAGGAGGAGAAGGGAAGCTGCGTGCAGTTTAGAATGTTCCCTATAACAGCCCCCGGGCCTGGCACAGCACCCACATGTACTAGGTGCCCAGTAAATGTTTGAAATAGATGGATAGTGTCCAGTATGCAACTTTAGTTCCTGCAGACTGGCACCTCAGGACCCCAGCCTCACCAACCCACTGCAGGTGCCACCCTCTACTCAGAGTTCACTTCCTCGGCTCTAGGTCTGGGGGAGCTGGGTGGAAAGATGGGTTTACAGGCAAGTGAGACAGGCCTCAAGCCACTCCTGGGCCTCTCCCTGCCCTGCCCACCCAGGAGTGTGAAATCAGTTCCTCCTCTGCCCTATGGCCCCTGACTCCATCAGGAAAACCAAATAGTACATGATGGCAGACAGCTCTGAGCGGTGCCCAGTGGAGGGAGAGAGCAGGAGGACAAGGGTCTCAGGAATGTGGTATCTGAGGGCGCGCTGAAGGAAGGAGAGCGAGGCTCCGGGAAGATGGCACCCAGCGACACCTCCCCAAGCCCCACGTAGGTGAAACCTCTACTGGAAGCCTTTGATGGCAGAACACAGTGAAGTAGAAAAGAAATAATTCAGTTATTCTGATGTCGCATGAGCCTAATGTGTGTTCTGCTTAAGTGTGTTGAATGAATGAAGGGATGGATGGACGGACTGACAGATGAAGGACCCAGGGATGGATGAAATGAAGGGATGGATGGGTGGACTGACAGATGGATGGACTCAGGGATTGTTGCCGCCTGAAGCGATGGCTGCTTGGAGCAACGAAGCCGCGGGAAGAAGTTCAGAGGCGAACTGGAAACAAACAGCTTTTTATTCTGATAACTTTTTTCTCTGGCCCTAACAACGACTAACATGCACCACACACCACCACAAAATGGCGCTGACCCGATCAACAATCTTGGCTCAAGTCACTCAAAATCCCAGGCCAAGTCCCGCGAGATCCTGGGCCAAGTCCCGTGAGACTACAAAAGGCGACAATGCCCAAATCTCCATGGCCCATAGTCAACCACAATTTAAGCCATCTCCGCAAACAAGGCTCCTACAAGGGATGGATGAAATGAAGGGATGGATGGATGAATGGGTGGATGGATGGATGGGTGGATGGATGGACGAACAGATGGACTGACAGACGGATGGACCCAGGGATGGATGAAATGAAGGGATGGATGGATGAATGGGTGGATGGATGGATGGATGGGTGGATGGATGGATGAACAGATGGACTGACAGACGGATGGACCCAGGGATGGATGAAATGAAGGGATGGGCTGATGCATAGTTGGATGGATGGATGAGAAACTACCTAGATCTGGTTTGCAGAAACAAAACTGAAACCAACATTTTGTGACAATCAGATGACTGTGGTAGACAGCTTTCTAAGATGGCTTCAGCGATCCCCTCCTGGTATCCATGCCCTTGCATAATCTCTACCTGTGAACGTGGGCTGTGCCTGATGAATTCTGCCTAATAAGCAGAATGCAGCTATAGTGATGGATTGTCACTTTTGTGTGCAGATCACAACAGACGGTGACTGTCATCTTTCTGGACTCTACGCACACTCAAGAAGCAAGTTACCACAGAAGAAAGGCCCATGTGGCCAAACGCCAGGGGAGGCCTCCAGCCAACAGCCCGTGGGAGCTGATCCCCCCTCTGGGAACTCAATCCTGCCGATAAGCCCAGAGGCTTTGAAGTGGAGTCTTCCCGGTGGGGTCTGGAGATGATACCTCAGTCCCACTGTCCCCATTGATTGCAGTCTATGAGAAACCCAGAGCAGAGAATCTGTGCCCAGATTCCTGACCCACAGAAACCAGATTACAAAGAATGTGTCATTTCATGCCGTTACCTTTTGGGTTAATTTGTTACCAGCAAGAGATAGCTCAAACAATGGCTCATTTGAGGTTTGTATAAAGATGGGCATTGTAGCAATTAAACTTGGCAAATGATGGTAGTGGTTAAGAGCCCAGGTTTTGGAACCAATGGTCCTCAGTTTGAATTCTGGACACCGAACATACTAGCTGTGTGATTTGGGGCAAAATGACTTACTTCTCTGAGCCTGTGCTTCTTTAAAATGGTCATAATTCTCTTCTCATGGTGACAGCACAAGGATTACACAGAGATTACACTACACACTTGACCCAGGTCCTGTCATGCAGTGAGCATCGAACAGAAGGAAACTGTCAGCCGTGATAACTAATAATGATTATAATTGGGCAGAATTCCTTGAAAAGCAGCAGAGCACCTACCTGGAAGTGGTCACGCTGAGGTCATGAACAAGAAGAGACAGAGTGTCAGAGAGGACCCCAAAGCCTTCCCGTATCTCAGATTCAAGTGCTGAGCAACTGGACTGGCCCATGCCAGGCTAGGAGCTGGTGAGCCTGGGGCCCTTTTTGGTGGGACGATCAGTATTACCTTGCACCAGGGGGTCCTTCCAGTCATTCCCAGCCTTCACCTCCGATGGCACCTTCCCTCCTGCATGGCTCTGGGTCAGGTGTGCGGCCACCACCCTGGCTGAGCCCTTGGCGCCCAGCAAGGTAAATACAGGAAGTGACTGTCACGGGCACAGGGCCAGCTGTGGGCTGAGGCGGGTCTGAAGGTCAGGAGGGCTTCCCGGGGAGGCTTTTCCCAGAGAGGACGGAGCATTTGCCTGTGGGTGGCTGGGACTGAGCAGAGAGCCCGTGGGTTTATTTGGGCACACAAGGTCTGCTCTGCGGCTCCCAGGCAGGACAGTGGACAGGAGAGGAAGAGCTGTTGGCCGCCCACCCTCCAGGGGCTCCTCGCTGGCAGGTGAGCAAATGGCTTTGACTTTTTTTAACGAAATGTGATGAAAGTAGAAATTACCAACGTCCATTCACAGGGAGAGCCCTGGCTCCCAAGCCTGGGCTTGAGGAAGCCCATCCTGCCTGTCTTCACCCTCCAGGGTCTCACTTCACCATCTGTGACTTGGAGTAACAATTCCTTCTAGCTCCTCTCCCATCTGGTTGTGGGGCACATGGGACAACAGACAGGAGTGGCTGCTCACTTGCAGGGCCCTGTGCCTGATGAGCCTGCAGGGCCCCTGGCTAAGAAATCAAGGCTTCCATGATGACAGTAGCACAGTGCTAAGCCAAGCAGGGGGACTGAGGACAGGGCCCCAGCGCCGCACAGGTTGCAAGCCCTGCTTCCTGCCCTGGTAATAAATGTGTATGTAAACTGTGAAGTGCTGTGATTCCTGTGTGCTCCAATCTCAGGGGAAGGAAGTGCATTTGGGGAGCAGAAATCATCTGAAGTGACAGCCCACTGCTCCGGGGCCATTTCCATAGGACCAAAGACCTCACCCCTCAGAATCAAAGCCAAAGTGTGGTGTGACTCAGCTAGGGATGCGGTTTCCTTGGATGGGAGGTGGAAGCTTCCTATTTCCATCTTGATTGATATTGGGGACGTTCCAAGGGCCACCGGCTCCGTAGAGCTTTGGACTGTTCTGCAGCTTCTGCTGGCCACGGATGTATTTTTTGCCTTTGGAGAAATGAGAGTCTTGTAGCAGCAAGGCTGCTGTGGAGTGCTCCAGTTGTGTCCTTTGTCCTGTTTCTTTGTCCTCCCCTCTGTCTCTTTTCCCACTTCATTTTCCCTCCTGCCCACGCCTTGGGCTGCCTCGGGTGCTGCTTGGCAGGGTCTCCGGGGAGTCTTGAGCTTTCCGGTCCATGAAGGTGAAGAGTGGACCACCTCTCTCAACCCCACTCCCCACTCCACCCCTTCCTGACTGCAACTTTGGAATCCCACCCCCCACCCCGGGTACCCTGCAGAAGGCCAGCAGGCAACCCCACTGAAGCAGCAGTAGCAGCCCCCGCCCTGGGGAAGACAGATGCTCACCAGCTCCACTCCCCCTGAGCCCAGAAAGCTCATGCCACTAAGCAAACCAGCCCAGACTTTGCGTGGCCACCCAGAGTCCCCACGGGGGCCAAATCTAGCCACCCATCCCTACTGGCTCCACCAAGAGTCACAGGGGCCTGTGGCTATCCCAAGAAGCCAGCGAGCCTGCCAGCCCTAAGTTAGACACTCCACCCCTGGGACGGCCTCCTCTATCCTCACTCTCAGCCGCTGCCTCCCTGGGTAAGGACGGGCTCTGACACTCTGAAGTTACCCCGGCATTGCTTCACTTCATTCTTCATCCACCAATTGCCAAGTGCCTGTCTTTGTGAGGACTGGAAGGAGGCTGGGGACACAGGTCGGAGGATGGTGATCTTGACGGGTGGAGGGGATAAGGTAGGGCTGTGCCTAGCGGGGAGTACAGGCCACGCCCTGTCACCAAGGACAGCTGTTGGGTCATGGGGCTGAGAGGGGTTTGGGCTGAGCTGATCCCCAAGAGTCGCTTTTCCAAGCCGCCTGACCCCTGTGGACCTTCAGGAGGCCTCTGGGCAGAGCAGGCTGAGCCTCGGAAGGAATTCCTTCTTTTTCTTGTCCACTCTCGGGGATATCAGACCACAGGTGGGAGCTCTGCCTCAGAACTGGAGGAAAGGCCCAAGGAGGCCACCAGTTTGTCCTTGGTTCCTCTGGGTGACAGCAGTCCCTGAAGCCCAGCTCCCTGGGAGCACTAACAAGAGGACATTGGCGGGACCATCCCCAGCAGGCTTCCTTCAGGGAAATAGCTCCGTGGGCTGATGGAGGACTGGGAGCTGGGTTGGGTGGCGTTCCATCCTTCTACCTCACTTGCCTGAACTTTGGAGTGGGACAGACAGATTCCCATGTTCAAATGAGAGGGATGTGGCTCATCCAAGGGATGGCCAGGCAGGCCTGCAGGAGGAGGGAGCCTTTGAGCTGGGCATCACTGAACTATCTTATAGGAGGTCGAGGAGAGTAGATGGGTATAACTTTAAGACTCTGACTTGGAAATAAAATGGCCATTTTTTCCACACTCACCCGAATTGAACATTGCAAGTTCTTTAACTAGCACGCTAATCCACTACACATCCTGGTGAAAGGACAGCGTGATCTTAGCAAGGTGGGCCGGAGCCTTCCCGGGGAAGCATAAGCCTGGTTGAAGGATGTGGAGGCACAGGTTTGCCGGAGCAGAAGGAAGGTGTAGGGCAGCCCCAGCCTGTGATGCCTGGACCCCAGAGTTCACACAGGCCAGCGTGGGGGTTGTGTGGCCAAGGTGTCCCGTGGGAAACTCGCCCCTCACGTCCCTACCCAGCTCTGTGGCTCTGCCTCAGTGACCTTCAGTTTCAGCTGGAGCTTTGTGCCCCAGCCTTGGGGTCTCCCAGGGCTAGAAGCGCTGATCATCGATTACCCAGAAGGACATACTATTTGGACAGTGCCCTTATTAAAAGGGTCAGGGACTAGTGGAGTAAGAAAGGAAGGTGAACATGGTCCAAAGACCTTGACCCCAGGTCCCATCCTGAAGTGGTAGAGCCATTCCAGTGCGTGTCTTGGGAGCATTGCTCAATCCTGTGCAGATGTGAATCCAGCCTGCTGGTCTCCATAGTTCAGTCCCCCACGACCAAGAGTCCTGAAAAAGCACTCCCTTCATCTAGTCAGCAAGTACGAGCTGCAGGACTCTGGGCCCCAGGAGGAGAGGTCCAGCAAGTTTCAAAGGGCATAAACCCCCTGCCTCTTTCCCAAGTCCCCACCTTCCTTTCAATCCCTAGCTGCTTCCTCCTGGTTTACTGTCATCCAAAAGAGTAGAAAAACCCCACATTTCTACTCAGAGCTAATTCAATCAGCATTCTTGCACCCTAACAGGTTCCCATGCATTCCCACCACGGGCAAAAAACTTTCCAAGAATTTCCAGCTTTTAGAACATGGGCTCTATTTTTTCATGGTGCTCTCCAGTTTTGAGCCCACTTGGAAAGTGCAAACAGCTATAAACACATGTTTTGCTCTTGTCTGAGTGATAAAAACATTCCGGGTAGATTCCTGGGGGCTGGAGGGGGAAGCCTTCTTTCTGCCGAGTTCCTTTTTAGGAAGCTAGCTTTGAACCTTAAAACGATTCTCAGGTTCCTTGTTCTGGATTTAAAAGGACATCTGGCAGGAGATCGAGTCTTCATCAGGACTGCCTGTAGTTTTCTATGGGTTTCTGGTCTCTTTGGAGCTGGTTCCAAGTCAAAAGCCATGTCCCTTACAATCAGCTAACTTGGGCTCCAAGTCGAAGGTAAGAAACAGAGTTTCTAGCTCAGGGTCAAAATGAAGCCATGTTGATGCTCAAAGAGAAACAGACCCACCGAAGCTGCTTTGGGGAAAACATTATGGTAGCTGCTCTGTGTGTTCGTTGGAGAAATATTTCAGAAATTGCCAAAAAGAAGTGGCATGGGAGGTTAACCAGAACCTTTTAATGGGAGCACCGGGTAGGGTCAGGTCTTTGTGAACATCCTTCTCCCTTGCTGGGTCTTCCCGAGCACTGATGCATGTGTCCTGTCCCCTCGCCCTGTCCCTGCTTTCTTACCCAATTCCAGGCACTCCAGGTCCTGGAGGGTGGCTCTGTGGCTCCTCTAGGGTTTAGTCTTCCGCAGAAGGAGTGTGATGTGAGCCTGTAGGCACTGTAACATGCAGGGAGTGGTCCTGAGGGCTGGGGGCCCCTTATCTCCCAGCTGAGCACCTGGACAGAGGTCCCTGGGGTGTGTAAGGACAGCCTTGGGGACACTACTCCCTCACTCCATGCCCATGTGGAGCCACGAGGGGCTGCTCTGCCAGCTCCAGCCCTTCCTGTTCCCCGGGGATGGTCAGTGCCTCACCAGTGCTCGGGAGAAGGGGTGCATGCATCAGTTTGGGGGAGGGGGAGGAAGTTGAATGTGAGACTCTGGCAACCCCCAAACCAACTAGCTTACCTACTAGTCAGTTTCCCAGATTGGCAAACAGGATCCACCCATGTGTTGGCTCTGGTCCACACTAAAGGCTGCCCAGGGAATTTTTGAGGGCAGCAAGACCCACGCGAGGCTTTCGGGAAGGAATGCCTCCATTGATTAGCAATGTCTGTCATGGCAACGGGAAGGGCGTGCCCCTCCTCTGCCAGCAGGGAGGAAGGGGCTTGGAGGTCTACATGCAGACAGACGCATGGGAACCCGGGAGAAAAGCCACGCCGTATCTGTGCGACCTTGAGCAGGTGGGCTGGCGGAATCTCTGCTTCCTTGTGTGTAGATGACAGAGAATGGTGAAGCCTTTTCCCGATCCCTGAGAGGCAAGGGGGTTGTGGATAGAAAGGGGCATCACCTGTCACAAACTGCCCAAGACTGCATCTGTGAGGCAGTGTCTGAGTACCCTGACCCAGAGACAATCCTTGCTGTGGGGAGCGGTCTGGGGAATTCTTTGGCCTGGTGCAGGTCTGAGCCTGCATAGACCCACAGGCCTCCATCTGCCTGGAGACTCATCAGCTTGTACGTGCAGGGGGCGGGGCAAAAGCTTGAAGATAGTGACAGGTGGACAGACGCCATGCTTAAGGGCACAGCCGTAGGTGCCCCGTGCTAGGAGCAGGTGGTAGGGGTGGGTGAGGCAGATCCTGGGGCACAGATGGGGTCCAGGCTCTGGGACAGGGGCTTCCATTCTGAGCATTTAAAAGTCATAAGCAGGAGCACAATATGACACAGATTTGGGTACTTCCTATGGTTCCCAGCAATTACCCCCTCTTTCTGCCTCGTGGTCCTAATGAGCACTTCCCACAGCAATAGAAGGGGAAGGGGGTCCTGGTCTCCGAAAGGCTGCACAGACCTGGGGCCTGAAGGGCATGTTCCTGCCCAGAGTGGCCCTGAGTCAAGACAGAGAAGCTCTGCTGTGAGGTGGGCAGGGGCGGCCAGCTGGAGGCCGCAGACCCCCGAGAGGGTGCAGGGTGTTCGGGGGGACAGGCCAATGTGAAGGTGTCAGGGAGAAGGGGCAGGTAGGGAGGGGTCAGCACAGGAGGGGTATTTGGGAAGACAGGCAGGGGGTCGCTGAGGAGAAGGGGAAGGAGCAAGAGGACTGCAGGTGCAGCTGGGCAGGTTTCCTCCCCGACATCTCCAGCTTTCTCAGGGACATTTGAGACAAGGTCAGCAGGGACAGTGGGAGGCTGGAGGTCCCCCAGCAGGCACAACATGACCGCTACAGAGAGCAAAGGGCACTTGTTGGAGAAATCAAGTTGACTTGCTGGCCTGTCTTGCACAGTGACCACACTGAACACGAATCAGCTGTGACATCTATCTGCTCTTGCCCAGGCCAGGAGGCCAGAAATGCCAACATGGTCTATTGAAAAAAAGAAAACTCAGGGGCTACGGTGGTGGCCAAGTGAGAGCAACTAACCTGGGCCTAGGGCACAAGCTCTGGCATTTGGTCAGTGTGACTTGAGCACCTATGGTGTGTGACCTTCGGGGCACCAGAGATCCCCACAGCCAGGGCTCAGGCTGAGGGGGGGGTCCTGGGTGGCCTGCTGCCACCTCTGCTTGGCACTGCTTGTCATGTTGTGACCTTCTGGCCTGCCTTCCAATTCCCCCACCAGGCCAAGCCTTTGCATCTTGGTCTTCCCAGGGCCTGGCCTGGGAAATGGGTGCCCAGTAAATACTTGCTGGAGGGGAAGGGGCCAGTGGAGGAGCAGCCTCCACTGTGGGTGGACTTCAGTGGAGGTGGGCAGGGCAGGGAACAGAGGAGCCTTCAGGGAGCCCTAGAGGACACTAGTGAGGAGGAGTGGGGAAGAGGAGGGGGCAGGCTGGTTCTAGGTGACTCTGCAGCATGAACCCCAGGCTCAACCAAGGCTGGAAGCCACCGCCAGAACCCTCAGAAGACGGGTGGAGAGAGAGGAAGAGAGGATGCGAGTGGCTCAGATGCAGGCCAGGATGGAGCCCGTGGGGACAGAGTACTCAGCGCTCTGCTGTTTTCAGGGGCAGGGGCCATGACCTGGAGGTGGGCACCCTGGGAGATTTCCAGGAGTCTCCCCAGTGCAGGGAGGCCCCAGACACCTGCGAGAGCTGTTATGTATGCAGCAGGCATGTCCTGCCAACCTCCCGGGAGGGTTTGGGCCATTTGTGACTAAAGCACCTAGGCTCAGGGATGCAGGTGACTTGTGTCAGATAAGCAGAATGGCAGCATCCTAGGTGAACTGGGGCTTGAGGAAGGCTGTGCCCCTGCCCTGGAAATGTGCAGACCCACTCTCTGCACACATTCTCCAGGGAAGGTCTGCCTCACTGAGGCCAGTCTAAGAAGGTGGAGCCACAGGGGGTCGTTGGAATGCACCCACTCCTTGTTACAGCTGGTCTGAGCCCCACGGCAGGGCTCCCAGGGAGGACCCAAGAATCTGCATGTCCATAAAGTTCCTGGCCACCGCTGCTGCAGCTCAAAGCTAACCATGCAGGCAGGCAGGGGGACGAGGGCCTGGTTCAGGAAAGAGGGAGCTGGTGGCAGTGTTGCCTCAGCCACTTTGGCTCAACCCACTGATTCCTGTCACTCAAACCCAGAAGTTGCAAAAGCATCGAGGCCTGTATTTGGGGCCTTCGGGATTGCAGTTCGGGAGACAGGAGTTCAGGTAGCTCCGTATTAGGATTCACAGGAAGGCAGGGATATGGGCACTTGGATGTCATGAAGGAACAGGGGCTGCGTGACCAATAGATGACAGAGACAGGAACATATCAAGAGAAGGGATATGTCCCTAAAGCAAGAGTCCCATAACCTCTGGGCGTGCAGCTTAAGCCTCTGGGCACAGTGCGTTTGTCTGGTTTAGGTGGTTCCAGAGGCCTGGGTCAAGGGGTGGAGGTGACCAAAGTTCACATTCAGGTAGCAATGGCTGGAACAGCGCGGGAGTTGCTTCCTGTGAGTTCCCGTCTGCATTTTGAAAAACATTTTCCAGGTTGCTGTCGTGGTAGTTTTCCTTTTATTTTCACATTCCCAGATGTCAATCATTTACTTTCCATGTTTGCAGTTTTTAACACACCCATGTGCCACCTGTACTGTTAAGACTTTGCACAGATTGGCTTTAAATGAAATTCCTTACTTTATTTATTTTCATCCTGAGCATTAGTGTCTGTGAAGTCACAGGTGTGATGTGCAAATTGGATTTTTTTTTTCTAGAAAATATGTAACCGTTACATTTTTGAACATCTGACTGACGTACCTCTTAAAATCACCTCGCAGCCACAGGTTTAATTCCTGTGCAGTTGAAAGGAGGACGGGGACCATCTAGAGTTTGCCCAAATCTTGTCACTATTTTAGATGAGCGATGGTTAAGAGAAACCACAGCCCTTCAATGCCCGTGCAACGATAGTTTGCTTCTTTAAAAATGAAATCAAAACAGAAATTCTGCCTTTCTGCCCTGGTTTCCCTCCATGCCATCTGCCTCTCTCCAGCATTGTGTTCCCACCGCCTGTCCCTGCTCTCCTCTGCCCACCATGGAGGCCCAGGCACCCCCCATGGTCTTGATTCCTCTGGCCCATAGACACTGGGCATAAACTCAGCTTTCCTGACCTGACCTGGGGCCTGAGCAATCCTCTCCTACCTGCAGGCCTCTGGGGCAACTCTGGGACCAGACATTAAACCACTTTGAATGTTTCTAGCACTGCACAGCTGAGAGAAGTTTCCAGAGGGGAAGAGAGGCCAGAGGGACACATTCATTTTTTTAAAATATTTTTTTTAGTTGTAGATTGACACAACACCCTCACTTTATCTATATATTTCTACGTGGTGCTGAGGATCGAACCCAGTGCCTCACACATGCTAGGCAAGCGCTCCACCACTGAGCCACAGCCCCAGCCCAGGGACACGTTCGTTTTGTGGATGATGAGAAATTGCCTCCTGGCTGTTCTGCTGAGCCCCAGGTAGGGGTCTGCCTCACCCTGGGGCCCTCACGATCATCCAGATCTTCACTCTGAAAGAGGGAATCTGATGGGCTCAGCCCAGCCTCTGGGCAATTCCTCTGGGGCCAAAGGTCCACTCTACTCTGGTTAGTTAGCACCTGGGGTCTGGGTGGTGGCATCCAGGCTGCCCCCTCTCCAGGGTTGGGTTAGACTAAGCCAGCAATATTGGCCCTGTCACTTTTAGCAGGCTTTTTATAAACCCCCTTGAATGTGGGCTGGTGAGTTCACAGCTGCTGCGACCTGCAAATGGTCCCTCTACCAGAACCCAACAAAGACCCAGTGTAGGGCAGGCACATAAACATCCCTGTTTGGCTGTGGAATGACCCTGCCCACTTTCACAGAGTCTTGTTTTCCCTGCGACTGGGCACCTGGCAGGCCTGGCCCTCCTCCCTCTGGAACAAGCTGACCTTGCCCACAGGCGGCAGGGAGCTTGCCAAGGGTGGTGGCCTGAGGCGGCTCACCCTAGGAGTGGTCCTTGTCCCAGACTCACTCCCTCCTGTGGCTCACACCCCGTCTGAAAGCAGGCAAGAGGACCAGCAAACCACTGCTGCAGGCCGGGCGACTGCTTTAAGAAAGTAGGTTGCGGTGTCCCCTCCCCCTGTCATCCCCTCTGAGCAGCTGCTGTCACCATTGTGCCCTGTGCCCTGTGCCCCGAGGGGAAGGCTCTCAGCAGCTCCACCAGCCGGCCCCCTGAGAGGAGGCCTAGATTTTGCTCCCTGGGACAGAGCTGGGGTGGGGTGGGGATCTGACAGACCTTCAGTTTATATTCTCAAACGCCACACCCGCTTTTTATGCTGAACACTATACATATTTTACCACCTTTCAGTCTTTATTCACAAAACAAAACAAGACAAGCAATTTAAACAACTGGAACATTTGTTCAGTCCCCAAGGAGAGAGGAGAGAAGTGTCTGTGGCTCGTCTGTGGCCCAGCACCGGCTCTCACGCATGTCACTGCACAGGCAGAAGGTGGCAGAGGGGACAGAGGAGGCACACTCGTGTTTGGGCTGATGCGGATGTCAGGACATTCTCTTCTGTCTGCTCTGCTGGGGAGGGAGCACACGGGTCTCACTGTGGGACCCAGCTGTGCTCAGCATGTGGGACAGAGCGCACCTGCTGAGGACCCAGGCTGAGCTCCGTGGGTGAACTACACAGGGGGTGTCACCCAACAGACGGACGCCAAGGCTCCAGGGGCACATCCAGCGCCCAAGGAGACCAGTCCCAGACATGCGGGGGGCACACCTTCTCCCCCACATCTACTCTCAGGGGTCCATTCAGCTGCGGCCTGGCTTAGACCTCAGCGGAAGGGAGCAGACCCACCTCACTCACACCTGGGGTGCTGCCCAAGAGTGGGCTGGAGGAGACCACCGCCCCGCCTGCCTCACTCACTAGCAAGCGAGGGACAGGCCGTACACAGCCACGCTGGGAGACAGACGTCTGTGCCTGCTTGAGCCCTCACCAGCCCAGGTGCCCCACGTGGCAGGCCGCACGTGGGTGGAGGGAGGGGCTGGCTGAGCAGACGGCAGTTGGCAGCCTGGTGCTCAGTTCCCTGGGCGCCCCAGCTAGAATTGTCAAGGCCCCTGGCAGCCCCGTCCTGGGCTCCTTGCCTGGATCGTTGCTCTTTGGTGAGGACAGCTGTGTGGCCATCTTTCCTCAGGGACCTGGTGGTCCCAGGTTGGAATCCCACCTCAGCCACTGAGGAGCTGTGTGATCACAGGCAAGTTACTGAGTGTCCTTGAACTTCAGACACCTCGTTTCTTAACAGGGGACAAACAATAGCCACCTCGACTCCCTGTCCCAGGGATGTTGTAAGGAACCAAGGAAGTCAGGAAAGCACCAGAAACAAAACAGCCCCATGTCTCTCTGGGAGAGTGGAAAGAAGAGTCTGCAGCTCCGGGCGTGTCCTCTCCTGGAGGGCCTGGCTCAGTCACCACCTTCTCCGTGTTGGTAACATCTTGGTGGGGGAGGGAGGGAGTCACCAATGCTGTGTGCAGTGTGACACTGGGGCCCTTTTGCCCGCGGTCTGACCCATTATGTTCCAGAAATCTCCGCCGTAGGCCCAAGGACACTGCCTATCCCCAAGGGGCTGGACGACTCTGCTGGTGTAAGGACCCAAGGGTCCTGGCAGGCTTAGGACCAGAGAGAATTAAACCCTCTCTTTTGGCTAACTACAGAAGCCATGTCCCCTCAGGACTCTGAGCTGGTCTTGCACCTGGCCCTGGGGACACCAGGGTCTCCACACCATCCCTCCAATACCTACTGCCCCTTTGTTAGGATGGCCTTAGGCCTTAGCCTAAGCAGCTCCATTTTTAAACTTCACTTTGACCCTGCAGTCCCCACCAGGCCCACTTACAGAGCAACTCCAATATGGTCATCAGGCATAGCCTGGTAAAGCAAGTCACTCCTTTCAACCCTGGCTTAAGCCCAGAGGGAAGTCTCTGTTGTGTCACCCTTACCTGATAAGTCCCTACCAAAGGCAAAAGGTGGGAAAATCAGGGTGGGGACCACCAGACCAGATGCCTTAACCTCAGGACGAATGATGTCACTGAGAAACCCAGTAGCAACTGATAGGGGTTGAAAGGACGGTTAAAAGCCCCCAAATTAAGTATAAATAATGGAGCCAAACGAACAGACATACAACCAGCCGACATGGATGCCCACCTGCTGACAAGCCTGGTGAGGACCTGGACTGACATGCCAGCTCTGCTCATCGTTTGCCTGGTCCTCTGCGTTTTCCTCACCACTCTCCAACTCTGCAGCCACATCCTGACCCTGGTGAGAAAAGGACTTCTCCTTACAACCCTCTCCTATCAGCTCCACACCAGGAGAAGCCTGCCTTGATCCCTGATCTGATCACCACGGTCTGAGTGAGTGGACGTACGTTGGACTTGAGACCTGAGATATAAGACTTTAAATCTAGCACTTAAGCTTAGCAGGCAGAGGGAACGTCTCTTATGAGTCTGTCGTGATTACGTGTGTTTGCAGTGCTTAGACTTACCTATAATTGTTTGCTGTGGATTGATTCTGTCTGTTGCAGTGCCTAGCATTAAGGATGGTCATTTTCTTGATTGAGAACCTATAGAGTGAAATTGTATTGAGGGATTTGCGTGAATAAAGCATTGGAAAGGGCAGAAGTGCGTGGACTCTTTATTTCTCCCCCTCGACTGCATAAGTCGCACCTTTGCCCATCGAGACACCCTTGAAGGAGTCCAGAAGCAGTGACAGTGCAGGGTCAGGCTCCTCTTCCAGAGAAAGGGGGATTCTCCAGGTGCAGCCCCCACTACTGAGAACTTGTTAAAGTGTACATTCTTCCCTGGATCGACCCCTCTGTCAGTTCTCCAGGGGACTCTGCATCTTGCCCAGGTGAGATCCACTGCTAGGGAGGACAAGGATCACTTAGAGCAACTTGAGACACCGTGGACAAAGCTCATAGCGTAATGTCACAGAAAGGAGCCAGACACCAAAGAGAACATTCTGAGCTGGGCGTGGTGGCGCACGCCTGTAATCCCAGCACTTTGGGAGGCTGAGGCAGGAGGATCGCGAGTTCAAAGCCAGCCTCAGCAATGGTGAGGCACTTAGCAACTCAGTGAGACCCTGTCTATAATAAAATACAAAAAAAAAAAAAAAAAAAAAAAAATGCTGGGGATGTGGCCCAGTGGTCGAGTGTCCCTGAGTTCAAATCCCGGTACCAAAAAAAAAAAAAGAACATTCTGAACGACCCCATTGCATAAACCACCAACCGGGCAAAAGCAGGGGATGCTGTCAGCCACGAGTTCCCCGCGGGCAGGGAGGATGGAGAGGGGGTGAGGGGGTCCGGGGAGCTCGGAGCAACACTCACGCTCGCCTTTTGAATCTGGTTCTGGTTACAAAGCGTGTTCAGTTTGTCAACATTCAGCAATCTGTCCACTTACTAGGAGCACTTTCTGTGTCCTACTGAATTAAAATCATTTAACCATGTGAAGGGCTAAACTAGAGAAGCCACCCCCCCTCCACTGCACACCCTTGTGAACCCTGATAAGTTGTTGACATCGCATGGGGCGACCTCGGCGCCCACTCCAGAGAGCCACACGTCCGGCATTCTTTTGCCCTCCGTGGAAAAGCTTTCTCGAATCCAACCTAAAAGCAGCCTCAACAGACACCAGGCCAAGCTGGCTAATGAGAACCAGAGAGAAGCAGCCGCGGGTCAACACAGCTACAGCAAATGCTGCCATTTTTGGTAAACGCTGCTGCTCCCACATTTTTCCTGGTCTGTAGACGGTGTTTCCAGAAAGCAAGTGGCCTTATTCAATCACCTAGCTGGGCATGTCGCCAGGAGTTCATCTTTGGGCTGGTACCAGAAAGTCATGTCGCAGGAGGGGAGACATGGTGTGTCCATCCGACTCTCTTGAGGGCTGGTTCGGAGGCCAAAAAAGGAGCCTGGTGCCTCCCACCAAGGAAATTTCCAGGACTTGATAGCGTGGAATGTGGCTCTGTGGCTCCATTGCCCTCTGCCTGGAGACTAGCGTAGATTCAGGTCTGCTCAGCTGGCCTTGCTGAGGACCACGGTCCCCATGTCGGCCTGCTGTCTACTCAGGGTAGGTAGATCCGCAAGTACGCTTAACTAGAGCCTCAACCCCAAGATAATCGCCCCCAAGTGTTGATCAAGTGCTGCACCACGGGGGAGACGGATGGTCCACCTCTCCTTCTAGAAGGATCTAAAGTCTCCCCTGCATCAGGCAGAAGCCCTTCTGCATGCTCTTATTGACCCTAGGATTTGGGATCCTGGCCACTTAGTCAAGGAACAAGAGGCCCAAGAGAAAGCAGCATGCATGACTCATGAGCCATGGGCGCCAAGCCCAGATGACCAGCCCTGCCTGCCCACACACACCGCATTCCCTAGCGTCCCACAGCAAGGCTTAGGAACTACCGAATACTTTCTCAAAGTGTCCCATTGCTTGAAGAAAATATGTAGTGCTTTGATTCCTTTGGAGTTTACCTGGGGAATTTATTTTGAGGATCTAAATGAGTATTCTCCCTATTGTTAATCAATGTTCCAAACTTTTATTAGTATCCTTCCAATGGCAATAACAACTTCATTGAGGTGTGATTTGTATCTCATACAGTCCACCCATTTTGAGTGTCCAATTCATCCGTTTTTAGTACATTTACAAAGACATGCCTCTGTCACCAAATCAATTTGGGAACATTCTCTTATCTTCCTGAAAGGAATCCTGTTCCCATGAGCAGCCACTAACTCCCCAGTTTTCACAACCTCTCAGGGCCTCTCTGGCTCTACGTAGCTTCCTGTTCTGGGTGTCTCATTAAAATGCAATCACCATGTGTGGTCCTTAGCAAATGGCTTCTTTCACTAAGCAAAACATTTTCAAGGTTCATTCATGTTGTGGATACTTGCTTTTTATGGCTGAATAATATTCCATTGTATGGGTATCCCACCTGCCATTCATCATTGGACAGACATTAAGGGTATTTCCACCTTTTTTACAGTTATGGACGCATGCTGCTATAAACATTTGTGTACAACTTTTTGTATGAACATACGTTTTATTTCTCTTGGGAATATTCTTAGGAATAAAATCCCCAGGTCATCTGGTAATTCTGTTTAATCTTTTGAGGAACTGCCAGACTGTTTTCCAAAGTGTAGTATCTCAGGATTCCAGGCTTACATTCTCACCAACGCCTGTTATTATTTGTCTTTATTATAATCACCTTGGTGGGTATAAAATGGTATCTCATTGTGGTTTTGCTTTGCTTTTCCCCGACGGCTAACCATGTTGAGCAAGTTTCTAAGTGCTCATCGGTCAGATCTTCTTTGGTTATTCTTTTTCAAAGGAATTTTTTTTTAATACATGATTTCAGGTTATCTGTGAAGAAAGAAGAGTTTAATTCTCCCTTTCTCATTGGCTGGCTCTAGCTAGAAGTTCCCTCACTATGTGGACTAGTGATGTTGAGAGTGGACATCTTTATCTTCCAGTCCTTCACAATTAAGTTCCATCTTACTGTGAAGTTTATAGATGCCTTTTATCAAGTTGAGAAAGTTTTCTTTCATACCTGGTTTGTTGCATGTTTTACCATGAAAGGGTATCGAATTTTGTCAATATTTGAGGCCATATGTCCATTGAGATGATCATGTGGTTTTTGGCATTTATTCCATTCAAATGATTTATATATTAATTGATTTCACAGGTTAAGCCAATCTTGCATTCTTGGGATAAATTCTATTTGGTAATATTGTATAGTCCTTTCTATCTATCTTTGGGTTCAGTTCACTAGTATTTTCTTGAGGATTTTTTCTTCTATACTAACAAGAGATTTTGATTTTGTGACATTTTTGTCTGGTTTGTAAACTGGCTTTTGTATTTGTGATATTTCTTCTACAAAATAACATTTTGTAGATAAAAATTCATTTCTGAGATGGCCATTCTGTACCAATATCACATTCCTTTTATTATGTAGTACTTTATAGCATTTAAAAAGTAGGCTGTCTTTATTACCTATATTTTCAAAATGTTTGAGGTAATCTTTCTTGTCTATTCTGCAGTTGATTAGTTTAATAAAAATTTTATCAAAACATTCTGATGAGTTCTATTTTTTTTTCAAAATTATTTATTACCATGAACATAAAATTTGCCATGAAAAATAAGTTAAAAATTATATATTTCCTTGGTAAAATTTGACATCTTAAATATTCCATTTTTCTATCCAAGAAAACCCCATGCTTCTCTAAACATGAGAGCCTTCATTCATCTATCAAATTTTTCCTTTTATATAAGATGCTTGTATTTATCAAGATGGTTATCATATGGAAGTTCTATTTTTTATTTTTTGGAGAATCCCATACTGTTCCCCACATGGCTGTACTAGTTTTCATTTGACAGTGTATTTACACAACGGTGTGTGAAGTTTCCCTTTCTCTCATCCCCACTGAACCTGGTTATCTTTGTCTTTTGGTAATAGCCATTCTAATTGGGGTGAGGTGATTATTTCATTGTGATTGTAAGTTTCATTTCCCTGATGATCAGTGATGCTGACCATAGATAGACTAATCTGTTAGTCACTTATATGTCTTCTTTTGAGAAATGTCTATTCAGGTATTTTTCCCATTTTTTTCCACTGGGTTATTTGTTTTTTTCTATATAGCTATCTGAATTACTTGTATGTTTTGGATATCAGCCCCTTGTCAGATGCATACTTTACAAATGCTTTCTCTCATTCTGTAAGAGGTTTCTTCCCCTGTTGATAGCTTCTTTTGTTGTGCAGAAGGGTATTAGTTGTATACAGTCCTATTTATCTGTTTTTGTTTTTGTTGCCTGTGATTCTGAGGTCTTATTGCCCAGACCATTATCATGAAGCATTTCTCCTATACTTTCTTCTAGTAGTTTCATGTCTTACACTTAAGTCTTTTTTAAAAAAATATTTATTTATTTGCTTTAGTTGTACACAATGCATTTTTTAAAAAAAATTTTTACGTGGTGCTGAGGATCAAACCAGGGCTGCGTACATGCTAGGCGAGCACTCTACCACTGAGTCACAACCCCAACCCCACTTAAGTCTTTAATTCATTTTCAGTTGATATTTTTGCAGCATGTGTTAAGAGACATGGCCTGATTTCACTCTTTTACCTGTGGCTCTCCAGTTTCCCCAACATCATTTATTAAAGAGATAGTCTTTTCCTTTATGTCCTTGGTACCTTTGTCACAAATCAGTTGGTGTGAATGTTGCATTTAATTCTGGGATCTTTATTCTGTTTCATTATTGGTCTGTGTGACTGTTTTTATGCCATTGCTATGCTGTTTAGGTTACTATAGTTTTGTAGGAAAGTCTGAAGTCAAATAGTGTGATGTATCTATTTTCTCATTTAATTTAATTTTTTTTTTTTTTTGCTGGGGATAGAACCCAGGATCTCGTGCATGGTAGGCAAACTCTTTACCACTGAGCTACACTCCAACCCCCAGCCCCACTTTTGTTCTTTTTGCTCAAGCTTGCTTTGGATATGTGGGGTCTTTTGTGGTTCCATGTAAATTTTAAGATTGTTCTTTCAATTTCTGTGAAGAATATCATTGGTATTTTGATAGGGATTATTGACTCCTCATATCTCTTTGGGTAGTATTGTCATTTTAACAAAATTAATTTTTTCAATCCATGAACATGGGTTATCTTTCCATTTATTTGTGTCTTCTTCAGTTTCTCTCATCAGTGTTTTATAGATTTTATTGTGGAGATATTTCAGATCATGGTTTTACTTATTCCTTGTTTTTTTTATTTGTAGCTATTATAAATAGGATTGTTTTAGTGATTTCTTTCTCACATAGTTAACTATAAGTATATATATGTGCTACTGACTTTTGTATGTTGACTTTGTATTCTGAAATTTTATTGAAATAAATCATGTATTACTTCTGCAGGTGTTTGGTGGAGTCTTTAGGATTTTTATGAATACACACACATATACATTTACACACACACACACACACACACACACACACACATATATATACACACACACACACACACACACACACACACACATATATACGTATATAAGATCATGTCATCTGCAGACAGGGACAATTTAACTTCTTCCTTTCCAATTTGGATACCTTTTATTTCTTTCTCTTGTTTAATTGTTTTGGCTATGATTTCCCAGTACTATGTTGAATAGAAGTGGTGAAAATAAGCATCCTTATCTTGTTCTATATATTTTTTTTTAATGGTTAAAAACATTCTGTTAATTTGAAACATAGATATAATAGTGGCATGCATGATTAAATTTATTTTTTGTATGTCACAGGGGTATACGTTTTTCATAGGCCAATTCTTCTTTTTAAGTCTGAGTTGTTATATATGACAGCAGAATGCATTACATTTTATATTATACTTATAGAGAACATTTTTACATATCTCTGGTTGTGTACAAAGTATATTCACACCATTCATGTCTTCATACATGCACTTAGGGTAATGATATCCATCTCATTCTACCATCTTTTTTTTTTTCCTTCACCCTTTTGCCCCCTCCTTTCCTCTCCCTCCCCATTGGCCTTTTTAATGTTCCTCTAATCCTCCTATGCTCCCCATCCCAACCCCACTGTGAATCAGCCTCCTTATATCAGAGAAAACGTTTGGCATTTGGATTTTTGGGATTGGCTAACTGCACTTAGCATTATATTCTCCAACTCCATCCATTTACCTGCGAATGCCATTATTTTATTCTCTTTTATTGCTGAGTAATACTCCATTGTGTATATATACCACATTCTCTTTATCCATTCATCTACTGAAGGGCATCTAGGTTGGTTCCACCATTTAGCTAACGTGAATTGTGCTGCTATAAACATTGATGTGGCTGTGTCCCTGTAGTATGCTGTTTTTAAGTCCTTTGTGTATAGACCTGGGAGTGGGATAGCTGGGTCATAAGGTGGTTCCATTCCCAGTTTTCCAAGGAATCTCCATACTGCTTTCCATATTGGCTGCACCATTTTGTAGTCCCACCAGCAATGTATGAGTGTGCCTTTTTCCCCACATCCTCTCCAAAATTTATTGTTGTTTGTGTTCTTAATAGCTGCCATTCTGACTGGTGTGAGATGAAATCTTAGAGTGGTTTTGATTTGCATTTCTCTAATTACCAGATGTTGAACATTTTTTCATGTACTTGTTGATTGATTGTATATCTTCTTCCGAGAAGTGTCTGTTCAGTTCCTTGGCCCATTTATTGATTGGGTTGTTTTTTTTTTTTTTTTTTTTTTTTTTTTTTTTGTGTTAAGATTTTTGAGTTCTTTATATATTCTGGAGATTAGTGCTCTATCTGATGTGCATGTGGTAAAAATTTGTTCCCAATTAGTAGGCTCTCTATCCACCTCACTGATTGTTTCTTTTGCTGAGAAGAAGCTTTTCAGTTTGAATCTTTCCCATTTATTGATACTTGACATTAATTCTTGCACTACAGGAGTCTTATTAAGGAGGTTGGGGCCTAATCTGACATGTTGGAGATTAGGGCTTACTTTTTCTTCTAATAGGTGTAGTGTCTCTGGTCTAATTCCTAGGTCCTTGATCCACTTTGAGTTGAGTTTTGTGCATGGTGACAGATAGGGGTTTAATTTCATTAATATTAATTCTGCCTATCCAAGAACAAGGTATATCTTTCCATCTTTGAAGGTCTTCTTTAATTTCTTTCTTTAGCATTCTGTAGTTTTTGTTATAGAGGTCTTTCATGTCTTTTGTTAAGATGATTCCCAAGTATTTTATTTAATTTTTTGATGCTATTATAAATGGGGTAGTTTTCCTTTCAGAGGATTTGTCACTGATCTATAGAAATGCCTTAGATTTATGGGTGTTGATTTTGTATCCTGCTACTTTGCTGAATTCATTTATGAATTCTAGAAGTTTTCTTATGGAATTTTTTGGGTCTCTAGGTATAGAATCATATTGTCAGTGAATAGTGATAATTTGAGTTCTACTTTTTCTATCTGAATCCCTTTAATTTCTTTTGTCTGTCTTATTGCTCTTGCCCGTGTTTCAAGAACTATGTGAAATAGAAGTGGTGAAAGAGGGCATCCCTGTCTTGTTCCAGTTTTTAGAGGGAATGCTTTTAATTTTTCTCCATTTAGAATGATGTTGGCCTGGGGCTTAGCATAGATAGCTTTTATGATGTTGAGATATGTTCCTGTTATCCCTAGTTTTTCCAGTGTTTTTAACATGAGGGGGTGCTGTATTTTGTCAAATGCTTTTTCTGCATCTATTGAGATAATAATATGGTTCTTATCTTTAAGTCTATTGATGTAATGAATTACATTTATTGATTTCCATATGTTGAACCATCTTTGCATCCCTGGAATGAACCCCCCTTGATCGTGGTGTACTATCTTTTTGATTTTTTTTTTTTTTTTTTTTTTTTTTTTTTTGTGGTACCGGGGATTGAACTCAGGGGCACTCGACCACTAGGTCACATCCCCAGACCTTTTTTTGTATTTTATTTAGAGACAGGGTCTCACTGAGTTGCTAAGTGCCTCACCATTGCTGAGGCTGGCTTTGAACTCACGATCCTCCTGCCTCAGCCTCCCAAAATGCTGGGATTACAGGCGTGTGCCACCACGCCCAGCTTGATATGTTTTTGTATCCAACATTTTGTTGAGAATCTTTACATCTATGTTCATTAGAGATATTGGTCTGAAGTTTTCTTTCTTTGATGTGTCTTTGCCTGGTTTTGGAATCAGGGTGATATTGGCTTCATAGAATTAGTTTGGAAGTGCTCCCTCTTTTTCTATTTCCTGAAATAAATTGAAGAGTATTGGTATCAGTTCTTCTTTAAAGGTCTTGTAGAACTCAGCTGTGTATCCATCTGGTCCTGGGCTTTTCTTGGTTGGTAGGCTTCTGATGGCATCTTCTATTTCATCGCTTGAAATTGGTCTGTTTAAATTGTGTATATCATCCTGATTCAATTTGGGCAAATCATATGACTCTAGAAATTTGTTGATGCCTTTGATATTTTGTATTTTATTGGAGTACAACTTTTCAAAATAATTTTGAATTATCTTATGTATTTCTGTAGTGTCTGTTGTGATATTTCCTTTTTCATTGCATATGTTAGTAATTTGAGTTTTCTCTCTCCTTCTCTTTGTTAGCCTGGCTAAGGGTCTGTCAATTTTATTTATTTTTTCAAAGAATCAACTTTTTGTTTTGTCAATTTTTTCAGTTGTTTCTTTTGTTTCAATTTCATTGATTTCAGCTCTGATTTTAATTATTTCCTGTCTTCTACCACTTTTGGTGTTGGATTGTTCTTCTTTTTTTAGGGCTTTGTGATATAATGTTAAGTCATTTATTTGTTGACTTTTTCTTCTTTTAAGGAATGAACTCAATGCAATGAGCTTTCCTCTTAGAACTCTCTTCATAGTGTCCCAGAGATTTCAATATGTTGTGTCTGTGTTCTCATTCACCTCTAAGAATTTTTTAATCTCCTCTTTGATGTCATCTGCAATCCAATGTTCATTCAGTAGCATATTATTTAGTCTCCAGGTGTTGGAGTAGCTTTTATTTCTTATTTTATCATTGATTTCTAATTTTATTCCATTATGGTCTGATAGGATGCAGGGTAGTATCTCTATTTTTTTTATAATTGATAAGAGTTGTTTTGTGACATAATATATGGTCTATTTTAGAGAAGGATCCATGTGCTGCTGAGAAGAAAGTGTATTCACTCATTGAAGGATGAAATAGTCTATGTAAATCAGTTAAGTCTAAGTTGTTTATTATATTTTTGAGTTCTATAGTTTCTTTGTTCAGCTTTTGTTTGGAAGATCTATCCAGTGGTGAAAGGGGTGTGATAAAGTCACCCAGAATTATTGTGTTGTGGTCAATTTGACTCTTGAACTTGAGGAGATTTTTAAAAATAAATATATTTATTTATTTGCTGTAGTGGTACACAATGCGTTTATTCACTTTTACATGGTGCTGAGGATCAAACCCAGGTAGTGCACATGTTAGGCGAGCGCTCAACCACTGAGCCACAACCCCAGCCCCAGGCAGAGTTTGTTTGATGAACATGGATGCTCCCTTGTTTGGGGCATATATATTTATAATTGTTAAGTTTTGTTGGTGTATGGTTCCCTTGAGCAGTATGTAGTGTCCTTCTTTATCCCTTTTGATTGACTTTAGATTGAAGTCAACCTTATTTGATATGAGGGTGGAAACCCCTGCTTGTTTCCTCAGTCCATGTGAGTGGTAGGATTTCTCCCAACCTTTCACCTTCAGCCTGTGGATGTCTTTTCCTTTGAGATGAGTCTCTTGGGGGTAGCATATTGTTGGGTCTTTTCTTTTCTTTCTTTCTTTTTTTTAAAGCCAATCTGTTAGTCTATGCCTTTTGATTGGTGAGTTTAGGCCATTAACATTCAGAGTTATTATTGAGACATGACTTGTATTCCCAGCCATTTTTGTTTATTTTTGATATTTTAACTTGACATGGTTTCTCCTCTGATTGGTTTTTCCTTTAGTGTAAAGGAAAAAAAAAAAAACCTCCCTCTGCTGATTTTCATCATTGTTTTTCATTTCCTCTCCATGGAATATTTTGCCAGCATTCTAGTTGTAAATTCTTTTAACTTTTGTGTATCATGGAAGTTTTTTATTTTGTCCGCAAATCTAAAGCCTAATTTTGCTGAATATAAGATTTGTGGTTGGCATCCCTTTTCTTTCAGAGCTTGGTATATATTGTTCCATGATCTCCTGGCTTTGAATATCTGAGTTGAAAAATCTGCAGTGATATGAATTGGTCTCCCCCTATATGTGATCTGATTCTTTTCTCTTGTGGCCTTTAAGATTCTATCCTTATTCTGTATGCTAAGCATTTTCATTATAATGTATCTTGGTGTAGATCTGTCATAATATTGTATATTTGGTGTCCTGTAAGCCTCTTGTATTTGGTTTTCCAATTCATTCTTCATGCTTGGGAAATTTTCTGATATTATCTCATTGAAGAAATTGTGCATTCCTTTGGTTTGAAACTCTGTGCCTTCCTCTATCCCAATTACTCTTAGATTTGGTCTTTTGATGCTGTCCCATAATTCTTGGATGTTCTGTTCATGGTTTCTTACTATCTTCACTGTGTGGTCAACTTCATTTTCAAGATTATATACTTTGTCTTCATTATCTGAAGTTCTCTCTTCCAGTTGATCTAGTCTGTTGGTGATGCTTTCTATTGTGCTTTTTATTTGGTTAATTGTTTCCTTCATTTCAAGGATTTCTGACTTTTTTTTTCAGAGTTTCTCTTTCTTTTTTGAAGTAATCTTTTGCTACCTTATTTGCTCTCTTATATCTTTGTTGTAGTGATCAATTTTTGCCTGTATTTGCTCATTTAGATCATTCTTTAATTCACAGATCATTTTAATTATGAACCTTCTGAACTCCTTCTCTGACATTTAATCAACTTTTCTGAACATGGGTTCTGTTATTGTAGAATCGTGGTTTGTTTGGGGTACTTTCTTCCCTTGCTTTTTCATGTTGTCTATTTGCCTTCCTTTCTTGCAGTGTAGATCTGAGATGTTACAGTTTCTACCCTACATTCCTGTGATATCCGTGCAGATTGTCTGTGCCTCACCTTGATGTTGGGCTTTCAGACCCTGCAGGTGTCCCTCAATGTATGCTACTGCAACTAAAGGTGTTGTCAGCAATAGCAGAGGTAACTCGATATAACAGTGAAGGTGCCCCAAGACAAATGCAATGTCTTCCAGAGATGGGGCTGAAAGGGTGGGCCTTACAATATCTTTGGGATGCCTGCTCTGAGATGTGGCTGCTTTTAGGCCCTGTCTGTTGTCAAAAGGTAGAGGCTACTGCTTGGGGAAGGCTATGGCTATGTCTGCAGTGTCTCAAGATGGAAGTGAGTTAGGCTTGTGCTCCCAGATGGGGGTGGGGTAGCGGACTCTACACCTACCCTGGGCCTGAGTCCCACGCAGGTTGGTGTGAGCCAAACTGGTTGAATCTGAGTTCCCACGGTGTCTGCTGTTCAGAAGAGGTGGTCCTATGGCAGATCCTGAGCTTGGCTGGCAGGTGTTTGCCAGTGGCGGGATGGACCCAGGCTCACTCTGAGCGGAGGTCAGCGAGGCCATCCTGGGCCTGCCTGAGCTCCACGTGTGTCGGCTAGGCTGACCTGGGCCCACCTGTGCTTGGGTGGAAGTTGGTGGGACTGACCTGGCCTGGCCACACTCAAGTGGAGGTCTGTGGGGTTGTCCTTGGGCCATCTGCCTTGTTCTATATCTTAAAGGAAAAGCTTTCAGCCTTTTCCTGTTCAGTATGACCCTCAAAAAAATAAAAAATAGAACAACTGCATGATTTAGTAACACCACCACTGGTTATATATCCAAAGGAAATGAAATCAGGATGTTCAGATAATGACTTGCACTCTTCTGCTCATTGTAACACTACTCACGATAGTCAGGACATGGAATCCACCTGCATACCCATCAACCAATGAATGAATAAAGAAAATGTGAGCTACAGACAATGTGATAGTATCTAACCATGAAAAGAAGCTATTTTGCCCAATTGTGACAACATGGTTGAATCTGGAGGACATTACGTTAAGTGAAATGAGCCACATATTGAAATACCAACACCACATGATCTCACTCACAGGTGGAATCCAAAAACAAAATGATTTCATGGAAGTAGTAAGTATAGTGGTAGTTTCCAGAGCCGTGCGATAAGAAAATGTTGGTCAAAGGATACATGATCATAGTTAGCAGGAGTAAATTTCAAAAGACCTATTGTACAGCAAGATGATTATAGTTAATGGTAATATAGTGTATTCTTGAAAAATGCAAAGAGTGGACATTATGCGTTCTCATCACACAAAAAAAATGATAACTATAGGAGGTAACACATTTGTTAATCAGCTGGATATAACCATTCCACCATGTATATACCCTTGAAAATATCATTTTGCATATGATAAAACCATACAATGTTGTCTATTGATTAAAAAACAAAAGAAGAGATTTGGAGTGTAACTCAGTGGTAGATGCTTGCCTAACATGCACAAGGTCCTGGGTTTGAAGCCCAGGACTGGAAGAAAGAAAGAGACAGAGAGAGAGAGGGAGAGAGGGAGGGAGGGAAGGAAGGAAGGAGGGAAGGAAGGAAGAAGGACAGACTAGAAAGAGAGAGAGATAGAGATAGGGAGGGAAGAAGGAAGGAAGGAAGAAAGAAAGGAAAGGAAAATTTAAAAAAAGGAAAATGTTGTCTTCGGTAACTCTGGGCCTGGGCTGAATTCTTTGTAATTCCAATAGTTTCATTTGGTTCTTTTGGGTTTTTAGGCATGTAAATCATATCACTTATAAATTATAACTATTGCACCTTTCTTTCTGATAACTTATTTATTTTATGTCTCATTGTGTTGGTCCAAATCTCAAGAAACATGTTAACTGTGAGGATCACAGGAGCCCTGCTCATGGTGAGAACCCACCCCAGAGTTTGCGATAAACTCTTTTTATAAAAAATACTTTTTAGTTATAGATGGACACAATACCTTTATTTACTTATCTATTTTTATGTGGTGCTGAGGATTGAACCCCCTGCCTAACACGTGCGAGGATAACACTCTACCACTGAGCCACAACCCCAGCTCCTGTGATAAACTATCATGAGTTTTCCTTCTTGACTCATTTTCAAAGGATTTTTACTGGGGATTGGTATTTAATTTTGTCCACTGACCTACTGATATGCTACATGGTATTAAGACTTTCAAATGATTACAAAATTGCCTCAAATTTATTTAAATTACTCTGGGAGCATTTCAACAAAGGAATTAAAGCATCTCATTCAAGAGTTCATCCTTATTCTGTATCTGATTGACTTAGAAAACTCAATTTTGAAGATATACATATAAAAGTTTTATTGTGCTCCTTCAGGGTTACCTATTTTCCTCTTGCATGGCTCTGCCAGATGGTGGGGCTCCTTTTCAGTTCTTGGCCAGATACCACACTTCCTCATCTTCCTCAGCATTGGGGCCTGATTGGCTTCTGTATTTAAGATGTTGTGCTTTCCATATTTTTTCTCAAAAAATTTATTTCTTTTTAATAAATTAATACATTGACATATCTTTAACATTTTAAAAAATATTAAAAAGTGCTTTAAAATCTCCTTCTTCCCAACCTTATTCCCCATATGCCCTGGGAATCTTCCCTATCCTTCCTCTGTTAAAAATATTGTTAACAAGCCATGGCGCACGCCTGTAATCCCAGCACTTTGGGAGGCTGAGGCAGGAGGATCGTGAGTTCAAAGCCAGCCTCAACAATGGCAAGGCACTTAGCAACTCAGTGAGACCCTGTCTCTAAATAAAATACAAAAAAGAGCAGGGGATGTGACCCAGTGGTTGAGTGCCCCTGAGTTCAATCCCCGGTACCACACACACAAAAATATATTGTTAACATAAAATATAATTTTATATAAAATGTTTTATATAAAAATACATATATATGCAACTATTGATACTAATTCCTCATAACTTCTTCCTGAAGTTTTTAGGTACATTCAAGTGAATCTGAATGTATTTTCCTCTTTCACATTGATGAAAAAATACCTGCTCTTCTGTCCTTTTTATTTTTTCTTTTTTTTTGGAGGTAGGGTAACTGGGGATTGAACTCAAGGGCACTCAACCACTGTGCCACATTCCCAATCCTACTTTGTATTTTATTTAGAGACAGGGTATCTCTGAGTTGCTTAGCACCTCACTTTTGCTGAGGCTGTCTTTGAACTCACAATTCTTCTGCCTCAGCCTCTCAAGCTGCTGGGATTACAGGCATGGGCCACCTCGCCCAGCCTGTCCTTGTTTTTGTGTTATGAGAGATTCTGGAATCCTTTCTTGAACAGCCTATAGTCTCTTCTCTTCTGCTTTTGCAATTGCATTATGCTCCATTACATCGGATGTTTAGAATTTTCTGATTTGTGTGACCAGTTCCTGATTGGGAGACATTCAGTTTGCTTCTATTCCTGGACAACTCTGCAATGAGTCACCTGCTGCAAGCGGGTGACTGTATGAGCAAGCAGATCCACGGGCCAGATTCCTACAGTTGGGATTGCAGGGTCAAAGCCCATTTACTTTTTATGTTCATAACAACCCTGCCAAACTGGCTCATTGGGATGAAATCAATGGAAAACCCCTCAGCAAGGATGGGGGTGCCTGTTGCCCCTAAGCTTCACAGGTAGCTTTTCAAACTTTTGAATTTTGGCCAATTAGTAAGTGAAAAAAGAAAAAAAAAAAAAAAACCACATTTCCTTCTGGTTGGGATGGTCTTTTCTCTAATGAGACCTGAGGCTGAAAATCTTCTCACAAGTCTTTAAGGGTGTTTGTAGTTCTTTCTCAGTGAGCTGTCATTTTATATCCTTATATCTCACTCACATTCAAATTTTCCAAAGTTTGATCTCATACTACTCAGCGTTATTTTTCCCTCCCTCCAGCACAGCTAAGCTGTTTGGGGATCAGAGATGGCCCGGCCCAGGGACACCTCCACCCCCTCTCCTCTTGGTTGTGAGGAGTGGGCACCAGCAGGCTGAGGTCTGCCCCTTTGACTGGCAGTGCCCATGTGACAGGAGTCACCCTCTGCCCAGCTGCTCTGAGGCCTCCACTGATGGCCTCCCAGGTATCTGGGGCCAGTGTTTATCTGAACCTCCCAACTCCACAGGAGACGACTCTCCCAGGGAGCCTGCCTGTCTCCCTCTGGCCCTAGCAGTCATGCTTGCTTCCAAACCTGCCAGGCTTGGGAATCCCATTGCTCAGCCTACAGATCACCTGGGCAGCCCCCAGCCCCTACCACTCGGTACCCTCTGGGCTCCAAGGAACCTCTGGAAGTTCTGGGGTCTCGTTTGGCAAGAACTGCTCCAAAGACCGTGGGGAACAAAGATAAGTGGGGCGCCTCATTTCCTTCAGGGACACCCCAGGCCACAGTCCTTTTGAGCCCCATAGTACGAAGTCTTCCAACAGACCCTCGCCTTTAGAAACCCTGTGGCTCACAACTCGCTCTGGTGTCATAGGGGTATGTCAGCATATCCTCAACCTTAGGGAAGCATATCCTCAACCTTAGGGAAGACAGGAGAGGTGACAAAAAGGACAAGATACAGCATCCTTAGACTCCCAGAACCCTGTGAGCTCCCAGCAGGAGCCTCCCCTTCTTACAGGGGCTACTGCATAGAAGGTGACACCCCCGTAAAGCTCAACACCTTAATCAAGGTAATTAACACAGCCCTCACCACCATGCTGGATGTTAGGTCCCTAGAACTCATTGGTCTTGTAACAATATTTTCATCTTTTGGCCAACATCTCCCCATTCTCCCATCCTCAGCCACTGGTAACCACTGTTCTCTCTTCTATGAGTGCTACTGTTTTGGCTTCCACAAATGAGGAAGAGCATTTGTCTTTCTGTGCATAGTTTATTTCTGTGCATAGTGTCCTCTGTCCTCATCCATGTTGGTGCAAATGGTAAGTTCTACTTCTTTTACTGGGTGAATGATATTCCATCGTACATATGTGTCTGAAAAATATTCATAGGCTGTTCTTTAAAATTTTCCAGAGCTATTATTATAGCTTCGAGTTCCACTAATTGAGCTGATTTTGATTAGTGATTATGAATCATTTTTTCATTTTGAGTGACTACTGCTGCTGTAGTACCGTTAGAGGATCCATCTGTAAATACATTAAATGCTAGGGAAGAATTTCACTAAATATATTAAATAAGATTTGTTGATTAGGGTGAGCTAATAAAACAATCGTCCATGTAGTGTAGACACATAAGGTCGTGATATTTGTTTTTAATGGGCTGTATAGCTCTGTCCACATATAGTTGGCACAGGAGAGGTGACAAAAAGGACAAGATACAGCATCCTTAGACTCCCAGAACCCTGTGAGCTCCCAGCAGGAGCCTCCCCTTCTTACAGGGGCTACTGCATAGAAGGTGACACCCCCGTAAAGCTCAACACCTTAATCAAGGTAATTAACACAGCCCTCACCACCATGCTGGATGTTAGGTCCCTAGAACTCATTGGTCTTGTAACAATATTTTCATCTTTCTTTTGGCCAACATCTCCCCCATTCTCCCATCCTCAGCCACTGGTAACCACTGTTCTCTCTCCTTCTATGAGTGCTACTGTTTTGGCTTCCACAAATGAGGAAGAGCATTTGTCTTTCTGTGCATAGTTTATTTCTGTGCATAGTGTCCTCTGTCCTCATCCATGTTGGTGCAAATGGTAAAGTTCTACTTCTTTTACTGGGTGAATGATATTCCATCGTACATATGTACTACATTTTCCATATCTACTCATCCACCAATGAACACTTAGGTTGATTCCATATCTTGTCTATTGTGAATGATCCTGTAATGAGCAGGGGGTTGAAGATATTTCTTCTAGATCTTGATTTCAAATGGCCAAGAAGCTTACTAAAATACCAGCCCCCCCTTTATTTATTTATTTATTTATTTTTTAGTGGTACTGGGGATTGAACTCAGAGGCACTCCTCCACTGGGCCACATCCCCTGCCCTTTTTTGTATTTTATTTAGAGACAGGGTCTCACTGAGTTGCTAAGTGCCTCACTATTGCTGAGGCTGGCTTTGAACCTGCGATCCTCCTGCCTCAGCCTCCCAAAGTGCTGGGATTACAGGCGTGCGCCACCGCGCCCGGCAACCCTCTTTATTTATTTATTTTATTCTGAGAATTTTGCTCAGTTGCTGAGGCTGGCCTCAAACTTGAGATCCTCCTGCCTCAGCTTCCCAAATTGCAAGGATTACAGGCATGTACCATCATGCTCTTGAGAATAAATGTCAACAAGAATGAGGTTCTAATTAGAATAAGATATATCCCATGCTTGTGTAATTATATGAAAATGGAGTCCACTGTCATGTCTAACTAAAAAGGACCAATAAAAAAGTATCCAAAAAATCTTATTAGAAATGTGTTTTGAAGAAATATATTTGAGTTTTTTTTTTCTCAATTACCTTGTAAATCTATAGAAAGATATTGCTGGAAAGATATTTCTATTGCTAGAAAGATATGGGTTCAGCTTCAATTCTATTCCTGCTTTTTAGTGGTGTAGCTGAAGCTTTTTCACATTAATAAGTAGATGGGAATGGAAGTATTTTGCTAAGTTTTGTCTAACAATGAGTTAGAGTGTTAAAAATTAAAGTAATTATAGAAATTATGCTAATGATAGTACTGACCCCAGTTCTAGTGTAAGCAAAGACTTGGAAATAAACGGACTTACAAAGTTAAAAAAAAAAAAAAGCCGGGCGCGGTGGCGCACGCCTGTAATCCCAGCACTTTGGGAGGCTGAGGCAGGAGGATCGCGAGTTCAAAGCCAGCCTCAGCAATGGCGAGGCACTTAGCAACTCAGTGAGACCCTGTCTGTAAATAAAATACAAAAAAGGGCTGGGGATGTGGCCCAGTGGTCGAGTGCCCCTGCGTTCAATCCCTGGTACCAAAAAAAAAAAAAAAAAAAAAAAAAAAAAAAGTTAAAAAAAAAATCTTGATTTCATTTCCTTGGATACATTTCCACAGGAGGGGTTACTGGATCCTGGGGTTACTGGATAGTTAGTTCTATTGAATTTCCTGAGGCACCTCCATCCTGCTTTCCACAGTGGCTGCACCAGTCTGCACTCCCACCAGCCAGGCACAGGAGTTCAGTTTTCTCTGCATCCTCACCAACACTCCCCTCTGGTCTTGATGGCAGCTGTCCTAACGGTGGCAGTGCCACCTCCTTGTGGTTCCGGAGTGCACTCCCCTGGTGATTAGAAAGCACATTTTCACACACCTTGGCCCAGTTGCCTGTCTACATTTCTTATGAACTTTAAAGCACAAATCGGTCGCCAGCAATGCTTCTTCCTCTCACTGGTTATCATCAGCCTAGTTAGTGGAGGAGTCTGAGGTCCTGCTGTAACCTGGAGTCTTGATTTTAGCCTCCATGGGAGGTAGCCGCCTTCCTGCTGTCCGATGGGGCTGGGATTGTAGCGGGAAGCTGGGAGCAGGGTTAGCTCAAGCTCCCGTCTCTCCCAAGACTCACTCTGGTCTTCTGACAATGAGAGACAAATTCTGAAATTCCCACACACATGGCGGAGAGAGGAGAGAGAGCAGGGGGTCAGGCTTCAGGGACAGGGAAAGTTCTTGCTGTAGTTTGGATCTTGAATATCCCCCAAAGGCACATGTGGAAGGCTGGTGCCCCAACTGGGTGTTGTGGAGACTCGGTGGAACCTCCAGGAGGCAGGGCCTGGTGGGAGGTTTTAGAGCCCTTGGGGCCTGTCCTCAGGACACCTGGACCTCTTCTTTCTCTTTCTTGCTTCCCAGCAATAAGGTGAGAGTTTTGCTGAGCCAGGTACTTCATAACGTGCCACGCCCCACGCCACCACCTGAAGCCTAAAGGGGCCCGTTCACTCACGGACTGAAACCTCTGAAACTCTGAGCTGAAAGAAACGTTTTCTTTCTGTAGTTTGATTATCTCAAGTGCTCATTACAGTAACAGAAAGCTATCCGAGCTCTCGTCCTGGCCATTTTAGATCGTCACTCTCTAGCCAACGGAGAGGTTTCTGGGGCGTCCTGGGGGCTTTCCCAATTCTCCCACCCACTCTCTTTTCTAATTCATTTCCCAATTCCTCATTGCCCGTTTCTTAGTTCACTCAGCTCCTTACACTGAGCACCTACTGCGTGCTTAAATATGCAGCCTTACAAAGCATTACTTTCTGGATCTACTGCTCCATGAGCTTATTTCAAAATTCTGCCATCCACGCTTTTTCTGGGAATATAAACTTAGAACTTTATTCTTTGAAAAGTTCCATTGTGTGAACTCTCCCCGCCCTGCCCTAGGCCCACCAGGCCTGCGGGTCTCTGCTCACAGCCCGCTCCCCCCTTGCTCCCCCCTGGCCACTTCTGCCTGTATCAGGGGTGTCTCGCTTGTTCCTTGGCCTCTGGCTCTGCCACTCTGTCAGGGGCTCCTCTTGTGATGAGGGTTACACACAGATATGTGTCCCATTCCTCTCTGGCATCTCTCCTCCTTCTGTAAAATAGAAATCCTCTCAGCTTCTCTGAACCAATTTCCAATTCCCAGGCTTAGGATTCCTGTGGCCCCATCAGGAGAGGGATGCTGTATGCACTTGGCCATCATTTCTCTGCATGTCGATTCTGCTCATTTTTAATCCACTTCCTGTTCTGTGAGTGGATGTCGCAGGCTGCTAGGTGAGCGGTGACAGCAGCAGGGCAGGGGGCCAGGAGGGCTGCTGGAGTGGAGAGGCCTGGAACTCAGCAGCGGTGTGGACTTGAGAGCGTTCTGAATCTCCCTGTCTTGGTGTTCTCAGCTGGAAGAGAAGTTGTTTGGATTAGACTATGATTGGGGCTGGGCTGGAGCTCAGTGGCGGAGCCCTTGCCTAGCATGTGCGCGGCCCCAGGTTCCACCCCAGCACCGCAAAAACCGTGCTAAGCTGGTGCTCAGTGGGTTGCTACTGCAGTTCGTGTTTAACCTTCAGGCCACCTTCTGGTTAGCTCCAGCCCTAGGCTGGATCCTGCCCCAGTGGATAATTTTCATTCCGGTTTCTCAGCACACAGGCCATCTTTCTCCCATCTTGGCAGTCTCCCTCCAAGTCCAGTTCTATTTCCCAGAGCAGGAGTTCAACAGCCTTACGGGAAAACTGGGCTCACCGGGACTTTCCTCCCTCATCAGCCAAGAGCAAGCCAACAAACCTGGCTCAGAAAACTTCGCTTCCCCTGGGGCCCTCCCTGGCTCCCTGGCTTCCTTCTTCAGGCCTTGCTCAAATGTAGCAGAGAGGCTTCCCGGCCACCACCTGACCCAGCACCCACACCCCACCCCACACCCCCGCCACCACCACTTCAGGTGTTGCTTCCAGACGGGAGGCTCCTGCCTCCGTCCACCCCTAGGCACCAAACCCATCGCTGTCTGCACCGGGCCTGGCCTTGGTTCTAAAGGATCCCCGCCTACTCACCTCATGGCTGGAGGACTCTCCCTGCTACCTCCTAAAGCCACCATTGTCCCCAGTAGCCATGACATAGAGGGGGCAGAGCCAGCTGGGCATCAGGGCCTTGTTCCGATACCCCCACCCACCTTTCTTTTGCCCCCTTTTTGTTCCTCCCCTCGCAACCCTTGCTCCCAATTTCTGAATCCCCACTTTCAAATTTCCCAAGATCCTTCTCTCCCTCTCTTTGGGCATTTCGTCCCCCTCCTGTCCTTTGTGCAAACCAGGACACCAACATGCTCCCTGTGAGCTGGCGATAGCCCGGGTCTTGCCGCTGCCAGGGCGGGTGTGTTTGGGATCTGCAGACATTCTCTGCCCCGGGCCTTCTTGCCAGCTCTCCCTCTGCTGCCTAGAATCCTTTGACCCCGGAGGGAAAGAGGGCCTCTGCTGCTGACAGCCCGGCAGGCCCTGCCTTTGCCTGGAGCAGGCCAAGGTCCACTCAGGACCAGAGATGCTGTGAAATGTCACAGGTGGCCTGGGATCTGCAGCCTGCCTCCCTTGTAGGGCAGCTGGGAGGAGAAGGTGGCCTCCAGGAGTTCCATCCTCTGGAGACACTGAGGGTGCCTGCCAGCCCCTCCTGTTATCCTGAGGCCCTCCCGCTGCCCCCATCTCTCAGGCCACCCCTCCTTGCCAGGCCCCACCTGCATGGCTAGAATGCCTCACCTGGATCCTGGGTCCCCTCCCTGAGGAGATGAGAGAGGCCTCAGTGTCACTTGAAGAAGCAGAAGGGAACAGCAGGGGCAGCACCTGCTGCAGCCCCCTGTCTCTTCTCCTGGCCCCCCTCCCCCTTCCTGCCTACCCCAACCCTGGGACTTCTTGTTGCCTCGGAGTTGTAGAAGATGCTCCCCAGACCCAGCCAGAGCCAGGGACGGCAGTGGGAGGAGCTAGCCCGGGGTGGGAGGGAGGGGCTTCTCCCTGCTCCACCTGCTGTGGAGGCTGGGGTTCTGCCCCTCTCCACCTTGCTTGAGGGTGGTCCAGGGGCTGGCAATGTGGGCATTCCCCTAGAGCTCATCACAAATGCAGCCTCAGCCCCACCCAGCCCTCCTGAGTCAGGATCTCGGTTTCAGCCAGATCCCAGGTGATTTCTGCAGTGAAAGTCTGGGAAGCACAGGTCTGGAGCCTCGCTCCTGGCCCAGGTGCCCCACCCCCACCCAGGGCCTGGCTTCAGTTGCCACAGAGGGGCCTGCAGCCAGCTCCCCCTTCCCTCCCACCACCTTCCCCTGAAGTGTCCCGACCTCCAGGCCACTGACTCACACAGGAAGCCCTGGCCCTCAGCCCAGCGCTCGGCAGTCACCTTGGCTCATGGGCCTGAGCCACACCATGAGCTCTGAGAGACAGAAGAGGAGGCCACTGCTGCCTCTGATTCACCCAGACCCATCTGCAGCCGGTACTTAGAAGCGATTCTTTGGACCACATTCTCTAGCGAATGAGTCAGGCCAAAGGGGTGTGAGCCCTGCCTTACCAGTACCAATGGTGTGATCCTGGGCATGCAATAGAAGCTCTCGGGCTGCAGTGTCCTGTCTGTAAGTGAGGCTGAGCATGATATTGACTTCACCCGGTGGTAGGGGGCTCACCTAAGGTCATCCATCCACTCTTTGTTGTAAACAGCAGACATTTACAGAGTGCTATTTTGTGAACCAAACGGACTGGGGAGCAGGGAGGGACATAAAACTCACGTGTGTTCACCTGTGGGCAGGTGGTCATTGAGGGTCTGCGGAGTGGATGGATGGATGGTGCTCTGCAAGCATGACCTCACCCCAGGCCCCTTGGTCACTTCCAGACAGATGGCCGCCCCCATGCACCTTCACCTTGAAGTCAGTTCTGGGTCAGAAAGACACAGCCACTGAGGAGGTCAATGGAAACATTAGAAGACTGGGTCGGTGTGAGGGGCCCCTGGGTTTAATGGACACAGAAGAATCAAAACAATTATAAAAAGATTCCAGGGCTCAGTGCAGTGGCACATGCCTGTGATCCCAGTGGCTCAGGAGGCTGAGGCAGAAGGATCACCAGTTCAAAGCCAGTCTTAGCAACTTAGTGAGGCCTTAAGCAGTCAGACCCTGTCTCTAAAATAAAATATTAAAAAGAGCTGGGGATGTGGCTCAGTGGTTGAGTGCCCCTGGGTTCAATCCCTGGTTAAAAAAAATAATAATTCCAGACTTGGAGCACATTGACCTGAAATTACCAATAGTTGAGGCAGGATCAGAGTCGTTTTTCAGGTAGTTTTACAAGTTCTGTGTGTGTGTGTGTGTAAAAGGTCTTGAAGATGGTAAGCTTCTGGGGTACGTCTTTTCAGGATCAGAGCCTTCTCATTTAAAGAAAGTGGTTGGGACAGCTTAAGCTCAATCCCCTGGCTCTTGTCCCCTGCAGCAATCCACACACCCAGGGTACTGCAGGGGACGCCAATAATGGGCTGAGGAGAAAATGCAGCCCCGTCAGCTCAAAAGGCCCCTGCTGCCCAGTCCTACCTCCACAGGTCATTCATTGGTCCCCAGGGGCCAGGATGGGCCAACTACAGTGGGACCCAGAAGAGCTCCTTGGGGTCAGGACTATTCTATACCTTGATGGACTGGAGGCCCATGAGCTCCACTCTTGTCAAAACTCATGGAGCCGCACACACTCTAGACAGGGCCCATTCTACTCTGCATAGATCATATCTCAACTTTTTAAAAATGCAGCCTAGGGGCTGGGGTTGTGGCTCAGCAGTAGAGCGCTTGCCTAGCAAGTGCACAGCCCGGGTTCAATCCTCAGCACCATGTAAGAATAAAAGCATTGTGTACAACTAAAGAAAATAAATAAATATTTTTTAAAAATGCAGCCTAAAATGACAGTGGTGATAATCATGACAATATCAATAACCTCGAATGACAAAACAGTCCACATTAGGGCCACAACACCCAGGACTTCAGGACCCAGAAGCAGGAGAGGCTGCACAGCCACTGTCCGGCTGCTCCAGGGCAGGGTCTCTGAATACGGACTCCCCTCCCCAGTGGTTCCTCGACCCAGCATCCTGGACCAGCCTGCTCCAGCCCAAACAGCCCTGGCTGCGCCTCCCTGCCCTCCACTGCCATCACTGCCTGGTCACCTGGCCACTGCCAGCCAGGTTCCTTGTCTGCTCTACCCAAAACCACCTGAGTCATGATGCTGACTCCTCACATTCTTCACCCCTCCCCATCCTGGTCCAGGTGCTCACCTGCCACACCTATGTGACATCTGCCCTTGGAAGGGTCATTGAGACCCAGACCAGCCTGCCCAGGGCCTCCTGGGACCACGCTGCATGCTCAGTCGGGGTCTTCAAGGGCCTCCTGCCACCAACAGGATTCAGAGACCTCCACAGACTGACCAAACACACACAAGTTCCTACAGTGTCCATCCCCACTGCCACCCCAAGGACCCCTGTCACCTTACTGTCCTGGCTGCAGCTCCAAGCTGATAATAGCTAAGAGTTGGACCAAGAAAGACAAGAGGCCGAATGTGCAAGTGAAAGGAGAGGAGAAGATGTCAGGGGTAGGTGTGTGTCCACGAATCCTGAGGCCTCAAAGCCTCCAACTGAATACCTCCAGTTACAGGGAACTTAGCCCCAGAGCAGCCCTGCAGCTCAGGCTTATGTTGAACTGAAGTCTGTCCCTGCTTGAGGTATTCATTCCAGCCCTCCTCCCCCAGGACCCTGGAGGGCAGATGGTGACAATGGTGATCTCTTCCCCAATGTCCTCCCTGCCTGTCCCTGCATCCACTTCTCAGCCAGGGCCCCATCAAAGCGGGGCCAGGGGTCCCCCACTCATCTGGCCAGGATAGAAGCCTCTTACTCTGTCTCTTTCGTATAGCTCAAAAACAATTCAGGGGCTGGGGTTGTGGCTCAGCGGTAGAGCTCTCGCTTAGTACGTGCCTGGCCCTGGGTTCGATCCTCAGCATCACATAAAAATAAATAAATAAAGGTATTGTGTCCAGCTACAACTAAAAAATAAATATCAAAAAAATCAGCTTTTGTTGCAACTACATCCTCTGTTGACTCAAGTTGAACTTGTTGTGAATGAAACTTCCCGGTGGCACTGGAGCCACGGGTTGGGGTTCCTTGTCACGTTTATAATAAGCATCATCCTTCTGGGCACTTCAGGGAGTGATGTGGTATTAATTGTCCAACCAAGCTGAGATCTCCTAGCCACTACAGCCCTCTCTGGTCACCTGAGATAGCAGCATTACTCTCTGGCTGGACAGGACCTTCTGATCCAGAGTGCCTACCTCAGCTTCCATGGAAACAGAAGCTAGGGGCGGAGTGGCACTCCCCAGGTCCCCGAGCCCAGGCAGTGCGCCTGTCCCCGGCCACACTGCTCCCAAGCAGCTCCCTTCTTGGCACACCTCTACCTCCCAGGGCCTCAATGCTCACCTCTGCTTGGCTGATTACGTGTGGGCAGGTCGTTAACAGAGTATGGCCAGGGCTGCAGGAGGGAGGGAAGGATATGGTATCCCCAGGTGAGCCTTCTGCACCTGCATCACAGGTAGTTGGTTCTGGAAATCAGAGTGGGCTTGAATCCCACTGAGTCCTCAAATCTCCCAGAGAGCCCTGACCCCCAGCCAAAATGAACAAAGACATCCTGAGCCTTGGGTGGAACCCTGAAGTTTCTAATTGATCCTCTTCCCTGATCGGAGTGCAAGACAACGCTGGGCTGAGCTGAAAGAAGAGGTTGGGTGGGAAGGAGATGGTTACCCCAGAGGGAGGTAGACATTATGTAACTCCAGCCCATGGGGTGGGGGACCCTCGGTGTCCCCCCGCTGTCATACAGGGTTCTATCATGGACTTGGCTACCAGCTGATCACAACAGGCTTGTCCTCATGGGCTCATCTCCAAAGGCTCTGTCGTGACCCCTGTCCCCGGCCAACGCCTCTCTCCATCTTTCGTGGCTCTCTCTGGGTCTGTGTGTACAAGACTCCTCATGATGCCACCCCGGAGTTCTCTCCCATGTTTTGCTGCTCTTTTTCTGTAGAATTATTCAGGAAATGTTTACTTGAAAGTTAGTTATACAAACCACTTAAAGCATTTTCTCCAAAGTGCATCCTACAAATAGTATAAACAAGCCTCAATTATAAAATGATACATGAATGTATCCAAATTACAGTGGTTAAGCTGTAATTTTCATTGACAAAGACGTGGCTGGCAGGATGTGCAGATTATTCCAAATTTCATCAAATCAGAATGGGAGTGTAATTCCATACTCTGAATGGAATATTTAGTCCAATGACTAACTGAAAATTGTTCTCTTTCTTTTCTAAAGCCCTCAAAACCTGCAAAGTCTAGGGAGGTTGGTGACCTCCAGTCGTTCTGCTGAGAAGCCATTAGCTCTATTTCCATGGAGACCAAGGAACTAGAAGATTTGGAAAAACCCCGGAGGAAATCAGTGAGTGATTCATGGAAGATTGACAAGGAATCAGCCAAGGTGAGACCTGAGCTGCTTCCAGAAAAAGAGGAAATGCCCTGTCCTGAGCAGGAGAGCCAGGATGAAGAACCCCACTGCCACATCCCCCTGCAGAGAAACTCCATCTTCAACCGCACCATGAGACGCAGAAGCCAAGCCAAGGCCAGAGGCGCCTCTGAGCGGAACTCCAGCCACCTGGCAGGTCAGTGCCAGGGTCAGAGGCGCAGCTGTGCCTTCACATCCCAGTAGAGTGATTAGTGCTGGAAGTTTCTCATGAAATGAAAAGAGAATAAAAGGCACTGAGAATCACCAGGGACAGGTCTAATAAGGTGGACCATTCTGAAGCCATTATCTACAGAATGTGAATTCCCCCCGTAGGAAGGTGTGTGCTGACCATGAGAGTCTTGACCCCAGTGAGACAGTAAGACTGACTTTTACTTAAAAGACTCAACATACTCCCCTATACAATACAAACTCCCCTATACAATGCTCAGGCATTCCAGGAGGGGACTCGGAGCCCACTGGAGAATTTCCTCTATCCTGTCTTCTCCCTGTCACCATGAGGATCAGAGTTTCCGTTGTCCTAAGAACAAATGATATTAAACCCTTGGGCTATCTTAGCACCAGGACCCCGTAGTCTCTCAGACCAGTTCCTGGCACATTTTGTCTGCCCCAGACCTGTTTGTGGAGCAGAATAAAGCCCAGAAAACTTTACCCATGGGCGTGTGAGAGCTGCAGACTCCTTCTCTTGTGACCTGCCACCAGGACTGGGTGGGCAGGGTGGGGTTGCACATGCAGATGGCCCCTAGGGCATGGCAGCTGCTGCCAGAAGGCACATTGGAGGTAGTGACCCTGCTCAGGTCCGGGGACTTCATGACCTCATCCAAAGCTATTCTTTAGTGAACATCAGGTAGCTTTTGCCTTGAGTTAAACTACTCTCAGACAGAGACGTAAACAAACAATGTCTGATTTCTCTCATTCTGGAGTTGGTCAGGTGATCCCCTGTCTGGCCTGTTTCTCTGACTTCTGCTGGGGCTGGAAGGCTGGAAGGTGGCTCAGCTCTCTGTGGTTAGCAAGCAGGCCAAGGAGGGCCTCAGTTCCACCCTGGTGTCCCTTCCTCCAGCGCGGTGGCTCTGGCTTATTCCCACAGCAGAGGATTCACAGAGGCCAAAAAAAGCTGTAGGCTCCTCACGCTTTAGCTCAGAGCATCGTGGTCACTTACAGTACGTTCAGTTTGTTAAAGCAGCTCCCAGGGCCAGCCCAGGTAAAGAGGGCTGGGGTAGCTGGCCCTAACGCTTGATGACAGTAGAACTTGGGCTCGCTGGAATCTCCCAGAAACACTCACAAAATCCTGTGTCCAGAACTGAGGGAGTTGAGAGCAACACAACTACACAAGTACTGCAGTCATGGAGGCTGGGGCGGGGACTGAACACCACCCTCTCAACTTTTGTGTGTGCTTGAAAATTTATATAATGAAAAGTTTAAAATGTAACTCACACACAGAGAAGGTTGGAGTCTCTGCCTTCAGGACCCCATGATATAATGATGTCACTTTCCTGCAAGCCACATGCCAAAGTGGAAGAGATGAAGAATGAGACCTTTCTGGTGGGGTCTGGAAAGGTTCTCCCTAGAGGATGGTGTTTTGGAGAGTCTTGAAGGATGAGTAAGAACCTGGCCAGACGGGCAGTGGAAGCTAACTGGGTCAAGCACTTGTAGGTTCCCAGGCGCTGTGCTAGACAGACATTCAAGGGCATGCTCACCATGCCCACTTTACAGATTAAAACAACAACAACAACCCAAAATCACAGCTAGTGAGTCATTCAGCTCACAATGCAGTGCAGATCCTTCTAGTCCCCAAACCTGTGCAGATAGAGAAGTGGGCTATAAGGACACTGTCCAACAGAAATCTAATGCAAGCCACATAGCTTGTTTTAATTTTTCCAGTGGCCACATTAACAAATTATGAAGAAGTAGGTGAAATTAATTTTAACAATGCATTTAATGTAACCTAATACATTCCAAATGCTGTCATCGTATTGTATAGTAAATCAATGAGACACTTTACATCCTTTTTTTACACTTTCTTTGAAATCTGTTGGGTATTTTATATCCCAGCCCTCTCAATTTATACGCCAAATTTTCACTGGAAATACTTGATCTGGATTTAGATTTCATAAAATGTACAGTCGGAAAAGTAGATCTACAGATTGTTCCAAATATCCTTAGAAGTTTCCTAATCACTGAATCAAGTATCAGTTTTTACATTTTGATTTAAACTAAGTTGAAGAAAACGGAGCATGCACTTCTTCAGCCACACCAGCTGTGTTTCAAGCATGCGATGACCATGGGTGGCTAGCGGCTGTCCTCTGGGGCAGAATAAAAAACACATGTGCAGCTGGTGAGCCGGGGGGGGGGGGGTGGCGGTTTCTGCAGTGGAGAAAAAGCAGGTGTGGGGCTGTGTCTGAGATAATGGTGGAGTCAGGGTCACTGGGGAAGAGCCTTGGGTTTGTGGCCTCTCCAAGCCCAGCCAGGAATGCTGACCACAACAGGGGACACCTCACCTCCTGTCACCTCCAAAGGTACCACTGATGCCCAGCCCATAGGTACAAGAGGCACAGCTTTAGTGTCAAAATGAATCCCTCATTTCTCCTTTCTGGAGTTAACCCCGTAAGATGGCCCAGCATTGCCCGACCCCAAATCCAAGGAGAAAATGCCCTTCTCCATCTCTCTGATGAGAAAGCACACAGGAAGAGGAACTATTAGGAGCAGACAAAATGGGTGGAGGCTGCTCAGGTCCACTATGTCACCTGAGGGCTTGGGCTGTGGGTTCACAGCGTAGGAATCGGGTCTGGAAGATGCAGGACGCTCCCCTGCTAAATGGGTGCCCTTCAAAAACATGCGCCAGCATTGCCTAATGGACCCACCCAGGGGTGATGTGTGACCTGACATTCTAGGAGAAGGCAGCTGGATTTACTATTTAATGTCGAAAGGACCCAGACATCATAAAATCAGTTGAGGAAAGATTGACAAATTGTAGGGGATTTTTGTGCAGTGGAAATGATAGACCCAGGGGTTCTGGATTTATTGTCCTCTAAGATTACCAGGTTTCCTTCAGGGGGTGAAAGGAGAAAACACCCTCCTCGCTGCTCTTACCTCCTCTTCCAGGGCAACAGTAGCTGCTGCCCTAGTCTTAGAATTGCCTGAAAATGGGGGAGATGAATATTTTCTAACTTGCTCCATTTCTAAAATATCACAGATTCACAGGAAAATGGGAAATCTGTAAATGAGCCTCTGACCTTGAATCTTCCCCAGAGCAGAAAACCTCTCTGGAGGATACCAACGCAGATGGGGCCAGGAGCCCAGAAAACAAGGTAAGAGATGGCAAGCCACCAGGAAGGACCTGTTCACGCAAAGATGTGCGAGGCATTGGTGCTGCGAAGCCTGGGGGGCTGCGAAGGGTCAAGTTTTAACAGAACAATTACTTATACTAAAAAAAAAAAATCCACTATTTCCTTATTTAAAAATAAAAAAGGCCAGGAGCAATGCTGTCCACCTATAATCCCAGCTAGTTGGGAAGCAGAAGAAGGAGGATCAAAAGTTCAAGGCCAGCCTGTGCAATTTAGCAAGACCCTCTCTCAAAATAAAAAATAAAAAGGGCCGGGGGTGTAGCTCACTGGTAGATCACCCCTGGGTCCAACCCCAAGTACTAGGGAAAAAAAACAAACAAACAAACTTGCTTTTCATGTCTAAGGACCTTGGTTAAATCCCCAGCATGGGAAAACACACACACACACACACACACACACACACACACACACCCCTATATTTCTCTTCCATCACAAAACTGAGAAATTTTAGATATTATGTACATTGAACATTGAGAAATGGAAGGGAAAGAATGGCCAGAAAGCTAGAGGAAGGGGAGTGGCCAGGGTCCTGTACCCCCTTCCAGGGCGCAGCCCCATATGGCCAGAAGACTCCCACTAGATTCCTTTCCTTGACTGTTCCACCACCTCCCAGTGGTGCCACTGGCTGGCAACCAAGCCTTTTTACGTGGGCTTTGGAGAACACCTCCCCAAACCATAGCAGTCTCCCTGCCTGATTTGTGCTTATAAATGGAGGTTTCATGATCTAAATTTAACTGACCAAAAATACCCTCACCACCACCAACAAAGCCCCACCTGGCACAAGACCAGTGAGAGTGAGGGTACTAGAGCACTCATCTCATGCAGAGCCCCGAATGTGTTACCTCCCTGTCTTGCTGTGATTGTCACTCTAGTTAGTGTCTTCTTAAAGCCCATTTTAACTACTTCATCCAACGTCATTTTATGTTACACTAAATGTGTAGATCTTGAGTCTGCAGCTCGCATGTATACTCCTTGTTGAAAATAAAAACCACATATACACCCCTTGACCACCAACCAGACCAAGTACAGCGCACCCATTGCCCCAGGAAGCCCTGCAGGCCTCTCAGACGTGACCATCTTCTGCCTTCCAACACCAGGACATTAGTTTCATTGGTTCTTAAACGTCATGCAAATGGAATCACACAGTGCATACTTGTGGTATCCAATTTATTTTGCTCAACTTAATATTTTTTAGATCCATATGAATCAGATTACTCTTTTTTATTGCTAAGAAGTAAGACCACAATTTATTTATATATCCATCCTTTTGTTTCGTTTTGTTTTTGTTTTTGTTTTGTTTTGGTCCTGGGGATTGAACTCAGGGGTGCTTAACCACTAAGCCACATCACCAGTGCCCCCCCCTTTTGTATTTTTTTTTTGTGTGTGTGTGTGTGTGTGTGTGTGTGTGTGGTGCTAGGGATTGAACCCAGGGCCTTGTGTATGCAAGGTAAGCACTCTACTAACTGAGCTATATCTCCAGCCCCCCAGCCCTTTTTATATTTTATTTGAGACAGGGTCTCACTAACTTACCTAGGGCCTCACTAAGTTGCTGAGGCTGGCTTTGAACTCACGATCCTCCTGCTTCAGCCTCCCAAATCGCTGGGATTACAAACATGCGCCACCACACCCCGTTATCCATCCATCCTTGTGATATCTAGATTGCCGGTTTCCAGTTGTCTTCCTTTCTTTTTTAAAAAATTATCTTGAGTTGACTTTATTTTCAATTCTAGAATTGGGCAACACTTCATTCCATGAAAGAGAATAAGTGCTCCTCCAGTTTTCCACTGCTGTGTGCGCAGTGGCTGTGACATCCCTAGATGAGTTTTTTTGTGGACATACACCTTCATTTTTCTGGAATACATATCCAGGAGTCCAATTGCTGGGCCTTAGGGTAGGTGTACACTTAACTTTATGAGAAATAGCCAAACAACTTCCAAACGTGCTTGTACTCTGTTACCCACCCACCAGCAGCAAGGTATCAAAGATCCGATTGCTCTGTATCCTCTGCCACACTTGGAACCGCCAGTCTTTGTAATTGTATCTTTCTAATACATCGTGGTTTCTCCACAAGGTCCCAGTGAGCGTTTCCCGGGTGACCACCATGTTGAGCACCTCTTCATTGGCCTTCCATGTATCTTCTTTTGTGTAGCGCCTGTTTATTTGATGATTATTCATTTCTTATCTTTAATTTATAGTATTTTATATATCAAATAAAAGTCCTTGGTCAGATATTCCAAATATATTTTCCATCAGTCTGTGGCTTATTTTTTTTTAATATATATATTTTTAGTTGTAGTTGGACCCAATACCTTTAATTTTATTTATTTATTTTTTTAACGTGGTGCTGAGGATTGAACCCAGCGCCTTGCACGTGCTAGGCGAGTGCTCTACCACTGAGCTACAACCCCAGCCCTATGGTTTATTTTATTTTATTTTATTTTATTTATTTTATTTATTTTGTTTTGGTACCGGGGATTGAACTCAGGGGCACTTGACCACTGGGTCACATCCCCAGCCCTTTTTTGTATTTTATTTAGAGACAGGATCTCACTGAGTTGCTAAGTGCTTCCCCATTGCTGAGGCTGGCTTTGAACTCGCGATCCTCCTGCCTCAGCCTCCCAAAGTGCTGGGATTACAGGCGTGCGCCACCGCGCCCGGCTATGGTTTATTTTTTAATGAGCAGAAAAACTTTGATTTTTGAGGAAGACTAACTCTGCAATCCTTTTTGTTGTTTATCATTTACTGTGTTACCTAAAAAATATTTGACCGCTTCAAAGACACGAAGCCATTCTGTATTTTCTCACAGGATTTTATGTGTTTAGCTCTCACATTCATGTCCCTGTGCTCCATGGGGAGGTCCTTTGGCTCTAGCACCACTAGTAAAAGGGTCTCTGTCTCCATCAATGAATCACATTGATGCCTTTAAAAAAAAAAAATTTACTGTAAGCTGGGTGCGGGGGGGGGTGCATGCCTGTAATCCTAGCACTTGGGAGGCTGAGGCAGAAGGATTGCTAGTTCAAAGCCAGCCTCAGCAATGGCAAGGCACTTAGCAACTCAGTGAGACCCTGTCTCTAATAAAAATACAAAAAAAAAAAAAAAAAAAAAAAAAAGGACTGGGGATGTGTCTCAGTGGTGGAGTGGCCCTGAGTTCAATCCCCAGTCCCAAAATAAATAAATAAAATAAATAAAAATAAAAAATTTACTGTACATATGTGGGTCTATTTCTGGACTTTAATTCTGTTTCATTGATCTAATTATCCATCCTTATGCAAATACCAGAGTGTCTTAAATTCTTAAGCTTTTTGCAAAGTCTTGAAGTCTGGTAGGGTAATCCCTCCTACTTTGTTCTTTTTAAAGATAGTTTTGACTATTTTAAGTCTTTCATATTTCCATATGCATTTCAGAATCCATGTGTCAATTCCACCCCCCCAAAATATCTGCTAGAATTTCAGTTGAAATTGCATTGTTCTCATAGATAAATGTGGGGATTCTTTACACTTAAATACTGGCATTTTAAATTGTTTAATCTATAAACACATCCTAGCTTTCCATTTATTTGCTTATTTTAAAAATTAGTCCAGCAATTATTCATAGCTTAAAAGTTTTATGCATATTCTAATTAAATTTGTTCCCAGGTAGTTTATGGGTTTCGATCCTATTTTAAAAGCCAGTGTTTGCGATTTCATTTGTAGATTGCTTTTGAGCAAAATACATTGGTAGTATGTAAAAGTACAATTAATTTTTCCACATTTACCTGGTATCCTGTGATCATGATAAACTTGCTTATTACTTCTCATTGTACATCCCTTTGGATTTGCTGTGCACACAATCATGCCATCTGTGAATGCGATTTCACTTCTTTCTTTCCAGTCTTCATTTTGTTTTTCCTGCCATATTGCACAAGCAAGGACTTCCATTATAATGTTGAATAGAAGTTGTGACAGCAGATATCCTTGTCTTACTCCCTGGTCAAGATTGCTTTGATTGTAAACATCAGAAGCCTACTCAAACTTTTTCAAGTGAAAGAGGGATATTGTAAGAATGCTGAAATCTCAGAGAATCCAAGTACAAGAGATGAAGCCCATCTTTGCAGGAATGGAAAAAGCATTGAAACCAGAGCCATGTCATCCTGCTCTCCAGGGTCACAGGTCCTCTCCTCCTTACTTCCATGGTGCCCTGTTCTGTTCTCCTTCATCTTTCTCAGAACATCTTCTCCTGCCTGTCAGCCTGCACATGACCTAAAGGGCAGCCTTTGCCAGTATGACCTTTCAACTTGTCTCCCCATAGTCTGGGAGTAGGGGCTTCATTTATCATAAAGAAAAAGAATTTCTAAGGAATAGAGTTAATTGGCCATCCTTGACTCAGATGTTTATCTCTAGAACAATAAGCTAAAAGGACAAGGGACAGGATTAAAAGGGCCAGTCCCACTTCATCAGTGGGAGCTGTGTGCGAGAATCAAGGAGACAGGGCTCTATGTCGAGTCTGGGTCTCACAGACAAGAGAATGCCAAAGGGTACTTGGGTGGGAGGAGAAGCAGCCTATAGAGATGATGAGTGGGGAGTGGAGGCTGTAGATTAAGGATTGGGGTCTTCGAGACCCAAGGTAAGTGTAGTAACCTGTCTGCTAGAGGCTTAGGAGCTCCAGTGGTGCTGAAATAAGGCGGGTAGTCAGTGCGTCTTTTCAGAGGTTCTACAATTGTCCACAGCTCGCCCAGGGGTGTTGCAAGTCCTCTCCCACACACCATCAAGCAGTGGGAGTCACAGTGCCACTGGAAAGGTGGTAGAAGCGAGGCACAGTGGCAGTAGAAAGATGTTCTGTACAGAGGATTACAGGGGAAGAGCAGTACAGGGGGAAATGGGGGGCTGACATTTGTTGAGCCCTGTTATATGCACTCTCATTATCCCCAGTTCACAGAAAAGAAAAGAAAATTCAGTACCTGGCCAGAAGTTGTACAGCTAATGAGGCAGCCAGACCATGAACACGGAGACTCCTAACTCCACACCCCAGGGTCTCCCATGCCCAGGCTGCCAATGGGGATACGGCCAGATAATCTTGGCTGTGAAAGGAGGGTGTCCCTGTTAACCTGGCTGCAGAGGGCCAAGGCCAGAGGCATAGAGTTCCCTCACCCCTAGCACAGCACTGGCCTGGTTCCTCAGAGATCTCAGCCAAGTCAAGATGTCATATGCTGGGTCTTTATATTGCACTTTACATAAGTGCAATGTCATGAATCAAGGTTCTCTTTTTTTTTAATATTTATTTATTTGTTTTAGTTGTACACAATGCCTTTATTTTTATGTGGTGCTGAGGATTGAAGCCGGGCCTCGCACATGGTAGGCCAGCGCTCTACCGCTGAGTCACAATCCCAGCCCCCTGTGAATCAGAGTCCTAACCCCCAAAAATCATCTCATGACATGAAAGCACCAAATTTATTTGAATGTATTTGATACTTACTATATATGTATTTATATATATTTCATACATAGTAAAACAGCAGTGCTTTTATAACCTGATATTTAGTATATACAACTAAGTTATATCAGAAAACTTCATGTGGGCAATTTTCCTGCATCAGCTGAATGAGCATCAGCCTTCCTTTCCCTGGCCACACCCTGGGGGAGCTGCAGGAGCTGTCCATCGCTCCAAGGATGGTCAGCCTGCACTAAACATCAGTGTCGCACCAGGGCTATGCTCAGGGGGGCAGCTGGGACAGCCCCAGGTGGCCACAGCTCTGCTCTAACTGGTTGAGCCATCCTCCCTGGTTTATCAAATATTGTGACTATTATCCCTGGATCCATCTCAAAACATGCCATAAAGTCCTTTAATGCCACCAAAGACTCATGCATGGTACTGTGACCAGTGTCCATGCTGGACATGGTATGTGTTTCGTGAAAATGTGTAAGTGGCATATGCAGATACCCTAGGGGCAGCTGGTCAGATGTTCATCAACATTTGTTTGAGTTGTTATTCTGAGAGTTTTGCTGTAAGAATCTGTAAATACCAGGGACAAATATTGAACTAGTTGGGGGCTGCCTCTTATTCAAAGAAGCTGTTTGGGCATTAGTTCATTAACTAATTAGTTCATTCAGGGCAAGAGAGGAGCTGAGGATTTGCAGCCCAACACTGGCCAATCTCTAGCTCTAACTGCCAGTTTACAAGAGACACGGGAGAGAGAGCTCTGGATTAAGTGACTCCACACAAATGCCATCCAAACGGGAGGCGTGCCCCAATTTCTCATCAAACCTGCAAAGAAAAACAATCAAGAGAGGGAGGAAACAGAAGGCACTAAAGAAAGATGGAGCCATTGCAGTGTAGAAATCTTATTGAACCATTTTACAAATAAAAAATCTGCAGAGGGAAGGTTAAAAGACAATCAGGGAAGTCTGAACACAGATTAGACATTTGATGATGTTAAGAAATTGTTGATTGCCTTGGGCATACTGGTGGTGTTATAGTGGGGTTTTAGCTATGTATAACTCTTCCTATCTTTTAGAGATACATCTTGAATGTTTTGGATGAAATGATATGATGTCTGGCATTTGCTCCAAAATAATCCAAGCCAGGGAAGGAGTGGGTGGAAGTGGAGACGAAGGCCAGGAGTTGAGAGGTGTTGGAGCTGGGTGGTGAGTCTTTGGGGAAATCATTACACTTTTCTGTCTACTTGAGTATATGTTTAAAAATTTTCCACAATAAGAAGTTTAATGTTATTATTACGTTTATTTTTTAAAGCTTAATTATTTTATTTTATGTTTATGGTGCTGGGAATTGAGCCTGGGCCTTGCACAAGTGCCCTACCACCGAGCTACATCTCCTGCCCACTAAAGCTTATTAAAACATATATAATAGCAGGAGCTTAAGTAAAGTGACTTTCATCCTGACCCCCATGGCCACATCTCTTTTTCCAAGAGGTTGCAAAATCATCAGCTCTTACTGTTGACCATGGTGGCCCCAGGGGCATTGATTCCAGGCTCCTCAAGGGCAGATCCACGCCAGGTTTTGCTCCCTCCTGGGTACCTGGCACACATCTGAGACACACCAGAGCTGAGCCCCCTGTGCAAATGATTGACACATGCACACATGCAGACTCCCAAGCAGAGGTTGTGACCTTTGATCTCTTGAAGACACAGCTCTGCAGACTGGTCCAGGAGTGACCCAGGACTGTGGGGAACAAGGCTCTTACAAAGCCAGGTCACAGTGTCACCAAGACAGGAGCACAGGTGTGCTCCTGCAGGAGTGTAGCTCCCCTGACTCAGGGACTCACCTCCCTCATGTCAGAGAAAAACTTTCCTTTTACCTTCTCCCTGCAGACAGGAGACCAAGTGCCTCCCAGCAAAGACGTTAGGGGAGCCTCGTGAAGTGACTTTGTCCTGGCATGCCTCTACCCAGGTGCTACCTGAGGTCCCCACACAGGACTCCTGCCCTCCCACCAAGCTTGTGGACCATAAGCAAAGGCACTGGCCCCTTAGAAGAATCTCAGGCCCCTTGGACACAGTGACTAAAGGGAGGCTGGGATCTTCAATCTCTGAATTTGTTTCTATTTTTACACTGTCTCAGAACAAATATAACTGTGACTTATGTTTCACAGTTTATGCAGCTAAATTTCATATACTTTTGACAACTATATCTTATTTTCAGCAGTTCTGAGCTTTTTTTCCGCTTCTGGAAATTGAAAGGGTGTCTTCCCCACCTCCCCACAAGGCCTCACGGATGTGAGATGCAGGGCAAGAGGCCCTCTCAGGAGTGGCCCTTGAGTGACACCTGCCCTCACCTGGCACTGCCCTGCAGGTGAGAGGCTCAAGCCCACAGGAGACCAGGGAGAGGCTCAGGAGCTTGCAAGGCATGGAGTGGAAGGGGTCCAGTGGACAGCCTCATGGACACGCTAATTCCTTGCCATTTACAATAACAACAGTGACAACAGTAGTGACAATGTGATGCCAGACTAGGCCCACAGATTTGTCCACTGGCGGTTACATCTTTAGTGCTCTGGGCCACCGGCCTCTCCCCTCCGGCCATGTTGCCCTATTTGGTTCTTTGCGCCCACTTTACCCGTCGGTCCTTTAATTTTCAGCTTCCTTACTTCACCTTGAATGTCCTTCTTCATTTCCCCTGTTCTAATTGCCTTATTAATGTTCTCCTTCCTATTTTGGCTTATAGTTACCACTGTCAAAGTTCAGGCCTTCGGGCTTCACTTCAATGCCAAATCCTTCCCCCCTCTTATTTTGCTGTTGTCTTACTTTTTTTTTTTTTTTTTTTTTTTTTTTTTTTGAGGGAATTACTTATTTCTTTTTAACTACAAGCCTTTTTGTGCTCTTTTATTTTGCTTACTTGACTGATGATAACTAACTTTTCGGTAATCTAATTTTGGTTAACTTAAACCAAATTTAACTATTTTCTTAAACTACTACTTTTATGCATAATAGTAATTACTAAGTTCTTTCTATTAGTCACAGCCTATATCATATTGGTCATATCTTTTTCTAATCTTTTTGAAGTCTTAATCTGAAATTTTCCCCCAACGGGCTGGCTCCGGGAGGGCGTGGAGGCTGGAGTGAGTGGACTGTGGGCCTGCTTCTCTCAGCTTCCAGACCCCACCTGCCCTGCCCTGCCCTTAGGAGCCTCAGCCAGGTCTTGGGGGCGGATCCTGGTACAGGCAAGAGAACAGTATGGTTCAGTGAACTGGGCTTGGGTCCTGTTCATACAGTGTCTCAGTCTACTTGCTGTTGCTATAATCAAACGCCTAGAGAGGGTGATTTAAAAAGAAAAGGAATTTATCTCTCAAAGTTCTAGAGGTTTGGAAGCCTGAGGGTGTGGCATCACATCTGGTGAAGGCCTTCTTGCTGCATCGTGACATAGAGCAGGGCATCACGTGGTAACACAGAACAGGGCTGTCAGCTCAGGCCTCTCTTTCTCTTCCTGTGAAGACACTAGTGCTGACATGGGGACCTCGTCTAATCCTCACGAAACTCCCCCCAGAGGTCCTAGTCCAAGGCTGCTGATGAATGAATGAACAAATGGATGACCTGCTGCAACTTTCCTGTTACAGAAGAAAGCACTGAACTTGAGGTTGAGGTTGGAAGGCCAGGGCCCAGCTCCTGAGGGCTGCATTGACACTGCCTTGTGCAGTAGGTGTTCCCCCTGCCGGCCAGTGCACAGCCCTAGCTGCCTGGCGCAGCCCTGACCACAGATGAATGTCACTTTATCCATCCAGTGAGAGGAAGGAGGATAGTCTTGTGGTCAGCTGCACTGGAATGAAGATGGTTACTGGAGCAGCTGCTTCACTCCTCCAACTTGAGGCATCTGCGTGTTTGTGTGTTCACTCAGCTGACAAATATTTATTGAGTACCTCCACTGTTCTGACTGCTGGTTCCTACTGGAAGATTTCTTATTTGGTGACTGAGGGTGACAGCCTCCACTTCCCAGGTAACCTCCCAGGAAGGCCCCAGGCCACAAAGCCAATGTTCCAGGAGCCACAGGTGGGCCTTAGTGGCGCAGCTCTGATGCACACCTGCTTGGAAGTATTTCGAGGCCCCAACTGCCTCAGCCTGCCCTGTGGAGGGATCTGCATGTGTCCTGGAGCCCGGGCTGATTTTAGGAGGAGATTCTGGCCCAAGGCACATGCCATGGGCAGGCAGTGGGGACACTGAGGCCTTTAGTCCTACTTCCCAAGCTTCATGAAGGGGTGTCAATGTCGGCAATAATATATTTCACAGTTTTTTTTTAAAAAGGATGCACGTCAATCATCCTCTGGCTTGACGTATTTTTTTTTTTTTTTTTTTTTTAAGCAAGTTGGTTGTATAGGAATCCCTGTTTCAAAGCTATTTGGACAAGATCAAGAGGCCGAACACTGCAGGAAGCAGTGGCTCACGCCTATAATCCCAGAGGCTTGAGAGGCTAAGGCAGGAGGATCATGAATTCAAAGCCAGCTTCAGCAAAAGTGAGGTGCTAAGCAACTCATTGACACCCTGTCTCCAAATAAAATACAAAATAGGGCTGGGGATGTGGCTCAGTGGTCGAGTGCCCCTGAGTTCAATCCCTTGTACCAAAAAAAAAAAGGCAGTACACCAATCACTTTTCAAGTGTACATTGATCAAGACAATTGATCACATTCCCAAGACTCTCGTGAAATGAATGGAAGGAGGATGAGAAAGTGTAGCCGTCACCGAGAGAGGAACTGGTATCTCTATCCAAAAGGATGAGCTGCTCTGGAGATCAGCTATGGGAATCATGGGGCTTTTGGTCACAGGGGACGGGAAGAGCAGCATTCAAGAAAACAAAGTGAATGTGGTTGATCAAAGGTATTCTTAGGCTGGGTGTAGTGGCGCTCACATCTGTAATCCCAGCAGCTCGGGAGGCTGAGATAGGAGGATTTGAGTTCAAAGCCAGCCTCAGCAACTTAGTGAGGCCCTAAGCAACTCAGTGAGACCCTGTCTCTAAATATAAAAAAGGCTGGGGATGTGGCTTGGTAGTAGAGCACCCCTGGGTTCTATCCATGGTACCAAAAAAAAAAAAAAAAAAAAATTTGGTAATTATACTCTACCAGATTGCCACAGGGAGCCAATGAAGAGCACATGGACAGCAGGCTGAGGAGTCCTAACCACAAGGGAGGTACTCAGTAAATAGTGTCCATTGGAGCTGGACAGCTTGCCTCTCCTTCACCTCCCTTATAGGAACGTGGTTCTGAGGTCTTGTCCTGCTAAGAGCCCTGCTAAGGCCGCTTGAAGGCCCTACAGCCCATCTGTCCTTTGGAGAATCTGGGCTCCCCCTGCACTATGCCACGCTGTCCTAGGGCTGGATGCTGGGACTTCGCATCTGTATTTTCCCTCCGCTCTTGAACTCTGGCAGAAGCGTCTCCACTGAGCTGCATTGTAATATCACACCCTGGCCTGGCTGAAACAATGCCACAAAACACTGCCACTCCATGGTGACTACAGCAGCACCACCGAGCATTCTTCATGCAGAACAAACACCCAAGAGAAAAACGACTTGTTTTGCCCCTAAACAATGAACTGGGAAATGGAGAGAGGGTGTGTGCTTTAGGGAAGAGTGACTGATGCGGCCCTCAGGGCACCCTGGTGGCTTCAGAGCAGCCAGCATGTGCAACCCTGAGAGGGAGCATGACCCTCCCCACTTCCTTCTCTCTCTGCCGTGTTTAATTGGCGCTGTTGGCCCTGAACCTGACATGTCAGTCATGCAGCTCTAAAACCTCTAAATTAAGATCTTGACTTGCGGTGTAGAAGAATAGCAGCTCTATTTGGCCAAGTTTAATTACAATGCCAGGATTCAGGTCTTCCCAGGTTGCAAAGTCACGTGTGTTGCCGAGAAAGCCATCCCGCCTGGAACGGCAGGCAGCTAAGAATTGTGCGTGAGCAGAAGAAATGAGATGGGGCTCTAGCCTGGCCGTCAAACAGCAGATGAGTCTGTTATATCTAAAAAGGACCACAGGACGTGCCTAGGCTGAGGCCTGTATTCTGCAAGCAGCGCAAGACCCCCTGGAGAGGTCTAAAGGGACAGTGGCTTTGTCAGAAAAGTCTCAATATCTTGTCCTTTGGGATCCACTTGGTGAGTGCCAACATCAAATGGGACAGTGGCAATGGTTGTTTTTGTCTCTTTTCTGGCAAAAAGGTAAAGGAACGTTCACCTCCAAGTTGGCCCCCCATGGCCCCTCAGCCCAGTATTCACACCTTCCTTCAGGTGTGGCATCAACTCATGTCTGATCCCCCACTCTGGCAGCTTCCATGTGTTTCCATGTCATGGGGACACTCGGCAGCCCAGGGAAAGGCCCCCCTGGGGAGGAACTGAGGCTTCTAAGAAGATGCATAAACTTGGAAGAGGAGCCAGCAGCTTGACCACAGCCTCAGGAAGGAGTCAGAACAATAGGCTCCCTGACCCACAGGAGCTGGGGGACAGAATCAGTGTCACTGAAAGCCTTGGGGATGCTTGTTACACAGCAATAGGTAACCAATACATTGGGAAGAGTCTAGAAACTAAGAATAGAAGGTAATTCCACTTTCACACATCCCATGCTAGGCAGAATGCTGGCACCAAGTCCCCCTGACTTCTACCTTTCACATGTCCCCATGCCTGGGTGGGTGACCTGCCTTCCACTCCCTGGCACTCTTCACGGCCTGAGGCAGTGATGGGCTATAGCCACAGTAGCAAATCCCAGCTTCCTGGCTGAAATAGTGGGGGTACCTCTGGGCCTGGACTTGGCAATGACACCCCTGCTTGGCTTTCTCCTTACCCTGCCCTGCTTCCCAGCTTCCTCACTGGCTTCTCCTCCCAGCTCTTCCTTTAAGAATCACTGTGCTTGACACTCAAGAGCACCTGACCCATGACGCCCAAGGTCAAAATCCAGCCTCCCAAAAACAAGAAAAGGTGTGAAAATTTCCAGAAATATTTCCATTCCCAAAATTAGTGACGGTCGTTTTTAAACAAAGAAAATAGAAGTCCACAACTTTAAATATGTAATCTATCCATTCATTTTTCAAAAATTATTTACTAGGCCTCTATGATGTGAAAGACCATAAGATAATTTTTTTAGAGAATTTGAAGATAAGATTATGTGCCCCCAAAGAGATCAGTCTTTTGAGAATGTGCCTGCATCAAATGATCAGCACCTGGTGTCTGAGGCCTCTGGCTCTCTGTATGGCAGTCCTCTGAGGTGGACAGTCCCAGCTGTATGGCTGAGGCCTGGCCCTCTCATGTTAGCAAGAAACAGTCTGAACTGACAGACCAGGTGAGTCTGGTTTTGACGGTGACAGTTTTAGATCAAATTGTCTCTGGCTGAGGTAAGGGACAGACAGTGGTGACAGGACCTCCCAGAAGTGACTTGTGTTCCCAGCAGCTCTTCAGAACTGAGGAGCCTCCCCTGACCCACCCACTCACATGACCCAGTGCATGTGCTCCAGCTCCAGTGAGGTTTTGCCCCTTGGTTGCCTTTTCTGGAAAAGTGGAATTCTGCTCTCTTGCCAGCATAAGACAAGGGCTGGACCAGAAGATCCCAGAGGCTCCCTCTGCCTCCACCCTTATCTTGGGGCAGAGGGAGAGTTACCAGCACCCTGCCCCATACTCAGGGGAGACTGGGCTGGGATTCTGGGGAGGGGCACCGGTGGCTACTGCAGAGCTGACCATCAATCAGCCTTCATGGATGCTTGGACTCACACATCCCCTCTGGAATCCGTTCCTTCTCTAGGAAGTGGGCCACGTTCAATATGTATCTCCACATGCACAAAACATTCACACAAACAGCACAGCTCACCGTATTTTACAAGTCAGTTGGGAAAACAAACATCCTACAATTGAAACCAGTAAGAAACGTGAATAGATTATTCACAAGTGTATAGAAAAAAAAATCAACTTCAGTTCTAAAGAAAAATGCAAAGTAAAAGAAGACATCCTGTTTTAAGCTATCAAATTGGCACTTTAAAAAGAAATTCTAATACCAAGTGCCGGAAAGAGTGCAGAGGAAGACACCGATGGGTACAAGCTGGTTTGACCTTCTGCAACTTCATGATGGGGGTGAAGAGCAATCAGAGAGCGCCTGATCTTCATCGAAAATCTACCCCTGGGAAATAGAAACCAGACGATGAGGTTCATCACTGAGCTCTTCTCAGTTTTCCCAAGGCTGATAAATGCTTACTGAGCACCTACTGTGATCCTGGTTCTTTGTTCTGGTACTGGGGATTGAGCAGTGAATAAAAGGGAGGAAAGCCATGCCTCTGTGGGGCTCCCACACCCGCAGGTCCCAGCACCCAAACCCCCAGCTTGGCAATGGGACTGGCAAAGTTCTTCCTTCCCGTGGCCTCTGTGCCATTCACCCTCATTATTTTACAGCTCACTGCACTTGAACATGATTTTTAATACTTCTTTTAAATCAAATGTGCTACTTCTCTATTTTATTCTCCTCCTCTGCAACTTGTGTGTGTGTGTGTGTGTGCGCGCGCTTTGCTGGGGAGGGATGGAACCCAAGGTCTCGCACATGCTGGGCAAGTGCTCTACCACTGAGCTATGTACCCAGCCTTTCAGCAACGTTTTAGGGAGAAAAAAAAAATTAAGCATAGAGAGAAGTTGAAAGACTAGTGCAATGGACTCTCATATACCTTCAATCTAGATTCAAAAGATTTATTAATTCCTTGCATATTTGGATCCTCTTCCTCCTTCTTCTTTTCTACCTAAATTGTATGAAAGTAAATCACAGACAAGATAATTCACTCTCAAACACCTAGCAAGCAGTTTAGAATAAGAATGTCCCTGGCCGGGCGTGGTGCACACCTATAATCCCAGTGCCTTGGGAGGCTGAGGCAAAAGGATTGTGAGTTCAAAGCCAGCTTCAGTAACTTAGACAGGCCCTAAGCAATTCATTGAGACCCTGTCTCTAAATAAAATATAATAAAGGGCTGGGGATGTGGCTCAGTGGTTAAGTGCCCCTGGGTTCAATACCTGCTACCAAAAACAAAACAAAAGAATATCCCTCAACACAATCACAGTGCCACCTCACACCTAAAAAATCAACAGTCATCCATGATAGATCCACAAAAGATCTGATACCTACATTCAAATGCTTCCAATCTTCCTCAAAATGTCTTTAGAGCTGGGTTTTGTGAATCAAAGTCTAGTCAGGCCTCAGTCCTGCATTTGATGGTTTGCTGTCTTTATTTTTTTCCATGCCTGACTTTGGAAGTCTAGGTTTATGGTCTCATGCAATGGCCCCATGATGGACTGGTCTCAGTACTTTCTTGTGGACAGTTCAACTTGTTCCTTTACTCACCGTTCAGCCTTTAAACTGAGAGCTCTCATCGCTTGATCAGATTCAAATCAAACATTTTTAACAAAAATGCATCCAAGTGTCGTATACTCCAAACTGCATTCGGACGGGACACTGATGTCAACTTGGCCCACAATTCCCTTTTTTGAAATTTGATAATTTGGTTAATTTGGAAGTAGCCAGATTGCTCTGCAGTAAAGATAGTTTTTCCTTTTGCAGCAAATGAGTTATCTGTACCATGTAAATATCCTCTTTCTTATTAAACTTTTACCCAATGACTTTTAATATCAGGTAGTGATCCTTCCTGTACCAACAATCACACTGGGAACTGCAAAATGATGATGTTCTGGCATTCTTTCTAATTATCGTAGTTTATTTTCTTTTGAGGGAACAAAAAAAGAACTCCTTTGTTTCCTGGTTTATTTTGTTATTTGAGTCCGTCAGTATGGACTAATGGTCATTGGGTTTTTTATAATTCAATGCATTTTAATTCATCACTGTTATGTTCCTTCTCACACACTGCCACAAACGTGGCCAGGGGAGACCCTCCAAGCTGACTATGACGTTTCTTTGGTGGAGCTCCTCCTGACTTTGAGCACTTCCTTTCTGACTGAGCAAAGTACTTCATATACTTTCTTCCACTTTTTGTATCCCAAATGTAGAATCAGACATTTTTCCAAGGACCCCTCATTCCTTTTGGTGGAGAATGGTATTTAGAAACCAAGATTTGAATTCTGGGTGTGCTCATTACCACTGGTAGGTCAACTCTCCTGGAACACTATAGTGCACAGACCTAGGAAATGGTGTGTGTGTGTGTGTGTGTGTGTGTGTGTGTGCGCGCGCGCGCCCGCATCGATTTTGAGAGCTGTGTGCTGGAAACAGCCTTGGTCCATGTCCAATACACAGTGTTCCTTCTTAACTCTACCTGTTCCAAATTTACATCTTGCCTTTCTAATGGTAAGGTCTCTGATTCTCAACATCCATGTATCAGAATATTGATCTATTTTGCAACTACAGAAGAATTTCAAAATTACTCTACCTGTTCCATAACCAATAGTGATAATCTGTTGGGTTAGTCTCTTAGGGCTTCTGTAACAAAGATCTCACAGTTCCGGAGACCAGGAGTCCAAAGAAAGGCACTGGCAGGCCACGCTCCCTGGGAAGGCCATGGGGAGAGTCTGCTCCCTGCCTTTCTCCTGGCTTCCAGTGGCCCCTGTGACCCTGGGCACTCCTTGGCTTTGCCAGATGCATCATTCTAATCCCTGGCAAGGTCTTCATGGAGCTCTGTTCCCATTCCCTTCTTCTTATAAGAATACCATCAGTAGACAAGGACCCACTGGAATCCAGTATGACCTCATCTTAACTTGATCACACTGGCAAAAACCCTATTTCCAAACCAATCACATTCAAAGGTACCAGGGTGAGGACTGGAATGTATCTTTTCAGGGGACAAATTCAACCCACCATATCTACTAAGTGAAGTTTAAGGTTTCCCTCCTCCTCCTTCAGTTCTAGAATAGATTTCAAAAAGGGTATAGAGAGGACCGGGGTTGTGGCTCAGTGGTAGACAACTTGCCTAGCATGCGTGAGGCACTGGGTTTGATCCCCAGCACCCCATAAAAATAAACAAATAATAAAATAAAGGTATTGTGTCCATCTATAACTAAAAAAAAAAAAAATTCTTTTTAAAAAGGGTATAGAGTATGTTTAAAAATCACTTGAGTTGACTGTATTTGTTTGTTTGGGTGCTGGGGACGATGGACGCAGGCACACATTGTGCACTTCAGCCTGGTTACTCTACGATAGTCATCCCTCCAATACCTTTCCCGTAGGGACCAAGGCTGTTTCCAGCACACAGCTCTCAAAATCGATGTGGCAACGCACGACCTCGTGCAGGCCTGGTTAGCGCCCAGGGCCTGCCTTTGCTGGGCAGACTCCTAGGCGTGGAGTCAGGAAGGGCAGGGTGCCTGCCCTGCTCAGGTGTTCTCCAGGGAGAGGAGTTCTTCCGTTCAGCTGTCATTTCTCTGACTCACGCTGTGGAGGAAGCTCTCCCCTCTCCTGCTAAGAATCCATCACTTCTTACAGAAAACACTCAGCTCCTGACAGGTTGGACGCGCCTTCTTTTCTAAAGAATAAATGCCAGTTTCACAGTAGAAGCCTGTATTTCTGGCAAGCCAAAGACTTTCCTTTGAGACCCCACAAAGGAGGAAGGAAGGAAAGACCTATTAAAGACTGTCTTTGGAGCCCCAGCTAAGCAGAGAAACTGGCCTCGAGATCCCACTGGCTGTGATAAATAAAAGCCACTCTAAGAGCTGAACAACATTTTAGAAATAGCAATAACTTAACATGCAATCTTCACTGCATGGAAAAAAATGAGACGTGGCCTTAAAATTAGGAAAAGCAGCAGCCACTGGTCAGTCCAGGGGGGGAGGGGGCAAGCTGTGGGTAGGTGACAAACAAAAATGAAATTCACTGCTTGGCTGATATTGTCTGACTTTGTCCCCGGAAAATAATGGTCCTTTAACTATAGATGCAATCACCTTTTAAGGGAGCAGAAAGGAGAGAAGAGTATATTAATGTGTGAAAGGAAAAGAGTTTGTGAGATGTTTCGGTGGCTGTGATTTACTGAGAGGCCCTGCGAAGGCCCCAGATAGGCCTCACTGAGCAGATACGTGTAAAACCCACAGGGTGAGCCTGGGGCCCTGCCCAGCACAGGGAGGGACAGGAGCCAGGGGCCATGCCCAGGCTCCAGGCACAGCCCAGTAGACCAGAGAACTCACTCTCTAATAAAGTGGTCAGAGACTTGAGGAGACCCAGCCAGCTGTGTGGTGGGATGTGGGAGGAGGGCGTCCCATACGCTGGGATAGAGCCCCCGGGGTGGGATAGAGCCCCCGGGGTGCCACCGGGGTTGGGTGAAGCCCCCAGGACAGGAGAGGTGACTTCTTAGGAGTGCTCTGGTGAGACCATGGCTTCAGTAGAAATGGAAGCCACATTCTGGTTAGGACTCGTACACATGGATTTATGGAAGGAGAAGGAATTTCTGGAAAAGAGACTATTTTCATAATCAGGCAGATTGAAATATCTGATAAGTGCCTTAATGTTAATGATGCCAGGAAGCAATTTACTGTAAAATCTGAATTCGTGGTTCTTTGGAAACCGAAGAGCTTTTCCAGAGACAGATTTATGTAACAAATTGAGGTCCTCCCCCACCCCCATTCCCAGGTACCTGGAGAGAATGCAAACGGCCCCGCCCCCTTTCCAAGTCCATCAGAATGCCCCACCTTGACGCAAACACTTTGAACTCAGGCTCTAAATTTATGCACATTAAGCGATTGATGTTGTTTTTAAAGTAACTTTCCTCCCTTGTTACATAAGTGACACATTTATTGTAGAAAAATTTCAAACACATATGAGTAAAAAGAGGAAAATTCCCTCAGAATCCAGCCAACCAGCTACAAGTAATGCAAAATATTTTTGGTGATTGTTCTACCAGTCCTTTTAAAAGACTGTGTACATGCTTAAAATTCCATACAGAAAAGTCTACTTATAAACCAAATAAGACCATATACACTCCAGTTTAGAAATCAGCTTTATTTAAAATATGAACATTTTTCCATATTATTAAATGTTCTTCTAAAGCATTGATTTTTTTTTAATTGTTTTGGTACTAGAGATTGAACCCAGGTGCACTATACCACTGAGCTACATCCCTAGTCCTTTTTTTTTTTGGTACCGGGGATTGAACTCAGGGGCACTCGACCAATGGGCCACATCCCCAGCCCTTTTTTTTTTTTTTTTTTTTTGTATTTTTATTTAGAGACAGGGTCTCACTGAGTTGCTAAGTGCCTCGCCATTGCTGAGGCTGGCTTTGAACTCACGATCCTCCTGCCTCAGCCTCCCAAGTGTTAGGATTACAGGCGTGCTCCACCACGCCCGGCCCTAGTCCTTTTTTAATTTTTTATTTTGAGAGAGGGTTTCGCTAAGTTGCTGAGGCTGGACTTGAACTTGTGATCCTCCTGCCTCAGCCTCCTAAGTGACTGGAATTACAGGATGTGCCACTGCACCGAGATCTTTTAAAATCTTCTTAATGGTACAGTATTCCATGATTTAAATAGTCAATCTTCTGTCATTGGACACTTAGCACATCATTGCACAGTTATAAATGACAGTGTTATTATTAATAACACCATTGTAATAGACGCCCTTACAGGGCTTTTTTTTTTTTTTTTTTTTTTTTTCACAGACTTAATAGTTTGTTAGGATATAGTCCTAAAGGTAGAGTCTCTTTGCCAAAGAGCATGAACATTCACAGATTTAAGGTAGGTGTTGTCAGATCGCCCCTGGGGAAAGGTGATATCAATTCACACTTCCACTCTCAGAAGCCAGTGACAATTTCTGTGCATTGGTGACCACCAGCTGTTCATTTTCAAAACTCTTTGATTGCTGTGTTGCTGGTATGTTTTGGAATATTGTGCTTTCTCTCTGTACCATCCATTTATTTTGTGCTCATTTGTACACTGCTGTGAAGACTCTTCAAAATGCAAATATCAGTAGTGGCCCAAAGCTGTGAAGTTCAGAGGAGACAGGCATTTTTCAACATTCCAGCTCCAACATCTCAGAATGTGACCCATTGCCATCAAATACATACTGGTCTTTCTAGGAGACCCCGAATCCTCGCACAGATAGTCCTGGTAAATCATCAAAGAGCTCTCCTTCTACAGGAAGTTAGGGCAAGGTGGCTGTTTCAGTAGGAAATGGGAAGTTATCACATGACTTCTTGTGATGGAAAAGATTTCTCTAGAATCCAGTTATGTGAAATTTTGCAGGAATAATGTCTGAACAATTTTCTAATTACTAATTTCCTTGACTACCTGCTACTCCTTCAAAACTACTTGTGGACAGCCTTTTCTTTCTGGTTTTACACTCTAAGCTGCTTTGCTATGTTTGGTGAATGGCCACGGAAATGTATTCTCCATTACCACAATGGATGTATTGCAGCACTAAATGTAGGCTACCTAGAAAAATAAAAATAATAATAATAACAACAACAACCATAATAATAATATCTCTTCCTATGTGTAGCACATGATAGTTTGCAAAGTGCTGTACTAATACAAGACTAAATTAGATCTAACTATAGTTTATAAGATGACTTTGAAACAATCAACCTAGATGGAGGGGTTGCCTAGCCTTTTGTTTACATTTTTGAGTTCCTATTAATAATCTCTAACCCCTGTGGCCACAGCCTAAAGCATAAATGATGTGCACCTAGACAAATCCTAATCTTACTCTAAATTCCGCTCACCACCTCTTTGGGAACTATAGTATCATCCCTTCAGTACCCCCTGCTTTAGATGCTCCCGTTGGTCAAAATCCATGACACTGGCCACAGCCCAAACCCCACTCCCCGTGTGTGTTCCAGCCTCCTTGGTTAGGACCAATTCACCGAAACCGTATCTCAGGCCCTCCCTCCCTTTCCAGATTCAGATCAGCACATGAACATCACAACCTCTGATCCATGAGTTGTTTTGGGGAGGCTGTTTTGGGAAATACATTTCCATTTGTTCCATAAGTGTGCAAATTGTCTGCATTTCCTAGTTTAAGATCATGTCCACCATTTGTCCCAGCCTTTTAAGGACACTGCTAAGGGCACGTGAGCCATCAAAATGCTCTGGAAATTCTAATTTTCACTAGCCAAGTGGCATCTTCCAAGCTGCCTCTCATGTTTGAAAGTGGAGCAAGATTCTTGGCTGCCTATTTTTGATTCAGAAAATGTACTCACCATAGCAATGTCAGATTTTCGGCAATTAAGCCCGAAGATTATGGGCCTGCTTCCTAGAGTCCCTGAACCCCTCCAGTGCCAGTGTTGCTCCTCAAACCAGACGGGGCTTTGTCTGCATCTCTTCACCCCTCTGGCCTTTTCCCTATTTAACCAAGATTACAGCTGTCCACCATGGCAACCATGTCAAAAAAGGACAAAAAACAAAACAAACCACTCCTTGCCTCACCAAACGCTAAATCCAGTTCTAATGGGTTTGGGGACTCACCACCACAAGAGCAGCTGCCTCATCCAGCCTGCAGCACCAGGATCGAAGCCATCCCCTGCCAGTTCCCAAAGAGGTCGGCTGAAGAGACACCGTCACTGATCAAAGAGGCCAAGAGCAGAGAGGACTCCGCATGGCAAGGCCCAGCCATGGCCTCTGGTGTCTGCATAGGCACCATTTCCTGCTGGGGATCAGAGATGAATGACATTTTCATAGCTGCTCCCCAAAATCTCAGTGGTAGTAGAGTGGGGGACATCAGAGTTAGGGCTGCGGGAGCTCACAGGAGGGACCTGCTCTTGTCTGGGCAGGGCCAGCCTGGACTGCACATTAACTCCATTGAACATAAATTACCAACAAGGCACTGGGGAGTCGCTGCAGATAGCAGATGCTGGGATCAGTGATGCTGGAGGAAATTTTACATAGTAGCCACATTTAGCGCAGACAGAGGGCAGGGGGAGGCCAGGAGAAAGAAGGACGGAGGGTGAGAGGGAGTGACGCAGCCCCAAGACACCCTCACTACTGACACCGTGGCAGTTTGGGGGTCTGCAAGTCACCCTCAGTTTTCATAATTTGCTGGGACTTACAGACCCCTCTGAAAGCTGCTATCCTCCTGATATTGCAGGCTACAGGGAGGCGTCCAAATTAGATTCAGCCAAGAGAAGAGACAGGCAGGGGACAGTCCAGGAGAGTACAAAACACGGAGCATCTGCTGGTCTTCTGAAGTCAGGGGCAATGCTGCCTTCCCGGTAGCAGTGAGTGACAATATGCACAGAGCACTGTCAACCTTGGTTGGCATCTTGGGGTGAAATCTTTTCACCCATCAGGTGTGCACTCCCGGTTTCTTGGAGCTGCAGTGAGCCCTCCCCTCCAGATACAGCTTGTCATTTTCTTCACTGTCCCTCTAGCTTTTGGGGGTCCAAGCAACTCTGAGATTACTTCTGTAGACTACTGTATCCACATGGGTTAGTTCTGTTGGTTTTCAAACCAATTAGAAGTCTTTTGAGAGTGACAGAAATGACTGCTTACATGTTTTAAAGACACAGTCAATTAAAAGCTATCAAATGACTGTTTCTATAATTTACAATATATATTTGAGGAATGTCTTCTAATTACAAAAAAAAAAAATCCAAGATATTATCCTATGAGATTAAGAATATAAATGATCTTAGCATTTGGTAGCCTGCTAGCAAACCAGGTGACCCTGAAAACAGGATGATAGAAATCTGCAGTTCCTGGGGCTGGAGGCACAGCTCAGTGGAAAGTGTTTGTCTAACATAGGCAAGACCCTGGGTTTGATCCTCAGCACTGATTTATATATAATTTTCTATATATAATTCATATATATAATTCTATGTATAATTCTACACATAATCCATATATACATATATACACACACACATATATATTACACACACACATGCACACAAACACACGCAGTTCCTATTCCACACAACACAGTCTTCATTTACTATCATATGCTCCCAAATCAGCTACTATCCAACTGTCAGAACTTGGACTTGTCATTTAACCCTCAGTCCTGCTTCTGTAAAATCAAAGTGTTGGACTAGATCATCCTTAAGATTCCTTCCTCTTCTGGAAATCCTTCCTCAGCATCAAGAAAAAGTCTATAAACAAAGATTCCCAAAAGCTGAGGTTGCTACATAAATTAAAAATCCACTTTGCTGCCAATATTTGTAACCCCAAATAATAAATAGATAACCCTTAGATTGAATACCTAAGATAGCTAGATACATCTTTTTAAAGGCAGACCACTAATCCATTCACAAATATATAGAGAGCACCTACTATGTGCTAGCCATGTACAAATATTTATGTAATTCTTGGTACTTTATTTTGTTAATGATTCAGAGCAAAGTGTCATTTAAGCAGGGATTTTAATAATAGGCTGCCTAATAAGCACTAAATATGATAGAAAATAGAACCTGGGAATTAAGCTTAAGGTTAAATGCCTGAGAACTCAGTGACTTTCTAAACCGATTTTATAATTAAGGGGATATTTTTAGCTTATTTTTCAATTGGAAGATTTTATTATGCTCATCTTAATATATACAATTTCAGTTTGATATTTTCAGGTTTTTTTTTTTTTAAAGTTGAATCCTTTCTCTTTGGTGCAGCAGAGTGGGAAGGGAACAGTTTCCATTTAGTGTCACAGGAAATTTAAGGGCTGACACAGCCATGCCAACCAGCAGACCCTACTCAGGGCCCATAAAGAGCTCTTCACAAGATGCCTTGTTGGCAGAGCATTACAGTGCCAGGCAGTGAGGGCTGTGATGAAGGAGAGGGCCCTGCAAGGACAACCCTTCAGGTGGAAGTCCTCACTGGTGGGGGGTGGGTAGAGTCCTATGGGAGGGATGAGTGCTTAGCAAAGTCACAGAGCCTGGGAAAGTATGGAGAAGCCGAAACCTCAGAAGAGCAGAGAGGGCAGGAACGTCCCCCCAAGCTGACAGGTGTGTGGAGGGGCTGACAGGCTTGGCCCTCGGGTGATAGGACTCCAACAGGAGTGCTTAAGTAGGGCTTAAGGAGGGGCAGAGGACAAAATTGGACCCATAGTTTAGAAAGGGGAAGGAGAGAAAGAAGGACCTGGGAGAGAAGAGACCCCAACAGTCCAGACACCAGAGAGGTGGGGATGCTCCAAGGAACTCTAGGGATGAAAGGAGCATGGTTAGCCATTAGCACGTGGAGTGACAGGAGACACAAGAGCTGAGACCACTGCTCAGGTTCTCCCTGGCCTCCTGGCTGGCTGCTGGGGCAGAGTCCCCAGGCTGGGAAAGAGCAGCCACCACCTCTCTTTGGAAGGGCTTGCCCCCACCCCAACAAAGAACTGTGGTGTGGGCCACATGGAGAACCTTGGCATGGCCAGGGTGGAACCAACCGCAGCATGGGCAGCACTTCATCAAGCAGTGGGGGCAACACTGCCACCCAATTGGCCCCTGAAGGTGGGACCATCTCTCCATTGGGCCTGGAATGCAGCCTGTCAAGCAGAGAGCATGTACCTAGTTTCAAGAAGAGGAGTTTGCCTCACCAAGTTCTTTTTGCTTGCTTGGGACTCACCCTCTATTGCTTCTTTCTTACTCCCCCATTCTGAGTTTTAGAATATCATAACCTGTTTGGTTTCAGAGGTTCACGGCTCGAGAAGATCTTTGCCTCAGGACAAATCTTACAGGAGTGTCACCCATATTTGATGTAGATGATATTTAGAAGAGACTCTGGACTTCAGAGTTGATGTCAGAACAAGTCAAGACTTTTGGCTTATTTGGATGGAATGAATGTATAATGAATGCAAAAAGGACATGAATGGTGGGGCACAGGCAGAATAATATGGACTGAATATTTGTGTCCCCCAAAATTCACATGTTGAAATTCTTACTTCCAATATGATGGTATTAGGAGGTGGGACCTTTGAGAAGTTTTAGGTCATGAAGGTTTGCTCTCACAAATGAGACTCGTGCAGTTTCACAGAGACCCCTAAGAGTGCTGTACCCCTCTGCTTGGGGGTACATGAAAAGCCAGCCATCTCCAAACCAGAAGTCCTCACTAGCACCTGCCCAGGTTGTCATGCTGATCTCAGACCTTCAGCCTCCAGCGCTGTAGAAATCAATCCCTGTTGTTTACAAGACACCCAATCAATGGTATTTTGTAATGGCGGTCTGAACAGAGGTAACCGGGTGGACACGGCTAGTGAGCAGACAAAAATGTGAGGGAGAGGGAGGATCAGCTGGGGATACCTGCCTCCATGAAAACCATTGCAAAAGGCAGGTGCTTGACTTGGAAAGAGACTTGATGGTTGTCTCTCAAATATCCTGAGGCCTTGAGGGCAAGAGGCATCAAAACTGTCCCTTCTGGCCCCTCCCCAAGCAGAAAGCTGAGTGGCAGCTTTGGGAGCTGGGTTTCAACCAATGACAGCATACATTCCCAAAGGCTGATCAGGGCAAGAAGAAAGGGGCAAGGACGCGATGAGTGATCAGCAGGCAGGTGAGAAGGGCAGTCCCCTTCCCCTCAAAAGGCCCTTCAGCCTAAGCTTCCTGCTTTCCTTCGCCGGCCCAACCCTCCCTGCCTTATTCCAGACTGGCTGAGGATATGTGAAAGCCAACCAACTGACAGCATCTGAACCCCTCCCACCAGCACTGACTGACTTAAAAAAAAAAAAAAAAAAAAGTGTTAATTTTAATCAATGTGGAGGGGAAGGTGCAGAGGAAGACCCTCCTCACTTTTCTCTGTACCCCATCCCTACCCGCTCCGACCATAAGCATTGGAATTGATTCTGGCTGCAAATCAAGGCCACTTTACCTGGGCATCCAACAAGGGGAGCAGGCTGGCCCCAGAAAAAAACACTGGCCAATGCGCCAGTGTTGTGCAGGATGGGATCCCTCTAGATTTCCCAGGTCACCCATCTGGGGGTAGGGGCGGCTTGCCTGGTCTCATGCCGACCTTCTGGGTTTCGCAGAGGGGAACATTTGCTTCCTCCTCTTTTCAGTCACCTAGTTTTCTTTGCTTTCTGTATCCATGAGCGGACTGGACTAGCTAACGAAGAGCAGGTTCCCGGAGTCAACGTGACCAGACAGGGAAACTGGGCAGAGTCTTGGGGGCACTTTGTTTCTCTTCTTGCGACCCCAAACTCAACCCTGGCCCGCCAGGGTCTCCGGGTGACTAAGAGCAGGTGGTCCTGCAGCGAGACCCGCAGGGGAGGGGTCTCCGCGCTAGCTCCCTTCCCATTCTAAGTGTCAGGAGCCAGCGTGCAGTGGTCCCGTAAGACCCGAGTCTGCCTCAAACAGGGAACAGGGGGAGGCACCTCCAGCGCGGACACATTCCCGAGGCCGGGTTCCGGGCGGCAGAGGCAGGGTCGACCAGCCGCTAGCCTGCCGGGAACCGCACCGGGTGCCCGGCGTGGGCTAGGCGGCTGTCCGAGAGTACTCAGGGCAGAGGGTCACCTCGCCCGCACCTTGCGGCCACCGCAAGCAGGGGGCGGGCAGGCGGAGGCGCCGCTCGCGGGCCCCCACTCTACGCTCGCTCTCTCCGGGCTGGAAGCGGTCGCCGGCCGGAGGGAGGCGCGGAGGGGAGCGAGGTCCCCGCCGCAGTTGGTGCCGCTGGGCCCGAGTCGCGCCCGGCCCGAGCGCCCCCGCCCCTCAGCAACCGGGCCTCGCCCCCGCCGCGCGCGCCCCTCCCGCCTCCCCGCGTTGCCGTGGCAACCCCCGGAGCCTCCAGGCGCGCGCGCGCCCGCGGGAGCGCTCGACAGCGGCGGTGGCGGCGGCGGCAGCTCCGGCTCCAGCCGCGCGCGCTGCGACCTCACTCCAGAGCCCGCGCGTCGCCCCCGGCCCAGCCCGGGCCCCCAGCGCGGCCCCCCACCGGCCCTGCTCCCGCCCCGCCGCCGGCCCCCATGGAGCTGCTGGCTGCAGCCTTCAGCGCCGCCTGCGCCGTGGACCACGACAGCTCCACCTCGGAGAGCGACGCGCGCGATTCGGCGGCGGGACACCTGCCCGGCAGGTGAGGACCGGTGGCCATCCCGGTTCCGCGCGCTGCCCGCGTATGCTTCCTTCCCAGCTTGCACCCCCAGCGACGGTCACCGACCCGCAAGGCCTATCCCCATCCCGGCCCACGGGCTCCCGCCGCCCCCCACTCCTACCCCGACCCACGTCGGGCGGGCATCTGGCCGGAGTAGGGAAGCTTCCGTGTCCCGGCCGCTGGCAACCCCGTTGCTCCCCGAGATCGCCTCCAGTGCCTTCACCCCGGACGCCCTGGGCGTGCTCGTGCCGCATGGATCCCCTCTGCGCCCTTAGTGGCCCTGGGACTGAAGGACCGGGGCCGGAAGGGGCCGAGGGCTGCGTGACCGCGAGGGGCCCGAGGTGGCCTCCCGGCCGCGGGACCCGTCGGGGCGGCCTTTCGGCGCCACGGAGCGAGCGGGCAGGGTGCGCCAAGTTTCCGACGCCTGCCCGCGAGCTCGAAAAACATGAAGGTTTGGGCGGGCTGGTGTGGGAATGAATCACCCCGTCGCGCCCTGGTGCAGGGACAAAAAGGGCTTTTGGGCCCGCCCGGCTGGGACAGGCAGCGGCTGCTGTGGTCCCTCCGCCTGGACGGCCTGAGGCAGGGTGCCGCTGGCCAGTAGCCGATTGTGAAGACGCCTCTGGGAGAGCTGGCCAAGGTGTGTCGTTGCTTAAAAATAACCAGCCTTGCCGTCCTCCCTCTCTGGCAGCGAGTCATCCTCCACCCCGGGAAATGGGACCACACCCGAGGAGTGCCCGGCCCTGGCGGACAGCCCTACCACCCTCACCGAGGCCCTGCAGATGATCCATCCCATTCCTGCTGACTCCTGGAGAAACCTCATCGAACAAATAGGTGGGTGTCCTTGGTTGAGACAGAGCTTCCTTTAGGAAATGTGGGTGCCAGGTGGACTCTGGGATCTCCCGGCCCATGGGATGAGGTTGTTGATCTCTGTGGTTCTGAATGGTCCATAGTCAGAACTGCCACATTTTATTAATGCTGTACCACTGGGCTAATTTAGCAAATGGATTTCTATCCTGTTGACTCTGCAGAGGTCTATTGGCCCAACCCTCCTGAGCAAGGGCTCTCTGTCCAGTCACTTCTGCTAGAAAGACAGGAGGTGACTGCTGGACCTTGCAAAGTGAGCCCTCCTTGAGCACCAGGCAGGGAGAGGCCTGGGAAGACCAGAGCCTGGGCCCAGAGTTGGAACAGAGAAGGAGGTGTGTGGAGGGCCAGCCTCTGGGCAGAACCAGGCTGAGGGTCAGGGACTTTGCAGACCAGGAAAGGGAAAGTAGAGGAAGAGGGAGCCCCAGAAGCCCCTGAATTAGGAAGGGAACCCTGTCCTGGAATATGGCCCTGGGGAGACACCCAAGGAGAAGCATGTATGTCCAGCTCCTACAGAACACCAAGAATTCACAAAAGGGGCTGAGACAGTGTTCAAAGAACTCCAGCCCTTGCATTAAGAAATTGCTCGTGACATCAGGCTGGTTCTCATGTCATCACTAGGGGCAGCAGTGAATGGACCTGTAGTTTCCTTTCATTTGAAAGTGCTACTGGCTGCTTAGAAAATATTCATCGATGTTATCAGAGCAGACGACAGTCTACTTGCTAAAATAAAAATTCTAGATTTGGAAATTTTCTTGCCTAAATATAGCATTATTGTCCTGTAGTCGCAAACACTGGAACAGACACAATGTGTCCTCAGAGTGGAAATGGAGCTTCTGTCCCTACAGGAGACTCAGCACTTGGGAGGCTTTTCAGGGCAGCCCCCTCCTGGCTGGCAGGAAGCTTTCTAACCCAACCCTGAGAGGAGCGAGCCCCTGTGAAGCTGAGGGGGTGGAGTGTGCACTGTGTGCTGTTAAGCTGCTACGACTCCCAGAAATTTGTCTCCTGTGGCACCCTGCATATCTGGGTGGGGGGCGGTGGTGGTGGTGGCTTTTCATTTTGTTGGCTGAGGAAGTGGAGAGGGGCCAATCTGAAACTGATGCCTGATTTCAAACCTGGGGTTGCTTAACCACTAAGCCACATCCCCAGCTCATTTTTTTTTTTTTTTTTTTTTTTTATTTAGTGACTGGGTCTCACTAGGTTGCTTAGGGCCTCACTAAGTTGCTTAGGCTGGTCTCAAACTTGTGATCCTCCTGACTCAGCCTCCTGAGCCCCTGGGATTATAGGTGTGCACCACTGCATCTGGCAGAAATCCTGATTTTGCAACAAAGACTTACTCCCAGTGCTCTGCCACGTTGTCCTTTGTATAAGGAGAGCCACCTCTGCCTCAGTGTATGATGGAAACTTTGGCTTCCACCCTCTTGAAGGGGCTCCTCTGTGGCTAGAATCAGGGCTATGACCAGGAAGGAATTGGGGTGGGGAGGGGTCAAAGCCCCCATCTGCTCCCAGGAGGCTGAGTACTTCCCCTGGGGCTGTACAAGCTCCAAGCTGGAGTCTGGGCCCCTGAGTCTTCTGTCTGCCCACCACAGGCCTCAGTTTCCTCACCTGACAGACAGCAAAGACACTGAGGTCCTGAGTCTTTCTCCCACAGCCCCCTCCCCATATCTGCTAGAGTCATGGGGAGCATCTTTCCCTGATTCCCGTAGGTCTCCATGGATGGGCGAGGGGCAGCACAGAGCTGTCCCATGTCATCTCACATCTTCATTGGAGAGTCAATGTCTGTGCCAGGCAGCCCCCTTCCCCAGCCCAGCTGCCACTGGCCATGTGAGTGAGGTGATTCTTCATCAGGTATCAGGGAAGGATGGCAGGGTCCTGAGGGCAGAGTGAAATTCAGGGGACAGAAAGTGGAATGAATTTGTTTGCATTTCGTAGACCACTGTTTTGGATTTTGCAGTGGCCACCACTCAGGCCACACAGAATGTTTAGTGACTGCACGCTAGAGTGAACAGCTGTCGTCACACTGGCTGTGGCCCCAGAGATCACACAGCCTGAGCCCCTGGAGTGGAGTGTGTGTGTGTCTGTGTGTGTATGTGAGAGAGAGAGAGGGAGATAGATTGTCTATGCTCAGCACATAGAATTGCTCACTAAATCATCAATTAATTCCCTGCCCTTCAAATTGTATTTGAAGAATCAAAAGAAAAAGGAATCCTCTTCAGGAGGAGAGATTTGGAATGACTCAGGAGGCTTTGGCCAGAGGAGCTGGGGACTTACCCTCCTTCTCCAGCCAACCTGGTTCAGATCTTTTAATAAGAGTCAGGAACTGAGCCTTCCCATTCCACATGCATGTGATACCAAGTGCAAGCTTCTGTAGGGAAAATTAACTTCCATATAAAGTTGTGCTCACTGAACATACAAATATAAAATAGGAAAACATGCTATTAACAACACATTGAGCTGAGGCGTAGCTGAGTGAGAGCATTTGTCTAGCACATGTGAGGCCCTGGTTTGATCCCCAGCACTGCAAGAAAAAAAATACATATATATATATATATATATATATATATATATATATGTGTGTATTTTTTTAAGTGCAATACACTGAGTACAGAAATTTCTCAGATAACATGAGCTCCTCAGATAAATCTACTGTATTTGGTGGTCTGAATTAGATTATACAGTAATCTGAATTTTATGCAGACAAAAAACAAAAGATTATGAAAAATAGTTACAATAGCATCTCCATAATCATAGTAACTCCAAAAAGAAATTGGAGTTTAAATTTATGTTCTAAATCTATACCTCAGAAAAAAAAAAGTATTCATTTTTAAATTCTAGGATTACTTTGGCTGCAATTAACAGACTATCTAGCAAAAAGTGATCTTAAATGATGAAGGCAGCCCATGTCAGTCCAGGAGTTGAGGGGCGGGAAGGTCCGGAGGTAGTTCATCACCCAAACAGGCATCAGAGTGCTTCTCCCCCTCAGTCTCCTGTAGTAGCTCCAGGCATCACACCCTCCATCAGTGGTCTATAGCAGCAGGAAGGTTGCTGTCTTTTAGTGTTTCCTGGGGAGGGACATCTTTTTGAGAAGCCCTTAGAATATGTCTAGACTATGTCTCCTTTCTCTTTCTCTCCTTGGTCAGTGTCTTAATCTATTCCTGCTGCTATAACAAAATACCTTTTTTTGTAGCTATAACAAAATAACTGAAATGGGATATTCATACAGAAAAGATATTCATTTGGCTCACAGTTCAGAGGTCTGAGAGCATGGCACCAGTCTCTGCTCAGCTCTGGTGAAGATTCCCTGGTAACATTACAACATGGTAGATGGCGGCATAATGGGAATAAGCATGAGAGAAGAGATCACATGCAAAAGATTCTGGGGCCAGGCTCACTGTTTTTAGAACCCATCTTTTTTTTTTTTTTTTTTTTTTTTTTTTTTTTTTTTTAGTTGTAGATGGATACAATACCTTTACCTTATTTATTTATTTTTATGTGGTGCTGAGGATTGAACTCAGTGCCTCACATGTGCTAGGCAAGCGTTCTACCACTAAGCCATGACCCAGCCCCAAGAACAACCCATTCTTGTGTGTGTGTGTGTGTGCTGGGGGATTGAACCGGGGGCCTTGTGCATGCAAGGCAAGCACTCTACCAACCGAGCTATATCCCCAGCCCAACATCCCATTCTTAAACTGAGGTTCTTGTGGAGCCTTTAAAAGGAAGTGGCCCATGGTCTAGATATCTCCCTGTAGGCCCCTCTCACTCCACCATACTGGGGACCAAGCCTCCACCTTGGGGACATGCCATATCCAAACTATAACACTGGGCGATTTATTATGGTTCTGGAGGCTGAGAGGTTCAGGACCAGAGCTGATTCCAGTCTGGTGAGAGCTCAAATAGCCCTTTCCTGGAGCCCTCACATGGCAAGAGGGACAAGGCAGCTCCCCTCAACCTCTTTCATAAGGACAATGCTCCGTTCATGGAAATCGCTTCCCAAAACACCCCTCCTCTTGGACTATCACCCTGGGCATTAGTTTATAGTATATGAACTTGCTGGTGTCACATGCCTGTGACCCACTGCTGGCAAGGGGAAGGGAGCTGCCAGGGAAGGTGTCCATCAGTCAGCATTCACCCACCTCCTAGAGCACAGGATAGGCGGCACCCAAACAAACCCCTGTGCTGCCACCTGGGAAGCCAGGGTGTGAGGGATGGAGGAGAGGCCTCGAGAGCATCTGCCACAACGTGATTCCAGAGGAATTATTCCCAACCAGCTGCCCACAGCGCCGATGTCTCCTTCAAGCACATGTACCACAGTGAAGATTTGGGGGTAGTTCTTGCCCCAGATTAGCTGGCCGCAGCATGCATGAGATGTGCTTTTGAACTGTCAAAAGTATGCTAAGCTAGGCACTGCGATGAAGCTTGGAAACTGCATTTTAAAAAGGAGTTCAACAAGTGTTTGAGGACCTACTGTGTGTGAATTAAACATTGAAAGTTGAACCCAAGTGGAAGCCTCTGTAAGGATCATGTCAGAAGCTCAGGAAAATAATGAGCTTGATGGCAACGGTCACTATCACAATTGAGCCCATTTGTGTGGTGACATTCGATTGTCCTTATAGGTCTTCAACCTGAGTTGTATTTAGCGGAGATTGATTGAATGAACTCCGTATTGTGTTCTGCTGGATGATGACATTGCAAAACATGGGGGCTTAATCATAAAGGCTTTATAATTTAGAGTCATGGAGCCTTGAAGCCAACCAATGTAATCCACAGATAGACTGATGAGGCACCTGCTCTTGGATGTAACTTACCCAGCACATTTATCCAGGGTTTCTGAGGTAGTTTTTCTCCCCACCCCCTTACCCTTTCCTACTGTTTAGACACACTTAACATGTAGGTGAAGAAGGAAAGCTGGCTCACATCCAGGCTGCTCTGAGGGAGTGAGTGCTTCCCAAGTGGACGAACCTAGGGGTCCCAGCCACTGTCCCGAGCTCCAGACCAGTAAGTCCAGCTGCCTAGCTGGGCTTCTCCACTGGGGGCCTCAGGACATTTCCATCTCTGCACCACCCCGCCCCCAGTCAGAGCTTCCACTCGAGTTCCTTGTCCTCTCAAATGGTGCCACCAGACCCTCTTGCCAAGCTGGTGACCTGGATTTTACCCAGCACCAGCCGTTGCATCACATGGGAGTGCCCCCTGAGCGGGGCCCTGGGCTCTGTTCCCACCACCATTTCACTGGGTGTACTGGGACCTGCTGTGGCCCTCTCCTTCCAGTTTGTGGTTCTGCTAAATGCAACCCAGGCACATATGCCTGAGGGCTCCTGGGGCCTCCTGGCCATTGGGGCAGGGTCCTGTCTCTGCATGCCTGGCAAGACCCTTGGGGCTGACCCCTGTCCCCACAGCCTTATGGAAGACAGGCTCGTGTGGAGGGACAGTCCCTCTGCCCACAGCCAGAAACCCTGAATGGGGTTTTTCTCATGGAGCTGCTATATTCGTTCCGACTTTTGTGTACCCCCGAGTCTTCCTTGAGACTTAGGTGCACTTGTTTTAGAACCGGCTTGGGAAGCCATCAGAGACCACGCACAGGAGTGTCCTTTCAGACTCTTCAGGTTGCCGAGATTGGGGACTGTCCCTCTAAGTAGAAATTTATAGCTACTCCCGCATCACAAAATGAATGTGCTTGAGGGTTACTCTCGGGGCATTCAAGGCTGTGGAAAGTTCCCTGTGGATGTTGGAACCTTATTGGGACATTCTGTCAACAGTGCTCAGACCAGTTACTGATACATCAAGGTCTGCCTTCTCGTTTTGCTGAGTATGGTGAAGAAAGCTCGCGTTTGTGTGATGGATTTTGAATCAGGGACTTTTCTTTGCTGGTGGAGAAAACTTGCACGTGCTGGTCTTTCCCACGAGGGAGACGAGGCAGTTGGCTCTGTGGTCCAGGAACCTGTTACTGGGATGCGAGAGAGTCCGTCTTTCCCCGTGTGCCCCTCAGTAGAGCGTCCCCCTCGCAGTCAGAGTATGACGTCACAGTGATCTGGAATGATCGTTATCAAAAATCTTGTTCTTTTTAAAAATACGACCCTTTTTTATTTCAGGGCTCCTTTATCAGGAATACCGAGATAAATCAACCCTCCAAGAAATCGAGACCAGGAGGCAACAGGATGCGGAGATACAGGGTGATGCGGATGGGTCCCCGACCGGCGAGGACACTCCAGAGGAAGAGGAGGAAGAGGAAGAGCCGGCGAGCCCACCCCAGAGGAGGGCTGTGCCCCAGATCTGCCTGCTCAGCAACCCCCACTCGCGGTTCAACCTCTGGCAGGACCTCCCCGAGATCCAGAGCAGCGGAGTGCTGGAGATCCTGCAGCCGGAGGAGGTCAAACTGCAGGAGGTAACGGGGGCTTCACCTGGTCCCAGCTGAGGGGGGACCTCCTCTGGGGGCTGAGGTTCTGCTCTGTCATCAGGAGGATGACTGGCAGGGCTCTCCTTGAGAACACGCGGGAAAGAAAACTTTATTTCATGGCACCTGAAAGCACCCGCTGCCTCTAGGGCAGCCCTGCCCAGGGCTGAGGCTCCGACGGTCACGTGCCCTCTGGTGGGAAGACGGCATTCGCACTCGTCTTCATGGCTGTTGGGTGTTTCTGGTAAAGCACCAGGTGATGCTGAGCCTGTGGTGACGGTGGGATCACCCCAGCCACCTGGGCTGGGTGACAGAAATCGGCTGTACTTCCTTTCACTTGTGGTCTTAGCCCCCAACTTTATTCTGGGGCCATCTGAAGTTTGGATGAGCGGGGGACCTGAAAGAAATCCCCCAGTGTGGCCACCTGCCCCGCCAACTAGTGCAGAAATCAGGGCCGTGAGTCTCTTGCCTGGGTTTGTGGGCCAAATCCTTCGGCTGACCTCAGGCAGGCAGGGGCAGTCATGGGGTGCCTGGGCCAGCAGCCGGCAGGGAGAAGCTGTGGAACAGGGACAGAAGCAAGTGTCGGGGAACCTAAGCGCTTGTGGTAACTGAACAAAGATTACTCGGGTATCAAGGAAAGTTGTGTGATTTAGAGAGACAAGAGAATGGTCCACAGCGAGGAGAGAGGATGGTCCTAGGAATCGTGGACGTGTGTGTGTTATTGTGTTGTGTGTGTGTGTGTGTGTGTGTGTGTGTGTGTGCAGTGCTGGTGAGAGAAGCCAGGGCCTTGGGAGTGCTGGGCATGTGCTTTGCCACTGACCTGCATCCCAGCCTTCTTGTTGTTTATTTTAAAAGCAAAACATCCAGCTACTTGGGAGGCTGAGGCAGGAGGATCACTTCAGCCCAGGAGTTCCAGGCCAGCCCAGTAGCAGAGTGAGACCCATCTCTTAAAAAAAAAAAAAAAAAAAAAACATGGTAGACCACAGCATCCATTGTGAATGAGCAAGACTGAGAACAGCTCCCGATCTGCATCCTCTAACTCAGACTTGGGTTTCCGGGCAGATTTGCTGGTAGGGAAGGTTTGATAAAATTGGATTTTTGAAGGACCACCAGGGATTTACGTGGTAACCTCCTGCCCAGGAAGTCGAATCAGGAAAAATGTGTTTAAATGCTGACATCCATACTGGCTCTTGAGCAGGGATTTGTAAATGGCTGCATCAAGAGTTTGTCTGTTTTATAAGAATTCTGATATAAAACTTAGAGATCAATCATAATATGTAGAACTTAAAAGAAAGCATGAGCCTTTCATGACATAAATATAGCTGGAAGCAGAGGAAGGGCCCTTTTATATTACATAGAAAAGCACAGCAAACTGCAAAGAAGCACAGGAAACAAATAGCATAAAGTAAGGTGGCAGAGTTAATAACAAACCTGTCAATTATAACAATAAATGCAAATTGCTGAAGCTCCTCCGCTAAAGATGGAAGTCCTCCCATGCACGGCAAAAGTGCATGACTTCATTATAATGGGATGGTAGAACAACAGGGCCCCAAGTTAGCAAAGTGAGCAGGAGTTGCCTCATGCTGTTAAAGGTGTCCTCTGCATGGGTAAAGGTGCCACTATATTTCTAAGTATTTTAAAACTGCATATATAACTCATTACTACACTTTCACTACTTTAAAAAAATGCAAACAGTACAAACATGTCCATCTGGGCCTTTTCTTTGACCTTAAGTTCTCGTTGGAGGACCAGCTTCATCTAATTTACTTCTCCTGATAAAGCACAGCCTTAAGGCACTGTATGATTTTGGAATTTACAGACACTTACAGAGACTCCATGCAGAAGCCTTCTGGGTCATTGTGACGCTGTCCCCAGTGCCACGCTTGAGGTTTTGGCTTTACCTTAGCAGCAGTTTGGTTTGGTAGGGGGGTAGCCACTTGCCTTCAGTGAACGCCTCAGAGCTTTCAGCTTAGTTTTTATAAAACGATCCCCTGGCACTGACAGCTGTTGATTCTCAGAATTAAGTGATAGATGGCATCACAGGCACGACTGGCTTGAAGAAGTTGAAGGAGGGACACCGGTAGCTTTAAGTGCAAAGAAGTGTGTGCGGGGTCTGCCCAGAGCACTCCGTGGGTCCCACATGGCACCAGGTGCCACATGGCACCAGGGTCCCACATGGCACCCTCAGTGAGGCGGGAGCGCAGGTGGCTGGGGAGAGCTCCTGCGTGTGACCTCGTGGTGCCCACGTGAGAGAGAGAGAGTAGCTTGGGAGAGGGACCTCACTGTGAAGCTGCTGGTCAAAAACGGAGTGCATTTTAAACAGTAGTGGATCCCGCCACACCGCCATTCAAAAGGCCTTACAGGCTGAGTGTCCCTAATACGAAGATCTAAAATGTGAAACGCTCCAAAATCAGACTTTTTGGTGCTGACATGCCACAAGTGGAAAAATGGATACCATGAAGCATTGCTTCCTGTGTTAAATTATTTAAGATATTTTAAATGAAGTTGCCTTCGGGCTATGTGTATAAGGCTTTTTAAAACATAAATGAACTCCGAGTTTAGACCTGGGTCCCATCCCCAAAATTTCTTATTATGTATCTACAACCATTCCAACACCCCCCCCCCCCCAAAATCTGACACACTTTTGGTCCCAGCATTTTGGATAAGGACAACTCAGATCCAGCTGGCCACCTGCAGTGTCAGGGCCATTTCCACCGGCTCTCCTGGCTGTTACGAACGTCCTGGTTTTCTCTGATCTGTTGGATAAAACTCCTGTCTTGTTCCCTGCCAGGCCCGATGACTTGCAAGCTTGAACACCTTTTCACGCGATTATTGTTTCCCTTTCTTTGTCAGTTGGCTGTTTTATTTTTTATCCTTTTTAAAAATTGGTTTGTTTGTATTGGTGTCCTTGATTGATTTATTAGCATCTTTTTATACATTCTGGATGTTAATTCTTTTTTAATGTTCTCAGATGCTTTTTCGCAGTGGAGTGTGGGGAGTGATTTTCATTCTCAGTCCCACTACTTCTTAGCTGTGTGACCTGGGGAAATACATGTAACTTCTCTGTGCCTCAGTTGCCTTATCTGTAAAATGAAGATGTTGCAGTTCATTTTCTGTTGCTAACCTGAGACCAGGTGATGGGTAAAGAAGAGTTCATGGTCTGGAGGCTGGGACGTTCAAGGCAGGATGGCCGCTCTGGTGAGGGCCCTTCGCGTTTCAGCTCAGGGCTGGAAGCAGAAGGACCAGCAGGCGTAGGGAAGACAGCAGGGGGCGCTAAACTCCCCCAAGAGCCAATCCCCCCTTGAGAGGAGAGCATGCATCCACCCAGGAGGGCGACTGAACTGTTGCAGCCGGGACGGGGCCTCCGTGTGAGTTTTTGTGGGGACAGACGGCATTCCCGCCATAGGGGTTCCTGGCGCCGCCTCCCAGGCCTGCGCACAGGGAAGCTGACCCTGCTCGCTTTGCTGAGGATCTTTCTTCATGAAAATCTATCACTCTTCCCACCTGAGGCTCCCAGGAGAACCTCAGAACAGGGAGGCTGGTCCCCAGAGCACGCTGCACAGTGAGGAGGTCCCAGCGGGGGCTGCTGTGAGCTGGCGTGGGGTCCAGCACATGGAGCCCGGGGGCCCCCTGCTCTTGTAACCCGTGTCCGAGCAGGAGTTCCCCCCGCGCCCAGCCTGAGAAGGGACAGCGGGGGAGTGACAACATTGTCCCTGGGCTCTGTTCTCTCAAGCTGTGCCGCCTGCCCTGGTGGATGCTGACTGCTGGACACACCACCAAAAGCTGGTCATCTATTAATTGAACCGGGACATACAGCTCATTAAATGATGATTGAAGTGGTCCAGGCCGCGCGTCTCACTACGATGCCGTCAAACAAGAAATAAACACTATTACAACTTCAAATCAGAAATGTGGCCAGTGCTTCTAACCGTGGAGATAGAGGAGGCTGTTTAACATTTCAGACTGTTTCCAGGAGGAGGGCGCAGAGTTCGAGATGCTGTGGAATGGAGGGTGTCGAGGCTGCACTTGGATAAAAATGGGCTTTCCTTACTAAATAAGGGAGAAATCCAGATCAGATGAATTTCTCCCAGGCCAGCCAAGGCTCAGAGAAGACACCCTCCAAACAGACTTCTGAGGAGAGCAGCTGGGGCCGAGCTCCAGGAGGAGGCTCTGTGAGTCTGAGAGAGAGTGATTTTCTAGGAAAATACAAGCCACCAAAAACTGACTCAAAACCAAAAATATCAGCCAGGCACAGTGAGGGCCACCTGTAGTCCCAGCTGCTCCGGAAGCTGAGGCAGGAGGATCGCTTAAGCCCAAGAGTTCAAGATCAACATAGTGAGACCCCATCTCTTAATTAATTAATTAAAATTTTTAAATAAAAATGTTATAAACACAAAAATACACCAGTGACCCAAAAACTCACTGGCAGGAGAGATGTCGTGCCAGTGCCTAACGTTCACAGTGCAGGAGGGCCACTGTCACAGCAGGGCTGCCCTGCAGAACACTCCACCACGAGGGAAATGTCCCACAGCTGTTCCCGCAGCCCTCACCGGCCTCAAGTGGAACGTGGTTCCCGCGACTGAGGAGCTGAGGGTTGGACCAGCTCAGTCCTCTCCAGCATGAGTGCAGACAGTCACGTGCTGCTAGGGCAGAGGTCAGCGGAGGTTTTCTTCAAGGACTAGGCAATGGCTGTTGCGTGTTGCAGGACAGCTCAGCTCTGCCACCATTGCGGGACAGAGCTGTGTACTTAGGGGAGGGAAGGCCTGTGCCGTGTTCAGGAAAACCAAATTTACAAACCCACAGGATGCCGTTTGCGAAGCCCTGGTCTATAGCATGCTAAAGAGGGAAATGCACAAATTATTCAAAGGTTGTATTACATTGATAACCAAAGCTGACCGTGTCAATACGTGCACGTACAAAAAAATGTAAATCCACAATTGTAGTTGAAGACATGCTGAGAGGCTCCTCTCTCAGGAATCAGTGGAACTGAGAGACTAAAATCAGCAGGGATAGGGCTGAGGCTGGGGCTCAGTGGGGGAGTGCTTGCCTAGCACATGTGAGGCCCTGGGTTTGATTCTCAGCACCATATATAAATAAAATAAAAATAAGTGTTCATCAACAACTAAAAAATATACATTAAAAACATCAGCAGAGATGTGGGAGAACTGATTACCATCAGCCAGCTGGAGCTAGTTAATTTTTATAGACCACTCCACCCAACCACGGAGTACAGGGTTTTCCAAGTACACATAGAATAGTCATCAAGATAAACCACAGCACACCTGAACAAATGCATAAGAACTGGAATCATACAAACTGTGTTTTCTGACTCTAGAGAATTAAAATAGAAATCAGTAACATAAAATAACTGGAAAATGGCTGAGGGTATAGCTCTGTGGTACGCACTTACCTGGCATGCACGAGGCCCTGGGTCCCATCCCCAGCACTGCAGGGGGGGAAAAGATAACAGGGAAATATCCAAACACTTGGAAAATGGACAGCACACTTACAAATAATCCCTGGGCCCACAAGGAAGATAAACACACAAAAATTTGCTTTGTTTCTTTTTATAGGGCTCAAATGCTTTGTCCCAGTCTGCTTTGTCTTTTTTATTAGTTAATTTATTTTAATTATGTATATATGACAGCAGAATGCATTTTGATTAATTGTACACAATTGTAGCACAACTTTTCATTTCTCTGGTTGTACATAATGTAACGTCACACCATATGTGCAGTCATACATGTACCTAGGGTAATGATGCCCACCTCATTCCACCTTTTTTCCTCCCCCATACCCCCTACCCACTCCTTTGCCCCACCAAAGTTCCTCCATTTTTCCCATGTGCCCCCCATTATGGATCAGCATCCGCTTATCAGAGAGAACATTCAGCCTTTGTTTTTTGGGGATTGGCTTACTTTACTTAGTATGATATTCTCCAGTTCCATCCATTTACCTGCAATTGCCATGATTTTATTCTCTTTTAATGCTGAGTAATATTCCATTGTGCATATATACCACAATTTCTTTATCCATTCATCTATTGAAGGGCATCTAGGTTGCTTCCACAATTTAGCTATAGTCAACTGAGCTGCTATAAACATTGATGTGGCTGCATGACTATAGTATGCTGATTTTAAGTCCTTTGGGTGTAGAACGAGGAGTGGTATAGCTGGGTCAAATGGGTGGTTCCATTCCAAGTTTTCTAAGGACTCTCCATTCTGCTTTCCAGATTGGTTGCACCAATTTGCAGTCCCATCAGCAATGTACGAGTGTGCCTTTCTCCCCACATCCTCGCCAACATTTATTGTTGTCTGTATTTTTGATAACTACCATTCAGACTGGTGTGAGATGAAATCTTAGAGTAGTTTTGATTTGTATTTCTCTGATTACTAGAGATGTTGAACATTCTTCCATATATTTGTTGATCAAATGTATATTTTCTTCTGAGAAGTGTCTGTTCATCTCCTTAGCCCATTTATTGATTGGGTTGTTTGGGTTTTATTTTGTTTATTTATTTATTTATTTATTTTTGGTGTTAAGTAAAATTTGCTCTTTTAACATATGTTGGCAAAACCCAGATTTCAATGGATTAGAAAACTCTTTTTTTTTTTTTTTTTTTTTTTGTGGTACCGGGGATTGAACTCAGGGGCACTCGACCACTGGGCCACATCCCCAGCCCTTTTTTGTATTTTTTTATTAGAGACAGGGTCTCACTGAGTTGCTAAGTGCCTCGCCATTGCTGAGGCTGGCTTTGAACTCGCGATCCTCCTGCCTCAGCCTCCCAAGTGCTGGGATTACAAGCGTGTGCCACCGCGCCCGGCTGGATTAGAAAACTCTTATCAATAAGAATAAGATAAACACCACAAAGAAAAATGGGCAAAAACAATTCACATAGGAGGAGAACAAATGGGCAGTGAGTAAATAAAAAAGAAATCAAACTCACTAATAATCAAAGAAATTCCAGCATTGAGGTACTATTTTCTGCATTTCAAAAGGACAGAGACTTTTAACACAAATCTATGTTAAAAGCCTAGTGCTGGGGAGATTTTTAAATGAACATTCTCTAACATCAGTGATAAGCAAAGTATAGCAATCATTGTACCAAAATCCCGACAAGAATATATTTGTACAGTTTCTAGTATTTCTGTCTAGAAATTTGTCTAAGACGTGTGCACAAGTATTTACTTATTAGCATGTGCATCCCAGCAAAAATTTCAAAGAATGAGGAGAAGTCTAAACACCTAATGGTAGGGGAATTATTTAGTAAGACAGTGTATAACTATCCAAAGACACAAGCATTGAAAAACATGTTTTCAAAGAATAAAATAGCAAATATTCATGATATATAATGTATTTAAAAAGCAAAGTCAAACATTTGTCTATAGTAGAGTGTACATAGAAAATAAAAACTTTATACATTTTTTGCTGTTTCCCATGGATCAGATGAAGACACTTGAGATAAATAAGGCTGATTGAGAAGCAGTGTGGTTGCCCTCAGTGGTGGGAACAGGGACATGCAGGTTTCAGTGTGTCTTGCTCCGAGTTTTTGGAGTTGACTTCTCATATTTAAAGAGGTTAAGGTGAGCTTTCTGTCTGATAATGAACACAAAAACTGAGCTCTTCAGACTCTATGTTCCCAATCTTTGGGGTCCTGTGTCAAAGCAGGACGGGTGGCCCCCTGCTGCCCCAGCTCTGTCTGCTACCAGACCCCTCTCCACCTTTCAGCTACACGGATCTGGGTTCCCACCCTCCTCTGAGTGATGGTCTTGACAGTTGGAGAAAGTAATTGGAATATATTCAGATTAAAAGGTTAGAAAGGAGGCAAGTTAGGAAGGGTAGGGCTTCCTTGTGGGTAGGCTTTTCCAGAACCTGTAGGAAGGGGTGGGACACAGAATTGTCCTGAAGGAATAGAGAAAGGAGGGGAATGTGACCTTGAAGGGGGAAGGTGGGGCCATGCAGCAGGCACTTGATTCTGCTGCTGCCACACCTTCAGCCTGGTGGGTGGTGTCCCCAGCACACACAGGACCTGTCTGTGCTCCTTAGTCTCCACAGCTGGGTGTGTAGGGCTGGAGAGTGAGCAGGGAGTGATGTTCTGAGAATCTCCAGGGGAACAGGGACATACACAGGTACACTCAGGTGGAGCAGGCTGGCACTGGGGGTGACAGCAAGTCCCCAGCATGCCCAGGCAGGATTTGGTCCTTGTTATGCTGGGGAATGGAAGGGAGGGGACCCAGTGGTCCCCAACACAGTCTGAGTCTGCTAGGCCTGTGAAACCAGCATTGTGTTTTATTTTGCAGCCTGCTTTCACTGCTTAGAACTAACATGCATTTCCTTCTTTGCCCCTGCAAAAAGAAAAAGGAAATTGCTTAGGGTTTTGTTTGTTTGTTTGTTTGTTTGTTTGTTTGTTTGTTTTTTGTAGTCATGTATGGACAACATGCTTTTATTTTATTTGTTTATTTTTATGTGGTGCTAAGGATTGAACCCAGTAACTCACAGAGGCTAGGCAAGCACTCTGCCACTAAGCCACAACCCCAGCCCAGGCTTAGGGTTTTTAATATGATGGGACTATTGAAAACTTAAATTGTGATTGTTATGTTATTAACCAGCCTTCACTGAATCTCTGTCCTTAGGGTAAACCCTAACAATTCAGCAAGAGAGTCCTAAATTGGGAGGGAGCTACCTCTTAAGGTAGCAGTAGCCAGCATCCAAAAGGATCTCTTTGATCTGATGGTCTATTTGATGCAGAAAATAAACATCAGTAACTGTTTTAACCAAGTAGTGAAATTAGCACACATCATTTTTGAAATGAATCCTTTGGATAAATAGTTTATGCATTTGATATAAAGTTCAAAAAGAGCAAATGTATTTGCAAAGAAAAAGTCCCTCCTCCGCCCCCATCCCTATCCTGAGCTGCCCAGGTCCCTCCTTGGCCGCCTGTTTGAGGTAGAAGGTGTGCACCTGCATTGTTACTTCAGTGACAAGCTGCTCTGGGAATTGCTCTGAGCCTGACCTCCTCGACATTTAGCAAAATACTTATCATATCTCTCTAGAGCAACCTTTTTTTTTTTTTTTTTTTTGTACCAGGGATTGAACCCAGGGACACTTACCCACTGAGCCACATCCCTATCCCTTTTAATATTTTTCTTTTGACACCGGATCTAAGTAGTTGCTTAGGGCCTTGCTAAGTTGCTGAGGCTGGCTTTGAACATGAGATCCTCCTGAACTGCTGGAATTACAGGCATGTGCCCCTGCACCTGGTAGCAATCCATTTTTTTTGCCGCTTTTTGGGGGCTCTGTTGTTTATATGTTCATATTTAACCAGCCCCTTTTGATGGTCATTTGCAGTTCAAAAGGTCCTGTCTTAGGGATTTTCCCTGCACATTATTTAAAATCACAGGAAGAGGGCATGTGCTCAGTGGGGTCCTATGGGGACCAGTGAGTGGAACTGCTGGCCTACAGGCCACATGTTTTTAAACTGGGGAAGACACCGCCCAGTTGTCCCCATGCTCTGGCTGCGGGTGGGTGTGTTCACTCCCCACCACCAATGTAGCACGTTATCCAGCAACTTTACCTTGATCTCATGCTGGATGAAAAACGGAATCTCATTATGGTTTTAATCTGTATCCCCCTGTGAGGAAGACTGAACGTGGTTTTTCATTTATACCTATTTTAATATATAAATTTTTTTGCAAATTGCTCTGTTACTGGGTTGTCTTGAGGAAACTTGACAAGCAGCATTGTGATGGGGGCTTTCTGGGGCTGGGCATGGACTGCTGATGTGGGGGGCTGCTCTGGGCCCTGGCAGCTGCACCCCAGGGCTGCCTTTAAGATGCGGCTGTGCCTCATCACATAGTAGCACTAGAAGTAGTTGTCATTTGAACCCCCGCACACAGGCTCCCGTCTTGGCTCTAGGACCCTGTCCACCATGCCGCATCAGTCAGAGAAAACTCCAAATTTACTGAGAAAAAGATGACCCCATGCTTACTGAGTCAGGGTGGCCCTGCAGGGGGACAGATGTGGCTTCCCAGAGCTCAGGGCCGCAGCCCTCCCTGTTCCCTGCTGTCCATCCCCATATGGTGGTCAGAGGGGATGGACCTGAAAATGTAAACCAAACCTGAGGGTCCCTGACTCATCCCCATCAGTGATGACCCACGACATGCACAGAGGGCCCCTGGTGTCCTGCCCCCTCCCTCACCACCATCCTATGTCCTGCCCCTGAGAAACCATCTTTGGCACCCCTGGGAATAAGCTTTCTTGCCATCCTCTGGGAACAATCCCAGTGTCACCCTGAGGACAGCCCTTCGTGCCTGTCTGGCCAGAGTGCCTTCCACCTCTCGTGGAGGAACTGCCCAGAGGTTGGATAGGAGAGGCCCAAGTCGGGCTGCTGGTCGGGCCAGGCTCCCGCCCAAGCGTTCACAGTCGCTTCCTGATGGCCACACCATGAGTGGGGGCATTGGTGCAGTTTTGCACACGAGGAAACTGAGGCTCAGTGGGAGGCTGAGCAGCTGTCACGTGGCAAAGGTTCTGGCCACGTCCCCACTCCAGGCCTCAAGCCAGTCTGCGTCTCAGCTGCCCACAGAGGGACGTGCCCACCAGTTACGTCACAGTCTTCAAAGCCACCTGGACTGGCCCCTGGAGAAACGCCCCACCTGGACAGGATCTTACCCGGCACAGAATCAGGGCGGACCTGGCATCGCGTCAGCAGGTGTGGACAAGCACTCAGGCCTACCATGGCTATGGCGGATACCAAGTGCAAGTCAAGAGCTAAGAGCGCCATCCGGGGACCCAAGCTGGGATTCATAGATTTTGGGTCAGCCTAATTGAGTATTCCCCGAGGAGGGGGATCCTAGGCTGGCCGAGGGCTCAAAGCAGCTGCCCTAGTGGGGACGCAGCCGGCTGAGGCCAGCCTGGCCAGAGCATGGGCCGCCTCAGGCTTCAGTGGGAGTGTCAGTGGTGAGGGTCCACACTCACTCTCACACACACCCTGGCCTGCCTGCTCCTCGGCAGACTTCTTCCTCACACCTGCTGTCTGCTCCCCTGGGTGTGAGCCTGTGGCGGCAGCAGGGACTGTGCCTGGTCACCTCGGAGCTCAGGCCTAGGCCCTGGACACAGCAGATGTCCCATGAGTTCTGTAGCACCAACAGATGTAGGAGCGAAGGAGTGGGCAGGCTGGCCAGGCCTGGGTCCCTGTTAGCCCCGTTCCACCAACACAGGCTTTAGCCGCCGATAGTAAAGTTACACGGGTAAGGAAAAGGCAACCATCTCCATGTCGCAAATACCGTGACATACGCTACAAAGACAGACACCCTGCCAAAGGAGAATTTGCAGATGACTAATCGCCTATAAATGGATAAAGAGGGGGTGAGTGCTGGGTGAATGGGCCCCGCCGGCATCAGTGAGTGGTGGTTCAGGCCGAGGTCAGCTGCTCGTCAGCCCCTGAAAGGCCAAGCCTGGTTGTCCCCAGCTGCCTCATCTTCCTGGCATCAGGATGACGATGCCATCAGCCAGGGAGGCACTGGCATGCATAATCGGGGTGCTCTGGTGGGCGTCCTTCCTGGTGATGTGGTCGACAGACCCCCCTCTCCCTGTGCTGCTGTGGTTTGGGCTCAGCATCCGCCACCCTGTACCTGTGACGCCCCACATCTGTGACGCCCATCTGGATCAACATTGCTAGTTATGTGTGCTTGGATCTTGGGAGCTGCGAAGGCTTGACTTTGCCTTGAGAAACTTAAATTTAGCAGCAGGAAAGTGAGTTGCTGACAGTATCTGTAACTGAGAAGCTTCCAGGAACATTCTCATGAGTGGCCTCCCTTGTGGCAGGCTGGGTGTGGACAGATGGAGCAGCCACAGGCTAGTTGGTGGTCAGGAGCCACGACCACGTGCTTTGTGTGGATGCTTATTTTTAGGTGGACAAGGCAGTTGTGGTGTGAGGACGGTTGTAGAGAGGCCACTGCTCGGGTCAGTGTCTTGGCTCTCACTGTCATTGTCTCAAGTCAGGGGTAACCTGGTGGCCCAGGGCCTGTGATTGGCAGCTCAGCCCTGGAGGATGCCATTGTGACTGGTTGCTGGGAAGGTCTGCCCTGCAGGACATCCCCAACTTACAAATCTGTTCCTCATCTTAAAGTGCCTTGCCGGGTAGGGCTGGCAGCAGGGCTGCTAGATGCCCAGCTCACCCCTGCCCTTCTGCAGACGCTCAGCTCACCCTGCCCGGCTACAGCCCATCACAGCAGGGGCTGTGCAGAGCCCGAACATGGAAAACCCAGGTTGCGTGTCACCTTTTCCACCAGGGAGACGAGTGACTTCGGGGACGTTGCTTCAGCTCTTTGCTCCTGCTTCCTTCTGGTGATGCAGGAGCTTCATGCTTCCTTCCTGGGGGACCTCGGGGATTGAATGGGACAAAGGCCCCTCTCCCCAGAGCCTGTGTGTTCCGCTTCCTGCTCCCTGACCCCTGGAGCTGGAGCTTGCTGGACCTAGTGAGGGCCAGAGCCCTGCCATCACCATGCTGTGTCCCTCCATCCCCTCTGCCCGGCTGGGTTGGTTTCCCAGGACAAATCACCACAGCCAGGGGCGCAGAAACCTGAACGTACTCACCCACAGGTGTGGACGCCAGAGGCGCGAAGGTGGGGTCTCTGCAGGGCTGCGCTCCCTCCTCCAGCTCCTGGGGAGAGTCCTTGCCTCTTCCAGTCTGGCAGCTCCAAGCGTCCCTTGATGTGGCCGCACCTCCCCAGCCTTTCCTCCATCCCGTGTGTATTTGTCACGTCTCCCTATCTCACCTTTATGGGCACGCCCACCCTAAATCCAGGAGGACCTCACCTTGACATCCTTTACATCTGCAAAGACCCTTTTTCCAAACAGGGTCACATTCACAGGCTCTAGGGACTAGAACATGGGCATAGCCTCGGGGGCGGGGACACAATTCAACACTTTACCCTGTCCCTCTGGGGACCTGAGCTGCTCTAGGTCGATAAACAGTGGGGGGAGTGGAAGGTGGGAAGGTGCCAGCTGGCCTCAGGAAGGGCCACTGAGGTCATTTGTAAGCATGGAAGGCAGACAGACCAGGGCTGCTGCCTGTGCTTCCCAGAGTGACACTTAGAAGGACAGAGCTTCGGTTAGTTTTGTTGTGTTCGCAGCTTCAATAGATAAAGAATAAATAAATACACATATGCATCATACACACATGCACACACGCACATGCACACATACATGAACACGTACACACATGCAAACACACACAGGGATGGAAAAGAGGTGCCTCAGAAAAGCTCAGTAGATTATTAATTTCTTTTTCACAATGAAGACTGCATTATTTATTACATTATAAAATTCAACCTTAAAAGCAATAATACAGGCTCATTTCCTAATTTTCAGACAATTCAAAAAGTAAAAAGAAAACAGTCACCCCAAATTCCTCCCTGCTGGTGACAGACGCTTCATGGTGGCCTGTTTCCTTCTAGATGTTTTTCTGGGCATGTGGAGATGGGGGAACCCTCCGCCCACCAACTTTCCCTCCTGATTCTGCCAGTGAACCCCGATGGGAACCCCTTGCAGCTTCTGGCTCCACCCTGTGGCTGAGCTCACACTCTTGTCCCTTCCCCATGTCCTGGACCTCAGCTTGTCCCCCGCTATCCACATGGCAAAGGAAGGGTCATTGACAGCGTGCTCCCAAAGGGCAGGACACTGTGCCCTCTTGCACGGGGCTGCTTGTCTCCTTGGGATGGGTGGCAGCGTTGCTGTCCCAGGCCCGTGCAGGGGAGCAGCCGTCCACACCCCTGTGGTGCCTCCCTCGCAGCAGCTGGGCCTCGCTGGGCCTCTGAGCCTGAGAACGCAGTTGGGCCTCCCTGGAATCGAGGCAGTGACCACAGGGTCTCCTGTGTTGTGTGCCCGCCTCCCCTGCCGCAGGCCATGTTCGAGCTGGTCACCTCTGAGGCGTCCTACTACAAGAGCCTGAACCTGCTGGTGTCCCACTTCATGGAGAACGAGCGGATGAAGAAGATCCTGCACCCGTCAGAGGCGCACATCCTCTTCTCCAACGTCCAGGACGTGCTGGCCGTGAGCGAGCGGTGAGAGCCCCTGTCGCCTCCCGGCGCTTCTCCCGGCCAGCGCGGAGGAAGCTGGTGGTGAAGTTTGTCTGGAGGGCTGCTCTGCCTTTGATTTTTTGGAATTTTCCATAATGAAATATGATTGATAGTGACGTAAATCCAAGATCCACCTCCCTCCCTGCCGGGTGGCCAGTGGCAAGTCCCAGGTCCCTTCCCATCAACCGCACCCCAGGGGTCTCCATGGAACTGTGGCCTGTAGGACCCCCACCCTGAATTGGAGCCATGTTGAATGAGGCTCTCTTACGCATGTAACCCACAGTTGTCCACTGCAGTCCGTCCCTCAGGCAGGTCCTCGGCCAGTCCCATGGCTTGTGGGTGTGTCCCCCTGAGCAGCTCACCCTCCTGCAGTTACAGAGCCCCAGCTCGGGCCCCTGGGCCAAGACCTCTGCAGGGTGCAGAGTGTAGCTGGCCTCGGGCTCCGAGTCCTCCTGGGTGGTGTGCGCCACAGTTGGGGGAAGTGGTTTTGGGAACTGAGCTTATAGCTGGGCCTCATTAAAGTCAGGGGTGAGTCCGTGGAGGAAGAAGAGACATCCCCTGATTCTCCCAAAGAAGACATGAACTCCAGGCATGCTATCAGGGTCAGAGGCCCACTCACCACCTCTGCGGCCTGGGCAGCTTGGCTGCTAATGCCACGTGGGGAGGAGCTGGCCAATGCCTGCACTCAGGTGTGAGTCCCGGGCGGGCCACGTCACATGTGGTCCTCTGCACCGACACCCACCTGTGCGTTAGTCCCTCCACCTCCCTGTGGCAGCCCCATCTGGATGGCTCTGAACACGGTGGCCCACCAAGGCCTGAGCAGCCTGCGAGACGCCTCGGCCTCTGCACTTCTTATCTACATGCTGCTTTCTGTGTCACTGTGGAAAATCCAGACGTGCAGGAGTAAAGACACCCACAGAATGAGCCCTGTGCAGTGGTCCCCTGCTTCAACAGTGATGGGCACACAGGGGCAGTCTGGGTTCCCCCGTCCCCACCCTTCCCATCCCCCCTGGGACCATCCTGAAGCAAGTCCTCATGGTCATTTTACTCCCTCCGCCAACACAGCAGTCTGTCCTGAGTCAGATGAGGCGTCTGTCTACTCCCGATGCTATCGTCCATTCAAGCCAGAGGTGCCCACATGTACCACCGGTGTACAGATTCTGGGCCAGTCTCCTGGACCTGCACACTGCTTTATCCCAGCTGGGGCGTGTCCCGAGCCTGCCTGCCCGGCGTCCTCAACCCAGCCGCTGCCCCTTGCAGGTTTCTCCTGGAGCTGGAGCACAGGATGGAGGAGAACATCGTCATCTCTGACGTGTGTGACATCGTGTACCATTACGCGGCCAACCACTTCTCCGTCTATATCACCTACGTGAGCAACCAGACCTACCAGGAGAGGACTTACAAGCAGCTGCTGTGAGTGTCCCCGCCCCTGCCCTCCCTGGTCCCAGGGGGCCATGAGGTTGGCCAGACTGGTGACAGCATCAGACCTGCAACCTTCCAGGCTGGCGACAGTGCCCAGACCTGGCATGTTCCCAGAGCCGTTCCCTGCTAGACCCAAAGTGAGCCAGCCACTCGTAGTCCCCCAGACCCGTCCCAGGCCTCAGAGGAGAGCCCTGTGCACTCAGGAAAGAGGGGGAGGCCAGGAGGGCCGAGAGATTGAAAAGGGGGGTTGGAACTAGCAGAAAGGGCAAGGGCAGGGCGGGAAGCAGTCTTTGTGGCCATCATGCAGTGCCCTTGGCTTGATTGCCAATCCACCATGTCATCAACTCTCTCTGAGTTTTCAGTTGACAAGATAATTTTTCGGTCACTTTGCCTCTGTTGAGTTTTTGCATTGGTCACACTTAAAGTGCTGGGGTCAGCGGGAGGGCACTCAGTTCCACTCAGAAACATCAAAGGACTTTCCGAATGGTGACCTTCCAGGTCAGAGAAAAGCAGAACTTCCAAGAAATCTTTATTTGGGAAGGAGGAACAGGATTGCAGGCCAGGCCACACAACAGGCTGAAGTGGCCGTCCTGAGATCAAAGGCAAGGTTGGGGGTTTCATGAGGACAGAGAGGTCCTTGCATGTTGGGGGAGCTGGCAATCTTGATTGGCAGCAGCTGCCATGCCACCCTGGTCTTGTGGTCATAGTTCCGAGGACAGTTGCTAAGAAGGGGCCACAGCCTTGGAGATAGGGTGGCTGCACTGGCCTCACAGGGCAGCTCCCGAGACGAGAGCTGGTGACCAGAGAGTTGCCTCTCCACTCCATTTCAGATGGTATGACAAGGGTGTTCTCAACCGCATGCTCAGTGTCCGCGTGGTCAGACGCTTGCCCTTGGCTGGCTTTTCCGTCAGACCCTATGGTTACACGTGGGTGTTTTGAGGTTTGCGTATCCAGGTGCTCACGAGTTTGGGATTGGAACTTGAGGGACTCAGGACACTGTTTCCGAGGTCACCATTGAGAAGACAAGCACCCAGCAGATAGGTGCCCAGGCACCACCATGCCCAGGAGTCCCTGGGTGTGGCCCTTCCCTGTGCCACGTGAGCAGCAGCAGGCAGACCACCTCCACCCTCCTCCCCCTGGCACGTGCAGCCAGGGCCTGACGCGCCTCTCCCACAGCCTCCCCAGGTCCTGTCAGTCCGTGCCCGGCCCACCTGTCAGAAATAGCTCAGGCCCTCCTGGCAGGTGATGCGAGCCTGCTGCCTGTTCCCGTCACTACGTGGGCTTACCTTGCCACGGTGTCCTGCTGAGTGAGATCATCTAATTGTGTGTCTGATTCACAGACTTGGCCACACAAAGAATCCTTGCCCTCCCACACGCCACATATTTTGCAAAGACTTCACGGCCGGGGCCTGCGAAGTCGCTATTGTTATTTGACTTGTGCAGGAACAGTTGATTTCCCATTTAAAAAGAGACACAGAGAGAGGGAGACAGAGAGAGAGAGAGAGAGAGAGAGAGAGAGAGAGAGAGGGAATTCACACGCTTTCTATGCCTGTGGGTCTTCTGGTCCCTCAGAGGCTGTGAGGGTGGGGGGGAGACAGCGTCTCCATTTGCACCTCCATTTGCACCCACTGCTGTGTCTGTGTCCCCAGCCAGGAGAAGGCCACCTTCCGGGAGCTGGTCGCGCAGCTGGAGCTCGACCCCAAGTGCAGAGGCCTGCCCTTCTCCTCCTTCCTCATCCTGCCCTTCCAGAGGATCACGCGCCTCAAGCTGCTGGTGCAGGTGCTGCCGCCCCGCCAGCACCCACTGGGCTCCGCCGGTGTCCCCTACACCACACAGTTCCCTTCGGTCACCCCAGAGCTCTATTGGCTTTCAGGGAGTCCATTTGTTCCACAAGTACTAATTAAGCTCCTACTGTGTGCCAAGCATCTCCCTAAGTGGTGGGGGCTCAGCCGGAGAGACCACACAAACCAGGAGGTGGTTGTGACCATGAGGACAATTAATGGGGTCATGGAATTGAGGTGACTCCCTCACTACTGCCAGGGGGTGGGGGATGCAAAGAAAGATAAGCGACATTCAAACTGAGTCTTGGCTTGGGAGGAGCCGGCCAGGAGGCCATCTGGAGGAAGGAGCATTCTCTGTGGAGGGGACTGGATGCACAAAGCCCTGGGTCAGCAGGGTTCACAGGAACAGGTGGGGGAGACTGTGGAGACGGGGACAGAGGCAGACCAGGGGGCCTGGGGCTCCTTCCTGTGTGTGGTCCTCACCTGATCTGAGAGGTGCTTTTAGGGACTTACTTAGCTTGGCAGTTGCAGAGGAAGGCGGGAGGGACAGAGGTGCAGTGGAGAGGAGTTGGCCCCGACCTGGATGGAGTGAGCCCTGAGCCCTGCAGGGGACTTAGTGAGCTGAAATCAGTGACAAAGGGAGGAGGACAAAGACCAGGAGTGACAACTGGGCTTTTAGCTTGAGCAACTTGGTGTCTCCCAGGGAAGTCAGGAGGGGAGGAGTCAGGGCTGGGCTGGGACCAGTGGGGCTGGACATGACCTTGAGCAGTGGAAGAGCCACTTTCAGTTAGAGGGCGAGGCCAGGGCGGTGTTGTTGGTGTCTGGGTGGTATTTTGAAGAGACCACCCAGGACAGAGAGTGGGGCGATACAGGCCCTGGGACACAGCCCCACCTGCCTGAGAGGGAGCTACCAGGAGGGAGGGAGGAGCCAAGAGGGGCCAGAGGGGCGGAGGCAGCCTGGTTGCCCAGGCCAGGACAGCAGCTGGCCCATGTGTCCAGTCAGGTCCTGAGCCTCAGGAAGCCACTGGCAGCTGAGCCCATGAAGCTGCTGGGGCCACGTGAGTCCCTCTGGAGCTCAAGATGATGTCCCTGGAGCCACAGCTGTGGAAGTCAGAGGTTAGGCAGGTGGTGGGGGGAAGTGGGGGATCGGAAACCAAGGGCAGCCGGCTCAGCAGCAGAGGGGAGGAGGCCCCGGGAGCCCAGGAAGCAGGTGCGGCTGAGGGAACCTAGGAGGCTGTGGAATAAACGAGGTGCAAGGGGAATTTTTTTTTTTTTTTTTTTTTTTGTGGTACCGGGGATTGAACTCAGGGGCACTGACCACTGGGCCACATCCTCAGCCCTTTTTTGTATTTTATTTAGAGACAGGGTCTCACTGAGTTGCTAAGTGCCTCGCCATTGCTGAGGCTGGCTTTGAACTCGCGATCCTCCTGCCTCAGCCTCCCAAAGTGCTGGGATTACAGGCGTGCGCCACCGCGCCCGGCAAGGGGAATGTTTTTAACTGAGAAAAACTGATACTAACAGTTTCTAGGTATGCAGAGTAAACGATTTTGAAGACATTTTGTAGGAAAACAGCCTACGTAGATATATAAAGACCTTAATTTATGTGGGATGAAAACCAGTGTGAGATTGAAACCCACCTGCGTGGTGGTGGTAGGAGAGCAGGGGGACCCAGGGGGGCCCAGGGAAGGGCTCGGAGGAAGTGTGTTTGGGGGTGAGGTCCACCTGGAGCTGCAGGTTACAGCACCAGGGTACCCAGGGACACACTGAGATGAGCATGCAGCAGGCCAAGGGGCTGACACTGTCCTCCATTTGAGGCCACCAATGTGACCTGGTTGAAAGGAACTTTTGTTCTAATGAGAAGAGACAGCTGAACAGCACTGGCCATCTGGGAGCTAGATTTGGGGAACAGTTAATGACAGGGTTTGTGACTGGCCACGCATGGTGAGGAAGGAGTGGAAGGTACCTGGGGAAGCTTGCAGGTCTCTGGCTTGGCTGCTGGGAGAGGAGGGCAGGCAGGGGCGCTGGGGCAGCTGGGGACATCGGGTACAGCCATGGTGCATGACAGCCAGGAGGACTGGAGACGGAGCTCAGACACCCAAACCTCATGGGACAAAAGCAGCTCGGCACAAAAACTATGGGCACAGGGAGGATTGCCAGGCGGAAACCGTGCAAGGCCCCAAAGCACAGGGAAAGCACTGTGAGCATAGTGTTTTGTGAATTGAAGAAAACAGAACAGTTGGAGAAAGAACAATTGTTTATTGATGGGGCCAAAGTTAGGAAGCCTCAGGACCAGGCCTCCAGCAGCAATCGAGGGGAGCCGCAGGTCCCCGCAGGTCCCCTGCAAGCATCTGGCGCCCAGAGGGGACAGGGGCAGAACCTGACAGGACTTGGGATGGGGATGCTCAGGCCTGGGTGGGAGCCTCCACCCTCGCTCTGTCAGATGGAGGCTGTGTGTGTGTCACGGACACAGCAGGCCCTGGGCTGGCCTGGCAGGAGGCGGCCACCACCCAGGGGAGGGGGAGGGACGGTCGTAACCAGGAAAGGTAACACAGCCTGTCCCCACCGGCAGAACATCCTAAAGAGGGTGGAAGAAAGCTCGGAGCGCGAAGGGACTGCCCTGGAGGCCCACAGGGAACTGGAAATGGTAAGTCCTTCATGCTTGCATGTGTCCCAGCCGGCCACCCTCCCCCAACCCCTCCTCTCTTTAGAACACACCCTTCAATTAAGATTTACTTCTGCGGTCAGGAAAAGTCACCAGAGCTAAAAATGAGACCCCCTCACCACCCTCCTCCACTAATTTGTTCACGGTGGATATTGGGGCAGCCACGGGACACTCAGGGACACTCTATACCATCATGGAACTCTGCCACACCCACAGGCTCCAGGCCTCTATCTGCTGCCTGGTGCTGCTCACGGCGAGTGTCTGGGGCCCATACAGACCCCAAGCTTGCCTTTGCCTCTTTCCTTCAGTCAGAAGCAATCTCTCGTCCCCCCTGTGGGTGTGGGGAGGCTGTTCCTATTCCTTTGTACACTGGCAAGCTCTTTGTCCCAACCCTGTCCCTTACACCTCCTTCTCCATCCCTCAAGATGTGTCATCCCCCACATGTGTCTCTTGGGAAGATTCACTGGCCCTGCCCGAGAGCTCTGGGCTTTCCCTGTGGGTGAGGGGAGGGTCCTCTCCTGATCCTCAGAGAGAGAAAGGACTCCTAGAAGTGTCCGGCAGGCAGCAATGTGGGAGGGGTCAGCAGCTCTGTTGCATCCTTGAGTGATCCTGGGGCTCTGTCCTGTGTGCCAAGTGGCTGGCATCGCTGCAGCTGAGCACCAGTTTGGGGCTGCTGTGTGGGAGGCTCTGTTGGGCTCTTGGCTGCCATGATGGTGGACAGCGGGCCGTAGGTAGCCCTTTCGACTTTGTCACCCAGGGGCAGAACCTAGTGAAAGGAGTCCACCTTCCATGGATGTGTGACATGGTTCTGTGCATGTTGAGAAACCAGGACTTCTTAGCTCGAGGCAGTTGTTTCCCTGTTTGGGCTGCAGGCAGGGGTCACAGAAATCTGCTGCAGTTGCTTGGCAAGGGTGGTTCTCCTCCTGATCCTCCCAGGGCAAAGCTGGAGCCGCCACGGGGCTGGCCACGGGGGCTCAGCGACCTGCTGGCTGGGCAGCACCTGTCGAGCCCCTGCCTGCCCAAGGCAGAGCCTCCTGTGCCTTCATGCCAGCTTCACTGGAGCAGCCACACTGGGCTGCAGGAGGCGAGTCCTGTCAAAGGCCACATGCCCAGAGGGGACTTCCCACAGTCAGCCCGGGGGCCAGGGGACACTTTCAAATAGATCTTTTTCTATTTTCATTCCCCTTTTGCTTTTAATGAAAGACATACTCTGTTTCTCATAGCTCACTTTTTTAAAATAAAGGGTTTTTTTTTTCTTTTCTAATTTATAAAAGTAATTGATGCTGAACACAAGAAAATTCAGAAGATGCTCATGAGCAAAAAGAACAGCGCGAAGGTGCTGGCAATCTTGTCTCCAACTTCCAGCAGGCTGCCAGGCCCTCCAAACAGACCTTGCCCACGCAGGCGCACATGCTTTCTTTGCAAAAGGGGGTTTAGTTTCTAAACTCCTGTCCAGTTTGGTATGTGCAGAGTTCATGGCCTTGTTTGCGGTTCTGAGGGGCTATCACGTGGGTGTTCTGTGATCATCTCAGTCAGTCCCACGTGATGGACGGGTCTCGTTCTCAGGGAGCCCCCACAGTACTTCTCTGGCTTTCTGCCTGTGCAGACACACACATGTGGCCCTGTGAGCCAGCGCAGAGCTTTGTTCCTTCAGAACAAGGCCCTGGGGTCCTGGTGGTGCGGCAGCCCTGGCCTCTTACTGAGGGGCTGAGGGGTAGCATGAGCACCCTCTGTGGGCGAGAGGCCAACCGGCAGCCTTGTGATTCATCTTCCAGCCCGGCTGACACTATGTCAGGAAGTGTCCTCTGGGACAAGGCACTAAAGGCCACCAGACTCTAAGGTTTTCACATAGAGAAAGGAGCATGGCTGGGGGCGTTGGGTGGGCTGGCCTGAGTCAGCCTCTCTCATCCCAGGTGGTGAAGGCCTGCAACGAGGGCGTCAGGAAAATGAGCCGCACGGAGCAGATGATCAGTATTCAGAAGAAGATGGAGTTCAAGATCAAGGTGAGCCTGGGGCTGGAGTAAGCCTGCACCCCACCCCGTGCACCCCGCCCTGTGTGCCCAGACCTGCCCCACGGGCACCCAGGGCCCAGCCTGGGCTGCCGCGCAGGCCCAATGAAGCCAGTGCTCATGTCCGAGTCCGTCCTCCAGACTTGCTTTCTGAGAGCCGGTGCTAGGCCCCAGCGCTGCCGGCCAGCCCGGGGCCCACTCTCAGTTCTCACCATGAGACCTTCAGCCAGCAGTCCATGGTGACAGGGACGACTCCAGGATTCTCACGTCCGAGGACTTGCAGGTTATCAACCTTCTCCCCAAACTTTACATGAAACTTCAGCCGTTACTGAATTTCTGAGGCCCCCTGGGGCCTGCGTTTCTGGTGACAGGCGCCTGGCACACAGAGCCCACCAAGGGCCCCAGAGCTGGGCCTGCTGTGGGAGCTGAGCCCTGAGGGAGGGGAGGTGTTTTCTGGGCTGATGGCCCCACTGCCACCCTGATCCACACAGCCAGGGTGAGCACTGTCCCCTGCACGCCCGGCCTCCTCACCTCTTTGGTAGTTCTTTCCTTTTCCTGTGAACATGGCCTCCCCGACTCTGCACCAAACAGGCTGAGCCTGGTGAGATGCTGATCACACACACGGCGCACACATATGCTCACACACAGTACACACACGACAGCACACACATGCTCACACACATGGTGGTGCACACATGCTCATACACAGTACACACATGGCAGTGCACGTGCATGCGTGGTACACACACAGTATTACACACACATGTAAGAAGCACAACACACGCATCAACACAGACACAAACACATGCCCTAGAAGCCCGCGTGTGCGTGGGTACACAGCACAGCACACACATGCACACACAGACGCCACACGCGGGCAGAAGCACACAAGCACACATGTAAAACACGCTTGCGTGAGGGGCGCACACTCACACACGCTCACACGGCTGCTGTTTCCCTGCGCCTGGCCGGGCTGCCGCCCTCCGCCCTCACTCTGGTGTCACTGTGCTGTAACTCGGTCTCACTGCTGGGGCTGGGGCGGGCAGGAGGGTCCAGGCCCTGACCCTGCCGCCCCTCCTAGTCGGTGCCCATCATCTCGCACTCCCGCTGGCTGCTGAAGCAGGGCGAGCTGCAGCAGATGTCAGGCCCCAAGACCTCGCGCACCCTGCGGACCAAGAAACTCTTCCGGGAGATTTACCTCTTCCTCTTCAACGACCTGCTGGTGATCTGCCGCCAGATCCCTGGGTGAGCCGCCGGGCACGGGCGGCGCGAGCCTGGGTCTGCCCTGGCCCCGGAACTGGGCAGGTGGAGGACAGAGCTGGGGTTGGGGTCAGGTTTGGGGGTCTGCCCGGCTGTGGTCCAGTGGGTCTTTACCTGGCCCTCAGGGGCCTCGGTGCGCTCGCGAGGTGGGTTTTACTCCAGGCCGGGAGGCTCCCGGGGGACAGGCGTGCAGGGGCTTGCTGAGGCGCAGAAGAGGCAGGGCTGTGCGTCTTCCCGCCTGGACTGACACGCCCCCCTGCGCCCTCGGTCCCCAGAGACAAGTACCAGGTGTTCGACTCGGCCTCCCGCGGCCTGCTGCGCGTGGAGGAGCTGGAGGACCAGGGCCAGACGCTGGCCAACGTGTTCATTCTGCGGCTGCTGGAGAACGCGGACGACCGCGAGGCCACCTACATGTTGAAGGCGTCCTCGCAGTGAGTGTCGCCGCAGGCCCCGCCCCGCGACGCCCAGGGCCCCGCCCGCTGGGAGGCCTTCGCCCAGCGGAACCAGGCCCCACCTCCGGGAGGGTCTCCCCAGGGCCGCAGCTCCGGGTGTGGGGCCGTGGGGTGGCTGTTCCCGAGAGCAGGTGTGGGCTCCCTCGGGAGCCGCCCTCCTCCTCCCGCTGCCTCTCACCCCAGTGTCTTCCTGTCCCTCTCTGCCCACTCTGAGCTGCCCCGACAGCTGGGCAGCCCAGAGCTCTCACAGGACCAAGGTGGGAGGGACGCTCTGTGAGCCGCGGGCCCAGCGCTCCCTCCTGGCCACTAGGCCGGCCTGCTCTCTCTGCAGCTGCCTCACCACTCCCACCAGGGTCCCCAGGGCTGGGGTAGGGGACATCACATTAACCCCCCCCCCCCCACGCCCCTGACAAACTACAGCCTCCCTGGGATGCCTCAGATGCACTGTGGGGCCTGTGGAGGACTCCCCCTTACCTGCGGGCTTTTTAAATGCACCCCGCCCAGAAAGCACCCAGGCCAGGCCCAGGGTGTTGGCCTGCTGGGAAGGCTCGAGCCACACGCTGGGTGGGTTTGCTCTCGGTCTGCGGTTGGTGCACCGTCCTCTTCCCTGTGCCAGGAGTGAGATGAAGCGGTGGATGACCTCACTGGCCCCCAACAGGAGGACCAAGTTTGTTTCCTTCACGTCCCGGCTTCTGGGTGAGTCCGGGGCTACCGCGGCCTTTGTACTCCTCCCTGGGCCGCAGCTGCAGGCCGCGTGCAGAGCAGGAGCTTAGCACCACCAAGGAAGTGGGGACCCCAGCTTTGCCAGTGGTAGACGGTCAACATAAAGATAGCAGTCACTGGGTCATAGGTGACAAGAACCATGGGGACACCAGAAGGAATCTAGGCTCAAACTCCAAGGCTCTTTGGGGGTGGCCGGTTATCTGGAAAGATCCAAAGGTGCAGGAGCCCAGCTGCCTCACAGACTAGCCGCTGCTCTTGGCTGTGGCCTCTTGTCCTGAGCCCCTAAATCACCTCCAGGGCCACACCCAGGGGCATGGGGTATCTTCTGAAGGCTCAGCTGAGCACTGCCTCACAGTGGGCGGGTCCCTTCATCTGGTGTTCTCTCCCAGAGCTCCTGGCCAGTCCAGGGGTGTTGCCTTTGGAAGCAAGCCCTCCTCCCTTCAGGTGAACCCTGTCCGTGGCTGGGGAGTTCACAGTCCTGGATCAGATGGGGTTCAGCCACCCACCCACTGCAGGGCTGTCCCTGCCAGCGGCTGCTTGCCTGGGTGCAGGGGTGGGGTGGTGATGGGGACATGCCATGCCCCTCTCCCCTCCCATCAGACTGCCCCCAGGTCCAGTGCGTGCACCCATATGTGGCCCAGCAGCCCGATGAGCTGACACTGGAGCTGGCTGACATCCTGAACATCCTGGAGAAGACGGAAGACGGTGAGGACTCCGCCCGGCCCTGTTCCTCTCCCAGCCCAAGGGGGAGCGGGATCTCAGCCCCGCATGCTGGGACAGACGCCAGCAGGCACCCGGGGCTTTCTGCCTGATCACCTGTGATCTGGCTTCCCTGGGTCTTTCCTCAGAGGAGAGACGGGATTTTTTCGGTGTCTACCTTCCTCCCCCAAAGTGGGGTCACACTTCACCCCCTCCCAGCAAACCCAGCCCAAGCAGGCATTCTGTGGCCCCCTGTCCTTGGATGGCCTGGTTTCAGCCCTCCCATCACAGTGGAAGAGAGCGTGACCAGAACACCCTGCCCCAAGCCGATTCCGGCTGCCCAGCTAAGCCTGGGCAGATAAGCCTGTGACCACCAGCCTCAGAGCCCCCTGGGGGCCAGGATCCTTTCACACACACAGAGGTGACATCAGCACCAAATGAAGTTCCTTCCCAGACCCTGCAGAATTTAATTTTATTGAATTAATTTAGTTGTTTATTGCACTGAGCATTGAACCCACTAAATTTATTTTGAGACAGGGTCTCGATAAGGCACTGAGAGTCTAACTTGCTCAGGCTGGCTTTGAACTTGCAATCCTCTTGTCTCAGCCTCCCAGTCGCTGGGATCAGAGGCATGGCCACTGTGCCTGGCTCCCCTTTCCCTGTTTCTCTGCCCAGGCCAGGCAGCCAAGCCCATCTTCAGAAAGGCCTCCTCCACTCGGGTCCCCTTCTGGGCCCCATTCTAGAGTCCTTCACCAGCCGAATACACCCCGCCCAAAAGTGACCTGCAGAGACCATGCCCCAGCCCCCCAGAGCTGGTGGGAATATGCCTCCAGGCCCAGTGAAGTTCTCCAGGAGGGCTTGGGGGTAGGCAGGAAGGGGACCGAGCAAGCAGGGAGGGACAGGGCCAGAGCACTGTGACTCGAGTGTTACCAGCTCAGAGGCCACCCTCAGCTGGCCACACTGGCCTTCAGGAGGCTGAGGCTCTGGGAGGAACTGACCAATAAGAAGGTGATCTCTAGGTCCAAGGTAGGTAACCAAGTGGTCAGCTACCACCCCAGTGGACCCCTTGGATGCCTCTCACTCTGGAGGGCTCCTGGCCTATTATGGGATTGCTGAGGGTTCCAGAATGGGCTCCAGAGTCAGTGTCAGAGACTGCAGCCTGGTCCTCTGCAGTCGCCACCTGCCTCCCCAGCTCATGGGGGTGAGCCCGACCTGAGCTTTGGGGCAGGGTGCGCCGAGCTGCTGCCCCCTGGGAAAGGCCAGCTGGACTCCAGAGTCCTCACCTTTGCTCCCCGCACAGACAGGACCATGGCTGGGGGGAGCTTCCCCCAGGCCCCCACCCCTGCCCCTGTGGGATGCCTGACCTGCTGCCCTCCTCCTCAGGGTGGATCTTTGGGGAGCGCCTGCATGACCAGGAGAGAGGCTGGTTCCCCAGCTCCATGACGGAGGAGATCCTGAACCCCAAGATCCGCTCTCAGAACCTCAAGGAATGTATCCGTGTCCACAAGATGGATGATCCCCAGCGCAGCCAGAACAAGGACCGCAGGAAGCTGGGCAGCCGGAATCGGCAATGACCCCTGGCCCAGGCACCAGCCTGCACAAGGAGGGGCAGGGGAGCAGGCCTGGCTGGGACCCTGGCGGACAAGGAGGGCCCTGGGGAAGGACAGACTGGTACCTCCCCCGGGGTGCAACAGGAGGTGCGCACGCTGGTCCCTGCCCACGCGGTGAGTGCACCAGTGTCCCGGCCCTCCTTCACTCACAGACTGGCAGCAGCTGCCTCTCCTGGGTCTTGGTGAAGGCGGAGTCATGTTGTAAGCTGTAGCTACACCACCTCCCTCTCTTACCTCTTATCGGGGTTGGGAGACAGGCGTGTTCAGGGACCACTAGCGTCCCTGAGCCTGCTGTCCCTAGCGGGCCAGGCGGAGGGTGACGACTGTCATGATCCCCTGCACTGCACGTGCCCTTCCCTACCTTGAAAGCTGTTAGAATCTCCAGGCACACCCAGGGGCTGCCTTTGCCTGACGGAGCTTGATGAGCGGCCCTTGATCTCCAACTCACGGGGACTGAGACCAGCTGCCTCTGTCCTCCCTTGCCCCTGCCTCTGCCGCCTCTGGCTGCACGGCCAGGCCCTACTCCGTGGCAGGCCTACCAGAGCTTGGCTGAGGGCCCATGTCACCTCTGGCTCCTTGCTGGGCTGGATGTAACTTGTGTCTTCTGGCCCCTTAAGGAGCCCAGGTGTTTTATGGAATGAATTGGTCACTGCATCCTATATGGTCATGGTTCTGAGAAAAGCAAATATCATTTTTTTGGCTGCATTAAAAGAAGCATCATGTATAAAATATAAGAGGCGAAGGTCTATTCTTTATTGCCGGGTGCATGCAGGAGGGAGGATGGGAGCACCTTTCAAGGCCAGCAGGGGAGGCATGTTCCAAAGCAGGGGGCTGAGGAGGCTTCCAGGGGAGTGGAGAGCAGCCAGGATCAGGTCTCCAAAAGGAAGGGGATTGGAGCCTCCACTTGTGGAGGGACTCCAGGAGGGAAGCAGCTGTCTGAGGGAGCTGGGGACATCCTTTTGCTGCATGGAATTGAGAAGAGCTTTGCAAGATCCGAAGGGCACTGAGGTGGTCCCCAGTGGGGGGAACTTCCCACCTGGCCCAAACTCTGGCTTTGGACATTTCTTCAAGCCTTCAGTAGCAGCCAGTTACCAGGAGCTGCAACCCCGCTCCTGGCCTGGCCGGCCAGCAGAGATACCTCAAACCCACCCCTGATCTGTCTCCGAGTGTCCAGGGTGTGTGCAGCTGGGACCAGGCACTCTCTGCCAGGACGAAGAACACTAAAACAGGCCTTGGAGTCAGAGCCAGTGGGACTTCTTAGCATCTTCCCACAGGCCACAGTGGGGTCCTTGGCCTTCCTGAGACCTCAGACCCTTTGAGCATCCCTGGGAGCATGTGTCACCTGCAGCAATGTGGGCCAGTGGGCCCTGGGCCCAGTAAAGAGATGTAGCTCTTGGGGCCTCTTGATGCACCCCCTCAGGGAGTACCTGCACCAGGGTCCCCCAGGAGTGGGTAGGGGAGGGGGCCTTTTCGGAGCCCTGGGGTGGGGGAGGGGACAAGCTAGGGCCTGGGTTAGCGATCACCCAGGCTTTCTGAATCTGGGGACAGCATATTGAGTTGGATTATCTTCTCCATTGAGGATTTTGGCTACTCAAGGTCATGTGGAATGAAATGATTTCAACAGTTTCATGAAAATTGGTCGGTTTTATAACACTCCTTTATAAGCAGACCCTTTTAACCCATGATGTGCTCTGGGGAGACTGCCGGGAGTGGAAGCTGTCCCACAGGCTTCTATGGGGCCTGCCCCAAGAGTGTGAGGGTGGCGAGGGTGCAGTGCTGGCTCTGCAGTACCCAGGAGGAACGAGTCTTGGCAGGAAAAGATGCCCTTGGGGTCTTAGGGAAGCCAAAGAGGCCAAAACAGTTTTGAGGGAAAACAGTTTTAAAAAAAGAGGGGGGAGCAGCTTCTCTCCAGCACCCCTGCCCAGCCCTCTTCCAGCTGCATAAACCACCACCAAGGGATGGCTTCCATCTGCTGCCTCCAGGCCCAGCTCCCATAGCCCCAGGGTGGGGCTAGAGTCATGCCTCCGGCCTGTGTGTCCAGAGCAGGCCTGCCACTGTGAAATCTCTCCAAGTGATCAAAGCTGTTTCCTGTTAAGTGTGGAAGATAGAAGGCAAGACAAAGGACAAAGGACCAGAAACTGGGGGAAGGGGCGACTGGATGGACAGGCAGGTCATCCACACTCCCAGGTTCCCACAAGGACAGCTGAGCTAGGATAGGCCAGCCCAAGGGATTCTCCCAGTCCCTTAAATGCAGTGCAACTGCACCCAGGCCCAGGGGTGAGGTTGGGGAGTGGGGACAGGGGCTGACAGCACCCAGCTTCACACCTGGACTTATTCTACTCCTGGGGCTACCTGGAGTAGGGGGATCCCCCAGGACCCTGAGGGCCTGGGGCTGTGAGCAGAGACGGGGCTCCTCCTGTTTGAATCTAAGTCAAATGGTGGCGTTGTCACCCAAAACTGAAAGCCCTCCACCCTCCACCATCCCCAAGGTCTCTAGGAGCAGGGCTGCAGCTGGACAAGCTCCGTAGCGCTGTTCTACCCTGCCTGCCTTCAGCTTCCCCTGGTACCACTTTGTCCAAGCCATCTTCCTTTCTCACCTGGATTATTGCAGCAGCCTCCTCACTAATCTCTTTTATTCTGTTCTGGCTCTACTTCAGTAGACTTTCCAGACTAGTCAGAAGGATTTTTTTTTTTTTTCTCACTGCATGTCAGATCATGTTCCCCCTCTGCTCAAAACCCTGCAGGAATTCCGGTGTAATAATCTTAGATTAAAAAACAACAACAACAACAACAGACTCTTTCCAATAACCCACAGGTATATTATCACCTCCTACTTCTTTCCCCTTGCTCACCCACCTCCAGATATTCAACATCCTTTCTTGCTCTTCAAACACCCAGATTTTGCTTCTGCTCAGAGACTTTGCAACTGGTGTTCTCTTGGTCTGGAATGCTTTTCCATGCTATTTCACTTTCTTAAGGTCTTTTCTTAAATAAAACTTCCTGCCCACTGCGGGGGTCCGTGGTAGACTCCGCAAGAGGTACAATGTAGCACAATCTATGGGGGGGGCGGGGGGCTGCCAAAGTGGGTTGTCAGCCTGGGGGGGGGGGAGTGCTACGCCAGTGCTCAACGTAGCAAGAAGTAAAGGAGTCAGCCGGTAGCAGAAGAAATCAGCACACACAGACAACGAGTTAAGCTGCTGAACCTTCTCTTTACTTTCACTTTGATGTAGGTTTTTAAACATAATTTTTGGCATTACAGATTGTTTATACTTTCTTTTGTGATTTCATTACAGACATGACTTAATTTATAGATTACATTTTAGACATATTAAATTTCTTATCCTATATTTTTCAAGGTTTGAGGTCACTTACACCTTTTCAAGGCCCTATACATGACTGTCTGGACATACTATAATTTTGTCATTTTTATCTAATTAGTTTGGGTGAAAATTTATTTCTCACGGATTCCCTGAAACTGTTTTCTCTGCACACTATTCAGGCTGTCTGATAAAAGTCAACTTTCTCTGTCTGGGATTCCAAAGCACTATTGTTTTTCTTTTATAGCAGTTGTTTATAAAACCTAGAAGCAGGGAAAGGGGGAAGGCAAGGCTGAATGTTAACTCTGAAGTACTTTTTACTCTAAGGAATTTATATCTACTTTAAATGTAAAAGAAATCTATTTTCAATCACAAATAGACTCTTAAAGCTTATTAACTAGGAACTTAGTACTTATAGAAAAAGGTTTGTGTTACTCCTTCTATGGTTTTTTTGTGTTTTTAGCTAGATTTCAAAAAAGATAAATTTACAGAATTAGTCTGGATCTAAATAATTGAAATAGCAACATTTAGTGGCCATATACATGAATAAAGAACAGAACAGCAAGTAAATAGAACTTACGCAGTCAAAGTTAACTCTTTCAGCACCATGATATCTTTCATGAAAAAAGAGAGGGCTTTATCAACAGAAAGGTTATAGGGAAGCATAGGAAACATGAGCAGATCACATTGGAGGAACAGCCATTAGCCTATCCTTGTGGTGGTTTGATTTTTTGTCATATGTCAGGGCAACACCCCTGGGCTAGGCCAAGTCCATATATCAGGAAGTCAGAGAGTTATGTTTTTGGCTGACGTGTTCTCAATGTCCCCAACATTTCTTTTCCCCTTTTCTGTTGATGGGAGTCCACCCTACTCAAGAGGTGTCTGTCTTAGGTTGCGCCTCCCCTCGGGGGGGTCTTACCCGTCACTGACTGCCACTCTAGCACTTCAGGTGGACTTACCCAAGGCCAGCAAGCCGCAGTGGCCGAGGGGAAGAATGGGACAGAACAGTCACCTTTGGGAAGGCTTCCCATGGATGATTTAGACTTCCACATCCTGTCAAGGACCGTGGCCTAGTTCATAGGGCTCCCAATCATCATTGCTGAGGACAGCATATTGTTGGTGAACCACCATAGGCTGTACTGATTTTGCCCTGTCCTTAAGGAAGATGCCACTAAGATGCTATAGAAAATGTCACAACAGCTCACCATGTTTAAAATTACACACACACACACTCACATCTCTTCTCATCCCCTTCCTAAGTTTATTTTTCTCCAAAACACTTATCACTCTTTGGCACACTTTACATCGTGGGGTTTTTTTTTAATATTTAATTATTTACTTTAGTTGTACACAATGCGTTTATTCTTACGTGGTGCTGAGAATCGAACCCAGGCTGCGCATGTGCTAGGCGAGCGCTCTACCACTGAGCCACAACCCCAACCCCTTGTTTTGTTTTTTTAATTCCTTACCTCTTCCAACTAGAATGTATGCTCCCTTCAGGTAACTTTATGTCTGTTTTGTTCACTGCTGCTCTATTTGGTCTCTTTTGTTCATCCTTAGTGCTGAGAACACTGCACATAGCAGGTACCCCATAGACATTTATTGAATGAATGAATTGTCAAATGAATTCATCTCACAAAAGCAAGACTGGTTCAACATTAGAAAATTTGTCAGTGTCATTCTCTGTTATAACACATCAAGAGGGGAAAACTGCGGAAAAATCACTAGATAAAGTACAATAATGATTTTTGTTTTTAAAAACCCTTAGTGAGTTTAGAAATACAAGAAAAATTTCTAATCTGGATAAATAATCTAGCTATCATAAATTTTCAGAAAACATAGCAACTCCTCGATGAAATGCTAGAGCATTCCCATTCAAGGTCAAGCCAAGAATGTCTACAGTTTCCACAACTAGCCCAATAAGTCAAGAAGAAGAACTTCAACAAAAATTTTAACATTATCAAGTCTGGTGGCAAGGACCACACAGTCCCAGAACAGGCTCTAGCAACAGTTTGGACATGCTTCTGTGAAGCCTGCCCAGCAGGCAGGAAGACACAAGTGAAACCACATGATAAGGAATATTATTCAATGCCATGTTTTGGGGGGACAACGGGCCTTCCTTCCCCTGGGGAGCTATAGCACAAAGATCCTCCTTTTCTTCACATTTTTGGGGCTCTGCAGTATGACTTATGTTCTGTCAAAGGAAATTTCCACCCAGTAATCTAGAACATATGATGCAAAGACAAGACAACAGTCTAAGTGATGACTGGCTTTACCATAGCTCTGGAAGTATCCAGTAACAGTGTTGGGCTGTAGCCTGCCCATTCCTGCTAAAAGTTTGTGATTGTTCTTTCTACTTCTTGTCTCATGGTAGTCTCTTTTGCTTCTTCCTGTTTTCTAAACCTGCTCATATAAGTCAGCTTCCCTTACTATAGCAAATACCTGAAATAATCAACTTATAAAGGAAAAGGTTCCTTTTGGATCACAGATTTAGACTATTTAGTTAGTTAGTTATTTGCAGTACTTGGGCCTAGGGCCTTTACACATGCCAAGCAAGATCTCTACCATTGAGTTACTAGAAAGCTTCTAGAACTTATAAACAAATTCAGCAAAATAGCAGGGTATAAAATCAACACCAATAAATCAATTGCATTTCTATACACCAGTGATATATCAGCTGTAAGAGATATCAGGAAAACTATCCCCTTTCAATTTGGGAATAAAAAAAAATTGGGGAATAAACCTAACAAGAGAGGTAAAAGACCTCTAAAGTGAAAAATATAGAACAAAAGAAATATATAGAAACAAAAGAAATATAAAAAAAAATATAGAAACAAAAGAAATTGAAGAATACCTCAGAAAATGGAAAGATCTCCCATGTTCCTGGATAGATCAAATTAATACTATCAAGAGCTGGGGACATAGCTCAGTTGGTAGAGTGCTTGCTTTGCATGCACAAGCCCTGGGTTAGATCCCCAGCACCACACATACACAAAAAAAATTAATGTTATCAAAATGGCCATTCTACCAAAAGTGCTATATAGATTTAATGCAATTCCTATTCATATCCCAATGACATTCATCATAGAAATAGAAAAAGCAATCATGAAATTCATTTGGAAAAATAAGAGGCTCAGAATAGCTAAAGCAATCCTCAGAGAGAAAAGTAAGGCAGGAGGCATCACAATAGTAGACTTTAAATTATACTACAGAGCTATATTAACAAACAAAAATAGCTTGGTATTGGCACCAAAACAGACATGAAGACCAATGCAACAGAATAGAAGACACAGAGGCAAACCCACATAAATACAGATATCTCATCCTAAACAAAGGCACCATAAACATACATTGGAGAAAAGATAGCCTCTTCAACAAATCATGCTGGGGAAACTGGAAATCCATATGTAATAAAATGAAATTGAATCCCTATCTCTCACCCTGCACAAAACTCAACTCTAAGTAGATCAAGGACCTAGGCATTAGCCCAGAGACCCTGCACTTACTAGAAGAAAAAGTAGGCCCAACTCTCCATCATGTTGGCTTAGGAACCAACTTCCTCAATAAGATTCCTAAAGTGCAAGAAATAAAATCAAGAATCAATAAATGGGATGGTATCAAACTGAAAAACTTCTTCACAGCAAATAAAACAATCAGGAATGTGAACAGAGATCCTACAGAATGGGAGAAAATCATTTCCACCTGTACCTCAGATAAGGCATTAATCTCCAGGATATACAAAGACCTCAAAAAAATTAACACCAGAAAAATAAATAACTCAATCAATAAATGGGCAAAGGAACTGAATAAACACTTCAGAGAAGAAATATGAATGATCAAAAAACACATGAAAAAATGTTCAACATCTCTAGCAATTAGAGAAATGCAAATTAAAACAACACTGAAATTCCATTTTACTCCAGTCAGAAGTGAAATATAGAATACAAGTAACATTAACTGTTGAATACAAGTTGATAGATGGGCGACCCTCCCCCCCCCCCCCCAGAGTTTTCCACATCCTGAGAGAAGCAACCTTGTTTCATTCTCAGCAGGATGTTTCTTCCCCAGGCAGGATGGTTCTTCCCCGGGCAGGATGCCCCCCCCCCACCGCCCCGGGTAGGATGTTTCTTTTCCCCAGGCAAGAGTCAATAGGCTTAAAGGTCACCCTGTTCTAGGGGCAAAGAGCCAATGGCGTTGGGGTTGCTCTGGTGCACCTCCCACCAGAAATCCCTATATAGGGCCCTGTTCGAGAGACACACACAGACACACGGACAGAGACACACAACGTCAGCTCATTGCTGCTTAGAGGAGGAAGCCACTCAAGACACATCAGCTCAACCCTGCAGAGAGGAAGAAGCCACTGCAGGAGTTTCAGACCCGCCGCCTCCAGCCGACGGCAGCTCCAGACCCATCGCCTTCAGCTGACGGCCGCTACCAGCTGACAGCTTCAGCCTCCAGCCAGACAGCAGCTGCTTTAGCTGATAGCTCCAGAGATCCCAGCCGGTGCGACCAAGCACCCACCTTCTGTTCAGAGCTTGCACACTCCCCTCTCCCTGACTCCCCTCTCCCACCAGAGCTTGCACACTCCCTTCTCCCTGACTCCCCTCTCCCAGCACCTCTTCGACCTTCGACCAGAGCACCTCTTCTCCAGTTTTGCTACCAGCCACAAAGGCTGTTGAATAAATCTCTTGGTTGCACGGCTGTCCCTGGTGTGATGTTTTGCCCTTCACAAGTAACAATAACTGTTGGTGAGGATGTGGGGAGAAAGGTGCTCTCATGCAATGTTGGTAGAACTTCAAACTGGTGCAACTGGAAAGCAGTATGTAAATTCCTGAGAAAACTTAGAATGGAACCACCATTTGACCTAGTTATCCCACTCCTCAGTCTATACCCAAAGAACTTAAAAACAGCAGTCACATCAATGTTTACAGCAACTCAACTCATAATAGCCAAGCTATGGAAACAACCTAGGTGTCCTTCAATGGATGAATGAATAAAGAAAATGTGTTATATATACAATGGAATATCACTCAGCCATAAAGAAGAAGGAAATAATGGCATTTGCCTGAATGGACAAAACTGGAGACTATCATGCTAAGTGAAGCAATTCGTCTCCCAAAACCAAAGGCCAAATGTTCTCTCTGATTTGTGGATACTAACCCAATACAAAGGAGGTTGGGGAGGGGAATAATAGAAATCCATTAGATTACACAAAGGGCAATGAAGGGAAGAATGGGAGGGGAATGGGAAAAACAGTAGAATTAATCTGACATAATTTTCCTAGCCTTGTATTTGAATACATGGCCAGGGTAACTCTGCATCATGTACAACCACAAGTGTGGGATCCTAAATAGAATAAGTATATTCATATATACTTATATGTATGTATAATTTGCCAAAATACATTCTACTGTCAGTATAACTAAAAAGAACATATAAAATAATTTTTTTTAAAATTTTACTTTGAGGCAGGGTCTTGCTAACTTGCCCGAGTTGGCCTCAAACTTGGGATTATGCTCCCAAATAGCTGGCATTACAGGTGTGGGCCGCCATGCTTAGCATTTTTAGTGGTCTTAGTCCAGATCGACTGGCCCCCATTGCTTGGGTCTGTGACAGCACATTGTATGGGGGCTTGTGGCAAAGCAAAGCAGCTCCCCTCGTGGCCAGGAAGAAAAGGAGAGCAAAAGAAAGGCTTTGCGCTCCCAACACCCCTTTCAGGGCATGCCCCCAATGGCCTGAAGACCTCCTACTAGGCCCTACCTCTTAAAGGTTCTACCACCCCCTAGTAGTGCCATACTAGAAACCAAACTTTTAGTACATGGGCCTTCAAGGGTCATATGCTATAGCATCATTCTTGAGCATTCCCTCATGATTCTATTTCCATGCCATTCAAGTAAATTACTTCTGTGCTTAAGAGAAACAGAGGTGATTTCTGTTGCTTGAAATTAATAAATTTGGCAAAACTGAAGTTTCCATACACTTAAAGCTTCTCTCCAACCAGGCAATGCCTAGCCTATCCTTATGTAGTTCTTGTGGTAATTCGTTCATTCATCTGTTCAACAGGCTCTGTACCAAGGACTGAGAATACAAAGATTTTGAAGTTATAGTACACTTCAAGTTCAGTTGAGGGGAAATCTGCACTTCAAGAGAGGCTAGGATGTGCAACCTGAGACCTTTCTGAAATCGATCCAGTAGTTAAAACTTGGGACCAACAATCACAGCAATAAGATAGGAATAACACCTTGGTACATTTAGCTTGCACTGAAATAAACCATTGAAAATATTAAAGGAAGCTTGGGGTTCTGGATTCCATCCTTGACATAAAGATATATATATGAACATTCAAATACCAAAGGACCAAGTGTTGGGCTAGGGAGGAACGTAGAGAATGGTTAGTAGGGACCAGGGTGTGGTTGGTTGTGATGAATAACTTCTAATGTTCTATAGCACAGTAGAGTAATTATGGTTGACAATTGTAAATTTCAAAGCAGCTAGTAGAGAAGATTTTGAAGGTTATGAATAGAAGAAATAATAGATGTTTCAGGTTATAGATATGTCAATTGCTCTGAGGTGATTATTACACATTGTATACATGAATGAAGTACCACAGTGTACCCCATAAACATGTTCAATTATTGTACATAAACTTGTTTAACTTTAAAAATGAAATAAACTGCCATTGCTACTTGCCTGGATCTTAAGTAACTTAAATGTATTTCTGTTCGCATTGTTGTCATTAACAACAAAGGACCAAGCTTCCAGAAGAGCTTTAAATTGGGATTTTTGCTGCCACCTAGAGGACTAATTTAGTATTGATCTGTGTGAAAAATTCAGAGCCCTTAGGCGGTGGCTGCTTCCTCTCCCTCAGATCTCTGAGCAGAGTTCTGTGCTCAGGTATCTGTCTCCTCTACTAATCTGTACTTCTTAAGGGCAGCAACAGGATCTAATCTCCTATACATCCACTCTAGGGCCTAGCACGCATGAAGCGGGGGGTAGACCTTTGATATAAAGAAATAAAACCATTTCAACAATAGCAGCTTCCATCTGTTGAATACCTTAAAAAATTCCAAACTCTGTTCTAGGCACTTCCTACATACTGTTTTTATATGGAACACCTACCTAAGAGGTAGGTGATTTTCCTATTTTATACATATCGCTCATCAAATGTCAGTCCCTTACCCAAGGACAAAGGTTTATTAACCATCAGATTTGTCAAACCAAATCTTTAGGCAATATGGTGTAAAGAAAGGGGCTTTGGAGACAGAACTGCATTCCAGTCCTCAGCTCTGCCTTTTATTTGCTGCAAGATCTTAGGCAGTTTATTTAACCTCTTGGAAGACTTGTTTTCTTATTCACGAAATGAGGCAAATAATAATATTTACCATCCCAGGTTGTCGTTAGAATTAAATGCAACATTATGTTTAATGAAATGAAAGATCCCTTGGACAATATCTGGCATACTGTGTGTGCTAGACAAGGAGAGATTTACCTCTCTATCCTTTTAGTGGATACTTAGGATCTCAGAAATGAGCCTGATAATAGAATATTGCTGAAACGCCATCCAGAGTCATTTAAAATGATTGTGGGTCATAGGCAAGTAAAAGAGGGGGTAAGAGGGTGGATTTTAAAGCTTTAGGCTCAGTAGTCTGCTTTTAGGGAGGAAAAATCAAATAAAACGTTAACTTAGACTTTAGTATCTACACTTTAAAAAAAAATTTTGTTGTAGGTAGATACAACACCTTTATTTTTATTTATGTGGTGCTGAGGATCGAACCCAGGGCCTCTTGCGAGCACTCTACTGCTGAGCCATAGCCCCAGCTCCTAGTATCTACATTTTTAAACTTGCTGCTAATTAGAATTACCCAGACTGATTAGACCAAAGCCTATTTGAGACTCTTGCACCTGAAAAATGAGAGCTATCATAGGGATTAAGTTAAAACAACAAAACAAAACTATGTCTAGCAGGTGCCCAAAGTGGCAGCTGCTATTATTATCACTGTGGTGATCATTACCATTGTTATCATTATGTGTGAAAGGGTTGAGTTTTCTGATCCATCGATGGTGGTAATTATGTGAGACTGCTGCTCAGATCCCTTCTAGCTTTGACAATCACTGATTCTAGTGTCCTCTGGAGAAATATATTTGAGACATCCTGGGGAAATGACCATGCAAGGACTACAAACATGGTAACTCATTTGACTCTGGAAGCTCAGCAATTCCTGATAAGTTAGACAGGACTCAACTGTCTCTTGTGTGTGTATAAAACAACACGACAATCAAGACAGATTATTCTAACATTCCATTTACTCAGTTTCTTCTCAGCCCTGTCTTCCAGCAGCCAAACTCATGAGATATAGCCAAACTCATGAGCTGTAAAGATTCCCTGCGTTCCATTTAACCCTGTGATTTTTACAAACATAAAAATGTTTTTACAAACATATTCCATATGTTTATTTAACCTCTTGGAAGACTTGTTTTCTTATTCACGAAATGAGGCAAATAATAATAATTATTGAGGCAATAATAAAATGAGGCAAATAATAATATTTCCCAAAATACAAAAATATTTACAAACATATTTTACAAACATAAGTTAGACAGGACTCAACTGTCTCTTGTGTGTGTATAAAACAACACGACAATCAAGACAGATTATTCTAACATTCCATTTACTCAGTTTCTTCTCAGCCCTGTCTTCCAGCAGCCAAACTCATAAAGATATAGCCAAACTCATGAGCTGTAAAGATTCCCTGCGTTCCATTTAACCCTGTGATTTTTACAAACATATTCCCTTGACTTCATTCAGGGACAGCCCGAACTTGCTGTCTGGAGTGGGAGTATTTGTCCACTATTTCCCACCCCTCTCCTCTCATTCTCATCTGGCTCTGTATCCAACTCTGTATTGGCTCTGGATGGCTTCATGAAGGGGTAACCTGATAGCACCTCACCTCTTTCCCCTACTACGCATGTCTCTACTCCTCTGGGCTTCCATATTGACCAGGTCACGAGGTATATATGAGCAGCCCTGAATTGCAAGAATTAATGCCCTGTGGGGTAAATCATTGATCAGTGGGAGCTGGTGGATAAACACTTCCTGGTTTATAGAGGTGGTTGAGCAACATTCCTACAGATCTGGCAATCCTTTATACCTGGTGGTGACCAACTCAATAACGACTGTGCATCTCCCTCCTGCCCTGGCTCAGTCTCCTTATTTCTCCTTCCTTCTGTCTGGGACTTTGCTTTTGAACATGGCCTTGCTACGAGCCCTCTATCTTAGGTTTTGCTTTCTGGGGCACTTAGGTACTCAAGCACTAGGTGGCTCCAAAAGAGGGTTAGGATTTAGGGGTTAGATTATTCACCTATGTCTTAGTCCATTCACAAGTGTCTTGGGCTATTGTGACCAAATACCAAGGACTAGATGGCTTATAAACAACAGAAATTTGTTTCTCGTGGAAGCTGGGGAGTCTAAGATAAAAGTGCTAGTAGATTGTGTCTGGGGGAGGGTCTCCATTTTAGATTATAGATGGTACCTTGCAGCTGTGTCCTCTTGTGATGGAAATAGTAAGGGGTCTCTCTGGGACCTCTCTTACATGGGTATTAGTTCATGAATTTTGGGAGGATACAAGCATTTAGACTTTATTAGTGATGGTGAGTGGAGGTACAAATAATATCTTGCAAGAAGTAGCATCAAAAGTAATCAGGCTGTCCGTTGTGATTAATTTTTTTATTAGAGTTATACATAGAAGTTGAGTTCTTTTTTGCGGGGGTTACTGGGGATTGAACTCAGGGCACTTGACCACTGAGCCACATCCCCAGCCCTATTCTGTATTTTATTTAGAGACAGATTCTCACTTAGTTGCTTAGCACCTTACTGTTGCTAAGACTGGCTTTGAACTTGTGATCCTCCTGCCTCAGCCTTCCAAGTGAATGGGATTACAGGCATGAGCCACCTCGCCTGGTAGTTGGGTTCATTTTAACAAAGTCATATATTCATGGAACTTGACTAACTCCATTTCAGCCTGATCCCTCACTTTCCCTCTCTTCTTCCTTTCTCCATTCTCCTTCCACTCACTTATTATTATTTTTAATTTTTTTAAGCTTTGCTTTATTTTTATGTGGTCCTGAGGCTCAAACCCAGTACCTCACATATGCTAGGCAAGTGCTCTACCACTGAGCTATAATGCCAGCCCCTCACTCACTTATTTTTGATTGGTGCTTTCCACACACCTAGAAAGGTGAAATTCCCTGTGGTATATGTTATAATTAATGGAGAAGAAGATTGGGGATAGGTTGTAGCTGTGCCACTCATATTGTGTGGAGGTGCTATGGTCTGAAAGTTTGCATCCCCTGCCCCCAAATTCATATATTGAAATACTAACCACCATTTGATGTATTAGGAGGTGGAGCCGTTGGGAGGTGATGAGGTCATGAGGATGGAGACTACAAGAATGGGACTCTACAGAAGCCCCCGAGAAGTCTTTGCCCCTTACCATGTGAGCCCTCAGCAAGCAGGTGTCATCTGTGAGCTAGAAAGTGACCCTTCCCAGACACCAAATCGCTGAGCAACTTGCTCTTGGACTTCTAGCCTCCAGAACTAACAGAAATTAGTTTCTGTTGTTTATAAGCCAGTTGGCCTGTGGGATTTTGTTATAGCAGTCTGAACAGACTAAGATGTGGAAGGTAATGTTAAGTTAAAGGACTAGTAGTATGGCTTCTGGTAGATAAATTAAATGTAATGCTCAGAGTAGCCAATCGCCAATTATATTGTGACAATCACAGGAGTTGTGAAAGCAACTCAGGAGGCTGAGGCAGGATTGCACGTTTGAGGCCAGCCTGGGCAACTTAGTGAGACCCTACCTCAAAATAAAAAATAAAAAGGACTGGGGAATGTATCTTGGTGGTGAAGTGCCCCTGGGTTCAACTCTCAGTACCAAACAAAGAAAAACGAAAAAGCAATAGAATTGAAAATGAGACAGAATGTGTAGTCTTAACTGCACTCCTGATCAAAGCCAGTGTCCTGATGGATGAATGGGACTCTGAAATGTGAAATAGGGACACTGAGGTGGATAAGCCTAAAAAGATTGAATCTACAGGCTCATTCAGCCTCCTTTTTCTCCCCAGAGGAGACAGATATTATGTAAGATGCCACTCAGTCTGCTGGAGATAGACTGTCCACTCCAGATTGTTTCTAGGTGTAACTTAAGCAAGGAAGTCAGTCCTTGCTATGGTAGAAAATATCACATTTGTCAAAGAAGGCCCTGACTGCTATGTGCTGTATATGGGAGAAACCAGGGGTTCATGTGTGAAGGTTGCTTTTGAAACAGTTGGACTGTGGTAAGCAGGAATATAAGCCTGGGTTTCCCCTCCCCATTTGGTGGCCTTCTTTCACAACTCAAGATCTTTTTTTTTTTTTTTTTTTTTTTAGTTGTAGATGAACACAATAACTTCATTTTATTTATTTACTTTTATGTGGTGCTGAGTATTGAACCTAGTACCCCACACCTTCTAGACAAGTGCTCTACCACTGAGCTACAACTTCAGCCCCACAACTCAAGACCCTGTACTATGGCCAGAATATCCAGAACTGGTCCCAATACACTATTTGGATTTAATTTGACCTAAAGTAAATGAGGAAGGTATTTACAGAACTTTCTTGACACTGTTTTAATTAGGAGGTCAGAAGGTTTAAGGAGGTAGGAATGTTAGAACTATTTACTTGCAAGACATGAGAAGCCTTTAGAGGACACTAGCATCTGTGAGAGGTTTGATGGCTGAGTGAGCAGTGAGAGGTGCTACTAGCAACAGGAATGATGGGATTCTGGAATGGCAAAGGCCCTGGGGAGAGGGTCAACCTAACATCCCATGAGGAAAAATTTCCACACTTGACCTCACATGATGGGTCACAGTTAAAATGCAGGCACACTAAAAATATTGCCCCAAATTATTATGTGTATGAGACATGAATAAAATTTCATGTGTAGACTTAGGACCCATTGCCAAGATATCTCATTATATATATGCAAATATTCCAATATCTGGGAAAAAAATCCTAAATCCAAACTGCTTCTGGTCCCAAAGTCCTATGCATACAGGATACTCAACCTGTATTGGGAGGCAAGGCAGGATAGCCCATCAGGATTCTTTGACCCATAGGGATATAGAATACGGCTAATGGATCATAGTGTTCCTAAATGGGAAGAGAGATGGAGAGCCAAGTAGGGTATTCTTTTTTTTTTTTTTAAGTTGTAGGTGGGCACAATACCTTTGTTTCATTTATGTGGTACTGAGGATTGAACCCAGGGCCTCACACATGTGAGACGAACACTCTACCGCTGAGCCATAGCCCTAGCCCCAACTAGGGTATTCTTGATATATAGAATAGAGAAGGTTGGAAGTACTAGAGACTCATAAATCAACAGTTTATGAGCTGAAATCAGCTGTCACAGTGGAAAATCACATTCCTTCCCAAGTTCCCAGATATCAATTCTCAGGGCCAGACCATATCATTTGAAAAGGAAGCCAGGTCTCCTTAGGAAGTACTTCACAAGACTATGACAAAGATATATAATAAATATTTTCCCCAAAAGAGCTGAGATCATTTTCCAGGGTAACTAAGCTTAGAATTTTCAAGGACTATGCGAGATGGGATCTGAGATATGACTGATTGAAATAAGAGGACCAAAAATCTTATGTGCTCCTATGCTTAGAGTAAAGATTTGTAAAGTTCTGACTCAAGTCAGTGACCACTCCACTCTAGTTATTTCCTTAGGAACTGGGACCATGTAGCAGACACTGCAATCAATATGAAAATATGAGATATTTTTACATTCTTTTTTTCATTTCAAGTCTGAAATCTGACCTGTGGTTGTTAGCTCTCTAGTACTTCCAACCTTCTCTATGCACAAGCCAGGTGCACTACAGGTGGTAGAAGAAGCTCACAAAAAGCCACAAACAGGAGCCGGGCGCGGTGGTGCACGCCTGTAATCCCAGCACTTTGGGAGGCTGAGTCAGGAGGATCGCGAGTTCAAAGCCAGCCTCAGCAATGGCGAGGCACTTAGCAACTCAGTGAGACCCTGTCTCTAATAAAATACAAAAAAAAGGGCTGGGGATGTGGCCCAGTGGTCTAGTGCCGCTGAGTTCAATCCCCGGTACCAAAAAAAAAAAAAAAAAAAAAAAAAAAAAAAAAAAAAAAGCCACAAACATTTGCAGTAGTAGGAAGCTGTCAGGTTAGAGTGCATGGAATGGCAAAGGCATATACACTTATAGCTTATCTTAATTCAATTATCCACATTTCAAGTGCCCAATATCTTCAGGCTAATAGCTACCACGTTAGACAATGCAAGTCTGAAGAATCCTTGATTGTCCAGACATTCTGCAGAACATCATACTAGAACTCTATATTGATGACATCACACTAATTGGACCCAATGAGCAAGAAAATGGCAAGTATTCTAGAGACACTAGCTAGACATACATGACAGAAGTTGGGATATAAGCCCTACAAAAATTCAGGGGACTGCCACACTGGTGAAGTTTTTAAAAACCTGTTATATGTTTATGTAGAAAAGGATTTAACCAGCAGGTGAGGTGGTACACGCCTGTAATCCCAGCTACTTAGGGGACTGAAGCAGAAGAATCACAAGTTTGAGGTCATCCTGTACAACTTATCTCAAAGATAAAATGGAATGGGAATGTAGCTCAGTGGTAGACAGACTTTCTAGCATTTGTGAGGCCAAGGGAAAGAAAACGAAAGAAAGAAATCACCTTGCCCAAAGAGATATTTGGCCTATGCTGTTGGCTTCTAGGTCCTTGAAAAGTCATTCCTGGTAAGAGAGTTTTTGTTTTGACTATAAGCCTTGGGCCAGCTAGATAACAAGTGTGGCATCAGGGTGTACCCTAAGGGACTGGACATGGATCATCTTCATGGGCAATCAATTGTACTTAAATGATAGAACCCCAAAAACAAAGATTTTGGACACCAAGACTCAGGTAAGCTGCCCTGGTTGGCAAAACTCCAACTGTAAACTAATCCTGGGAAGAGGACAACCAGATGTTCTGTTTGGTACTTTCCTGAACACTGTCCTATGCATTTCTTCCCTTGGCTTATTTAACCTGTAACCTTTGACTATAATAAATCATAATCTCATGTAAGTACAACAGCTTTCAGGGAGTTTTGTGAGTCCTTCTGGCAAATTATCATATCTAAGGGAAGCTTTGGAAACCACTTAACTTACAGTTAAATATAAAGGTGTGGACTGTGACCCTTAATTTTGTAGTTGGCTAACTTTTGTAACTTTATCACTACTGATTACATTTAATGTTTATTCACATTTACCCACATACCACATTTTTGTTGTTGTTCTTTATAACGCATTGCATTTTACACTCTCCATCTTATTCACTTTACTTCTGCCTGAAGTAAATCCTTTAAAAGGAAGATCTGCTGGTGACAATTTTTCAGTTTTTGTCTGAAAGTATTTTGCATTGAAATGTATGTCTGATGTGTATAGCACTCCAGATTGGTAGTTACTTAAAAAAATTTTTTTTTTCTTTAGTTGTATTTATTTATTTATTTATTTTATGTGGTGCTGAGGATCAAACCCAGTACCTTACACGTGCCAGGCAAGTACTTTACCACTGAGCCACAACCCCAGCCCGGGAGTTACTTTTTATAGAAAATTGAAAATTTAATTTCAGTCTTCTGACTCCCATTGCAGCTGTTGAAAAAAATCACCTGCCTGTCTGAATGTGGTTATGTGAAGGTAATATGTTACCCCTACTACTAGCAATTTTTATTATTTTTCTTTGCTTTTTATTTCTTGACCTTTTCTTACAATATATGTATGGATTTCTTATCTATTTTGCTTATGGTTCACGGTGATTCTTGAATTGAATCACGGTGGGTTGATTTCTGTTATCATTTCAGAAAAATCGTCAGCCATTAGTTTTTCTACTACATTCTCTCTTCTCCCCTTCTGGTACTTTGCCCAAACACATGGTAAACCTTTTTCATTGTATTCTCTTATTACTCTTACCCTCACTGCATGTTTCATTCCAGATATTTTTCTTCCATTTCACAAATTCTCTCTCTAGCTGCAACTGTTCTTACAAATCCATTTAGTTTTTAGTTTCATTTTTATTGTTTAGTTCTAGAATTTATGGTGGCTTCTTTTTCATATTTACTCTTTTGGTTGTTATTGACTCCAGTTCTTTGCCCAAATTTTCAATCTTGTCTTTTATCTTTGTTTATTCTTTTTAGATATTTTTGATGGACACAATAACTTTATTTTATTTATTTTTTATGTGGTGCTGAGAATTGATCCCAGTGGCTCACATGTGCTATGCAAGCACTCTACCACTGAGCCACAACCCCAGTCCCAAACTTTATATCTTTGAACAAAGTAAAAATATATGTATATTACATTAAAATATTTATCTAATAATTCTATCTGTAGATTTCATGTAACTATTAATTTCTTTTTTCCCCCTGGTACTAGGGATTGAACCCAGGGGTGCTCTATCACTGAGATATATCCCTAGTTCTTTTTGTTTTTTATTTTGAGGCAAAGTCTTGCTGAATCACCCAGGCTGGCCTTGAATTTTCAATCCTTCTGCCTCAGCTCCTGAGTAGTTGGGATTACAGGCATGTACCACCATGTTCCATTCACATGTGTCTATTTCTATTGTTGTTTCTCCTGGCTCTTGATTCTAATGTCTCATGTGTCCAAATATCTGTGACTGTGTACCAGACATTATATTTGAAAAATTGGAAGGGAAATACAGGGGAATGATATTAGCCAAATTATATTGTTATATTTTGTGCATGAACAAATATGTATCAATGAGTCTTACCATCATGTATAATTTATAATGCAACCAATAAAAATATGGGAAAAATTTTTGCTAAAATAATTTGAGACTTTGTTGGATGTTATTTTAATAAGATGTTATTTTATTCCAAGAGAAGTTTCATTTGCTTCCATCAGGCACACAGGGGCATCAGAAGTCAGGATTTTCTAAATTTATAAGGGATTAGGATTTCCCGGATCACCCAGATAATTCAAAGTTAGATTATAAAATCAACCCTTCAAGGGCTGGTTTAATTCTGAAGTAGGTTTTTCAGAATCCCAACTCAAAGCAGGCTATCAACAGCATCACTCAATCAACTCAGCTTCTCAGGTTTTGTTTTGTTTTGTTTTGTTTTGTTTCAGTATTGGTGTTTGAACACCCAGGGCCTCACACAAGCTAGACAAGAGCTCTATCACTGAGTTATATCTCCAGACCAGTCTTTTGCATAAGCACCAAAAGCTCCCAAAGCAAGAGGTCTGCATTTAGTAGAACTTAACTCTCTGGCTTTTTCTTTTCCCTTTATCTTCACCTTGTTTACCTGCTTCTTACCCCACAGTCTAATTAATATTTTGTTCACCTTTTTAGGTTTTCCTCCGCATCTTGCCACATGGAATTATTTATTTCCAGGTTATTACACGAGGAAGTGTCTATTGTACAAATTTTAGACTATTGTTATAATCTCTCAACTACTTTTTTTTTGTTCCCTTGATGAGAAAAATGTGCAATAAATTCCCATTTACCTGCCACAATTAGAGATTCTAGATGCAGTTGGTTTGATTGAAACTAAAATCAGAAGGCACATTTTTTTTTTAATAAATTGAGTTCACAAAGCTATTGAGTCAAATGCTTTTGATAATGTATAACACTGGATTAAGAATTGGGGCTGGAGGGCTGGGGTTGTGGCTCAGGGGTAGAGCGCTCGCCTAGCACGTGCACAGCCCGGGTTCAATCCTCAGCACCACGTAAACATAAATGCATTACATTGTGTACAACTAAAGCAAATAAATAAATATTTTTTAAAAAAAAGAATTGGGGCTGGAGAGCTGCTGAGGTTCCATCAGCTCCATCAGCTGGGAGAAGGGGCTCCAGCCCAGGTCAGACTTTGGAGGTCCACCCATGCAAACCCTGTGCCCTCCCACGCCCAGGCTGACTAAATGGCCATTAAGAAGTAGATGCCTAGATACAAAAGTGATGGAGCCATCCATTTGTCACAAAGTAAGATGCATCAGTGGCTTTTCAACCAGATTATAACAAAATTGTATGTGTTTTCCTCAGAAGAGAATTCCACAAGTTTAAGTCAGCAAAGAAAACATGGTATTTTGATTAAACTCCCAATGCAGCAGCAGAGGCTAAGAATATTACTGGCCAGATATAGTGCTCACATGGTCTTCTGAAGAAGCCATGGGTAGCTGTTGTAGCGGTCCAGATAAAAACACTGTCCCAGATAACCATCAGGATAAGTTTAAGGTAATTTGTGGATGATGATGGAAATGAGTTAGCTTCTGGCATAATGGAACTTACAGACACAGAAATGATTCTATATACCCATAAATGTGATTCAGTAAAATGGCACTACCTCTGCCTGTGACAGTATGACTATGACTCGAATCTCTTTTCTTTTGAAAATGTCCAAAGGTGTCAAAGTGGACAAGGAATCTTTGCCTTTAGGTGTGCCCATGCAGAAAAATTATTTAACATGTTGCAAGAGATAATGCAAAACAATAGTATGAATGTGGTGGAAGAGCCATTTGTAGAAAGGAATAATTATCAGACAGAATTGGAAGTCTCCAGAAAACCTAGAACACCTACAACCCCAGGGTTTGCTGCTCAGAACTTAACTAATGGGGTAGCCCCAATATCCCTCATTTGGAGATGCTTCATCCCATCCTTCAAGCAGATATCCTTCTGTGGGAAGTGCTCACTTACCTTCAGTAGGTGAAGAATCTACATATCATTTGCTTGAGGCTGAGGAACAAATGCATGCCTATGTCAACACCACAGGTGTGCAAGAAGAGTGGAAAAACTGCACAAGTGTGCATGTCCCATTGGAGGCAAAATTTTCTAACACTGAATGCACCACAACAAAAGAAGAACCAAGTAGTAATGAAGACAGGGACCTTCAGATTATTCTGGAACCTGAAGGATTCAAATTTGTTTTAGGACCAACCCCTGTTCAGAAGCAATTAATGGAAAAAAAGAAACTGGAGCAACTTGGAAGAGATCAAGTTAGTGCAAGTGGTGCAAATAAAACAGAATGGGGCACTGGCTATGACAGTGATAAATGAAGAGATGTACCCTCTGTTAACAAACTGGCATATGAAAATATAAATGGGCTATCTATCCCTAGTTCCTCAGGGGTCAGGAGAGGTCGTCTGACATCTACCAGTACCTCAGAGACCCAGAATATCAACAACTCAGCTCAGAGAAGAACTGCATTATTAAACTATGAAAATTTGCCATTTCTGCCTCCAGTTTGGGAAGCCTGCAAGCTAAGTAGGGATGAAGATGACAATTTAGGACCAAAGACCTCATCTCTAAATGGCTACCATAATAATGTAGATCCAATGCATAACTATGTAAATACAGAGAATGTAACCATGCCAGCAAGTGCTCACAAAATAGAATATTCAAGGCATTGGGACTATATACTGACAGTCTTTAACTTTTATATCAGACCCCCAAGTTTAGAACACAGGCAGCTCAATTACATACAGGTTGACTTGGAAGGTGGCAGTGATTCTGACAACCCTGACTCCAAAAACTCCTACCACTCCCCTTCCATAAACCCCTACCAGGCGCACAGATTTGTATACTGTGATAGACATCGAGAGAACTGCTGCTATGTCAAATTTGCAGAAAGCACTGCCACAAGATGATGGTACATCTAGGAAAACTAGACATAATAGTATTGATCTGCCCATGTAAGCCTGGAAAGAATTATGTTGTTTGCAGCTTTGTGAAGTTTTTAAAAATGAGAATGCCAGTGCTTCATTTTAATTTCTAAACTAACCCCTTTTATAGACTGATAAATTTTTTTTCTGAATATTCCTTGTGCATCTTTAACTAGAGGGAATTAATATAGAGCAGGTATTCCTTAAAGAATACTAATTTCAGCCGGGCGTGGTGGCGCACGCCTGTAATCCCAGCACTTTGGGAGGCTGAGGCAGGAGGATCGCGAGTTCAAAGCCAGCCTCAGCAATGGGGAGGCACTTAGCAACTCAGTGAGACCCTGTCTCTAAAACAAAATACAAAAAAGGTCTGGGGATGTGACCCAGTGGTCGATTGCCCCTGAGTTCAATCCCCGGTACCACAAAAAAAAAAAAAAAAAAAAAGAATACTAATTTCATTATAGACTACTCATTATTGTATAGCAGCATTCCCATTTTCACAGTGCTTATTTAAAATGAGAGTTGAAATGAATGACATGCTGGTTGATTTTTATTCAACATTCTGGACTTATGTGTATCTTTCATGTCTGAGTCATGGTTGGCATTTAAACCTTTCTTATAAAGCCTCTTGATAATGTACATTGCTAACAGATAACTCTAGGATTTGAAAGTAATATTTGCAGATTCACTTCACAGTATGTGGCCTCCAGCATGGTAACATGAGGAGTCCTTTATTTCATTAATTAAAGGCTTTTTGACTTGACCAAAACATGTGTAAAGGAAACAGAAACACCACACCTCTTTTGATATCATTCAGCTCCTTTGCCTTCAGTGTTACTAGAAAGAGTCTGTGACGTAAATATAGTTTGCTGTTGGTGTGCTGAAAGACAGGCAGGAGACAAGATTTTCTGTTTATTCCTCTCATGATGTTCATATCGTTGCCAGCATAGCAGGTATCTCACTCAGAATTACAGTAGGCTTACAAATCAGTCTCAGGTCACTTTACCCAAAAACATTTTTGAACATTTGAACCAAGATCTGTTGAAGTTTGTTTCCCGTAGGTTATTGATGACACATTGTTTTCAGGAGGCATTTGTGTCATTTAACTTCAATTTCTTCCTTTGGTGTTTGGGATGTCATATTTTGTTGCTTAATGTCTATCAATTTAAAGTTTGAGTTTGTATATAGTTTTGAAATTGGATTATGTGTTCATTGTTACTTATTTTGCATTTTTGTCAAATTATGGTTTTGAAGGTTCATTTGGAACTTACTGTTATTCTATAACAGGGTTGCCCTTGTCCAGTATTTATTTATATGCTACTTACTTTTCAAATTGAAAAAAAAAAAAAAACATTTTCTCCATTTTAAATTTCTCATCTGATATCTTTAGCAGCTGAGAAAAAAAAAAGTGCTTTCAACATGCCAAGTTCCCTAAAGGTACTGTGTTTTCTTGGTGGGCACTCTCCTCAGCACTTCAGCAGAGATTCTCTCAGCTACATTGTTGCAGTTGTACTCTTGACCACTCTGCTGTTCCTTGGTCTGCTCTTCTTTCAGGTATAGCCAGATCTCTGCCTTGATTTCAGTGGAATGTTGATATTGTTGCCAGCATAGCAAGTATGGTGGGAATCTTGTAGAAATGAGATGGTGTCATAATTTAGAGTTTTTTTTTAATATTTATTTATTTGCTTTTAGTTGTACACAATGTGTTTATTTGTATGTGGTGCTGAGGATCGAACCCGGGCCGCGCACGTGCTAGGCGAGCTCTCTACCGCTGAGCCACAATCCCAGCCCTAATTTTTTAGAGTTTAAAATGAATGTGGCGCTGAAGTTGCTATATATACTAATTTAGAGTTTAAAATGAACTGAGTTCAGGATGTCAAACTCTTGGAAAAATCAATGTTCCATATTCCAAACACTAGAAGATTAGGTAACCTTGCAAAATATTTTACTGTTTTTCTCTAAATATGAGGAAGTTTGGGATTGTGATCTGGATCTACCAGATGTAACTACGGTTAATTTAGTATGAAAACATTTCAGTTATGTAACATCCAATTTATGCAATGAATAACCTATTGATAGAAGAATGAATGGATTAGCAGAACAATAGTAGGACCATTAGAAAAAAATACTACAGGTGTCTTTGTTATTTTCAATGCCATTGTTTTATCAGCATAACAGAATTTTGTCTTTCCTTTTTTCGCCCTGTGAACTTGGTGCTTACTAAAATGTTCACTGTTCTCTTAAAAAGAGCAGTGGTATAGATGTGCAGTTTCTCTGATACAGTTTCCATTTTTAATACATTGTTCCATTTTATCCTTTCTTCTGAGTAGATTGCTAATTGTGCCAAATTTATGTAATAGGTTTTGTAATGTGGAAGACTAATAATGATGGAACTGATGCACATGGTTTTCTCTGAAACAAGCAGTCAAGACAGAACATAAATCTCCAAATGAAAGGGCTGATCTGTTTATTCATTTTGGAGGTTGGATACTTTATTCTTTCTTTCCCTCATCTTTTTCACCTTTCCCTTCAAAATCTAATTAGTTTTCATATTTTTTTAGGTAACTAATATAAACAGTACAATTTATGCTTTAAATACTATGTGCTTTAAAAATGAAAATGGGGCTGGGCGCAATGGTGCACACCTGTAATCCCAGCACTTGGGAGGCTGAGACAGGAGGATCAAGAGTTCAAAGCCAGCCTCAGCAATGGCGAGGCACTTAGCAACTCAGTGAGACCCTGTCTCCAGTAAAATATAAAAAAGGGCTGGGGGATGTGGCCCAGTGGTCGAGTGCCCGGTACAAAAAAAGAAAAAGAAAAAAAAAAAAAAAAAAAAAAAAAAAAGAAAACGGGACCAAATTTGTCTGCTAAGAAGTTGATTTAAAGGCATATAAAAATATTAGGAAGACATATACAACTGATGTTAATTCTGGATGTCTTCTGGAAGTCACCTGCATTCCATTTAATGAAAAGTAAGTTAGAATACTACTCATTCTTCACAGTATTTAGTAATTGGTAGTAAGCCCTGTCCTGGAAGAGTATACCTATTACCAGTTGCATTTTAGATTGCAATTTGTATGTGTGTGTGTGTGTGTGTGTGTGTGTGTGTGTGTGTGCGCGCGTGCGCACTTGGGATTGAACTCAGGGCCTTGTGCATGCGAGGCAAGCACTCTATCAACTGAGATATAGCCCCAGCCCTAGATTGCAATATTTTATTGGCATAAAATTGTGGCCATATGTCTCTGATTTTCTCAGATAAACCTAATTTTAGATGTTTGGTTTTATTCATAGACCATATCTGATCCTACTTTTTGGTTTTGGAAATATAATCATTGTTCATTTGGTTTTCCCAAGTAGAACCCTTTCTTATCCATATTGATCATAACAACATTTATCCCAGACCAGAATTGAAAACTGATACAGGTATTACCTGTGTTTTTCTTAGTGTTTTATTTCACATTTTCATTTTTCTTTAAAAAAAATTTTTTTTTAGTTGTAGGTGGACAACAATACCTTTTCATTTTATTTATGTGGTGCTGAGGATAGAACTGAGGGCCTCACATGTGCGAGACGAGCACTCTACTGCTGAGCCACAGCCTTAGACCCTCATTTTCCTTTTAAAAATGAAAATATGGTGCCCTCCCTCTCTCCAGAAAGATTGGCAAAGAGTTCCTTTTATTGACTGCTGCTGTGGAGTGATGAGATACGCACTTTACTCTTGAAGACTCTGTGAAAAGCTTTTCACTTCCCCATACATCCAGAATAGATCACATTTGGGACTTAAAAAAAAAAAAAAAAAAAAAAAAACTTGCCATGCAGTTTTTCTTTTTATAGATATTAATGTTGACCACCCCCCCCTTCGATGTTATTAGAATAAGTCAAACTGATATTTATATTCCCAACCACTTCCCAAACTCTGTGGCGCAGTATATAGAAATATACCTCAATAATGTTCTATTAAAAATGGGACAAGAGCCTTATGTTTTCATAATTTTACAACAATGTGCTATCAGGTGATTGCCTCAAGGTAAAGGTTTTAACAAACTGAAAAATACTTCCCAGTTTCCCCTGTGCTGTTCCTAACCCATAATGCTCAAGTGTTTTGTGCAATGTGTAGTGTATGTATAAATACATATATTTGTGAAGTAGATATACCATCAGAGGCATCATTCAGAAGTAACTGATGTATTGGAATCTCATTCATATTTCTGATATGTTAGGTATATGGTACTAATTACCTTTTCCTTAACGTTTGCCAAATTTGAATAAAGGTATTACTATAAAATTGAAGAATGTATAGAAAATATTTTTGGCTTAAAAAATTAACAAATATTTTATGACACACCACAATATACTCTGCCCAAACCAGCACTCTATCTATCTTTTTCCTGTTCTTTACATCTCTATTCCCCATCCCTACTTCCTCATTTTTGGGGGGTATAACAGTTCTTTTGTAGCATCATCATAGTTGCAATTTTATGACAATTGGATGATACAGCATGGAAACAGACTGGTATCAATAGTACAGTAGTCACCAGTATGCCATATTTGCAATAGTAAATGCAAAATATATATTTTATAAAGGACAAACTTTGTATTATATTTTTATTTGCATTGTATAATATTGTAAGATTATTGTATGTCCTAATTCACATTATAAATGTTTTTTTCCTACATAAAGGTATAAATATAGCAACTTTGTATAAAGGTAGCTTATTAGATTTTTAATTCTTTCTTTTATAAAGATTGTCTAACAGTGGGACTACCATTGCCAAATTGTATATGAAATATGAATTTTATCCCCATAATTAATTTCTTTTAAAAGCATTCCATATTTCTCTAATAAAAGACATAAGTTATACTGTACTATGCACAAATTGTATTTTAATGCTATTTCTTATCAGCATTTTTAATCTTGGCAAAACTTAAACACTGTTAATTTAAATAAAACCTTGTTGTAAATGTAACATCATTTGCCCTCTATTTGTTCTCTAGTTTTCTCTATAAGGGCCAACTTTATACATTTTGTAGCATAGCAATAAAATACAACTTTTACACTGAAGAAAAAAAAAAGAATTGGGGTTCAGTGGTAAAGCATTTGCCTAGCATTCATGAAGCCCTGGGTTTGATGCCCAGCACCACAAAAACATCAAAGAATTAATCTTTCTGTATATAGTTGATGAGAATTTTAAATTAAACCAATATGTATTCTCAATTTTCATCTCATAAATCTGAGTTTTACAGCTACTTACTAAAAAAGACCAAGTTTTCTTTTTCTGTATCAAAAAATGTGTGTGAAAAGTATCCTTGAGGTTATGAATGTTTGGTATAGAAAACTAGAAATTATTTTTAGAAAGTTTGTTTTAGACATCATCCATTAATTTGTAAGAAGGGTTTGCTATAAGAGATTAATTTTTATTCAGTCGCTTCGGGATAACTAACTTACTGATTTTACCTCACTGATTTATTATAACTAATACAGCCGCTATTAAAAAGACTATGGTGCATGACCATAGTCCCAGCAGTTTGGGAAGGTGAGGCAGGAGGATCAAGTTCAAAGCCAGTTGCAGTAACTTAGTGAGGCCCTCAGTAACTTAGGGGGAGACTCTGTTCCAAAATAAGAAATAAAGTGGGGGGCTGGGGTTGTGGCTCAGTGGTAGAGCGCTCACCTAGCACATGCGCAGCCAGGGTTCTATCCTCAGCACCACGTACAAATAAACGCATTGTGTACAACTAAAGCAAATAAATAAATATATTTTAAAAAAGAAATAAAATGGGCTAGGGATGTGGCTCAGTGGTTAAGCACTGCTGGTTAAGCACTTCAATCCATGGTACCAAAAAGAGAAAAAAAAAAAAAGAAAGAAAAACGAAAGAAAGAAAGGAAAAAGCTCTGCGAGAAGTCTCTTAAAATAAGGAACATAATTAAGGGTACTCCTTCTGGTCAGGATTGTATTTTACATGTAAACTAAAGTGACTCAGATTGATTTGGAGATACAATACAGAGTATCAGTTTGTTATGACCAGGTAGGTATTCAAGCTAATGGAGTATCTTGCTGATTTTTTTTTTAGTTGTAGTTGGACACAATATCTTTATTTTTATTTATTTATTTGTATGTGGTGCTGAGCATGGAACCCAGGGTTTCGCATGTGCTAGGTGAGCGCTGTACTGCTGAGCCACAACCCCAGCCCTTCCTACTGCTCTTTTAAAAAATATTTATTTATTTGCTTTAGTTGTACACAATGCATTTATTTTTACGTGGTGCTGGGGATCGAATCCATGCCGCGCATGTGCTAGACGAGCACTCCACCGCTGAGCCACAACCCCAGCCCCTTACTGATTTTTTAATATTTATTTATTTACTTCAGTTGTACACAATGCAATGCATTTATGTTTACGTGGTGCTGAGGATCGAACCCGGGCCGCGCACGCACTAGGCTAGCGTTCTACCGCTGAGCCACAACCCCAGCCCCCCCTTACTGATTTTTGTATTAACTTTATGCATATGTTTCATCAAATTTTTAGAAATTCAATGACAGTACTCTTAAAATATGAAAATTTCCTAAGCATATAAACACTTTAATAGTTATATTGGTTTTGCACTACTCTATGTGACAAAACACCTACGAAACTTAGAAGGAGAAAAGATTTATTTTGACTCATGGTTTCAGTCTATGGTCACCTGACCCTGTTGCTTTGGGCCTGCAGTGAGGCAGAACATTATGCTGGGCAGCATGTGGTAGAGCAAAGCTGCTCACTTTACGGTGGTCAGGAAAGAGAGAGAGGAGAGGGGAGGCACAGAAGGGGAGGTTGGGGTCTCAATATCCCTTTCAAGGACATACCCCCAGTGACCTAATTTCCTCTCACTTAGTTCCAGCTCTTAAAGTTTCTACCACCTCCCAATAGCACCACATATTGGCAACCAAGCCTTTAGCACATGCCCCTTGGGGGGACATTTAAGATCAGACCATAACAATGGTGATGATGCAGAAGGGACATGAAGCATCTGGGCTGCTACATATCATTCATCCTCTTATACTTTTTAAAATTTATTTCTAATCCATTGTTTTTAGATATACATGACTGTAGGGGGTGCATTTTGACATACTATACATACAATTTTGATCCCATTCTTGTGGTTGAACATGATGTGGCGTTACACTGGTAATGTATTCATATATGAGCATAGGAAAGTTATGTCTGATTCATTCTACTGTCTTTGCTATTCCCATCCCTTCGTCTTTCCCTTCATTACCCTTTGTCTAATCCAATGAACTTCTATACTTCCCCTCCCTACCCTCCCTTGTTACGGGTTAGCATCCACATATCAGAGAGAACATATGACCTTTGATTTTTTAGGACTGACTTATTTCACTTGGCATGATATTCCCCAATTCCATTCATTTAAAAGCAAATGTCATAGTTTCATTCTTCTTTGTAGCTGAGTAATATTTCATTGTGTAAATATATACCACATTTTCTTTATCCGTTCATCCATTGAAGGGCACCTAGTTTATTTCCTTATGTTGCCACATCACTATAGTAGGCTGATTTTAAGTTCCTTTAGGTATAAACCGAGGAGTGGGATAACTGGGTCAAATGGTGGTTTCATTCCAAATTTTCTAAGGAATCTCCATACTGCTTTCCAGAGTGATTGCACTAATTTGCAGTCTCACCCGCAACGTATGAGTATACCTTTTCCCCCACATCCTCATCAACATTTATTATTACTTGTATTCTTGATAATTGCCATTCTGACTGAAGTGATATGGAATCTTAGTGTAATTTTAATTTTCATTTCTCTAATTGTTAGAGATGTTAAACAACATTTTTTCACATATTTTTGACCATTCATATTTTTTTCTGTGGAGTGCCTTTTCAGTCCCTTTGCCCATTTATTGTTTTGGTTTTTGGTGGGGTTATTTTTGTTGTTGTTGTTGTTTGTTTGTTTGTTTTTGGTGTTAATCCTTTTTTTTTTTTTTTTTTTTTTTGGTACTGGGGATGGAACTCAGGGGTACTCAACCACTGGGCCACATCCCCAGCCCTTTTTTGTGTTTTATTAGAGACAGGGTCTCACTGAGTTGCTAAGTGCCTCATCACTGCCGAGGCTGGCTTTGAACTGGCGATCCTCCTGCCTCAGCCTCCCAAGTGCTGGGATTACAGGCATGCGCCACCGCGCCCGGCTTGGTGTTAATCTTTTTTGAGTTCTTTGTATATCCTGGAGATTAATGCTCTATTTCAGATCATCCCCTTACTTTTGCCCAATGGATATCCTATTCTAGAATGTTGGCTGTTTGACTATTAGCTAGAGGTGGAGGGAGGGATAGGAGACAACTTCAACACTGCCTTTGGTGTCAGACTGACAGCAATCGAAATCTTGTCTGTCTCTTACTAGACTTGTGATTCTTCATCAGTTACACTGAGCCTCAGCCCTCCTTTGTAAATTAGGGGTAAGGACAACAACCATCTCAAAGGGTTTCATTTTTTTGTGGGGGTGGGGAGCAGGGGTGAAAGATTAAGTACAATCCTGATTATAAAGTGCTTAGTATACAGAGGGCATGTCTTAAGTACTTGGTAAATAATGACAGCTATTATTAGCTGACTGGGACATCTTCAGCTGTCTGGGGGAATAAAGGCAACTCCAGAATTTCTATAGAAGAGACTCATGGGCAGTACTCACATTGGGGAAGGCACTGCTTCTACACTGATTCTATGCTTAGCTGGAGAAAATGAGGAAGGGTTTGAGAAGATGTAGAGGAACTAGAGTCTTCCCCCTCAACCCTATAGGCACTGCTCTCATCCCAGAGATACAAGGGGATTTCTCTAACAGTCCCCTCCCCTGAGTTCCTCCCATCCAACCACCTAACTGGTCAACAAATACAAAATAGCCCCTACAAAGGGATTTGACTCCAAAAGGGAAAGGGAGAGGGATTTTGTGCTTTTTTTTTTTTTTTTTTTTTTTTTGGTACCAGGGATTGAACTCAGGGGCACTCAACCACTGGGCCACATCCCCAGCCCTTTTTTGTATTTTATTAGAGACAGGGTCTCACTGAGTTACTAAGTGCCTTGCCATTGCTGAGGCTGGCTTTGAACTCGTGATCCTCCTGCTCAGCCTCCCAAAGTGCTGGGATTACAGGAGTGCGCCACCACGCCCGGCTGATTTTGTGCTTTTTTGCTAAGAGTGTGGATGCCCTATACTTGGTCCTCTGCTAGAAAACCATTTGTTTCCCTTGGACTTGTTACCAGGATCCAAGGGCAGAAAACTGACTCTAGGGTACACACTGACTAGGTTCAGTCACTCATCTCAAAAGAAAAACACTTGGAGAAGTTGTTGGAATTAAATTTAATTTCAGTGTGCCACACCAGGAAGACAGATCTAAGGACCGCCTTTGGGGTGTTGGTAGTAGCTTTGGGGTTATAAGAGGGAAAGAACAAAGGTAAAAGCTGTGAGGTTTGCATAGTATGCAGAGTCTTCTCAGTTTGTGGAGTTGAGTGAGCAATATTCATTTGATGTCAAGGGGGAGTAATCTCCATTTATTTCATTGGATGTTTATCTATTAGGCCCAGTGATCCTGAACTTTAAGATAAACTGAGGGAAAGAGCCAGGTGCCATGGCTCATGCCTGTAATCTCAGCAATTCAGAAGGCTAAGGCAAGAAGATTTCAAGTTCAAGTCCAGCTTCAACAACTTAAGGAGGCTCTAAGCAATTAGCGAGATTCTGTCTCAAAACAAAAAATAAAAAGGGCTGGGAATGTAGTCCCAGCACCAAAAACAAAAAACCTGGAGGGAAAGCACAACTTCAGGAAAGGACAGGTCAGAGAGGCAAAATGGAGTTATTTAGGTTAATAATTCAATCTTCCTTCAGACTCATCTGGTAGAGAAATCCCTCTTAGCACCCCAGGCTTGCTCTTCTCTAACTTCAGCCAATCTCTCTCTGGACATGAGGTTTTACTGGTCATAGACAGTGACATCCCACCCCTCCATCAAGCCCCCAAGTGCATATTGGCTTCCTTCAACCTTGGGAAGATGCACCTTTATTGCACCTTCAACCTTGGGAGATGCTGCTCAGAATTCTCTCTGCTGAAGCTGGAGGAAATAGATGTTCACCTCAGCACCAGCTCGCATCCATTCAGGGCCTCAGCCAGTCGTTTCTGCTCCAATATTCCTCCTTACCCAGGAAGATGCTTGACCTTGAAATCTTTTTTTTTTTTTTTTTTTTTTTTTTTAGATTTTTTAGTTGTAGATGGACTCAATACCTTTATTTTATTTATTTATTTTTATGTGGTACTGAGGATCAAACCCAGTGTCTCACATGTGCCAGGCAAGTGCTCTGCCACTGAACCACAACACCAGCCCACGCAGTGACTTTTTTCTGTGTGGTATGTTCCCTACATACCAAAACTAAGTCTAAGTACTATTGCTAATCTGGAGGTTTTAGCACAGTACCTGTGCAAAGTAAGTTTCAGTACATGTTAGCTTTGATGGCCTTTCATGCACTTGGAAACATGCCTTGAAATGAAATAGGCAAATATTTATTTTGTTAATATTTCTTTTTTAGTTTATTTATAGTTTAGTTGGACACTATAACTTTATTTTATTTGTTTATTTTTATGTGGTGCTCAGGGTCAAACCCAGGGCCTCTCATGTGCTAGCTGAGCACTCTACCATTAAGCTACAACCCCAACCCCCGAAATAGGTAAATCTATTAACCTGTTCAAATAACATGGAAAAGATCCCAGGTTCTAGGTAGTCTTGAACATGGTTCAGGCCTTCTGGGAAACAGGTATTGTGAAGGCCTTTCTTCAAACCCTAATTCTTGTGATCAAGTCTGAGAGATTTTAGACATGTCACATAGAGTAACAGGCAATGAGTTTGTTAGAAGGGATGGGAAAGGGGGAAAGGGAACAAGCTCAAGGGAAGGAGTGGGTCCTCTAAAAGGAGAGGGACAACTTTTCTCTCTTGCACTCCAGTTTTATTGGGGATCCCAAAGAAATTTCCTGGGAGTCCTTCCCAGGTGGACCTCTTGACTTGACTGATAGTGGTATGACATCAGACTTTCAATTTCCCACTGCCTTGACGATTCTAGGTCATTTTGGCTCATGTTGACTAATTCTTTTTTTTTTTTTTTAATATTTATTTATTTACTTTAGTTGTACACAATGCAATGCATTTATGTTTACGTGGTGCTGAGGATCGAACCCCGGCCGCGCACTTGCGAGGCGAGCGCTCTGCCGCTGAGCCACAACCCCTGCCCATCATGTCGACTAATTCTAATTGGATTCTTAACCAAAAATTGTTATGGATTTTACACTAGGAGGAATTATCCTTATCTCTCTGAGTTCCGGGATCTGATCTGTAAAAAGGGCCACAAAACTCTCCCCCTTCAGGGTAACTTGGGTTCCACTCATTGACAATATTTCAGGCCTGCATTTCTCCTGCACATAACAGGTAGTTTGCTAAGGAATGTGAAATATCCTGACTACTTAAGCCAGGTAGGGCAGCAGGTAAATTGCTTCTTGGAAAAAGAAAGCATGTGTGGGTCAGCACAGCAGGCCCATTTGATAGAATTATTTTCTTAACCTCCTGTTCCCACCACCCCCATCTGTCTGTCCCCTATCAGTCTTAGTACTGGTGCAATGAACAATCTTGGGCATGTTGCCTCCTCTTCTGTACCTGTTTCCCCGTCTATCCCATTACAGACTTCTTTGACTTAAAAAACCCTGAGAATGTATATTGAGTAGTTACAGCCCTTCTGCTGGTTCCTTCCCTGCAGCTACAATCATCACCCACTCTCTCAGAGCATTCACTGAATGTTGAGGGTTAGCACTAAAAAGTGGAGAGGCTTTATTTATTCTTTCTGCTTTAAGGGTCGACGGAGGGTCAGAAGATTCACAGGAAAATGACGTTCGAATAAGACTTGAAAAGATATTTACTGGCGAGGCTTTTATGTCGCTGTCTTTTTAAAATTTGACCATTCTTCGCGATTGCGTTCTGAAAGTAAGTCCACTTTTTCCTTTTATTTCCAAGGTCACTACGACAGAGGGAGGGAGCCTTTGGAACCGCATAAAGCAGATTATTCTTCCTATTCCCCATTAAGGGTCGACTTTACCTAGAACCCGCCAGCCAGGTCAGCCCTTGGGAAACAGGGGCTGAGCACAAAGTGCTATAAGCCGGCCAGCACCTTTGGGCAAACTCTGAGAAACAGGAGGTGCGGCTGAGCTGGCCCATCGTTTTGGAAAAGCAAGCTCTGTAACGTGCCCCACGGGCGAGGAGCTCCGCACCTGAGGCGCGTGCTTTCCCAGCTCCAGGGCGGGCTCCTGTTCCAGGACTGAATACTTGGTCTCAGTTTTGCAGAGGCCAAGTAGTCAGCGTTCCATCTAGATCCAGCGTTAGGAACTTAAAACCTCGTCGGCACCCGCGCTGGCTGCCGAGACCCGGGCTGCAGCAAAGAGGCTCAAGCCGCACGCGCGCAGGGTCACGTGGGCGGTACGGGCGCTCTCCAGCACCCACGGGAGGAGGCGGGAGGAAGGGGGCGGGGCCGGCGGACGGGCCTCCCGTGAAGCCTCGCGCGGGGAAGGACCGGAACTCCGGGCGGGCAGCTTGTTGATAATATGGCGGCAGGAGCTGCTTGGGCATCCCGAGAAGGCGGTGGGGCCCACACCCGGAAGAAGGGTCTCTTTTCTGGCTAGTGCTACAGCTCCTGAGGACCCGGAAGTCCGGGCCAGTTGCTGAATGAGGGGAGCCGGGCCCTCCCCGAGACAGTCCCCCCGCCCCGACCAGGGCCCCGCCATGTCCTTCTTCCGGCGGAAAGGTACCTGAGGGGGCGCCGGCGGGGGGCCAGGCCGGGCCTCTGGGGCGGTGGTGGGACCTTTGGCCCTGCGAGGGCTTCCTTCAGGGCGGCTGCGAGGTCCTCGGTGAGCCGCTCGCCCTGTGCTCAGACGCCCCCCGATGCCTTGCTGTGCTCCGGTACTCTGCAGGGAGGGAGGCGGCGGCGGCCTCGCGCGAGGTCAGAGGGGGCATGGTCGCGCTGGTCCAAAAGTGTTTTCTGAAACCCGGGGAAGTTTGTGCTTGTTTGCTTAACGACTTTCCAGGTTTTTGTTGTTGCTGTTTTTGCGTACTGTGGGTCAAGATCGAGGAAAAAAAACATTTGTACCTTTTGACGGAAGTTTCTGGCTTTTCCGAATATTGAGGGTTTTTTAAAGCCTAAAAGCAACACGTGAAAAATTGTTTTCTTCAACCAGTGCTCTTTTCCAGTTTCCTCTTTTTTGGGGAGGAGGGATGGGGGAACTGTTGTTCCTAAATAAAACGACTTACTACTGAAGTTTCATAATGAGGAAGACCGCTTCTTTTGATGACTTAGCAAGTTTACTAATTACTGGAACCCTAGCTTTCCAAAAGAACTACTTGTATTTCTGATTTTCAGTTGTAAAAGGTGCCCAGTTATTAAGTAGAAGCAGCATGAATTTTGATCCTGGGAAAGGTTATTGCATTTCTTTAAAAGTACGTATCCAAAGAGAACAATTGACAGTTTCTTAGATGGTAATGGTTATTCTGTCAGTTCTAGTTGTTTAAGAGGAAATGGGGGGTGGAGGGACGGGACAGAACGGGACTAATTCTAGGACTTGGATTCTCAGGGCAGCTCATTTACTTAACAATGTAAACTGGTTTAGGCCAATTAACCCACTTTTCACTCTTAAGGGAGAATCAGGTGATACCTAAAGGCCCTTATTCAACTCTGACTAAAAAATTTCTCTTCAATAGTTACAAGGTTTTAGTAACTGAGGCTGGGTGATGAATGAATGAAATAGTGCTGACAGAGGATGGCTTATAGATAAAGTACCTAGGTAGAGAGGATATATAGTTTAGTTGAAGTAATTAGGGTTTTTTGTTTGTTTTGTTTTGGGGAAAGAAAGCAAAGATGAGGCTAATTACATGTTGCACAACAGATTCTTGTCTACAATATGCCAGGCACTGTGCTGGAACGTCATGATTAAGCACTCAACAAGAAAAGGCCCTACTGTATGAGTGTGTCTGTGTGTGTTTACAAATTGAATAAAGCGTAATGAAAGAGTAACTTAAGAAAACCATATTTTGGTTAGATGTTAGGGAAAACTCAGCAGGTGATGTTGAAATATAAAGCCCAAAGTTTCAGTGAGTAGGAGGTAATTTTAGAGAGGGCTGGGAAGAGCACTTGAGACAAGAGAATAAAGAGCTTGGTGCTCTTCAAGAAAGTAAAGAAGGCTACTGTGACTGGGGTTTGGGAGGTAGGCAAGGATCAGATGATTGAAAGCTTTATAGGTTGTGGTTAGGTTTCATTTTAGATACAAAAAGAATATTTTAAAGTTCTTTAAAGAGAATGATTTGATATGTTTTAAAAAGATCATTTTAGAGCCGGGCGTGGTGGCGCATGCCTGTAATCCCAGCACTTTGGGAGGCTGAGGCAGGAGGATCGCGAGTTCAAAGCCAGCCTCAGGAATGGCGAGGCACTTAGTAACTCAGTGAGACCCTGCTTCTAATAAAATACAAAAAAAAGGGCTGGGGATGTGGCCCAGTGGTCAAGTGCCCCTGAGTTCAATCCCCGGTACAAACAACAACAACAACAACAACAACAAAGTTCCTAGGGGTTGGGGTTGTGACTCAGCGGTAGAACGCTTGCCTAGCACATGTGAGGCCTTGGGTTCAATCCTTAGCACCACATAACATAAATGAATAAAATAAAGCTATTTAAAAAAAAAAAAAAAAAAAAAAAGAGTTCCTAGTCAGTTGGGAAAGGATGAATTAGGAAATTATACTGGTTTTCTATGTAGCAGGAGAAAAAAATATTCCAATATATAGCGGGTCAGCAGCTTTTTCTGTAAAGTAAATAAGTTAGGATTTGCAAGTCTTATGGTCTCTGTTATACTCTCCTTTAGCTTTGTGGCCATAGGTATTATGCAAACAAATGGGCATGCCTGTGCTACAGTAACACTTTATTTATAAAAAAATGTAATAGGCTAGTTTTGGCCTACTAGCTATGGTTTGTTGACCCCTGATATACAGAAATAAGTTCCAGGTAGATAAGAGCTCCAAATGTGGAAAAGCAAAAGCTGAAATCATAAAATACAGAAGGGAAAATCTAATCTTGGGATAGGAAAGGATATTTTAAAAAAATCAGCCTAACCTCAGCAACTCAGGAGGCTGAGGGAGAGCATCACAAGTTTGAGGCCAGCCTGGGCATCTTAGCCAGATCAAAATAAAAAAGGACTGGGGATATAGTTCAGTGGTAGAGCTCCTCTGGACAGTCCCCTCAAAACAACAACAAAAAGCCCAAAATCCCCACAAGAGCCAGGTGTCTGCTCATGCCTTCAATCCCAGCTGCATGGGAGACTGAGGCGAAAGGACAGCAAGTCAGGGCTAGCCTGGGCAGCTAAGGGAGACCCCTTCTCAAAAAACAGTAACATAGTCTGTAATGTTAATCTGGCTACTTAAAAAAAAAAAAAAAAAAAAAAAAAAAAAAAAAAACTTCCATACGGTAAAATATGCCTAGGATATTTGTTACACAAACAACAAAGAGGATTAATATATGTGGACTTAGGTAAAAGACAGGACATGAAAGAGGCAGATCATGAGAGGAAGCCTTAGTGGTCAATAAACATGAAAGGATGTCTAATCTCAAGGAAATTAATTTAAAACATCAAATACCATTTCAAAACTAGTAACTTGGCAGAAATTAAAAATACCAAGGATGAGAACATGAAAGCCTGGTGTCGTGGTGCAAGCCCATAATCCCAGTGACTCTGGATACTGAAGCAGGAGAATTGCAAGTTCAAAGCCAGCCTCAGCAATTTAGCAACTCTGCAAGACCCTGTCCTCTAATAAAATAATTTTAAAATTTGTTTTTAGCTGTAGATGGACACAATATCTTATTTTTTATTTATTTTTATGTTGTGCTAAGGATCGAACTCCTGGTCTCACACGTGGGAGGCAAGCTCTCTATACTGAGCTACAACCCCAGCCCTAATAAAATTTTTTTTTTTTTTTTTTTTGGTGGTACCGGGAATTGAACTCAGGGGCACTCGACCACTGAGTCACATCCCCAGCCCTTTTTGTATTTTATTTAGAGACAGGGTCTCACTGAGTAGCTAAGTGCCTCGCCATTGCTGAGGCTGGCTTTGAACTCGCGATCCTCCTGCCTCAGCCTCCCAAAGTGCTGGGATTACAGGCGTGCGCCACCGCGCCCGGCCTAATAAAATATTTTTTAAAAGGGCTGGGCATACAACTCAGTGGTTAAGCACCCCTAGGTTCAATCCCTGGTATTAAAAAAAAAAGCATGCCAGGCGCGGTGGCCTGTAATCCCAGCACTTTGGGAGGCTGAGGCAGGAGGATCGCGAGTTCAAAGCCAGCCTCAGCAATGGCGAGGCACTTAGCAACTCAGTGAGACCCTGTCTCTAATAAAGTACAAAAATGGGCTGGGGACTTGGCCCAGTGGTCGAGTGCCCCTGAGTTCAATCCCCAGTACCACACACACACACAAAAGCATGACTTTAGTTGTACAAATTGGTTCAGTGTTTTCATTAAAATGCACTTAACTGAGCTGGCAGAAGGCACGTGCCTGTAATCCCAGTAACTTGGGAGGCTGAGGCAGGAGAATTGCAAGTTCAAGATCAGCCTCAGCAATTTAGTGAGGCCGTAAGTAATTTAGCAAGCCCCTCTCTCAAAATTAAAAAAATAAAAATGTGGCTCAGTGGTTAAGCACACCTGTGTTCAATCCCTAGTATCAGGGAAAAAAAAAACAACACAATTTGTTACTTAACAATTTCATTTCAAGGAATTTATATTGGAGAAATTCTTGCATATATCATAGGAAGACTGTACCAGAATGTTTATCACATCGATGTTGTAAGTGAAAATTAGAAAATAAAGTGCATGTTTATTAATATAAAAGTGGGTAAATATATAAAGGAATTAGGTGTGTAAAATAAACTAGAGCTACATAAATGAACTAGAACTGCATTTATAGGTGTCATGTTGAATGAATGCAAGTCAGATCTATGTATAGAATATTGTTTATGTATTTTATTATTTTTATCTTTTTGTGGTGCTGGGGACTGAACCTGGGAACTCAGGCATGCTAGACAAGTATTCTACCACTGGATTACCCCCCAAAACCCTCATTTGTGTAATTTTTAAAGATGTATAGGATTTGCAAAACTTATGGTCTTGCATTTTGTTGTTTACACATGTATATGTGGTAACAGTGTCAGTGCATTGTATGTACATTTTTATGTTTGAAGTGTAATAGGAGCTCTGATTAGAAGAATATTTTGAAGGTGGAAAATAGCTGTGGAGGTAGGTATATTTCAGTGGTAGAATCAGTTTTTCTTAGAGGTGGTTTGGGTGTGGGAGGTAAGGGAGAGAGAGTAAAGAATGTTAAGGATGTTCTCAGATTTTTTGGCCTGAGTTTTGGGTGGCTGATGGTGTTATTTAATGGGAGAAGATGAAGATTGAGGTAGAAACAGGTTAGAGAAAAGATGATATATTACCAGGCAAGTTGACAGTTAGCTATATGAATTAAAGATGAAAAAAGATTTAGAATGGAGACTTAAAATTTAGGAATTGTAACTTATCTATAGTATTGAAAGAATGGAAACCCTGATCTTTACATTTGTACCCCATGAACATGTACTATTACTGTGTGTCAGTTAAAAATATATTTTCTGGGCTGGGGTTGTGGCTTTGGTAGAATGCTTGCCTAGCATGTGTGAGGCACTGGGTTCGATTTTCAGCACCGCATATGAATAAATAAAATAAAGCCTATTGACGACTAAAAAATTTTTTTAAATATATATTTTTTCTGAAAAATGGGGAAGATCAGTTAGAAAATACATATGTATATGTAGTGAGAAGAAAAGAGGCACCCACACTCCCAATGGTCAAAGGAGGAGAGGCCAGTAAGGGATAAGAGCTGAGAAATGACTAGAAAACTAGGAGAGTGGAGTGTAACAGGCAAAAACAAATTAATGTTTTGAGTGAGAGATCTGTTTGGTTGGTAGATGCAGCTCTTCACCAATTACTCTGCATTTCCTATTTTATCTTCTTGACAGCAGTGATCAGTACCTGAGATGCTCTTACTTATTTTCTCCATTGCTAGTCTCTGCATACTTGCAGGTAGATTTCCTAATGGCAGGATCACTGCTTTTTCTGAGACAGAAGAGAATCTGGCACATGCTAGGCACGCAAATCATTAGTAGATTAACACGTCAGTACTCTTGAGTTATTTCCTCCACTAGCATTTAAACTTTTAATATTTATGAGCACAAGTACAGAGATGGACACATTTTGGGATTTCTTATTTTGATAATCCTTTCATGATGGGTTTAAAAACTATTGTTGAAAGAAAAACAAGAAAAGTGAAGATGGTTAAAAATAATCTTCTGTCAGATCCTGTAATGGAGTTCACACTTGGCTTAACTTCCTTTCTTGGATGTTATATTGTTAGCTTATCTGCAGTAGGCTTTTTCACTGTTTTGAGTAATAGAGGAAAAATTATGTGATCATTGTAGAGACAGCTTTTTACACCTCGAATATTGGGAGTTTTAGAATGTAAGTTTAGAATGTTTGCCTTGTATTGGCATGGGGTGATACAGAAGTAAGATATGATATACAACCTAAGAAATCTTTTTCTTTTTTTTTTTTTTTTTTTTTATTCTAAGTTGTTATAAATGACAGCAGAATGCATTACATTTCATATTACACATATAGAGCACATTTTTACGTATCTCTGGTTGTATGCAAAGTATATTCACACCATTCGTGACTTCATACATGCACTTAGGGTTTCTTTACTATGCTTATAATAGCCAGTACATGGCATGTGGTAATACTATTAAACATTTATCCTAAATTTACTGTTAATTAGTCTACAAATGCCCTTTTTAAAATATTTATTTATTTGCTTTAGTTGTACACAATGTGTTTATTTTTACGTGGTGCTGAGAATTGAACCCAGGCCATGCACGTGCTAGGCGAGCGCTCTACTGCTGAGCCACAATCCCAGCCCCTACAAATGCCCTTTACAAGTGTTTATTTTTTCATCAGCTAAGGTAGGTTTTATTATTGACCTATTTTTTATTAATCAGGGAGATTAAAACCCAGTGAAGTAAAGTAACTCATCCGTGGTTAATAAGTGGGAGAGGCAGAATATGAACACAGGTGTTGTGACCACATGGTCTCCCATACACAATGCCCAGTGTTTTCTGACTGAATGCTGTTCAGAGGTCACTTTCTTAGAGAAACCTTTCCTGATATCTGTCCTACCCCCATCTTGTTCCAAGGTCATTAGTCCATTTTTCTGGAACTTCAAATACTCATGTGTTAGAATAAAACTTCTCTTGAGTTTTACAATGTATAGCATGGATCTGTTTGACTACAGAGGTTGGTCATGATGCACTTTTGTCTTCTAGTGAAAGGCAGAGAACCAGAGAAGACTTCTGATGTCAAGTCCATTAAAGGTGAGTTCACCAACGTGATGTACTTTGCATTTATGAGCTCTTTAATCCTGTATTCTCTCCCTTCTTTTGGCATTAATCATTTCTGCCTTTTTTAAAAGTTATTTATGATTGTGACTTATTTCCCTCCTTAACCTGTAACTCCTTAACAGCTATCACATAATAGTCTTTTTACTGAGCATTAGGTGGCTGCACTAGTGACCCAGTACCCTTCTCATTCATAACACATTTGATTGTTCCCTAAAAAGTGATTAGCTATCTTTATTCACTAAAACAAAACAAAAGACTACTCACTTGAACAGTCTTGACTGCTGAGGGAAAGCATGCCCCGGTTTTCTGTTTATTCAGAAATGCGAATAATTACTGTTTTCACTTCTTTATTAGTTTGGCTGAGTGGCCTTAATTTAAAATTTATTCAGACACTTTGTTTTCAATACATTGTCCTTATTTAAAGGTTAGAGTGCACTTTTTTTTTTTTTTGCGATTATAATCTCTGCTGTGTTTTTGACTCATTATGTCCAATATACAGAGATTGGAATGGGAAAATAACAGTGGGAATTATTTCCATATTCACTAGATATAAATTTTATAAATGTAACTTAATTACATCAAATCTGTAGATTGCTACACTTAGATTTTTTTACAGTGTTTATCTGTTGTGTAGCTAACATTGAATGTTTATCATATATGTTATGTTCAATTTACCAGAGAAAGAATAATTATAATTTATAATGAATTTTTCAAGACTTAGCTTTGTTATATATTTCTGATAATTTAAAGCCAGTTGGATCTCACATTAATTCAAACTGCCTTCTTTAAGCCAAATTTGATCAGCACTGATAAAGGCTGAAAGCCCTTAGCTAGCAGAGGTTTGTGAAAACTAGATCTGATTGTGTGGAAGGAAGGAATTTTGATATCTCAGGAATTCAGAACACCAGTCTTCTACTCCAGATTTTGCCAATGACAGTGTGACCTTAGGAAGTCATGTAACTTTCTTTAGATTGTGTAGTCGCCTGAAGCGCTTGGAGCAACGGAGCCGCGGGAAGAACTTTAGAAGCAAACTGGAGACAAACAGCTTTTTATTCTGATAACTTTTCTCTCTGGTTCTAACAACAACTAACACACGCCAAACACAAACACTAAAATGGCGCTGACCCGATCAGCAATTTCGGCCAAGTCACTCGAGATCCCGCAACAAGTCTCGTGAGACTACGGGAGGAGACAATGGCCAAATCTCCACGGCTCATAGTCAACTGCAATTCAAGCCAATCCCCAAACAGGGCTCCTACAAGATTGCTCATTTGTAGAATGATGGGATTGGCCTAGCTGGTTTCTAGATCTCTAAATTTAAAATGCAGGCTAAAAAATTTTAAGCTCATATTACTTTGTTATAATACATAATCTCTGCTTCATACTCACTGACTTAATCTTAAAATAATACAAAAGTAGTACAGGAAACACCCCTTCAAGAAGTTTGCAGTCTGATTGGGAGGGGGAAGCAGTTTTCAGTCTATGATTAAAAGGACAAGCTTAGTCACAGAACAATAGCAAATAAAGCAAAATAATAATAGCTACTGTTTGTGGAAATACCTTCTGTTCTAGTTATTAGACAAAAACTGTGGCTATAACAGTGAACAAAAAAGACTTATCCTTAATGAAATTGCTGATTGCTAGAGGAGAGGAACATTAATCAAATAATTCCACAGATAGCTTGGGCTAGATTGGTATTGATGGGAATAGAGAGATCTGGACAGATTTGAAAAAAAATTAGGAGCTAAAATGAATAGAACTTTGTTATTGATTAAATATGAGGTATGAGGGAGAGGGAGATTTAAGGTTAAGGGCTACCTTTCTGGCTTGCTTAACAGAACAAAGCTGGAAAATTATATATTCAGTTTTAGTATTTAGAGTAGTAAGTGCATTTGAGTTACTAATTTACATATGTTATATGCACAGATAATTTTAGGCTTTAGCTTTTTAATCAAAGGTTAGAGACTCTAGCAGACCTATGGTTTTAAGTCCTGCCTGTTGAAATGGCTCTTTATTAGCTGATAGACCTAGGGCAAACTGTTTAATTTTTTTAACACTTGTGTCTTCACCTCTAAAACAGGGATTGCTGGATTATTATGGGAAATAAATAAAATATTGTCCTCCCACAAAAGGAAAGTGTTCATAGAGAAACCAGTATAGTGCCTAGTAATACATAGTAGGTTCTCCATTGGCAGCTATTACCTAGTTTTAGCATAGTAGTTCCTCAGTGTTGAATTAGTCAAATTAAGTGAAGTATTGCAAGGAGTTCAGATGAATTTGCAATGAATAAATGATTTCTGAAGTTGAGGAGGAACTTATGGAAATGAAACCTACCTTGTAGAAAAGTTGAAAGGTTTGAATGAAAGAGATGATTCTTTCTTCTTCCTGCCAGCCTAGCATTTTATTTCTTCTTCTTCTTCTTCTTTTGGTACCAGGGATTTGAACACAGGGGCACTCAACCACTGAGCCACATCCCCAGCCCTATTTTGTATATTATTTGGAGACAGGGTCTCACTGAATTGCTTAGCGCCTCACTGTTGCTGAGGCTGACTTTGAACTCTTGATCGTCCTGCCTCAGCCTCCCAAGCTGATGCTGGGATTACAGGCGTGGACCACCTTGCCTGGCTAGCATTTTTTTTCTTTGAGTATATATTGTTCAGGACAGCTTTAGGTAAGTAAAGGGAAATGCTTACAGAAAGATTGAGATGATATTATAGAGGGTCTTTAATGGCCAGAAAAGACAGTAGAGACAGAGAAAATGGAGCCAGCATGGCTTTTGAGCAGGATACTGATGTTTATGAAAGGTCAGTCTGGAAAAGATAGCTGGAATAGTTCTTAGTGCAGCTCTTTTATCGTGAGGCAGAGAATGTTTAGTAACCTTTATCATTTCGCTCCTTCTTGTTATAGCAAGAAGGCAAAACTTCTTAAAAACCTTTTATAAGAGTCATTGATAGTTCTGTGGAATACATAGGATAGGTAATTAATTTATCTATACTTTGACGGTATTGTAATATTGAGTATTTTCTATTAGTGCATTGGTAAACTAACTACTTTATTCTGAAGGCAAAAGGATGACTACTAAACAAAATATATTTTGTAATTTGTGTGTGTGTGTTGCTGGTGATCGAACTCTGGACCTTGCACATACTTGACAAGCATTCTACCACTGAACTTTAATTCCATCTCATATTTTGTAAGTTTTAAGTGTGCTTCATCTTTGAACTTTGATCATCAATGTATTTTATTAGATGAAGAAATCTTGTTACTCGACTAAAAAAAATATTCTAACGATTATTTCTTCAGTTTCCCCCCCAGGTATTTATTTTGTAATTTTAGTTTTGCTCCTGAAGCAAGCAAGGATTAAGAAATTGAAAAGGGTCCATATTTCAGAATGCTTTCTGGTGTTGGTACTTTCTGTTCTCCATAGATGAAGTTCTCAAAGAAGTATCTCTCTTATTCATTTTATGTACTATATTTTGAGAGTTATAAATAATAAGTGTTTTCCTTCCTATTTTCTGCTATTTGATTGAGTTATCTTTCATCTTAAGTATTTTTTGTTGAGTATGCTGCTTAAGCAGAGTGTTTCAAAACTTAATTTTTAAAGTTTCCTGAAAGTAATCTCAAGAGTTTTAGGTTATCATATTATGTTTAACAACTTTTTTTTTTTTTTTTAATTACAGCTTCAGTATCTGTACATTCCCCACAAAAAAGCACTAAAAATCATGCCTTGCTGGAGGCTGCAGGACCAAGTCATGTTGCAATCAATGCCATTTCTGCCAACATGGACTCCTTTTCAAGTAGCAGGACAGCAACACTTAAGAAACAGCCAAGTCACATGGAAGCTGCTCATTTTGGGGACCTGGGTAAGTGGCTATCACTTTTTGTTGACTTTGATAAAGAAAGGACTTGAGTACAACAATATGTGAAACTATTGTCATAGTGTACTGAACAATATAATTGAAAGGGACTTTGAAAAAATGTATTTAAACTAAAATAGCAGCAATAAGTGTTATAGGTGACACTGTGTTATGTTCCTATAAATATATAAAATATAAAGCATGACCAGTAGAAAAATGTGAAATTTTCAGAAGTACATTTGACCACTAAATACATGAAAAAGATGCCTTACTTCAGTAATGCTGAGGGAAATATAAATTTAAAAGAATGGGTTTAAACACATAGCATATATTTAAGGTTTGGTAATTTGCATATTAGTGAAAAAGCAGGGAAATTACTACTCCCTTAGTGATGGTATAAATTGGTGAAAACTTTTTGGAAAGTAGTCTGTTTGATAGTATTTGTCAAAATATAAAATATCTGTGCCATGTAGGCAACACTTTGTAAAACTTATCCCTCAGCTATGCTTGCACATAACGCACAAAAATGTGTAAGTGTGTGTAAAGTTATTTGTAGTAGTGTTGTTCATGATAGCAAAAAAATTAGGAACATCATATAGATATCTGTTAATAGATAAATAATCAAATTTGATATATCCTGGAATACATTGTAGCCATTTAAAAGTCTTAGAAAGACAGAAGAATATCTAAGATGTATTAAAGCGAATAAAGGTAGCATAGTGGTGCATATGGTAAGATCCCTGTTTTGTTAAAATTAACTCTGACCCATAAAGAGATATGTAGGCGATCCTTGTTTTCTGAGTATTTGTTACTCAAACTTCTTCACTTATAAAAATTGCACATCAGCCAGGCGTGGTGGCGCACGCCTGTAATCCCAGCACTTGGGAGGCTGAGGCAGGAGGATCGCGAGTTCAAAGCCAGCCTCAGCAATGGCAAGGCACTTAGCAACTCAGTGAGACCCTGTCTCTAATAAAATACAAAAAAGGGCTGGGGATGTGGCCCAGTGGTCGAGAGCCCCTGAGTTCAATCCCCAGTACCAAAAAAAAAAAAAAAAAAAAAAAATTGCACATCATCATAAATAGAAAAAAATCCATAAGTGAATTGACTTCTAATGAAAGTGATACGTCGTTTACCAGTGATGAGTTCTGCTCCCCAAAAATGTTGAAGTTTGAATATTAAAGAAGCACGCCGAGGCAAGCATCTAAAGCAGGGTTTATTTAAAAGGGGTAACATATAGACTTCTCCCTGGAGGGAGAAGGAGGCCATTGCTGGTATTCCGGTGTTCCAAGAAGCAAGGCAGGTCTGCCTTTTTATATGTCCCAGGGCTTCCTCCTTCCACAAAAGTGACCAGGCCAGGTGGGATGGTCAAAAGGTAAGAAGCAGATGGGCTGAAGGGGGAAGGGCACGATGGAGCAGCCCAGGACACTTTAACAACTTCAAAGCAAAAGGTTGGGGCAGGTCCTTGATAAGGGTGGAGGAAGGGCTCTGAAGGACTTAACATTCCAGTCACTCAGGGGACTGTCTCCAACTTCCCGGGACTCACTCAAAATTGGCTTTCTTGATCCGACCTGACTTGATTTACCTATCTATACTAACTGCCCAACAGAGTCTGGCTTCAAAAGTATTCCCTCTTTTGATAACCCTTTGTTTAATATTTTATATGCTCAAAGCCAGGATGCCTAATCTTTCTGGGTTATACTCAACAATGCACTGCAAACAAAATGCTTATTGGTCATAAAGTAAAATTATAAGTTTTACTGGACAAATTGTTGGTGGGAATGTAAATGGTATATAGTCAGTCTGGAAAACAGTGTAACATTTTCTTGTAAAGCTAACCATAGAATTACCATATGACCCAGTACTTGCACTTTTAGACTCTTAGAGAAATTATTTATTTATTTATTTATTTATTTGGTACTGGGGATTTAACTCAGGGGCCCTTGACCACTGGGCCACGTCCCCAGATCTCTTTTGTATTTTATTAGAGACAGGGTCTCACTGAGTTGCTAAGTGCCTCGCCATTGCTGAGGCTGGCTTTGAACTCGCGATCCTCCTGCCTCAGCCTCCCAAGTGCTGGGATTATAGGCGTGCGCCACCGCGCCCGGCAAAGAAATTAAAATTTTATGTTTACACAAAAACCTGTACACAAATGTTTATGGCAGCTTACTAGTGATAAAGCAAATGTCCTTCAACAGCTGAATGACCTGGTAAATACATACCACAGAATACTACTTATGAATAAAAAGAAATAAACTATAAGCACAATAGGCATGAATTTCAAGGGAATTGTGGTAAAAGGCAAAAGGAAGGTTACTGAAAGCCCAATCCAATAAGGAGGATAAGATTTTGAGAAAAAGAAAAAAAAGTTTTATTGCTTTGCTAGCAAAGGAGAAAGTGTGGAGTGGTGGTGGTGGTGGTGGGGATTCCTGCCGTGATTCTGCCCATCAGTAGGAACCAGAGGGCTTTTTTAAAGAGGTGGTTTAGGGACTGGGATTGTGGCTCAGCAGTAGAGCGCTCGCCTAGCACGTGGCCCGGGTTCGATCCTCAGAACCACGTACAAATAAACCTATTGTGTACAACTAAAGTAAATAAATAAATATTAAAAAAAAAAAAAAGAGGTGGTTTAAAGGCTACATTCCACGTAGCCTCTGCTGAAGTTTTGATTCACTTGTTAATTTGGGAGATAGTCATTTCTGAGATCTTCTGGTACCATCCCCAAAGTCTGGATTTACTTCATTCCTATGCTGGGTATGTGCTCAAGGACAGAAAACTCTGCGGAGGATGGTGAAAAAAAGTAGTCTTGTTTCTCCTGAGATTAGGGAGGGGGAGAGAAAGAAACATGTCCATTTTAAAAATCTGTTGCAGTGGCAGAGCAGCAAGGGCTATATTCAAAGCATAAAGTGGACCACTGTTACAGGAATACAGCAGAATTACATTTGCATAGCATTCTTGAACTGATAAAATTAGAGAAATGAAGACATTAGTGTCTGCCAGTTGGTAGTGATGGGTGAGGTAAGGAGGCTAGGTGAGTATGGTTAATGGGCAGCATGAGGAATCCTCGAGTTGAAACTTTAACATCTTGGCAGTGGATACATATATCTACACATGATAACATTACAAAAGTAAATATACACAAATGAATACAAGCAAAATTGAGGAAATCTGGAATAAGATTGGTAGATTTATTATTGTCAGCTTTTTTTTTTTTTTTTAGTTGTAGATAGACATAGTATCTTTATTAATTTTTATTTATTTATTTTTTAGTTGTAGGTGGACACAATACCTTTATTTTAGTGCTCTACCACTGAGCCATAGCTCCAGCCCCTATTTATTTAATTTTTATGTGGTGTTAAGGATTGAACCCAGTGCCTCACGCTTGTGAGGCTAGTGCTCTACCATTGAGTCACAACCCCAGCCCCTATTGTCAGCATCTTGGTATAATATTGTTGTACCCAATTTTCAGGAAAAAAAAAGTCTCACAAGCCACTCACGTAATAGCCAATGAAGCCTTTATTCCAGCCAGGGCCACAAACTACGTCTAGCACAAAGCAGGGTGGTAGAAAATGGCGCCTTCTCATAGCAAGGGCAGGGTTTATAAAGCACAGGGTTAATATGCCCTCAAGCCCTCAGGTGGAGACCATTTAAGGGTGGGTTAATGGGCCATCAGGTGGAGACAGTTTAAGTCGCCTTCGCTTATTACAATATTGTACTCTTGTTTTCCAATATACTACTGTGGTGGAAATTCAAAGGTTCAAGGGCTCTTTCTTTTTTTCTTTCTTTCTTCTTTCTCTTTCCTCCCTCCCTCCCTTCCTTGATTGGGATAGAACCTAGGCCTTGTACATGCTGGGTAAGCAGTGTATTGCCGAGGTACACTCCCAGCCCTACAAGGGATTTTTTTCCTATTATTTCTCACAACTCTGTGTGAATCTACCATAAAATTATCTCAGGGTTTAATTAAAAGAATTTTTTTTTTTTTTTTTTTTTTTTTTTTTTGGTACCGGGGATTGGTACCGGGGCAGTCAACCACTGGGCCACATCCCCAGCCCTTTTTTGTATTTTATTGGAGACAGGGTCTCACTGAGTTGCTAAGTGCCTCGCCATTGCTGAGGCTGGCTTTGAACTCGCGATCCTCCTGCCTCAGCCTCCCAAAGTGCTGGGATTACAGGCATGTGCCACCGCGCCCGGCTCCCAAAGCTATCTTTACAAGTAATGTGGAGAGTTCATGACATCTTTATAGCTATATCCATCCACACATCCACAATTTTTCTTCAGGATAAGTCCTCACAAGTGGAGTTATTGGATTGAAAAACTTGCTAAGTTTTGCTAGTTTGCTAAGGCTTTACTGTGTGTTCCTGAATGCTCCCCTGAAAAGATTTTAGCAGTTTATAAGCTCATGACCACTATGTGAGTGATGCTTATGTCTCCATGCCCTTGATAGTGCTTGCTTATTTATTTATTTATTTATAAAAAAGCATCTTACAGTTTTGAGAGGCAAAATGTCATCTTACATTACTTTGCTTTTCTGTTTTTTTTTTAAATTGTAGATGGACACAATACCTTTATTTTATTTATTTATTTATTTATTTATTTATATGTGGTACTGAGGGTTGAACCCAGTGCCTCATGTGAGCTAGGCAAGCACTCTATTTAAAAGAAAATTAAAAAAATAATAATTTTATTAGCCCTTTTTATTGACCTTTTTTCTTTGGGACTGGTATCATAGGTTATTCATACCATAAGATTTTTCTTTTAAAATTTTTTTTTACATGTTATGAATTAATACTAAGAGGAGATAATAAGGATTTTTCAGTAATTTAAATGAGTTTTGGATGGTTGGTTTTCATTTTGTTTAGAAACCAAAATCATAGTATCTATAGTTCATTCATTGTTGTTGCTAGGAAATAAACTTTATTCAAGAACCCCCTGGTGTCATTGTTGCTAAAGGTGTTGAATAATCTTTCTATGTGAAATTATTTGTTACCTAACTGCTGATTTTTTTGCTTCTTTTAGGCAGATCTTGTCTGGACTACCAGACTCAAGAGACCAAATCAAGTCTTTCCAAAACCCTTGAACAAGTCTTGCACGACACTGTTGTCCTCCCATATTTCATTCAATTCATGGAACTTCGGAGAATGGAGCATTTGGTTAAATTTTGGTTAGAAGCTGAAAGTTTTCATTCTACAACTTGGTCCCGAATAAGAGCACACAGTCTGAACACAGTGAAGCAGAGCGCTCTGGCTGAGCCTGTATCTCCATCAAAAAAACACGAAACTACAGCATCTTTTGTAACTGAGTCCCGTGACAAGAGATTGGAGGGTTCTAGCTCAGCCCAATTGCTTATGACTCAATCAGAAGGAATTAGCCTGGATAATAGAACTAACAACACTCAGAATCACTTGCTGCTTTCCCAGGAATGTGACAGTGCCCATTCTCTCCACTTTGAAATGGCCAGAGCAGGAGCTAGTCAAGTTTCCTTGGAAACTCAAGAATCCTCCTCCAGACTTATAATAGCCAGTAGAAATAGTCCCTCTTCGCCTCTAAAAGAATTGTCAGGAAAACTAATGAAAAGTAAGTATGTGATTTTCTTGTTTCTCTTTTTCATTCACAAAGCAGAACTTAAGATGAGAAATAAAAGAATTAGTATCCTAATTTCTAACTGCTTGCAAATTTGGAATGATTTGGAGAGTGGAGTAGAATAAAAAAAAAAAAAAAAGGAGCTAGAGGGATATCTAGAGTGACTACACCCTCTAAGAGAGTTGGAAATCAAACCATTATCCATAGATTATCCATAGGGGCTTATTTCTTCCATCTCAATCTATTTTACTTCACTTTGCAGAAAGAATTTTTATGTATATATGTATATATATATATATATATATATTTTTTTTTTTTTTTTTTTTTTTTTGGTGGTACTGGGGATTGAACTCAGGGGCACTCGACCACTGGGTCACATCCCCAGCCCCCCCCCCCTTTTTTTTTTTTTTTTGTATTTTATTAGAGACAGGGTCTCACTGAGTTGCTAAGTGCCTTGCCATTGCTGAGGCTGGCTTTGAACTCGCGATCCTCCCGCCTCAGCCTCCCAAAGTGCTGGGATTACAGGCGTGCGCCACCACGCCCGGCTATATATATTTTTAATTGTCAGCAGGTGCTGTCAGATATGTATTGATTTCTGTGCTAAATTTGTATTTGGATTTCATTTAATAGCCACAACACCTATACAAAGTAGGCATAGTTAACTTGTTTTACAAAAGAGAAATCCATGACTCAGCAAGGTTAAGTAACTTGCCCTGGGTTGTACAGTAAGTGAGGAACTGGAATTAAAACCCAGTCATTTTGACAGCAGCATCCCTTTTTTTTCAGTTCTCTTCTCTTTAATAGTTTAGAAATTGCACACTCCTGTTCTTTAGTTATCACCTTCTGGAATTCCCATTGCACAGCTTCCATGTTTTCCTCTTTTCTCTTTCATCTTATCTGTTCTTTGTTTCTCAAAAGGCTGGGGGTTTCTTCATGGGTTCATGGATTCTCTCTAAAGTTGGTTCTTGGTTATTGAATCAACTTTGGCATGTTGTCTTCCTTGTAAAATGATTGAATTCTTCATTTCTAGAAACACTTTTATTTTTCTTGAAATGTGCTTGATTGTTTTTCATAGTTTTCTTGTTCCTCTTACCTTCATCCCACTTCTGATCTTGTCTTTCATTTCCTTAAATTTATTAAACATAAGGCTGGGACTATAGCTTAGTGATAGAGTGCTTTCCTAGCTTGAGCAAAGCTCTGGGTTTAATCTATATCACCACCCAAAATAAATAACTTTATTGAACATAATATTTGTTTTCTGATAATTCCACTGTCTATTGCTTTTATGGATCTGATTTAACATTTGTTTCTTCAGATTCATATGGTGTGGTGTGAACTTGTTTTATGAATTTCTACCACCTTTCTCTGACCAGCTGAGCTTAACTGATTATCTGTTTCATGAACCTACCTGTGGGCATTCTTTAAGTACTCTGTGTAAATGAAATTTTCAGGTGCTTTTGCATTTGCTTTTGTCATGCGCTTTGGGCTTGCTTTACTACCTTTCTGGTACTATTTAAAACATATTTATTTGGGTTTTTCAGGACCTAAACCTGGGAGTAGTCTTGTGGTCAGGAGTTGTCAAAAGAAGATTATCTTCTTTTTTTCCTCTGGCAGCAGAACACTTTCCCCCTCCTTAGTTAATCCACCAAAGATGTTGCCCTTTGAGCTTCTGGCTTTAAGCATGATATTTGTCTAATTTTCCTCATTTGGGCCTTAGACAGTTGCCCTTTAAAGTGAAGGCACCAGGTCTTTGGAGATTGAGCCTTTTTTTCCCCCTTAAGTGAATGCCTTGTCTTGCACTTTTTTTCTATCTGAATTTGCACTGATTCCTACAAAATATAGAAAACTTTGACTATCTGAAGTTATTTTTTAACAAAACATAAACCTGAACTGCTATGAACTTATTGCAGAAATATGAATGTATTAATTATGTATATATTGTATTAATTAATTATGTATTAATTAATGTATATATTATTATGTATTAATTATGTATAAATAAGTGTATTAATTATGGGGTACCAGATAGTGGTATATGTTAAATATAGTGTGTCACCCCTAGAAAAACCTGAATTTCAAAGTACTACTGGCCCAGAAGCTTCAGATAAGGGAACTGCTTATACTTGTTTGTGCCTTTACTTTAACACAAGTTCTGATACACTTCCTTCCCCCTTCCTTTCTTGGCGCTGGGATTGATTATGAGGGGCCTTGCATGTACTAGGCAAAACATTCTACCACTGATCTATATTCGCAGCCCTCTCCTATACTTTTAAAAAGCATTTTTGGGGGAATTCAGTATTGGATAAGTTTCTTTGAACATGTATTCTGGAATGTTTCTGGAAATGGAAAGTAAGGTTCGTTTCTTTAATATGCTTTATTATTTTTGGAAACAGTCTTTGCTTTTGTGGTAATTTATTTCATTTAAAAATATTGATAGCAATGATCATTACTTCTTTTCCTGTTTGAATTATTATTTTAAAATTTTGTATATAGTAAATTTGACCTTTTTAAAATGTTTACTTGTATGAGTTTTAACATATGTATGGATTCTTTTAACTGTCACCACAGTCAGTACTAAGAATAGTTCTATCACCTTTGTAGCCAAACCTTTCTCTTCGAATTTGGCAACCAGTGATCTATTTTCCATCTCTACAGTTTTGCCTTTTCTAAAATGTCATTCATCTGAGTGAATTTATACAGAATATTAACCTTTGAGATTTATTTTTTTCCCACTCAACAAGATAGCTTTGAAATTCATCTATATTTTTTATTATATCAATAGTTTATTTCTTTTTATTTCCAAGTAGTATTCCTTTGTATTGGTATACTTCATTGGTCTACTGGAGGACATTTGGATTGTTTTGCTTGTTGGTAGTTATAAATAGGAACTGCTGTAACCATTTATGTACAGGTTTAGACATAGTTTTTATTTCTGTAGGGCAAATGTCTCGTAGTGGGTTTGCTAGATTATATGCTAAATATATATTTAATTATACAAGTCCCTGCTGGGCTGTTTTGTAGAAAGTACCGTTTTGCATTCTTAGCAGCAATATATGAGAGTTCTAATTGCTTCATATCCCAACCAGCACTTGATATTATCAATGTTTTGTTTATTGTGTTTTTTTTTAAACCATTCTAATAGATGTGTAGTAGCATCTCATTTTGGTTTTACTTCGCATTTCCTTGATGGCTAATGACGTCCAGTATTTTTTTGTGTATTTCTCATTCATGTTTTTTGGTGAATTGTTCAAATTTTTCCCATAGTTTATTGGGTTGTCTTTTTCATTGTTGAAATTTGAATATTTCATATGTATTCTGGGTGTGATTTTTATTTTTTGTGTAATTTCCAAATGTTTACTTCAAGGTGACCATTCCAATTTGACTTTATTCTTTTAACAGCGATTTTTCTCAGAGCAGAATGACGATTAAGTCCATCTTACCAACCTTTTTTTTTACAGATGTACTTTTGGAGTCATACGTAAGAGCCCTTTGCCTAATCAGAGGGTCATGAAGATTTTCTCCCATGTTTTCTTCTAAAAGTATTATGGTTTTACACTTTACATTTTTATATATGATCCTTTTTGAGTTAATATTGTATAATGTTTGATGGTTAAGTCAAGGTTTATGTTTTATATTTATTTTGCAAATGAATATCCAGTTGTTCCAACACCATTTATTGAAAAGGATACCCTTACTCCATCAAATTGCCTTTGTACCTTGGCCACATTGGTGTAGGCCTCTGAGTCCTCCAACTTCTTTTTTTTCTAAAATTGTTTTGGCTGTTCTAGTATACCCCCCTCCCCAATTATAAATTTTAGAATTATCTTGTCTACATCTACAAAAAAAAAAAAAAAAAAAAGAAAGAAAGAAAGAAGAAAAATCCTGCTGGAATTTTATTAAAATTGTGTTCAATTTATAAATTAGTTTGGGAAGAATTGACATGTTAATTATGTCAAGTCTTATAATCCATGAATATGATATGTCTATCCATTAATTTAGGCCTTTGGCTTCTTTTCATCAGCTTTGTGTAATTTCAACATACAGATCCTTCATTTTTATTAGAATTATATCTTAAGTACTTCTCTTTTTTTCCTTTTTGGTGCTATTGTGAATAATAGTGTTTTTAAAAATGTGTTTCAAATTTTTCATGGCTTGCATTTAAAAGTTGATTTTTTTTAATTGACTTTGTATTCTGTGACTTACTAAACTCAGTTATTATTCCTAGGAATTTTTTGTAGGTTTCTTGGGATTTTTTAATATAAATAATCATGTGGGAGCCCATTGTTTGTCTTCCCCACCCAGGACCCATCCTTTCTCCCTGGGGTTGTTATTCCATATCCTTCAAAAGAATTCAACCTATTTTGCACTAAACTTGAGTAAGATCTGTAATTTAGATAATTAAACCAATGTTAATTTCTTAGTTTTGATCAACGTACCAAAGTTATATAAAGTGTTAACATTAGGAAAGTGGTAAAATGTATGCTGGAACAGTGCTATATAACTATTCTATAATCACAATTCTTTTGAAAGAAGAAGTTCAAAGTACAACGGTTTGAAATAAAATAGAACCATGGCACACACAAAAAAAAATAATAATCATGTGGTCTGTGAATAGGAATAGGGAGTTTTATTTCTTTGATTTCTCCTTTTTCTGCTTTGTTTTGGATTGTTTGAAATTTTTTTTAGTTTATTGAGTTTTTTTTTTTTTGTAAATACTGAAGATTGAACCCAGGGGCCTATTTTTTTTTTTAATATTTATGTTTTAGTTTTAGTTTGACACAATACATTTATTTTATTTGTTTTAGTTGTACACAATGCCTTTACTTTTACGTAGTGCTGAGGATTGAACCTGGTCCCGCATGTGCTAGGCTCCACCGCTGAGCCACAACCCCAGCCCCATTATTTATTTATTTTTATGTGGTGCTGAGGATCGAACCCAGGGCAGTGAGTGCTCTACCACTGAGCCACAACCCCAGCCCTGTTTTTGAGTTCTTGATTGTATTTCTTTGTGTAGGTTTTATGTGGCTTCTCTGGAGATTACAATATGCATACTTTTTACAGTGTACTTAAAATTAATATTTTGTCACTCCAGTGGAATGTGAAAACTTACTAGCATGTAGATTCCTTTATATTCCCACTTATATTTTGTAGTTGTCAACTATACATTGAAAGCCTTTCAGAAAATGTTATAATTTTTGCTTTCAACTGACATACGTGGTTTAAAAAACCTAGGAGAAAAATGGTCATCTTTTATTTACTCAGTTGTTTACTATATACGTTGTTGTTTCTTTATTTGTGAAGTTCAGTTATCATTTCTGTTATCATTTTAAGAATTTCCTGTAGCATTTCTTTTCTTTTTGGTACTGGGGATTTAACCCAGGGGCGCTCAACCATTGAGCCACATCCCCAGTCCTATTTATTTATTTATTTATTTATTTATTTATTTATTTTGAGACAGGGTCTTGCTAAGTTGCTTAGGGTCTCACTAAATTGCTGAGGCTAGTTTTGAACTTGAAATCCTCCTACCACAGCCTCCTGCACTGCTGGGATTACAGGCATGCACCACCATGACTGGCCCTTGCTTTCATTCTTGAAATAATTTTTCATTTGATGGAGAATTCTGGGTTGGTAATTTTTTTCTTTTTTAACCACTTTACGAAGTTGTTTCATTGTTTTCTGGCCTGCATGGTTACTGGTGATTGATATGCTACATCTTGGAGTCATTATTACTATGTATTTAACACAATGCTTTTAAGATTTTTTTTTCCTCTTTAGTCTTCAGCAATTTGGTTACGGCATTTAAAAATGGACGTGAATTTCTCTGTGTTTCTTCCTACTTAAGGTTCACATTTGTATAAGTTTGGGAGATTTGGGAGTTTTTAGCCCGAATTTTTTTTTTTTTTTTTTTTAATAACACAAAAATACTTTAAAATTGACGAGTAAGGGGTTGGGGTTGTGGCTTAATGGTAGAGTGCTTGCCTAGTGTGAGGCACTGGGTTTGATTCTCAGTACTGCATATAAATAAAGGTCCATCAACAACTTATAAAACTATTTTTAAAAATTAAAAAAAAAGATGAGTAAAAATTATATATAGTTAGGTGTAGAACATAAATGTTTTGTGGGGCTGCAGTTGTAGCTCAGTGGTAGAGAACTTGCTCTGGCATGTGTGAGGTATATGAATATTTATAATTGTAGCAATGATTATGAGATAAATACAGACATATGATTGTAGGATCTTATAGTAGTCCTATTTTTATTTTTTAAAGAAACCTCTATATTATTTTCTTTAGCAACTGCACCACTTTACATTTCCACCAACAGTGTACAAGGGTTCCAACTTTTCCATATTCTTATCAATACTTGTTATCTTTTGGCTTTTTTGGAATAGTCACCCTAACAGATGTGAGATGATATTTCACTGTAGTTTTGACTTATATTTCCCTGAGGCTACTGATGTTGAGCTTTTTTTTTTCCCCTTTCATTTTCAAAAGAAGGCATTTGAGCCAGGTACTGTAAATCTTAGCTACTTAAGGAGACTGAGGAAGGAGGATCACAAGTTCAAGGCCAACCTTGAACAATTTAGCAAGACCTGTCTAGAAACAGATTTTTTTTTTTTTTTAAAGGTCCTGAGGATATAGCACAGTGGTAAATACTTGCCTTAGCATGTATGAGGTCCTGGGTTCAATCTCTAGTACCACAAACTATCTTTATTGGAAAAATGTCTTTTCAATTCCTGTGTTTAAATTGAGTAATTTAATTTTTTGCTATTGAGTTATAGAATTTCCTTTTATATTTTGAATATTAATCCACATCAGATATATGGTTTGTAAATATTTTCTTCCATTCCAGAGTTTGTTTTCTCAGTTTTGTTCTTTGCTGTGCAGAAGTTTTTTAGTTTACCATAGTCTCACTTGTTTTTGTGTTTGATGCCTGTACTTTTTAGGTTAAATCCAAGAAAGCATTTCCTAATCCAATGTCATGAAACTTTTTCACCTTATATTTTCTTTTAGGAATTTTATAATTTGGGTCTTATATCTTTCATTCTTTTTGAATTAATTTTGGTATAGAGTATAAAGTTCTGCTTTACTATTTTCACTTGTGGATTTCCAGATTTGCCAGCGCTGTTTGTTGAACATGCTATCCTTTCCCTATTTTGTGTTTTTGGTATGCTTATCAAAAATCAGTTAACTGGGGGATGGGGTTGTGGCTTAGTAGTAAAGTGCTCGCCTAGCACGTGCACGGCCTAGGTTCTATCCCCAGCACCACGTAAAAATAAAGGCATTGTGTACAACTAAAGCAAATAAATAAATGTTTAAAACAAAAAACAGTTAACTGAGCTTGATGTGGTGTTGCATGCCTGTAATCCCAGCAATTTGGGAGGCTGAGGATTGTGATTTCAAAGCCAGCCTCAGCAATGGCAAGGGGCTAAGCAACTCAGTGAGACCCTGTCTCTAAATAAAAAATACAAAATAGGGATGGGGTGGCTCAGTGGTTGAGTGTCTCTGAGTTCAATCCCCGGTACCAAAAAAAAAAAAAAAAAATCAATCAACTGGGCTGGGGTTGTAGCTTAGTGGTAGAGTGTTTGCCTAGCATGTGTGAGGCACTGGGTTCATCCTCAGCACCACATAAAAACAAAGATATTGTGTCCATCTACAACTAAAAAACAAAACAAAACTATATATGTATGACTTTCTGTTGTCTACTCTCTATTCTGTTGCATTGGTCTGTTTATTTATGTAAGTATCATACTGTTTTAATTACTGTAGCTTTGTCATATATTCTGAAACCATAATGATAGCTCCAGATTTGTTCTTTTTAAAGTCCTTTTTGGTTATAAGTCTGTTTAGATTATTTTATTTCTTAATGACTTAGTCTTGATAGGCTTTATGTTTCTAGGAATTTGTCCATTTCTCCTTGGTTATCTAATTTGTTAGTGAATAGTTGTTCATAGTACTCTCTTTTAATCCTTTTTGATTAAGATTTAAGGCAGGTCTGTGAGGCCAAAACTTTTTTCACAATTCTAAGATGTTATTTGTCTTTTTCACTGTGTTGACATTTGTTCATAGTAGTCTCTTTTCATCTTTTTTGATTTCTGTGACATCAGTTGCAATCAGTTTCTTCTCTTTCATTTCTGACTTTGTTTGCATATCCCCACCCCTTTTCTTAAGCCTAGCTTAAATGTTTGTCACATTTTTGGTCTTTTCAAAAACACAATTCTTAGCTTCATTAATTTTTTTTTTTTTCTATTTTCTGTTTTGTTCATTTCTGCTCTAATCTTCATTATTTCCTTCCTTTTGCTAACCTTGGGCTTAGTTTATTCTTCTTTTCCTAGTTTCTTGATATATAAAGTTAGGTTGTTAACTTGAGATCTCTTTTTTAATGTAGGTGTTTATTAGTTTGAACTTTCCTTTTAGTACTACTTTTGCAATATCTCAAAAGTTTTAGTATGTTGAATTTTCACTTTTCTCAAGATATTTTCTGATTTCCCTTGTGATTTATTCTTTGACTCATCATTGTTCAAGAGTATGTTGTTTAATTTTGACATATTCTTGAGTTTTGAAGTTTTCCTTCAGTTGTTGATTTCTAGTTTCATTCCGTTGTGTTTAGAAAAGATATTTGCTATGACTTCATTCTCCTTAAATTCGTTAAGACTTGTTTTGTGACCAACAGGTCTATCCTGGGGACTCTTGTGTATGCTTGAGAGGAATATACATTGTTATATCTAGTTGTTTGGATGTTCAAGTCCTCTGTTTACTTACTGGTTTTTTGGTCTTTGATTCTATTCATTATTGAAAGTGGGGTATTGAAGTTTCCTACTATTATTATGTTGCTCTTTCTCCCCTCAGTTCTGTCAGTGTTTGCTTTATATATTTAAATGCTCTTATTTTGGATGCACATTTACTTATAATTGTTATATCTTCCTGATGGTTCTTTGTGATGGAGTTAAAATCTATTTTGTCTGATACACATGTGGCTGTGTCTTGGTTACCAATTGCATGGAATTACGTAGGTATCATCTTCTATTCCTTTACTTGCAGCCTGTGAGTATCCTTAAATTTGAAAAATTAAAGACAACATATATTTGGGTCTTATTTTTAATCCAATCAGCCACTCTGTATTTTGGTTGGAGAATTTAATCCTTTTACATTTAATGTAATTTTTAAAAAATATGTGGTGCTGAGAATCAAACTCAATGCCTCACACATGCTAGGTGAGTGCTGTACCACTGAGCTATAACCCCAGCCCCTAATGTAATTATTAATAGGGTAAGATTTAACTTCCATTTGTTAGTTGTTTTCCATCTTGTAATGCCTTTGTTCCTTTTTTCCTATCTTCCTTTGTGTTTGATTGATCTTGTGAGTGTGTGCATGTGCATACACACATGTGCACATGTGTGTTGGCATGCTTTTATCCTTTTCCATTTTTATTTATGTGTCTTCTACAGGTCTTTCTTTTTGTTTGCCATGAGGTTTACATAAAACATCTTGTAACAGTCTATTTTAAGCTGGTAACAATTGCAAACACATATAAAACCTATATTTTTACTCCCTATTCCCATACTTTCTTGATTCAACAAGATGTTTTCCTTTATAGCACATACCTTTTTTTTTTTTTTTTCTTTCCCCTATAAAAATGGCAATACTAGCTGGATGTGGTGGCACACACTTGTAGACCCTGCAGCTCAGGAGGCTGAGGCAGGATGATGCAAGTTCAAGGCCAGCCTAAGCAATTTAGTAAGACTCGGTCTCAAAACAAAAATTAAAAAGAGCTAGGAAAGTTGGGGAGTAGGGGTACATAGTAGTCTATTTTGCTAAGTCAGGGATTCTTGAAATGTGGTTTGTATACCTGTAGGGATTCCCTAAGATTTAAGGCAGGTCTGTGAGGTCAAAACTTTTTTCACAATTCTAAGATGTTATTTGTCTTTTTCACTGTATTGGCATTTGTAATGGTGGTACAAGAGAAGTAATGGGGAAAATGTGCTGGCTTTAGACAGAATTGTACTAGTAAGTCAGTATATTCTTGACTGCCATTATTTCTGGTAAAACTGAATGCCAGTTTTACTTAAGGATGTCTTTGGAGTAATAAAGAATTACTTTTATTAAAGCTAAACCTTTGAGTCCACGATGTATTTCTTTTTAATACATGTAATGAAATAGAAAATATGTGTAAAGCTCTTTATACTAAAGTACGTTAGTTGGCTCAAAGAAACACACATGAGCAATTGATTGTTTTTTGAACTCAATTAGCTCAAATCAACTAATGTGTATATTAGTTGTAGATGGACACAATATCTTTATTTTTTTTATTTATTTTTATGTGATGCTGAGGTTTGAACCCAGTGCCTCACATGTGCTAGGCAAGCACTCTTACCACTGGGTTACAACCCCAGCCCTAGACTGTTACTTTTACTACAAAAATGAACACTGACAAACTATAGTTATTCATACTTGAGTATTTGGCAGACATTTGTTTGGAAATGAATAAAGTAAACCTATCACTTTAAGGAACACTGCATTTTTGCCCAGTGCTAAAATTTAAACTTTTCAAATGAAAATAAGAATTTTGGAAAACTTCTAAATACCACCATGTGTTTTGACAGTTTTAACGGGTGTTCCAATAGGATATTTGGTGAAATTAATGATGGTTTTAGATGTACTTAAATCTAAAGATCTGTATAAATCAGAATACCAGTATTTTCCAAAGTAGTAGAAAACATGATGTTTATAAAACCTTTCATGAATAAAAGAACAGAGACTAGGCCTGTAGATTTTAACGTAACAATATGAAAAGTTCATTGACATGGTTTTAGGTTCTACATTCTAACTAACCTTTTAGAACTACCACACATTCAGTTTTGTTGTAATATTAAAGAATATATCCACAGTTATCTCAAAAAAACATTCAAATTCTACTTTTTGCAGTTACACAATGTTCTTAATATATATTTCAATCAAAACAACATGGCATAAAGGGTGAATGCCAAAGCAGATATGAGAATCCAAACAAATTTAAAATTGCAAAAGTGTAAAACAGTACCTTCATCCTACCAATTTTTTAATTTTGATAATAGCTATTTTTCATAAAAATGTTCATGTTGAACACAAAAGATTTAAGTGTTGATATTAACTTATTTTTTTTTCATTTTTAATTTCTCAAACCTTAATATTTATAAATGGACCATACATACACAAAAGTTCTTTAGGATTCTCATTTTCTTTCTTTTCTTATTTTGGTGACGCTCTCCTTCTGTCTCTGCTTCCTTTCCTCACGTATGCTAGCTAGGCAGATTCTCTACCGCTGAGCTACAACCCCAGTCCACTAGCTCCTGTTTTTAAGATTGTAAAGAAATCCAAAGATTTAAAAGTTTGAGATTTATTGTATAACCTTCCAAGTTTGTTGAAAATCAAAAGATAATATTCATGTATGTGAAATAATTGGTAAAATATTTAAATATAGGTTTATAAATAAGTTTTGCACTGTTGCTTTTATATTGTGCAAGTCTTTCAAGTTGGGAGACAAAGAATGTACATAAAAAAATTGCTATTAATAATGAAACTTGTTAGCTCATAAGATGACTGGAGGAGAGAGTTCACATATAAATCTTCTCCACAAACTAAAGAAAAAGCAGCCTTATTATGGAAGTTTTTCTTGTAACAAAAGAACACAATAAGCCATACCCTGCTGTTCTTGAATATAGTCCATTGCTGTGGTCCAAGTTGCTTTTCAGTTTTGAACTTTGTCCCCTTCTTCCCTTGCAGGTATAGAACAAGATGCAGTGAATACTTTTACCAAATATATATCTCCTGATGCTGCTAAACCAATACCAATTACAGAAGCAATGAGAAATGACATCATAGGTAAGCAGTGCTTGAAGTTATAATAAAAAAACTAACCATTTTTGATTATTGACCAAGAGGGTTTTTGTTATTGTCATTTTTTTAAAGTGCTAGAGGTTAAGCCCAGGGTCTTGCACGTTAGGCAAACACTCTACCACTTTATCCCTAACACTTTTTATTTTGAAACAAGGTCTCACTAAGTTGTTCAGGCTGTCTTCAAACTTCTTATCCTCCTGACTTGGCTTCCCAAGTAGTTGAGATTACAGGCATGTGCCATCATGCTCAGCTAAGGGATGTTTTTTTCTTTTTTGGAGAATTTTTAATGAACATGGAATATCCTAACATTCCCCTTCATTGTCTGTTTCCTTAGTACTTTCTTATATCTGTTTATAGGTCACTTAAAAAGTTGCTATTTCATGTGGACCCGGATTCCTAGACTTTAACCTGAACAACAGCAAAAGCAAGAACAATAATAACATTTATTAGTACAATGTCTAGATGATAAGCTAAGGACTTCCCAAAGATAAATTAATTTCATCTTCTACAGAAACTTGTTGGATAGTTATTATTTTATGAATGAGGAAACTGAAATAGAGAAAAATTAACTACTTTGTTCAAAGTAGCATCTCAGAGTCAGAATTTGAGATTAGACTACCATACCCTAGTGTTTTCACACTTAGATTGGAACCAGCTTTCTTTTATGCCCTCATGCCCTTGCCAAAAAAAAAAAAAAAAAAAAAAGACTAGAATAGAAAATTCAAAGTGTTCCCAGTATTAAGGGCAACGATTTTAGGAATTTTTCCCATCATACATGCATATATGTGTGTGTAGACAATACTGAGTAAACAAACATCTCTGTAGATCATAGTTAAAAAAAAAAAAAAGTTTGGGGCTGGGGTTGTGGCTCAGCGATAGAGCGCTCGCCTAGTACATGCGCGGCCCGGGTTCAATCCTCAGCACCATGTAAACATAAATGCATTGCATTGTGTACAACTAAAGCAAATAAATAAATATTAAAAAAAAAAGTTTGAAAGCTTTTACTGTGTTTCATCAGGAGGACCTATATTCACAGGAAAAAACTTGCTCATTTATTCATCAGCAAATATTATATTCCAATAAGACCTAGTACTAAATTTTGTATTTTTATTCACCTCAAACTTAGTACTTGTGATTTATGAAATAAAGTACATTACTCCACTCTTAGTAGGTTATCTAGTGTGGGGCTTCTTCATTCTTTCCTGTGAATACTTTGCACTCACTTATTATGGCTAAAACATGACCCCTTCCAGGCTCAGTTGTGGTTCTTAAATTAGTCCACCATACTTTCCAGTGAACACCTGTTGGCTATTTTGTTGTACATCAAATGATGCCCCTGTTTTCCTTTTTCTTCCATACAGACACCTAAAACATAGATTTGTGGATGCTGGTGGGTTGTCTCCATCTGTGTTTTGGGGTTTGTGGGATACTAGTTCACCTACTTTTGTTGACTGATGGTGTTATGGGATTTTGGTTTTCTTGTGGGGGGTGGTAGCTGGGATTATTTACATGGGCCATCATACCCAGTGGATTTTTAGTTTCTATGTAGTGGCTCCGAGCCGGGCGCGGTGGAGCACGCCCGTAATCCCTGCACTTGGGAGGCTGAGGCAGGAGGATCGCTAGTTCAAAGCCAGCCTCAGCAGTGGCGAGGTACTTAGCAATTCAGTGAGACCCTGTCTCTAATAAAAAAGTACAAAAAAGGGCTGGGGATGTGGCCCAGGGGTCGAGTGCCCCTGAGTCCAATCCCTCGTACCAAAAGAAAAAAAAAAAAAGTAGTGGCTCTGTTTTTAGATTGGAATTTGTTGCTACCATCTTCCAGACTTTCCTGGACTGACTTTTCTAAGCAATACAATTGGGGTGAGGTTGGCTAAAAATAATCTAATCCATGCCTTGGTCTTTTCTGGTGACTAGTCCTCATCCTGAGGCTCTCTGGTGGCTACCAGTCATCTCATTAGCACATTTAAAAAGTACTTTCTGTCACTGAGAAGACTTTCAAGAATTTTAGGAGCTATATGTTATGAAAGTGGACAAAGACTATATACATATTTCACACTATCATAGCTAGGTGTTGTCTAGGAGAAAGTGGGAGTAAATGGATCAGTGGACCAGGAAACTAGTATAATCTGATCCTTGGGATTTTTTGGTTTCATTAAGGTGCATCTAACAGCATGAACTCAGGGAAAGACCTCATGGTTGTCTAACAGCCAACTAAATAGCTTCTTTATTTGCAGCTATTTAGGCAGTTCCCTGTTTTATCACATTTGTATTGTAAATTTTCTACCCATAACTTTTTTACTTTTTACGGGGGACGCTGGGGATTTAACCCAGGGCTTCATATGTGTTGGGCAAGTATTTTACCACTGAATTTATACCCCCAGCCAAACCGGTAACATTTTGACAAACTTCTTCATAAGTAAATTTTTTCACAAATCCTTACTTCTTTAAGTTTCAATCCTAGGGATACAATTGCCAATTGAAAGAGTATGTTCATTTGTAAAACTTAAGTTCAAAACTGCCAAATTGTCCATTAAAAGATATGTCAATTTATGTTCCCACTAACATTTATTATAGTTTTCCCATGCTCTTGCTCAATCATATTAAATAAGTACATTATTAAACATTATTAACACCAAACATTACACATATATATTGTTAAAATTTGTGCTGACTTATTAAACAAAAGTATAATGCCTTCTTATTCTAGTCTATATTATTTAGTGATCGTATATATCTTTTCATATTTATTGACCATTTTGTGTTGGTTCTTTTGAGTTAGTTCTTTGCTCGTTTTCTTTTGGGACTTTTCTTACTAGTTTGTAAGAACTTTTGATAAATTAATGATAGTAATCCTCTTAACTTTCATATGCTACATATTTTGGGTTTTTTATTTTTTTGGGGGGTATTTGTATTAAAAATGTTATTAAATCTTTTGATTGCTGCTTTTATACACACACACACACACACACACACACACACACCCCAAAAGACTTTTTCAAGCTGTTACCTATACTTTCTTTCAGTTCTCTTTAAACCTCACATGTCCTTACTGTTATTTCCAAATTTGATTCATAAATAGGTATAGTTTGAATTTAGTGGAAGCTTGACTCTTTACTGTTTCTTTTACAGCAAAGATTTGTGGAGAAGATGGACAGGTGGATCCCAACTGCTTTGTTTTGGCACAGGCCATAGTCTTTAGTGCAATGGAGCAAGAGTAAGCTAGATTTGTATTTTCACATTTTGCAATCATGGGAATTTGGGTTCAGTGTTAAAAATTGACTTCACTCAACTAAAAACAAAAGTATCTTTGAGGATTTAAATAATTTGGATAAGTGTAAAGTCATACAAGCATATTCTAAGACTCATGGATAATAGTTTCTTTTAAATGTAAATAATTTGGACTCTATTAAAAATAAAATAATTTCTACTTTTAATGTTAATATTGCATCAGTTAAAAGAATTTGTTTTTAGTTCTGAAGTCATTTTGGATGTGATTGAGGTTAATGTGTGACTATTCAAATTGGTTATTTATTTAAATGAAACGTATCTTCAGATGGATATCCTAATTTTTAAGTTATTCTTTTTGTTAATGTATGCTATATAACTAAATCCACATAGATTTGTTGAAATTGCCTCCTGGACTTTTTAAAATGCCCTTTTAAAAAATCTTGTGTATTCATTTCTTTCATTCAACATTTATTAAATATTCTGTGCAAGGCGTGGTTAGGTATAGTACCTGCCTCAAAGGAAGTTAACAGCCTAATAAAAGAAACAGGGCATGTTCTTTGATTACTTTAATATAAGGTACCATGTGTTAAATATTAGGGGAGGGTTACAAAGTCTTGAGAGGTAGGAGAGAGTACATAAAAGTAAAGGAATCAGGAAGAGCACTATGGGAAGTGAGGTAGCCTTGACCTAGGCCTTTCACATACCATAGAGACAGAATGGAAAGAGTCTTGTTTTTCCCAGTTAAGCTCTTTCCTTGGGTGTTCCCTCAAATTTTCCCTTTTTTGTCCATATGCAGGCACTTTAGTGAGTTTCTGCGAAGTCACCATTTCTGTAAATACCAGATTGAAGTGCTGACCAGTGGAACTGTTTACCTGGCTGACATTCTCTTCTGTGAGTCAGCTCTCTTTTATTTCTCTGAGGTAAATTCTGCATTTCTTTTTACATTCTACTAGAGCATTCCAGCCTCTGAACTATAAAATGCTGGGGGCCCGTCTATAGAAAATGACATAGAAGATATAAGTCATTTCCAAAGATGTATTATTGTATTGTTTTTTATCTAATGGCAAGAGTACTTTGATGGCATATTCATCAAAGAGAACATGAAGATTCTGTTTAAAAATAAAAAGATTCAGTGTAAAATAACTCTAATTTTGAAAACCTAATTAAGCTATTGCTTATGAGAATGCATGTTTTTTAATTATTTGGAATTATTTTAAAGCCATAGAATTGTTTTGATAGATTATATTAGTTCATGAATATAAGAATAGTTTTACAAAGTTTAAAATATATTACAGATAGAAGAGATTAAATATAAGGTTTTGGTTACAGTGATAATGCATTAAGTGTACAGCCATCAGTAATTATTGTCACTTTTTTAAAAGTCTCTTTATGTATCAAACTAAAGCTATAGAATTTGATACTTAATTCCAGTGCATAAATAATTGTAGTCACAACTTTTGAAGAAAGAAAAGTAGTAAAATTTTTCCTATGCTCATCAGTTTTACTTAAGCTGCTTGATAGGATTACACAGTGAAACATTTGCAAAAACAACAAGTATACTAATCTCTTTGAGGCATGGTTTTGTTTAATAGCATTTGTTAGGTTTCAGCAAATGAAATTCTTTTGTTGCAAAGGAAATGACTATTAAGAGGATTCCCAGTCTCACAAAATGTAATACGGACACTTGGATTCTGCCTCTTTTGCCAGAATACTCAGTTGACTTGCTTTCACACCCTCTCTTTGCCATAATTTAAATCAGTATTTTTTTCAGGTTAATACATCCTTATGGAATGATGGAAATGATGAAGCATAAAAAGATTTGGTTTGATTTGCTTACTTTTTTTGTATCAGATTGAACCTAAGAGCACTTAAGTACTAAGCCACCTCCCTAGCCCTTTTAAAAAATATTTTATTTAGAGACAAGGTCTCATTGAGTTGCTTAGAGCCTCCCTAAATTACTGAGGTTGGCTTTGAATTCATAATCCTCCTGCCTCAGCTTCCCTACCCTCTGGGATTATAGGTGTGTGCCACTGCGCCCAGCTATTCTTTTTATATTTGATGGTGAGGAACTACTAATCCAAGTTAGTGTAATTTTTACTACAGTTCACTAAAGTTTGCATCCAACTGTGTGGTGGGTTTTTTTTTTTGTTCATTTCGGGGGTTCTGCCCCTGCCAAGAATATTTTACACTTCTCTATCTCAAATGTTTCTCAAATGACTGTATGTCCTATTGCTGACTAATGTTAAGTGAAGAAGTGGATTTGTTTTTGCTTTTTGCTTATATCCTATATTTTAATACTTAGGGCTCATGAAGTAGACAAGTGAAAGGAGTCCGTTTTTAGTCTTATTTTCCCTTTTGTGTTTTTCCTTTCTAGTACATGGAAAAAGAAGATGCAGTGAATATATTACAATTCTGGTTAGCAGCAGATAACTTCCAATCTCAGCTTGCTGCCAAAAAGGGCCAGTATGATGGACAGGAGGCACAGAACGATGCTATGATTTTATATGACAAGTGAGTTTTATTGGTAGATGTATTCAGCAGGTATTTACTGAGCATTTGCTATATACTTTGAAAATAGAGATGAATAAACAGTCTCTGCTGTCGAGCTCAGATGAAAGCTGCTTTTTATATGGTGTGTGTAAGGCTTTGTGGGAAACAAAAGTTTCTATTGGGGAAGGGGATGTTTATGTGTGGAAGTCAGGATGACAATATGGTGTTCAGGAAGGGTTTCATAGGAGAAAGATTTGATTTGGATCTGAAAAGTGAAATGAATTTTGCCAGCTTGAGAAGGCGAGGAAAGAAAGTTCTAAATAAAGATATTCATATAAGCAGAGTCATAGAAACTTTAAGGAATGTGGCACTTTCAAGAAACTTGAGTTTGAGGGCTTAGTGATAGAACTGTACTTGGCATGCCTAAGGCCCTGTGTTAAATCATGAAAAAGGAAGGTAGGGAACGAACATGAGTTTCAATCATTAAAAGGATAAGGAATACAAGAGGAACATGTAACTGGTTGGCATAGATTGCAAAGAGCCTTAAATATCTTTGCTTGAGGGGCTGGGGTTGTGGCTCAGTAGTGGAGCGCTTGCCTCACACGTGTAAGGCACTGGGTTTGATCCTCAGCACCACATAAAAATAAACAAAGGTATCGTGTCCATCCAGAACCATACATATATGTAAATCTTTGAGTGTATCATACTTTCTGGTACAAGTCTGCTCAATCACATTATAAGTGAATGATAGTTTTGCATAATTGTTGATTGTTTTATTTTTGGTATTGGGGATTGAACTCTGAGCTTCACTCATGCTAAGCTTTTGCTCTCCCAAGCTATAGCCCCAGCCAGTTTTTCATTAGCTTTCACTGAAAAGGAGAAATTGAAAGATCTTGTAGTAGATAGAATTCAAAATTTGCTTGGGTAAGTGATAAGATCCAAAACTTGAGGTGGTCTTTTCATTTAAATTTTCTTATTTTGTGAAGAAAAGTAATTTGTTATTTTCATCCACAAGCAAATACTCAGAGGGTAACTTGAGGATAGAGAAAACTGTAAAGAATGTTAGAATTGGAAGGAGCCCTGAACATCAGTCTACAGGCTCATGCCAGGCTGCATAAGAGTCACCCAGGAGCTTGTTAAAAATAGATTTCCAGGGGCTGGGGTTATAGCTCAGCAGTAGAGCGCTTGTCTCGCACATGTGAGGCACTGGGTTTGATCCTTAGCACCAAATAAAAATAAATAAATCTATTTTTAAGAAAAAGGTTTCCAGTTATCTCTAAGATTTGGATTCAGCAGGCTTCGGGTGTGCCCCAGGAGTCTTTATTTTAGAAGATAATTCCAGGTAATTCTAATGAATAGCCACGTTAGGGATCTAGTCTGATTTTCTTCATTTACAGGTAAAGAAACTAAGGTCTAAAGAAGTAGTAATTTTCCCAAAGTCACAGGGCAAGTTTAGTTGCAGAACTTGGTTTGGAATACAGTTCTTAATATTCTGTCCAATGCTTAGAGCAAATTCATTTGTAGAAGATATTACATTAAAAAAGATTATTAAATTGCTGTTGAGACAACAGGAGTTTACATTTCTGGGGTGCCTGAAAATTCGTTATCATGAAGGAGTATTTACCAATTTATTAATTACAACATGGGAGGCTCATAACATTTTTGTTATGAAAATGTTGCCTAGAAAGAGAAAAGTTTTCTTTATGCTGAGACAGTGGCACTAGCACTAGTAAGGTCCTAGCTGGACCTCAATAACCACAGCATAGACCCTGTTTCCCAATAGCTTCCATTTCACCTTTGGAGCTGTTATTAAATGAAGATGACTATATGACATCCCACTGGCACCATCATTTTGCCAGGCTCATTGTGCCAGATTTGATTTTGTAACTCCCAGCTTGTTTGTGGTTGTATCTTATATGCATCATCACAATCAGGATCATCAGCCTTTTGGTGTTTCTGTCAGAAAATAGAGATATAAGCTACTATAAAGTGCTTGGAAGAGATACTTTTTTTCCCCATGATTTAATGTGTTTTTTGTATCCACTTCATAATCAGTTTACCAAAACACTAGCTACTTTTTTTTTTTTTTTTTTTTTTTTTTTGGTACCAGGGCTTGAACTCAGGGGCACTTGACCACTGGGCCACATCCCCAGCCCTTTTTTGTATTTTATTTAGAGACAGGGTCTCACTGAGTTGCTAAGTGCCTCGCCATTGCTGAGGCTGGCTTTGAACTCGTGATCCTCCTGCCTCAGCCTCCCAAGTGCTGGGATTACAGGCGTGCGCCACCACGCCCGGCTACACTAGCTACATTTTATCCCATCAAATTAGAAATCTTTGAGTAACCATTATTTATTCCTTTTCCTTTCTATATCAAATCATCAGCAAGTCTTGTTTTCTCGAAATATGTCAAATTCATCCACTTGGCCCTTGGTGGCATTTTGTTTTGAATTCCTACATGGTATTGCTTGTGCTTCCAAGTTATGATGGTGTGTTCTCATTGTATCCTGTGCACAGATCTTTTCTGTTCTCTTTTCTTACTCTTTTATAAATCCTTTTATGTCAACTAAATTCTGAATGAGGGGCTGGGGTTATGGCTCAGTGGTAGAGCACTTGCCTAGCGCAGGTGAGGAACTGGGTGCAATCCTCAGTACCACATAAAAATAAATAAATAAACATAAAGGTATTGTGTCCACCTACAACTAAAAAAAAATTTAACCAAAAAAATAAAAATTCTGAATGAGGCCAAGGTGCTCATCAAATACGTGTGATTGGTTTCTTAGCCTGGGTTGTAGCTCGACTTTCATAGCTCTTAAACATCAGCAGAGTTGACTGGACAGAAGTTAAGGATGGCTGGAAGGCAGGTATGTAGGTTGCAAATTCATCCAGATATTTTTGATGAAAAGAGAATAAATAAAGTTTATTGTAGAGCTGTCATCACTCCGCTCTGTGGTTCTAGGTCTGCAGCTGAATCAAGTAGAGCCAGAAATTGCTTATACTTGCTATGGAATTTGATTTTACTTTGGATGTCTTTCTGCCATAGATACTTCTCCCTCCAAGCCACACATCCTCTTGGATTTGATGATGTTGTACGATTAGAAATTGAATCCAATATTTGCAGGGAAGGTGGACCACTCCCTAACTGTTTCACAACTCCACTACGACAGGCCTGGACAACCATGGAGAAGGTAACCAAGATCTCCGAAAGTATTACAAGAAGTTTTTTTATAGTGGATCCCAGAAAATATACCATGGGAAAAAGCAAACATAACACAATAGTGGAAAATTGAAGCAGTATAACATAGTGACTAAGAGCAGAGTCTTTGAGTCTGGTATGAGTTTTATTATGTATTAATCTTCACTTTTGTAGTCAGAATGACCTCAGTTACTGAAATTTTGTACCATTGTCTTCATCTGCCAAGAATTGCACAGAATCTAGGATAAGCCTGTGAGGTTATGTTGCTAATACATGGCATGTGTATACAATTGGGAAAAGGCTAATTAAGAACTGTTACATGGGGCTGGGGCTGGGGCTCAGCGGCAGAGCGCTCACCTCGCACGTGCGCGGCCCGGGTTCAATCCTCAGCACCACGTAAACATAAATGCATTGCATTGTGTACAACTAAAGTAAATAAATAAAAGTATTTTAAAAAAAGAACTTATTACATAATACACTACACAAAAACTAAATTTCTGAAATTATATATAAAAACCAAATCTTTGAAAAGCTGGAGGTAACAGAATATCACCAGTTATCTAAGGATAATATTGTTTTCATAGTTGAAATTAAAATTTTTATGAATTTAAAGGAAAAGTCTGGATCTATAGCATATAAATAATGTTAACTTTCTGGGTTATAAAATTAAAAATATAGCTGGAGTTGTAGCTCAGGGGTAGAGTGCTTGCCTAACATGAATGAGGCACAGGGTTCAATCCTCAGCACCACATAAAAGTAAGTAAATAAAATTAAGATATTGTGTCCATATACAACAAAAATTTTTAAAAAATTTAATACGGCCTGGCACGATGGTGCACGCCTGTAAAGAAGGCTGAGAAGCCGGGTGCGGTGGCGCATGCCTGTAATCCCAGCACTTGAAAGGCTGAGGCAGGAGGTTCGTGAGTTGAAAGCCAGCCTCAGCAATGGCGAGGCACTTAGCAACTCAGTGAGACCCTGTCTCTAATAAAATACAAAAAAGGGCTGGGGATGTGGCCCAGTGGTCGAGTGCGCCTGAGTTCAATCCCCAGTACCCCCCCCCCCCCCCAAAAAAGAAGGCTGAGGCAGGAGGATTACAAGTACAAAGCCAGCCTAAGCACCTTAGCAAGAAAAATAAAAAACTAAATACAGAGAAAAACAAAATGCTAAAACAGTCCTTACTAAGTGTTTATAGATAAGGAACTTGCACTAATTTTAAATACACTTGCAGGACCCTGGTAGATAAGTGGGAAGAGGACAATGAAGACATGGATGATTCATTTAACAAGTACTTTGAGTATTTTTATGTTAGTTGTTGGTGTTATGGTGGTAAATAAAAGAAAGGTGGTTTCTGCTTCACATCCCCAGCTTAGTCTATAAAGAAGGTACAGACATAAATATTTACAAGGGTGCCAAGTGCCATGAAGGAAAGCTTTGTAGTAAATGCAAATAATAAACATGGACACTTATTCATCATCATTAATAATTATTAAATGAAAATAAAAACATTTGTGCATCACTAGGCATTTATTTAACAATTTGAAAAAGACAAAGCACACAACCCAGTTTTACAAAGCTTCTGTAGAAATAGATACTTGATATGTTGCTAGTGATACAAATTGATAACATACTTTTGAAGGATAAATTGCCCATATATATCAAAGTTAAAATTAACTAAGCAAGCAGTCGTATCCTGAAAATTTATCTGAAAGAAATCAGTTCAGGGGCTGGGGTTGTGGCTCAGTTGTAGAGTGCTTGCCTAGCGTGTTGGGCACTGGGTTTGATCCTCAGCACCACATGAAAATAAATAAAGGTTAAAAAAATAAAAAGAATGATTAAAAAAAAAAAGCAGTTCAGGATCAAAAATCAATATAATGAAGACTTTAATATTTATCACAAACCAGAAGATCTAGGTTCAGATTATTTCTACCCTGTAGACTATTTTCTGCTAAGTATTAGTATCAAGACATGTAATTTCTATAAGTGATTTTTGGGGTGGGGGCAACAAAATTGTATGTATCATAATTTTAATTGCCATGCAAACTGTGTACAGAGTGGTAACATTCAGGGTAACAAGGAGGAGTATGAACATTTGTTTTAACTGGTAGAATTACAAGTAAAATATGTGTATTAAAATGCAGTATTTAAGCCGGGCGCGGTGGCGCACGCCTGTGATCCCAGCACTTTGGGAGGCTGAGGCAGGAGGATCGCGGAGTTCAAAGCCAGCCTCAGCAATGGCGAGGCACTTAGCAACTCAGTGAGACCCTGTCTCTAATAAAATACAAAAAAGGGCTGGGGATGTGGCCCAGTGGTCTAGTGCCGCTGAGTTCAATCCCCGGTACCCCCCCCCCCCCCCCCCCAAAAATGTAGTTTCAGATGCATTTGATTTTTCAACTTTAAAATTATGTTTTTGCTCTCTTTCAGGTCTTTTTGCCAGGCTTTTTGTCCAGCAATCTTTATTATAAGTATTTGAATGATCTCATCCATTCAGTTCGAGGAGATGAATTTCTGGGAGGGAATGTTTCACTGACTGCTCATGGTTCTGTTGGCCTTCCTGATGAATCTCTTCCAGGCGGCACTGACAGTGCCACTTCACAGGTATTCACTAATTTGCAGCTACCAGTAGGAAGATGTATACCAATCCTTTCCTTTAAATACCAGTAATAGATCCTATTTGTAAGTTTTAAGTTACAGACATAAAAGAGAAAAAATTAGCCTACTTACTATTTGTTATAATCAAAGTATTTGTAGTGAATAACCATACACATTGTGAAGTATCTTACTGTTTTATTCAGGCCATTACTCTGCTTGACATTGTAGTTATTCCTGTTACTAATCAAATATGAAATTCATTTTTAGCCTCTGAAGAGCTCTTTGTGTAATTGAGCAATTTCAATAACTAAATTTGGGTGCTTTTTTTATTTAATAGAAAAGTAAACTCTTTATCATTTTGAACTAGAATGCTATATTGTATATATTTCTTTAACTTTTGGGTTTTTGGGGGGGAGTGTTAATCCTAAATCAAACCTTACCTGATTGTCCCCACAAGACAGGAAATCTAAAGGAGGCATTATGAAGTTAAACAGTTTTTAGGCTGGATGTAGGTCAGTGGTAGAGTGCTTAGCTAGCATGTATGTATAAGACCCTAGATTTAATCCCCAGCACTACCAAAAATGAATGAATGAATGAATGAATGAATAAAGTTATTTTATTAAAGTTACATAGTGGTAGAGCCAGAAATATTATCCACTGGTGTTCTTAACCATAAGCTTTATAATATAACTTATTAGTCTTATCACTATTGACAAATAACAAGTAACACTGCAAATTTTTGGATGCTGGGCCTTTGATAAGTTTTAAGACAGCACTACTTTACTGCTATCAACAAGGTTCTCCTGAATACTTTTTCTCCTTATTAAGTTTACATAGGAGCCAGGAGCCGGGCGCAGTGGCGCATGCCTGTAATCCCAGCACTTTGGGAGGCTGATGCACGAGGATCGCATGTAAAAGCCAGCCTCAGCAATGGTGAGGCTCGTAGCAACTCAGTGAGACCCTGTCTCTAAATAAAATACAAAAAAGGGCTGGGGATGTGACCCAGTGGTCGAGTGCCCCTGAGTTCAATCCCTGGTACCACAAAAAAAAAAAAAAGTTTACATAGGGGGCAACCTGGTAAGTGTGGTTGCCATTTTGTTTTTTTATATAAACTAGAAGGGTTTGTTTTTACTTATTATTTATTTATTTTGATTACTAGTATTGAACCTAGGACTTTGTGCTTGCTAAGCATACACTACAATTGAGCTACATCCCCACTACATAAAATCATATTTTTGCTTGAAGTATATACTACATACAAAAACCTGCACTTATTCATAACTATATATAACTTAAAAAATTCTCACAAACAGAGCTAACCCATGTAACTGACATCCAGATCAAGAAACAGAACATTACCAGCCAGAAGCCCTCTGGAGCCCCTTCTAGTCTGTATCCTCCCTGCCATGGTAGCTACTGTCCTGTCTTGACAGCTTATATGCTTGTTCACTTTGTAAATGAAATCATAATGTATGTATTTTTTTAAAATAGGTCTTTTTTTTTTTTTTAACTTTTTTTTAGTTGTAGGTGGACACAATGCCTTTGTTTTATTTATGTGGTGCTGAGGATTGAACCCAGGGCCTCACACATGTGAGACGAGTCCTCTGCCGCTGAGCCATAGCCCCAGCCCCAGCCCCATAATGTATTTCTCTTTTTTGGTATGGTTTTATTATAATAATTCACATTTACATTATATAATTCAGTGGTTTTTAGTATATTCAGAATTTTATCTTTTTTATTCAGAACTATCTCCGCAGTGAGTCTTAAAGTATTGTTACACCTCAAAAGGAAATCACATTTACTTAAGCTACAAAATCCCCACTTTTCCAGCCATAGGCAACTGCTAATCTACCTTTTGTCTCTATAGAGCCAGAGAATTGCTTATTTTGGACATTTCATATAAGTGGAACCATTTAAGATGGGGCCTTTTGTGACTGACTTTTCATTTAGCATCACATTTTCAAGACTCATCCATGTTTAGTGTGTATCAGTCAGTTGATAGACATTGAATTCCCCTCTTTCCCCTATTATGAATTATGGTACTGTGAACATTTGTGTACAAGTTTTTATATGGATTTGTGTTTTTATTTCTGTTGTTGTATACACCTAGGTGTATTTTTTGAGCAATTGCCAGACTGTTTTCCAAAGTGACTGTACCATTTTTGCAATCCCACCCGTGTTATATGAGATTTCCAATTTATTCATTAATACCAGAACTTATAATCTATTATAAAATTCTATCTCATTGTGATTTTTATTTTCATTTCCCTGATGACTAATAATCTTGTGTATCTTTTCATGTGTTTATTGGCCTTTTAAAATGTATGTTTGAAGAAAGTTTATTCAAATTCTTTGCCCATTTTTACATTGGATTGTTTGTATTTTTATTATGAGTTGGACTAGTTCTTTTTATATTCTAGATATGTCCTTTATTAGACTTAGCAGACAAGTGATTTGCAGATATTTTCTATGGTGATGTAGGGTTTTTTTGTTTTTTGTTGGTACCGGGGATTGAACTCAGGGGCACTCGACCACTGAGCCACATCCCCAGCCCTTTTTTGTATGTTATTAGAGATAGGGTCTCACTGAGTTGCTAAGTGCTTCGCCATTGCTGAGGCTGGCTTTGAACTCGCTATCCTCCTGCCTCAGCCTCCCAAGTGCTAGAATTACAGGCGTGCGCCACCACGCCCGGCTTGTTTTTTGTTTTTTGTTTTTACTTTATAGTGTTTTTTTTGTTGTTGTTGGTGGTGGGTTTTGGCAGTACGAGGAATTGAACTCAGGAATTGAGCATGCTTGGCATGTGCTCTACCACTGAGCTACATCCCTATCCTTTTTGAATAGTGTCTTTTGAAATTCAAAATTTTAAATTTTGATGAAGTCTAGTTTATCTGTTTGTTTTGGTTGCACAGGCTTTTGGTATTATGTCTAAGAACCATTGCCAAATCTGTGGTAACAATGATTTACAGTTTCCTATGTTTTCTTCCAAGGGTTTTATATCTGATCCATTTTAAATTGGTTTTGCATGTGGTATAAGGTAGAGATCCAACTTCATTCTTTTTCGTATAGATATCCAGTTGTCCCAGCATCATTTATTGGAAAAAAAAAAAAACTATCCTTACATCATTGAATGATAGAAAAATCAATTGACCGTGTATATATGTGTTTATTTCTGAACTTTCAGTTCTTTTCCATTGAACTATATGTTTATCCTTGTGCCACTACCACCTTGTTTTGAGTACTATATCTTTGTAGTAAGTTTTGAAATCAGGAAGTATGTGTACTGTAGCTTTTTTCTTTTTTCCTTTTTTTAAATTTTTATTTTTTCTTTTCATTTTCAAAATTGTTTTGGCTTTTCTGGATCCCTTGCATTCCATATGAACTTTGCCATCAGCTTTTTCATTTTTATGAAGATTGCATGGAATCTGCCTTGTGGAGTATTCTCATCTTAACAATATTAAATCTTCTAATCAACACAGGATATGTTTCTATTTATTTATGTCTTCTTCAATTTCTTCCAGTAACATTTTATAGTTTGTTCCCAAGTTTTTCTTTTTTTGTTTTCCTTTTCTGGTAGGGCTTGAATTCAGGGTTGCTTTTACCACCGAGGCCACCACCCAGCTTTTTTTAAAATTTTGAGACGAGGTTTCAGTAAGTTGCTGAGACTGGCCTCGAACTTGCAGTCCTGTTGTGACAGTCTCTCAAATCCCTGGGATTACAGGTGTGTGCTACTGAGCCCAGCCCATTTTTCTTTTTGATGCAATTATAAATAGAATTGTTTTCTTAATTTCATTTTGGATTGTTCTTACATGCTGGTTTTTGTGTGTAAATTGTGTGCTTTGAACTTTGCTGAATTTGCTTATTAGCTTTAATAGCTTTCTTGTGGATTCTTTAGGATTTTCTGTATAAAATCTTGTTTCTTTGAATAGAGATAATTTTCTTTCTTCCTTTCCACTTTGGATGCTTTGTATTTCCTTTTCTCACCTAATCACTCTGGCTAGAACTTTTAGAACACTGTGAAGTAGATGTGACAAAAGCAGGCATCTTTGTCTTATCTCCACAGGGAAAGCTTTTGAGTTTTTCATCATTTAACATGATGTTAGGTGTGACTTTTTAAAAATTCTATCAATGTTCCTTATCAGATTGAAGAAGTTCCCTACTAATCTTAATTTTTTAATCACAAAAAGTATTAGATTTTGTGATATGTCCTTTCTGTGCCAATGAAATGGTAACAGAGGTTTCTAGTTGTTGTTTTTTTTTTTTTTTTTCCTATTGATATAATGTGTTAAATTGATTTTCAGGTATTAAACCAACCTTGTTTTCCTAGGATAAATCCCACATGGTTATGGTATATAATTGTTTCAGTGTGCTGCCAGGTTTAGTTTTGTTGAGGATTTTGTATCAGTACCTATAAAATAATATACTCTATAATATGAGAGATTGGTCTTGGTTTTCTTGTGATATCTGGATTTGGTATCTGAGTAATAGTTGTCTCATAGAATTAATTGAAATGTATTCCTTTATCTTTTTTTTTTTTTTGGTACCGGGGATTGAACTCAGGGGCACTCGACCACTGGGCCTCATCGCCAGCCCTTTTTTGTATTTTATTAGAGATGGGGTTTCACTGAGTTGCTAAGTGCCTCGCCATTGCTGAGGCTGGCTTTGAATTCGTGATCCTCCTGCCTCAGCCTCCCAAGTGCTGGGATTACAGGGCGTGCGCCATCACGCCCGGCTGAAATGTATTCCTTTATTATGATGCCTCTTTCTTTTCGATCTAACTATGTGTCTTAGAGATTATTCTTTTTTAGCACATAGAGTCCCTCTCTTCTCCATCACTGAAGCATTGTCTGTTCAATTACTATATGCCTAATTTATGAATATTAGGCTTGTTTTCTCCTTTTTGTTATTTTAAACAGTGCTACAGCAAATAATCTCGTATATATGTCATTTTGCTTAAGATGTGAGTCTGTCTATAGTTGAATTTCTAGAAGTAGAATTTCTAGATCAATCCATAGCTCTGTATTTCCTAAAAATACTAATTTTAATTTGCTTTTTTGAGGAAGTGTGGTGTAGGAGGTAGAATGCTGGAGAGGAACATCCTTTACTCAGCTTATTTCTCTAGAAAGGGTTCTTTAGCTTCTGTTTTGTCAATCAGTCTCACTGAGAATCCAAAACATTCATGATCACCCTGTAAAAAGTTGGGCTTTGTTAGCCAAGATAAATATGTGTGGATGGATGAGAGTCTTGCACACTGGGAAAATAATGCCTGTAAGGACAGCACATTTGTTGAAACTTAGGTCATTTAAAAAAACAAATTTGGCATGTTAAATACACATTTTACATTTTAATCTTGTGCTCTCATTTAGTTAGTTTGAAGGTATATTTCAGAATTGTTGCTTTTGAGTTTCTCAGTAGTAAAGGGATTGAGTGAAAATCATACGTTGAAGAAAATTTTGTACAGATCTGTCATAGTGCAGACAAGGGACTGATTGTTTCCTGAATAATGTCCTACCAATTTTATAATTTCTATTGTAGTCCAGTGTGAAAAAAACCAGTATTAAAATTCTGAAAAATTTCGATGAAGCCATAATTGTGGATGCTGTGAGTCTGGATCCAGAATCTTTATATCAACGGACATATGCAGGGTAAGCTTAGCTGATGTCTAGAATTTTTACAAATGTAAAGAATTTAGCCAGGTGTGATAGTGCACACCTATAATCCCAGCTACTCAGGAGGCTGAGGCAGTAGTATTACAAGTTAGAAGCTAGCCTGGACAACTCAGTGAGGCCCTGTCTCAAAATAAAATTTTAAAAGAATGACTAGGAATGTAGCTCAGTTGTAGAGCATTTGCCTGTCATGCATGAGTCAATCCAGGGCCTCATGCATAATACAACAAATAAACAAAAACAACAGACAGAAGAACTTGGATATTTATTTATTTATTTATTTATTTATTTATTTATTTATTTATATACGTACCAGGGATTGAACTCAGGGGGACTTGACTGCTGGGCCACATCCCTAGCCCTTTTTGGTATTTTTATTTAAAGACAGGGTCTCACTGAATTGCTAAGTGCCTCGCCATTGCTGAGGCTTTGAACTCACAATCCTCCTGCCTCAGCCTCCCAAGTGCTGGGATTACAGGAGTGCGCCACCACGCCCCCCGCCTAAATTTTTTGATTACATTTATAATGTGAGATTTATAATACATAGTGTGAGAGTAACATGGTGGCTCAAGTGAAAGCTCTGGAATGACTTCCTGGGTGTTCATCTTGGCTGTGCTACTTATTGGCAAGCTGCTTAACCTGTTGGTGTCTCAGTTTTCCATCTGTGAAATGAAAATAATATTAATGCTTCCTTGAGTTGAGAGGATTAAAGGAGACAATACATGAAAAGCACTTAAAATGTTAACCTGGTATCTAGTAGGCCCATCATAAATATTACCATCCTTGTTCCAGTAGCATATGCCAGATTGATGAGTGTCATGGTAATATAATCTGTCTCTTACACATTTTGTTTGATTCGCATGTTAGCTATTTCAAATTTTGGGTCTTAAAAATAAAAGGCAAAAAGATGCCAACATCATTTATTGTGGAGTACATAAACTAGTATTAGGAAAATGGAATGTAATCATTCCTTTGTATTTAAGAACTAGGTTTGTGGGCTGGGGTTGTGGCTCAGCCGTAGAGCGCTCGCCTAGCACGTGCGCGGCCCGGGTTCAATCCTCAGCACCACGTAAACATAAATGCTTTGCATTGTGTACAACTAAAGCAAATAAATAAATATTAAAAAAAAAAAAAGAACTAGGTTTGTGTTCATTTTAGCTGGGAACAGAAAGACAGTGATACATTTATGAGAGTTACTACAGAGAAATCATAAAATCACTGCCTCTCCTCTTAACACTTAAACCTGTGTAGACTTGATTACCCTACCTCAGCCCCTATCCCTGTCCCGGTGGTACCATGAAGGAGGGATTTCAACATGTTTAATTGCTGTTTATCAGAAAGTAACAGTGATTTGGGGGAAACTGAGGAGTGTTTGTTGAAGGAAGGGAGCTGAAGTTGTAGCTTAGTGGTAGAGCACTTGCCTAGCATGTGTGATGCATTGGGTTTGATTCTCAGCACCACATATAAATAAATAAATAAAATAAAGGTACATCAACAATTTAAAAATTTTTATAATTTATAATCTTTAATGGTTGTAGTGATCTTTTAGAACTAAAATAGTGGATGATAAGCCTGAATGAGTTAATTCCCAAAGGTGAGATTTATTCTTAAGGAATGGTTTATTTACATAAGAAAGTTTTATCAATGGTAAGATGTTTTACTTTTGTAGTTTTTGTATGTGTAAATGTATATTTAAAATAATTTATAAAATGGATCTCAAAGGAGAAATGATCAACTTTCTTCATCATTTTTAAAGCTGACTTTCATTGTTTGTTTTAGGGTTTTTTTTTTTTTTTTTTTTTTTTTTGAATTCAGGTACCTCAACCACTGGGATTTTTGAATTCAGGGACACTCAAGACCTCACTGGGCCACATCCCTAGCCCATTTTTGTATTTTATTAGAGACAGGATCTCACTGAGTTGCTAAGTGCCTCGCCATTGCTGAGGCTGGCTTTGAACTCGCGATCCTCCTGCCTCAGCCTCCCAAGTGCTGGGATTACAGGCGTGTGGCTTACATTGGGATTACAAACAGCACCCAGCTGTTTGTTGTAGTTTATGATTTTAGCATCTTCCTGAAGTTTTTCTCAAGACAAATTTTTATCAGTTGATATATTGACATAGTATGTTCCATGAATGAAATGAGGACTTATTAAGAAGAATATCTCTAGGGGCTAGGGCGGTAGCTCAGTGGCAGAGCGCTTGCCTCACACGTGTGAGGGACTGGGTTTGATCCTCAGCACCACGTATAAATTTTAAAAAATAATATCTTTAAAATAAAGTCCTCTTTATCTGAAATAAAATTATAGGTATCATAAAAGTTTTCTTCTTTTAACCAACTCTCAATTACAAATAGATTATGTTTATAAAAAGTTAAATTTACCAATAAGTTTAATGTCCTCTAATTTAATGTACACTAGTGCTTATTTTCTCCCCTTCTTACTTAATCACTGTTATGTTATGGTGTGCGTTTTTCTTTCCTTCCTCTCTCCCTCCTTTCCTTCCTTCCTTCCTTTTTACAAAAGCAGTACTGGGGATTGAACCCAGAAATGTTCTTCCACTAAAGTTTTGAGATAGGGTCTTGCTAAATTGCCCATGTTGGACTAGAAATTCTAATCCTTATGCCTCAGCCTCCCAAGTCACTGGGATTATAGACATGGTCCATTCTGCCTTGCCCATTTCCTTATTTTTATGTAATTGATATTGCACTTAGAATATTCTGTGTCTTGTGCTGGCATTTACAAGTTTTGGAGTTTTGTTTGTTTATTTGCTTGCTTGTTTCTTTTGTTTTGTTGTTTTGGGGTTTTTTTGGTACTGAGGATCGAACCTACGGCATCCTGCATGCGAAGCATATACGCTACAGTGAACTACAGCCCCAACTCCTTCTTTATAATGTATTCTGATCATTGTTAGAGCAAGTCCGACTTCTTTGTTTCTTCTTTTAGAGAATTGTTTATTTTTGTGCCTTTTCTCTTCTGAATGAATTTTAAAACTGTGAATTTCCTATGTTTCATAAACCTGTTTAAGATTTTGAATGAAATTTAATTGAATTTGCTTTCTGTGGAGGAAAGTTCTATTTTCAACAAGCTTTTTAGATTTATATGAAATGCTTGAAAACCAATTTTAGCTATTAGAAGTTATATTTTTTTTTCTTATGTAGGAAGATGACATTTGGAAGAGTCAGTGACTTGGGTCAGTTTATCCGAGAATCTGAGCCTGAACCCGATGTAAAGAAATCAAAAGGTTTGTGATATTTTTATACTTCATATTAAACCTTTGCTCATGTTACTTACTGGCTATAATTGAAGGACCATTTAAATTTTGAACTGGTCATAACCACCATATCTTTCACCCCATGTTTACAGTCACAAGTTAGTACATGGGCTGAATGAAGTTACTAAACTGGCTTCATCAAAATGGAAGACACAGTAGAGAGGAAAGATTACTTACCTTTTTATTTGGTGGCAAAATACCCAATCCACATTAGACTTGAGGATTTGTCTTTATTTTAACAAAATTCCACAAAACCATTGAAAAGTAATATGAGGTATATATGGAGAATATTAATAGGTTGAAATTCAAATCCTTACTTGGTTTAATCAGCAGAAGTGTGGCTTGGTCAAATCTAGAGCCAGACTCATATCTTTTTTTTTTTTTTTTTTTTTTTTTGGGGGGGTGGCGGTACCAGGGATTGAACTCAGGGGCACTCGACCACTAGCCCACATCCCCAGCCCTTTTTTGTATTTTATTAGAGACAGGGTCTCACTGAGTTGCTAAGTGCCTCACCATTGCTGAGGCTGGCTTTGTACTCGCAATCTTCCTGCCTTAGCCTCCCAAGTACTGGGATTACAGGCGTGCGCCACCACACCCAGCTAGACTCATATCTTTAAGTGCCTTCTTTGTGACTGATTTTAGCTTCCAAACATATGATTTATATAGGAAGATTTTGGAAACAAACGTAAATTCATTCGGATGTATGATTGGCTGACAATAGTATCTTGAGAAAAGGATGCTAACTTTATTAAGTTGAAAATACTCCATTTTAATAAGTGTATTTAAAATTAAGAACTATTGTTAATCTTCCTATTGAATTTCTGTTATGTTTATCCTATTTTTTTAAAAAATATTTATTTATTTGCTTTAGTTCTACACAATGCGTCTATTTTTATGTGGTGCTGAGGATCGAACCCAGGCCGCGCACGTGCTAGGCAAGCGCTCTACCACTGAGCCACAATCCCAGCCCCTTATCCTATTTTTTTAAACACAACTATAGTTGGGTGATGAATTACACTGCTTTATTTTGATGAATGCTCTAGGTTAGATCTACATAGTCAGAGTAAGCAAAAAATACAATCAATTTTTGAAGCAATTTAGAACAGAAAAGGACTTATTACCTACTTGAGCTTATTTATCCATAAATTGATTGTGTTTATTTTCTGTTTTGTTAGAGAAGTCTCACGTTGTCAGTTAAGAAGAATGTAAAGACTAAGGGAAAATATAAACAGTTTATTCAGCAAATAATTTGCTTGTTTTTTTTTTCCCTTGCCTATGCTAGGGTTCAAACCCAGGACCTCGAGCATGCTAGGAAGTTATTCTATCTCTGAGCTAGTAAGTCACTGGGCTTAAGTAAGTCACTGCAGCCCACTAAATGATTTTTTAGTGCCTCTGTGTACTAATATTTACTGAGCATGTTAGAAGGTACAGATCCTCTCTTCAAGAAACTTACAGTCTAGTAGTTATGTGTCTTGTCTTGGGTAAAAGGTGAATATTGAGAAGAGGTAGCCTTGAAACAGAGGAAGTAAAGAAGTGCTGCATGACCTCTGTGAGCCATTGGCCAGGAAGGACTCTATAGTGTCATTAGGTAGCATTTGTCAATGAGGATAATGGGGTCTCCAGTATTAAGAGAAAAATCTTTGAACTATTGTGGTTTTTGTTTGTTTGTTTGTTTAAATCTAGTCTTATACCTCTGACCGCTCATGAAGCAATGTTACTACTACATATATAGAGGTTGGAAATAATATAGGCATAGGATGCTATTGGGAGTTTGCTGTTAGTTTGTTTTATATGAAGTAAGATATATTATAAAAAAGATACACAAGAAACTTTTTTCTAAACTTTGATCTCTGCTCAATCTCTTTATATGCTATTCATTTATTCTAAAAAAATGATGAGTGCCTATTATATATATTGTTCTAGGTCCTGAGAAGAAAACAGAATTTCTGTTCTTATAACTTAAATGATAGTGGAGGAGGCATTAAACAGATAATACTGTTTATGTACATGTGTTAACATATTTGTATATATGAGCATATATATATATTTGTATGTAAGCATAAAAAGCAGGGTAACGGGTTGGCAGAGTCGTGGAGAGTGGTATTTGAATGGTCATCAGCAAAGGCCTCACTGAGGTGACAGCATTTTAAGTAAAGATCTTAACCCAATAGGGGAGAAGCTCAGGCAATATCTGGAAGAAGAGTGTTCTTGGCTAAAGAAACAAGCAAGGGACAAGACCACTGTGGCTGGAGTGCAGTGAGCAAAGGGATGAGTGGTAGAAGGTGAGTGAGAGACCATGGCAAGGACTGGAAAGTATTGGGGAAACACGGGAGGTTGGATCAGGGAAGCAATGTAATGTGACTTATGTGTTAAAGGGATTGCTCTGGCAGCTGTTTGGAAATAGAATGTTGGGCTTTAAGCGAAGCAGAGAAATAAAACATTCTTGTCAGAATCTAAGTAAGGGATGATAGTTGTAGATTAAGCTTAAGTGGAGATTAGGCTGGAAGTGGGCTATATTTGAAGGTAGAGGCAGTAGGGTCATATCTCTACCAGCATGCCCATCCACCAGTTACTTGCATTATTACTTTAATCAAGATGTGCCTATATAAAGTAAACAAAAAGGAGTTTCCACAGTTTAGTTAAATACATCCACATATCTTGGTTCTTCCTTTGGTTTTCCAGATGTCTCTTTAAGTCAAGTATTTTTTGGTAATATAGGAGCACAGAGATTGTGTTCATTCACTCAGAAGGCATTTAAATGATTCCTGTGTGCCAGGCACTGTGCTAGATGTCAAAGATATAAATAGGAGGATATAATCTCAGTCTGATTTTATTCTAGCTTGGTTCTTTCCTTATGACCAGACTTGTTAAACATATCAGGCTAAGAACCCTGCAGAATGTTCAACCTTCTGGATTTTCCTGATTATATTATTTATGTTATTGCTCTCTTCCAAGCATTTCTCTTTTTTAAAAAATATATTTACTTTAAAATTTTTTTTTGTTTAAATAATAGTTAAACTTAAAAACTAGAAGTTATGCCTGAAAAAAAAATTTTAAATTTTTTTAGTTGTAGATGGACACAGTACCTTTATTTTATTTATTTATTTTTATGTGGTACTGAGGATCGAACCCAGTGCTTCACACATGCTAGGTAGGCACTCTACCACTGAGCTATAACTCCAGCCCCTACACTGGAAATCTTAATGGTTCAAGTAACATGTCATAAGATTGTAAGTGCTATGATCTATGATTTCAATTTTTACACACACACACACACACACACACACACACACACACACACACAGAGTTTTGCAGTGCTGGGGAACTCAGGGCTTCTCTCAGGCTAGACGAGAGTTCTCTCTACCACTGAGCTACACCTCTACACCCCCTGCCATATATATAACATTTTTTAAAAGACTATATTGGGCTGGGCGTAGTGGTGCATGCTTGTAATCCCAACACTTGGGAGGCTGAGGCAGGAGAATTGCAAGTTCAAAGCCAGCCTCAGCAATGGCTAGACACCTAGCAACTCAGTGAGACCCTATCTCTAAATAAAATACAAAAAAAGGGCTGGGGATGTGGCCCAGCGGTCAAGTCCCCCTGAGTTCAATCCCTGGTACCAAAAAAAAAGAGACTTGCCAGGCGTGGTGGCGCACGCCTGTAATCCCAGCACTTGGGAGGCTGAGGCAGGAGGATTGCGAGTTCAAAGCCAGCCTCAGCAATGGTGAGGCACTTAGCAACTCAGTGAGACCCTGTCTCTAAATAAAATACAAAAAAAGGGCTGGGGATGTGGCCCAGTGGTCAAGTCCCCCTGAGTTCAATCCCCAGTACCAAAAAAAAAAAAAAAGAGAGAGACTATATTAGTGTATACATTTAAAAATCACCTGAAAATATATGCACAAATTTTAGCAGCAATTACTTTTGGTATAAGAAGAGAGAGGGAGGTACCTTTTACTTTTTATTATAACCTTTCCTCCTACTTTTTGAATTTTCTTACACTGTGCCTACATCACTTCACCCCTTTCCCTATGGTTTCTTATGGCACTTGAAATAAAATCTGTCCTCTTATTGTGACTTATGAATGCCCCCTTCAGCCTCTATAACCTTACCTTGAACTACTCTTTCTTTCACAGACTAAGCTTTAATTCAACTATCCCCCCCCCCCCTTTTTTTTTTTTTCCTGAGGTTCTTTACATTTAGGGCCTCTGCAGCTGCTATTTTCCTCTGCCATGACTTTCATGCCACAGTTGGCTCCTTTTCTCAGCATAATCTCTTCAGAAAGCTCTTTCCAACCCTCAGGATCTAAAATTATCTGTACTACTAGCACACCACTTCTTTATTTTCTTATTCATTGACTGAAATTATTTTATTTGCATGCTTCCTTATAATCTATTTTTCATAACTAGAATATTGCTTCTGCGAGAGCAAGGATTTTATCTGTCTTATTTGTCACTATATTCTCCAATTTTAAAATTATGCCTGGTACATAGTAGATCGATATTTATTAAATATTTTTTGATTGTATTAATTGATCTTTAAGAATTCCATTAGTTATCCTAAATGCATGATTGAAGACCTGAATGGTACGAATATACTTTGTATACAAACAGTTGTATGTAAAAAGATGCTATATATGTGCATTATGAATTGTAATACATACTACTATTATAAATAAAAAAATAAATTTAAAAAAAAATTCCATTAGAGGGGATAGGAATGTAGGTCAGTGATAGAGTGCTTGCCTAACATGCACAAGAAATGAGTACCACCATCACCACCAAAAAAAAAAAAAAAAAAAAAAAAATTATTAGAGATTATGGGTGGCAAAATTCTGTACTACATTAATTCTATTTAAGAAAAAAATATCCAATTCCTAGCACCACAGAAAAAGAAAAAAAAAAATTTCTTAAATTTGGTTGCCTTTTGGACACTGGTGTAGACCCTAAATTTTCTTATCCAGATTATTTCCTTCTTAGGGTATTCACAGAAACTGTCCTCTCTTCTCACATCCAAATAATGAATATTTCTTAGCGTTTTCAAGCTCATGCAATTTAGATGATATGTTGGTATATACCACCTGTTCATTCTATAGATGAAGTAATCAAGAAATGGGGAGATTGTGGTTTGTTCAGAATACTGCCTTGATAGCAGTTGTTTACAGTTCAGTTCCCCTTCCTTTACTTCCTTCCTTCCTTTACTTCCCCTTCCTTCCTTGCTTAGGATAGCTGGACAGAATGTCATTTACCAGCATGTAGCTTTAATTTGGGTTTTGCATCTCTAATGATACAGCATTCAGGAAAAAAAAGTAAGAGTTTTGAGAAGAGTGTATCTCAGGGACTTCAAGCAAGGTAATTTAAGAAGTTACATTAAAATCATCTAGGAGAAAGTGTAACAAGAATGAATTATAGAAATATGTTGTGAGCATGTATGTGGCCCAGTAGTGCAGCCATCTCAGTGCCTGGATGGAATGATGGGAAGTAAAATGTTGAGTGAGTCCTTGCATGTCATATTAAGGAGCTTGGATTTCCATTATGCAGACAAGGCATCAGGGATTTCTAAGCAGAATGCTGACCAGATGCAGTAGAATAAGAATGCATTGCAGTTGGGGAGAGATCTGTGTCAGAGAACACCGTGCAGCAGGATTAGAAGTAATTAGAAGAGGATTTGAAGTTAGTGGTGGCATTAATTGGAAAGAAGGTCAGATTCATGAGGCTTCCAAGGATAAATTCAAGAGACTGCATTTCAAGGTGGTATTTGGCGGCATTTTTGCAGTGCCAGGAATGGAACCCAATGCTCCATGTAAGCTAGGCAAGTGCTATACTGCTGAGCCATATCCTCAGCCCTAGGTTGAATAGTTTAACATAGGTTCTCTGAAAGAAAAATTTAAGAGAACACACACAAAAAAAGAGTAGATAGGAGGCAGATGAGCTCAGTTTATAACATGTTAAATTTGAGATGCTTTTATATAATTTGGAAATAAGGATTTTACGCTCAAGGAGGAAATTCTGAGTTATTTTCATATTAAAGGAAGTTAAAGCCATAGAAGGTAATGAGGTGTCCAGAAGATTACATGTTGGAAAAAGAGGGCTGATAATGGGGATCCTGGATAAACTCCATGTTATAGGGGGAACACAGAATAGTCATGGAAGATGTAGGTATTAGAGGTACAGAACAGAGTGTCAATAGGTTAGAGACTGTCAGTAGTATGACTCTACAGATAAGCCTGCTGAGAAAGCAGTGCATTGATTAATTGAACAGCTGGGTGAAATTTTAGGCAAAGCATTTAACACTGTAGCCCTGTTTGTCCTCATTGACAGTAAAATTGACCAAACCAGTATTTGTACCTTTAGCTAATAATAAAAATTATTGAAGGAAAAGGATCCAGGTTATATTTTTCATGAGTGCTTCGTATAGTTGTATCTCAGTTACTGAGTTAGTCAGGACTTTCCTTTAAGAAATAATCTATCAATAAAAATTCATTTGGAGCCGGGCGCGGTGGCACACGCCTGTAATCCCAGCACTTTGGGAGGCTGAGGCAGGAGGATCGCGAGTTCAAAGCCAGCCTCAGCAATGGCGAGGCACTTAGCAACTCAGTGAGACCCTGTCTCTAATAAAATACAAAAAAAGGGCTGGGGATGTGGCCCAGTGGTCTAGTGCCGCTGAGTTCAATCCCTGGTACCAAAAAAAAAAAAAATTCATTTGGTATGAGGCAAAGTTGGGAGGGGAACCTATTCATATTATTAAATAAAAGGATAAGCCGTCCCTGTGTTTTATTCATGGAAATAGAGGCTAGCCCACTTCCTTGGTAATTTTTAGTATCTGAGAACAGGAAGGATCCTAGGAAGTTGAGTTATACTGTGGCTTGGATAGAGCATCTGTTCTCATCCAATTCATTTATGCAGTCCAGCTTATAACAACATGATTTATACCAGAAGACTGTTTGTATAGAAACTGGTCTAAAGGTTTAAAAATATAGTAAATGTATTGTTATCTCCTGATGTATTACTAGTTTCTTACCTAAGATTAGTGTCCTGGTTAGATGTTTTTTATTTGTTTGTTTTGATGTTTACTGTAAATTTGACTCTAGATAATAATTTATTTCATTAGGTAAGCAGAGTAGAAAAAAAATTCCAGAATTCTGAAACAGCTTTTCAAAAGCACTTCTATGATATTTGTAAGATAAATACTTTGTTATGGAAGCAACATATTCAGTTCTTATCAATGGTAATATTCCTTAATGTTTTGGATGGGATCATACTAGAAAAGAATATCCATGTCTAAAAGTAACACTTTTAAATAAGAGCATTTTTAATGTAAAATTATGTATGAAATCTGTATTCAATTTTGCTTTGTTTTCTAGGATCCATGTTCTCACAAGCTATGAAGAAGTGGGTACAAGGAAATACTGATGAGGTAAATTCTACTTTTAGTATAAAAAGATCCCTTTTATAAATGCTACCCTTTTCTAAGAAAGGTTTTAAGTTTTCTCTTTCTTTAGTTCCCATGTTTAAGCAGCTTGACATATCAGTGCTCCCTTATCCAGAATATAACAAGAAAAGAAAGGCCCTTCTTAGCATCTAAGAATTGCATGGTGATGATAGGAATGATTCTAAAACAACAGGATTTCAGTACAGAAACTATGGCCATTGAAGGTTATCCATCCATTCACGTTTCCATCAATCAGCAGGCATGGATCATCCTTGCAGAAGCAAAACCTGTCCTTCCCCATTCTGAATTTTATTTTCAAAAGTGGAGGCTTGCTTTTTGAATATTCAGGTTCATTGAGAGATGGGAGTGGAAAAAGGAAAGTGTTAGATTTTGACCTTCTAACACAAAAGTAGTCATATTGGCTCACTCTAGAAAACAGTTCCTGAGGAATACATTCATGGAAAAATACTTGTTACTGAAATTATATCTATATATAATTGATTTTAGAGCTCTGATTATGTGTATCTTGATCCTTCTAATGAATAACCATTATCAACAGTTTGAATTACTTCCTTTAGGCCCAAGAAGAGCTAGCTTGGAAGATCGCTAAAATGATAGTCAGTGATGTTATGCAGCAGGCCCAGTATGATCAACCTGTGGGGACGTCTACAAAGGTAAGGATGATTTCTGTTCTGACTTAGCTTGTATAAAACTGAAAAGAATTATATTCCAAGTGTATAAAAAATTAAAAATGACATAGAGTAGGGGCTTGGGGTTGTGGGTCAGCAGTAGAGCGCTTGCCTAGCACGTGTGTGGCCCAGGTTTGATCCTCAGCACCACGTAAAAGTAAAGGCATTGTGTACAACTAAAACATATAAATAAATATTTAAAAACAAAAAAAAGACATAGAGTACTTCTGTGTCTGCTTTTGAGGGATTAACTGCTATAGGAATTACCTTCTCATTATAAATAATCATAAAACTGATAACACTAAAAACAATTTATTCCCAAATATTGAACAGTAGGCAGTATAGAACTATAATCCTTGAGAGGAGAATAATATTGGGTTGAAACTTCCTTCACTGATTAGAAATAGTTTACAGAGAGTGAAAAACCAAACAGTGCCTAATATGTTTGCTGAATTAAGGATTAGAAGTCAAAGTTGGAAAGCTGTTATGACTAGAAGTTATAGGGCAAGGTACCTGAAAAGAGGGAGTGGCCCAGAAAGTGAACTGCTGAGGAGAGTCCCCTTAAGTCCTTGGCCAAATACTAATCTGTATATGTGAAATAAAAATGCACATATCTAGGCAAAGAATCCCCAAAGAAGTTGAGATGCTAAATCATTTTGAAACAGGACTTGGAACAGTTCTACTGGCCATAATATTATACAAAACATTGCATAGTGTCTTCACAAAGGTTATATCTTATTACTGGAGCTACATTAGCCCTAGACTAAAGTATCTTGAACAAGTTTAAAAGCAAATTTTGAAAGGATCGAACTGTTCTTTGAATAACAACTGCATGCCAAGACAAGGGCTAATCTTCGTTAAAGGAATAATAAAAAAAAGACTCAGCCGGGCGCCGTGGTGCACGCCTGTAATCCCAGCACTTTGGGAGGCTGAGGCAGGAGGATCGCGAGTTCAAAGCCAGCCTCAGCAATGGCGAGGCAGTTAGTAACTCAGTGAGACCCTGTCTCTAATAAAAATACAAAAAAGGGCTGGGGATGTGGCCCAGTGGTCGAGTGCCCCTGAGTTCAATCCCCGGTACCAAAAAAAAAAAAAAAAGAAAGACTCAAGTGGAATTTTTTGAAGTAAAAAAATATTGTATTTGACCTGGCACAGTGGTGCATACCTGTAATCCCAGTGGCTCAGGAGGTGGAGGCAGGAGGATTGGAAGTTCAAAGCCAGACTCAACAATTTAGCAAGGTGTTAAGCAACTCAGTGAGACCCTGTCTCTAAATAAAATACAAAATAGGGCTAGGGATGTGGCTCATTGGTAGAGTGCCCCTGGGATCAGTCCCAGGTAAACCTCCCCCCTACCCCCCGCAAAAAAAAAAATATATTTGATCAAGTGAAAAATATACTTCATGAGATAAATACCTGCTTAGAAGCCATAAAAGGATTAGTGAACAACAGTGGAAACCATCCAAAAAAGTATAAACAGAGAGAAGACTGGGAAGAAAAAAGCATAATACCAATTACTCAGAGTCTGAGGCAAGAGGATCACAAGTTCAAGGCTAGCCTCAGCATGTGAGTGAAATCCTGTCTCAAAAATAAAAAATGAAAAAGACTGGGTTTGTGTGTAGCTCAGTGATAGAGTGCCCCTTGGTTCAATCACTAGTGTGGGGAGGGGAGGGAAGCTGAACAAATAATGATTAAAATTTTTCCAAATTTGATGAAAATAAAAATAATAATCTTCTTGTGAAAATGCAAGCAAGCCAGAAGATAGCAGAACCAACATCTTTAAAATATTCAAGAAAAAGCTGGGCACGGTGGCTCACACCTGTAATCCCAGCACTTGGGAGGCTGAGGCAGGAGGATCGCGAGTTCAAAGCCAGCCTCAGCAATGGCGAGGCACTTAGCAACTCAATGAGACCCTGCCTCTAATAAAATACATAAATAGGGCTGGGGATGTGGCCCAGTGGTCAAGGGCCCCGAGTTCAATCCCCAGTACCAAAAAAAAAAACAAAAAACAGGCTAAATAATGAAGATATGTTTTTAAATGAAATAAAGATAAATGAAACCTTAAAGAAATCCATTTTCTGCAAACCTACAATAAAAATAAATCTTAAGAAAGTTCTTCAGGCCGGGCGCGGTGGCGCACACCTGTAATCCCAGCACTTTGGGAGGCTGAGGCAGGAGAGATCGCGAGTTCAAAGCCAGCCTCAGCAATGGCGAGGCAGTTAGTAACTCAGTGAGACCCTGTCTCTAATAAAAATACAAAAAAGGGCTGGGGATGTGGCCCAGTGGTCGAGTGCCCCTGAGTTCAATCCCTGTACCAAAAAAAAAAAAAAAAAAAGACTCAAGTGGAATTTTTTGAAGTAAAAAAAATATTGTATTTGACCTGGCACAGTGGTGCATACCTGTAATCCCAGTGGCTCAGGAGGTGGAGGCAGGAGGATTGGAAGTTCAAAGCCAGACTCAACAATTTAGCAAGGTGTTAAGCAACTCAGTGAGACCCTGTCTCTAAATAAAATACAAAATAGGGCTAGGGATGTGGCTCATTGGTAGAGTGCCCCTGGGATCAGTCCCAGGTAAACCTCCCCCCTACCCCCCGCAAAAAAAAAATATATTTGATCAAGTGAAAAATATACTTCATGAGATAAATACCTGCTTAGAAGCCATAAAAGGATTAGTGAACAACAGTGGAAACCATCCAAAAAAGTATAAACAGAGAGAAGACTGGGAAGAAAAAAGCATAATACCAATTACTCAGAGTCTGAGGCAAGAGGATCACAAGTTCAAGGCTAGCCTCAGCATGTGAGTGAAATCCTGTCTCAAAAATAAAAAATGAAAAAGACTGGGTTTGTGTGTAGCTCAGTGATAGAGTGCCCCTTGGTTCAATCACTAGTGTGGGGAGGGGAGGGAAGCTGAACAAATAATGATTAAAATTTTTCCAAATTTGATGAAAATAAAAATAATAATCTTCTTGTGAAAATGCAAGCAAGCCAGAAGATAGCAGAACCAACATCTTTAAAATATTCAAGAAAAAGCTGGGCACGGTGGCTCACACCTGTAATCCCAGCACTTGGGAGGCTGAGGCAGGAGGATCGCGAGTTCAAAGCCAGCCTCAGCAATGGCGAGGCACTTAGCAACTCAGTGAGACCCTGCCTCTAATAAAATACATAAATAGGGCTGGGGATGTGGCCCAGTGGTCAAGGGCCCCGAGTTCAATCCCCAGTACCAAAAAAAAAAAACAAAAAACAGGCTAAATAATGAAGATATGTTTTTAAATGAAATAAAGATAAATGAAACCTTAAAGAAATCCATTTTCTGCAAACCTACAATAAAAATAAATCTTAAGAAAGTTCTTCAGGCCGGGCGCGGTGGCGCACACCTGTAATCCCAGCACTTTGGGAGGCTGAGACAGGAGAGTTGCGAGTTCAAAGCCAGCCTCAACAATGGCGAGGCACTTAGCAACTCAGTGAGACCCTGTCTCTAAATAAAATACAAAAAAGGGCTGGGGATGTGGCCCAGTGGTCGAGTGCCCCTGAGTTCAATCTCTGTTACCACAAAAAAAAAAAAAAAAAAAGAAAAGAAAGTTCTTCAGAAAAGACAGACATTTCTTCAGTAAATAGATGAGTAACTAAATTAATGTTGTCTCCCTCCCCCGCTCTCTTTTTTTCTTTTACACATTGTACTGGGAATTGAATCTAAGGGTTGTCACTTGCTAGGCAAACACTCTACCACTGAGCTACATCCCATACATCCCAGCCCTATTTTATTTTATATTTTATTTTATTTTAACAGGGTCTTGTTAAGTTGATCAGGCTGGCCTTGAATTTGTGGGGATCCTCCTTTTTACATTTTTTAAATATATTTTTATGTTTAAGAGGGTTTTTTGGTTTGGTTGGTTTTGGTTTGGTTTGGGGTTTTTGTTTTTGGTTTGTTTGTTTTTAAAGAACTAGAGATAGAATTTAGGAGTGTTTTTACCCCTGAATTACAACCCCAACCCTTTTTATTTTTTGAGACAGGGTCTTGCCAAATTTTCTATTCTGGACTTGAAATTAGGATCTTCCTGCCTCAGCCTTCTGAGTCGTGTGGATTACTTGCCACCATTCTCTGCAAGAGATAATTATTTAAAGCAAAACAATAACAGTATATTGTAGGGCCTATAACATACATAGAAGTAAAATGTATGACTATGATACAAAGAACAGGAAAGATGAAGTGTTATGATGTACCGTAAACCTTAAGAGCAAACATAAAACATGAGTTGTATAGGTGATAAACCAATAGTGAAAGATAAACCAAGCCCTAAAAAATACTGAATCTAAAAGATACAGGAAGAGAAGGAAAAAAAGAAGAAACAGTAGGACAAATAACAAGATGATAGATTTAAATTAATTATTACATTTACAAATGTGAATGAGAGATTATCAGATTGGGTAATAAAACACAACAGGTTAAAAGTAAAAATAAATATTATGCAGACACTATCAAAAGTAAGTGGCCGGTTGCCTATAATCCCAGCGGCTCAGGAGCCTGAGGCAGTAGGACCACAAGTTCAAAGCCAACCTCAGCAACCGCAAGGTGCTGAGCAACTCAGTGAGACCCTGTCTCTAAATAAAATACAAAAAAAAGGGCTGGGGATGTGGCCCAGTGGTCAAGTCCCCCTGAGTTCAATCCCTGGTACCAAAAAAAAAAAAAAAAAAAAAGAGACTATATTAGTGTATACATTTAAAAATCACCTGAAAATGTATGCACAAAATTTAGCAGCAATTACTTTAGGTATGAGAAGAGAGAGGGAGGTACCTTTTACTTTTTATTATAACCTTTCCTCCTACTTTTTGAATTTCCTTACACTGTGCCTAGATCACTTCACCCCTTTCCCCATGGTTTCTTATGGCATTTGAAATAAAATCTGTCCTCTTATTGTGACTTATGAATGTCCCCTTCAGCCTCTATAACCTTACCTTGAACTACTCTTTTTTTCACGGACTAAGTCATTGCTTTGACTTTCTTTTTCTTTTTTCTTCCACTACAAGATAATGAAATCTACTACTACTACTACTACAGAATAATGAATTCTTAATTCTACCATGACAAAAGAAAGAAACTAACAACCAATGTCTGTAACACCCTCAGTTTTTCCTTATTAAGTTAGCATTAACACTGGTAACTGGAGACAGAGGGGCTGCTCAATTTTCAGTGAGGTTTATTCAACAAACCACATGCAAAAAGACATTCAGGAGACAGTATCCAGATAATCCTTTTGTAAATGCTCCACAACTTTGGAGCAAAGTTTAAGAACTACTGCCTGATATATCAGGAATTCTGTATTCTGTAAAAATCTATTCATTGAGCTTTTCCAGACATCTAGAGAATGATTTTACTATTGAAGGTGCCTATGACAAGAATCTGTTTATCTGCACCTGTCTTCTATTACCATCCCTGGACAGTGACAAAATTGTAAATACTCACCAGAAGTTTTTCCCAGTTTAACCAGGTAGTTTCTCAGTCTGTAAATTCGTTATTTGTCTTACTGAACTACCAGGTAGTTTAAAGACTTATAACATCTACGCTCCTCACCAAGAGAAGGTTGCTGCTCTTCCCCATTGGAATTTACTATAATGTTTATTTCAGCTTCAGACTGTGCTACAGGGAATGTGAGGACATTAGCTTGTCATTCTTCACTGTGGTGTGTATACACTGCTGTTCAGGTGGACTTGATGAACTGCCTTATGGGTAGACTAACAGATTGGCTGAGAGGTTTATCATTCTGGTATCAAAGTTTTATTACATTCTGGGTTTGAAGGGCATTTGATATATTTTTTCTTTCTTTTTTTATTTTTTGATTTTTATTTTTTTTTGGTACCGGGGATTGAACTCAGGGGCACTCGACCACTGGGCCACATCCCCAGCCCTTTTTTGTATTTTATTAGAGACAGGGTCTCACTGAGTTGCTAAGTGCCTCAGCCTCCCAAGTGCTGGGATTACAGGCGTGCGCCACCGCACCCGGCTTCTTTTTTAAAAACTTTTAAATTTGTTTTTATACATGACAGTGGAATGCATTTATGCACTTTGATATATCATAAATAGATGGAATATAATTCTCCTTTTTCTGAGTGTACATGTTGCAGAATCATACTGGTCATGTAGTCACATATATACATAAAGTAAATAATAATGTCTGTTTCATTCTGTTAATGTCCCTATCCCCACATTCCCTCCCCTTCCCTCATATCACTTCCCTCTACCTAATCTAAGATAACGCTATTCTTCCCTAGTTCCCCCCCATCTTATTGTGAATTAGTATCTGCATATTAGAGAAAACATTTGGCCTTTGGTTTTGTGGGATTGGCTTATTTCGCTCAGCATGATATTATATCTGCGAAGACCCTTATTTCCATTCTGAGGTTCTGGGCAGATGCAAATATCAGAGCAATGCTGTCCTACCCACTGCAGCATCTTAGGTAGGGAACGGGTCGGATGAGATGGATGTTTTAAAAACAAGATTCTGGCTGCAGTGCGAGGAGTTGATCCGAGTGGGAAGAGAGGAAGCAGGAACCAGGGGAGGGCAGGGGAGTGAAAGAAGCCTGGGGCTTGCTGGAAGAGGTGGAGAGAAGGGTGTGGATTTGAAATCTGCTTCAGGGCTCACGTGGACATGAGGGGCCTTGAGTTGGATGGGAGGGATAAAAAGGAGGGGCCTAGCCGGCACGGTGGCGCACGCCTGTAATCCCAGCACTTTGGGAGGCTGAGGCAGGAGGATCACGAGTTCAAAGCCAGCCTCAGCAATGGCGAGGCACTTAGTAACTCAGTGAGACCCTGTCTCTAATAAAATACAAAAAAAAAAACGGGCTGGGGATGTGATCCAGTGGTCGAGTGCCCCTGAGTTCGATCCCCAGTACCAAAAAAAAAAGGAGGGGCCTAGAATGCTCCCCAGTTGCTTGGGTACCATACATACTTTGAGGCCATGAGACATGAGAAGTCCTCTCTTCCCCCAGTAAATTGGGCACTTAGCATTGACACATGATATATTTTTCTTAACCATGGGGTTTATTTTTATAAATATGGGTCAATTGATCAGTTTATTGACTGGAGATGTCCTTAAAAGAAAGCTAAGTTTTCCCATTGTGAACCTTAAAGGATCAGGGAAGTAAGTTCATTTGTTATATTCTCTTTTGGGAAATCAAAACTTCTCTCCCCTGATATACTCTATTATCTTTGATTTTTCAAAGGGCCTTGACTGGTAGTTGTGCCTCAGTTTGAATTTATGGGACTTTGGTTGCTATATAGTTGGCATTTTTAAAATCTGAAGTATTATAAAGTTATATTTAATTTTTAAAAAAAAAAATATTTATTTGCTTTAGTTGTACACAATGCGTTTATTTACGTGGTGCTGAGGATCGAACCTAGGCCACGCATTTGCTAGGCGAGTGCTCTACCACTGAGCCACAACCCCAGCCCCTATATATTTAATTTTTAAAAATAACAATAGGGGAATATTATGAACAACATTATGCTAATAAGTTTAATAACTTAGGTGAAATGGGGAAATTCCTTGACACAAATTACCAAAGTTCCTGCAAGAAGCAATAGAAAACCTGAGTAATGAGTATATCTATTAAAGATTGAATGTATAGTTAAACACCTTTCCATAAAGAAAGTTCTGGGCTCAAGTATACTTAAAGAATACCAAAGTTCTAGGAAAATGAAAAGAGGGTTCTCTTTCCCCCCTTCTTGTATAAGATCAGAATTGCCTGGACACTGAAAATCAGACAAAAACATTATAAGAAAACTACAGACTAGTTTGCCTCATGGACGTACACACAAAATTCTTGACAAAAATATAAGGAAGCTGATCCAATGATACATAGAAAGGATAAATACATCATGACAAGTAGAGGTTATCCTAGAAATGCAAGGTTCTTTATCATTTGGAAATCAATTTGTATAATTTGCCCTAATAACATGATCATCCATAGATGTGGGAAAAGAATTTGGAGAAACTCAATAGCCATTGCTAACAAAAACTCTTAGGAAAGAGAACTTCCTACATCTGATAGCACCTAATAGCTATTAACAGGTTTAATGGGGGGAAAACTGTAATCAAGGCAGTGTAGTATTGGCATAAAGGTGGACATTGATCGTTGGTACAAATCTAGTGCAGAAGTAGACCCCCATGTAACAAATTGATTTTTAGAATATGTGCCAAGAGAATTCAATGGGGGAAAAGACCATCTTTGTCAGTCTATGGTGCTGAAATAGCTGGTTTTATATACACAAATATATGGAAAAAATAAACCTTGGCCCTATAGCATATACAATGAATCATGGACTTAAACATAAGAGCTCAAACTCTAAAACTTGTGGAAGAAAATACTCAAGATTTTGACTTAGGCAAAGATCTCTTAGGTCATACCCAGTATGAGCCATCAAATAAGGGGCAAAGTAAAGATAAACTGAACTTCGCCAACAGTGAAAGCTGCTCTTCAAAAATTTCTTTAAAGAAAATGAGAGGACAAGCTATGGATTAGAAAAAGGTATTTGCAAACATCTTTCTGATGAAGGAATGTATCAAGAATACATAAGGAATCCTTAAACTGCTGGGTGCAGCGGCACACATGTGTAATCTAAGTGACTCGGGAGAAAAGGCAGGAGGATTAAAAGTTCAAAGTCAGCCTCAGCAACCTAGAATCTGTCTCAAAATAAAAAGGTCTGGGGATGTGGCTCAGTGATTAAGTACCTCTATTAAATCTCCAGTTGCCCTCCACCCACCCCCCAAAAAAAAGAATCCCTAAACTCCTAAGATTGGCAATATGATTTTTTAATGGATAAGAACAAATGCTACATAGAGAAGATATATGGATGTCAAATACTCACATGCATAAGGCACCCAATATTATTTTTTTAGGGAAATGCAAATTAAAGTTAGTGATATTCCACTACATACCCAAAAGAATAGCTAAGAATAAAAAGAGTGACATTAATTACCATGTATTGGCAAGAATGTAAAGCAATTTTGTTACTGATGGGAATCAAAAAGGACAGCAGACACTTTGAAAAACAGTTTGGCAATTTCTTATAAAATTAATTGTAAATTAACTAGTTAGATATTATCTTAGGAAATGTGTTCCTTTCTTTTCTTTCTTTCTTTCTTTCTTTTTTTTTTTTTTTTTAAGTTCTTAGACTGATCACATTCCTTAGAGAAAACTCAACCAATCTCCTGCCTACAAGATAAAGTACAGGCTGTGGGGATTTTAGGAACAAAAGAGGGCTCAGTATTCATTATATTCACCCTTTCCTTGATCATCCTTTTTTCAGTATAGCATCCTTGCCCTCAGGTGTGTCTAATGTATTTTACTTTGCTCAGAGATGAGATCTCAGGCTTTTCTGCTGACATTGGGTTTCAATAGGGGTAGTTGCCTGGCTGGTTAGTTTATAGAGTAATCCATTTAGCTGTTTCTAATTCTGACTTTTGACAAGTTCTTGGGCTTGTACCCACTCTCATTCCCCTTATCGGGTACAGGTGCCATCACTTTTCCAGGCTTTGAGGGATTTCTTAACGATAGCTAGGTTGTTCCTGAGCTTCTCTAGTTTTAGGGTTGAGATTTTCAATTCTGCTAAATTATTTACCACTTGTCATATATTTCCAGCTTCTGAAATTTTGTTGTTGCCAGTTCTCCTCTTTCTCTCACTGGTGTTAGGTTTTTTTTTAAGTGCTGATTTCAAGAAGGAACAGGCTTGGTGTGGTGGCACACACCTGTAATCCAGTGATTGCAAGTTCAAAGCCAACCTCAGCAACTTAGTGAGACCTTGTCTTAAAAATCAAAAGGTCTGGGATTGTGGCTCGGTCGTAGAATACCCCTGAGTTCAGTCCCCAGTACCACACACACACACACCTTTTTTTTTTTTTTTAATTTTCTGTAGTGCTAACAATTGGACCAGGGCTTTGAGCATGCTAGGTAAGCACTCTATCACTGAGCTATGCCCCTAACCCGCCCCCCCCCCCCCCCCCCCTACCCCCGAAAAGAAAATATGTTCACTAACATCATATATCCCTCAGTAGGTAGAGGGCTTGAATTTGGTTTAGGTCCAGCATCACTCTTTCCCTGCCAGATGTCTAACTTTTTTTCCTCTCAGAACTGTCATTACCAGCACTTGGTTTAATTGTGAACTTTTTGCTGGGCCGATTTATACCAAAGCCCCATTCAATTTTGCAGACTCTATCCTTTTTTCTGTGTAAGGGTGATAATTTTTGTCTATATTTATCTTTTGGCTCAGTCAAACCTAAAATATTAAAAAGCAAGCAAGACATGCAAGGTAGTTATTTTTGTGATTCCCCATTATCAGGTTGATGATCAAATGTTTGAATAAGAAAATGTTCTTTAGAAACTATTTTGGAAAGCAGATGTTTATAATTCAGGTTTTTCATCTGAGTTATGTATTCAGATTTTATTACCACATGCTTTTCATTTTCAGGATATATAGGTACATTTTGCTATCTTTTATATTTTGAACTTCCTAGGCCTTGTCTTTGGCTGTCCTACCTGTCCCTCAGAGATCAGTGGTTTATTGCTATGAAACAAAGCAAAAACTAAAAACACTAAACTAGCAGGACTAGCTGAGGCTATTTAATTAATTAATTAATTTCATAATGCTGGGTGTCAGATGGCCTCATGAATGCTAGCTAAGTGCTGCACCACCAAACTATACTCCAGCTCTTGAATCCATTTTTAGGCAATATGTATGACGTTTTGCAAGTGACTTTGCTTCTCCAGTGCCTCATTTCCTCTCAATAGATCAGACAAATTGTACAAGAAGACCTCAAAAGATCCCCTTCTAATTCTCATTCCATTACTTTATGAAAGTGAGCAATCCTAGACCCATGCAGGATCACTCAGTCTGTTTAGCCCATGTTGATTCCTCCCTCTGCTTTGAACCCCCAGCTCTGCATTTGCCCATAGAATATGCTTGGACATTTCGTGTGAACTACCTCACATCATTATTAAATTGTTTGACAAGCATTTGCCATCTTATAAGTAATGAAGTTCATGTCCTCTGCAATGTTTGTTTCTTCCCAGTACTATAAAATAAGAGAGACACTCAGCATTGTGAGCTTGGTGATATTCCACATTATGGTTTTATTGTCACTTAATGAGTCCCCATGGGTGGTTATTTTGGATAATTGCCATTTATCCCTGTTACAAACAACATTTTTATGAATGTTTTGTAAATAAGTCTTTACCTTCTCTTATGCTGTGGGGTTAATTTCCAGAAGTAGAATTACTCTGTCACAAAGTGAAACTGTTTTTCGTTCTAATATCTATTGCTAAACAAAATGATTAAAGCAAGTACTTAACCTCTTTAAACCTCCATGCACTCATATGTAAATGAGGAGAATTATATTTTACTTCACAAGACATTAATCAGTTTCTGAATGTCATAAGCTCTGGTATATAGTAAACTGAGTAAATGTTGATTGCCTTCTTCTTTAGTCTGTGTTGATAATATGTCACTTGTTACAGAGATGTACCTTACCTTTTACTTTTTTTTCTGTTTCTTTTCAGCTATGACTCAAGAACTGAGATAAATGAAATCTGCTTTTGAAATATAAGAGAACTTTTTTCCTTTGGTTGGATTCTTCAACACAGCCAATGAAAACAGCACTGTATTTCTTTTCACTGATATAACACTGTTATTTCTAAGAACGAATGGGAGACAATCCTAGACTTCCACCATATTGCAAAGTAACATGTAGACATAAATGATGCACATGATGTTCATACAGTGAGTCACAAAGCTACAAAGTGTTATTGTTTACATTACTAGAAAATTATTAGTTTTCCAATGGCAATAACCCATGTATGAGACAGTTAGCCCACTGAAATAGACTGGGACCACATCCTGTGAGAGGCAGATAAGCATAGAACTAATATTTGGTGCACATTCTTATAGCAGGAATCCATCCCAAGCAGAATTATAAAACGTGGCAGAGGTGCTTTGCTTTGTCCTCCTAAAATTAACAGGTGAGTCAGCCCCACTCAGAGTCAGGCAGCTCTCAGTGGCAGTGTGGGGCCAACAGCTTATGGGACTGGGTGAGGGTTCCTTGTGTAGTCTTTCTTCACAGAAGCATTAATTTAGAAGGAAGCAGACAAATCACAGGTCATGTTTCAGTGACATTGTCCTTCCCTTTGGTGGCAGCATATACTTAAAACCAGTCTCTCCCCATTAACAGAAGGGCAAATTTAGTTTACTTTGAGTATTAGGTCTTGCTCCTTTGGAATTCTATGCTCCAGTTACTTAACTTCCCTTCAGAATACATGTGGGAAGAAAAACATAAGAATCACTCCAGTTTTTCCCTGTGGTACCTTGAACAAAATGTTTATTCACAGATTATAATTTTGATTTTTAAAGTGGGGAGAAAAGTACTCAACTTGTTTGATTGCTTCCCCCATTCTTTGTTCTGAGTGGGAAGTGTGCAGTGGTGGCCTTTTTTCTTTTTGTCTTCAGTACAGAAAGACTCACTCACTGCCCTTCTGCTTCGGTGGCTTTGCATTGGGACTGCACAGCCATCAGCAAGGTTACCCAGTTGACATGCACACTCCGCCGGCCACACCATGCCAGTGCTTCCTCTCTGTGTGCAACTGAAGGAATAGAACGTTCTCTTAGGTGTTACTGCTTTTTCTCAGACTTTGCAAAAAAAAAGAGAAAAAGAAAGAAGGATATATATATCAAAATGTATACAAAGTGTATACATATATATATGCATAAATATATAATTACTAATCACCTCTGTCCTTGAGAAAGTCTTGATTGAATAGAGAATTTATTCATTGCAATATTGATTGTATAGAGGCACACTGTTTCATCAACAGAAGAAGCAAAAAGGTTGTGTATAAGTTTTTGGTACTATGTACCACCTCTGTTCTTCTAAAGCTGAAGTATTCATGTACTTAAACCATATTCTATTTAATTGTGTTTGATTTTAAATATATATATATATATGAATTATATTTAAAATGGTGTCAGCTTTCTGCTTTCAGGGCATTTATGGCTCTTCTGTTGAAATTTATTGATCTCGCCTAATATTTCCATTTGTTTTACAAAAACCCAGAACACAAGCCACTACTGGACTTAGCCTTGTGTTTGGAGTGTAGGCATAGACTTGAAGTCTTTATTAGGTGTATATGCTGTGATTAATTTATTTTGTTCTTTTAGCAAAATATTTCTATCCATTTCACATTGCTTCAAACTTGAGAAAAGCAACATAAAGGTCTTAGAATTAAATGTGGTTTTAGGTGACTTTTGCTGCCTCTGCATGTTTTGGACTAATGATTTCTGTAAAACTCTACACTTAAACTTAATGCTTTCAGTTAAGATAATTTCTAGTCATTTCTTTGTATACATTTTGTGCTTCTGAGTTAGAGATGCCAGTAGTCGTAAACTTCTTATAAAGACAAGAATAGCAAGTTTGAGATTTGGTTACTCTTTTCTGCCTCACCTGCTATGAAACATAGAAGCAGCATTGACCTGAAATTATTAGCCAGATTTCATATTTGATCTAAAGTAGGTCCTTGTGCTCCTTGTAAAATTAGAATGGAATTCATCTGTTATTGAGCAATTGCTGTGTTCCGGGTTCTATGAATTGTGCCCACAAAATATGATTCCCTAGCAGGGTTTTTATAGGTTCAAGTAATCAGTTGTACACTCTTATCATGTCATTGACATCAACACACATTGTTTAAAAAGTAAAACAAAACAAAACAAAAAATAGTGAGAAAGTGATACCCTTTGTAATTTGGTGTCTTTATCGTACCTGTATAATTTTTTTTTTTTTTTTTGGTACCGGGGATTGAACTCAGCGGCACTCGACCACTGGGCCACATCCCCAGCCCTTTTTTTTTTTTTTTTTAATATTTATTTATTTATTTTAGTTGTACACAATGCAATGCATTTTATGTTTACGTGGTGCTGAGGATTGAACCCGGGCCGCACACGTGCGAGGCGAGCGCTCTGCCGCTGAGCCACAACCCCAGCCCCCCAGCCCTTTTTTGTATTTTATTAGAGGCAGGGTCTCACTGAGTTGCTAAGTGCCTCGCCATTGATGAGGCTGGCTTTGAACTCGCGATCCTCCTGCATCAGCCTCCCAAAGTGCTGGGATTACAGGCATGCGCCACCGCGCCCGGCTACCTGTATAAATTTGATGAGTGTAAAAAGCAAATGTCAGCCAAATCCAGTGAAGAGCAATGAAACAGGGAGCAACTTTTTATTATAACTTTTTCTACTTGGGTTTATGAAATGTAAGTGGTTTACAATACTGGAACTTTGACTAGTTCAATAGAAATTTGGAGGGGAAGGTCACTCTGAATTGTAGAAAATCTAAACTTCATTGCTATTTTATTTAGCTAAGCCCCTAATGAAGCCACTGACCTCTCTATTGACACTGTCTGGGATCCTTCCTGACTCAAAGTTTAAAAACACACCCACACACTCCTACAGGAGTAGAGGCCTTTCTTTTGCCCTCTCATCCCTACCCCCCACATTCTGATTGATTGGACCAGGGTTCAACTCCTGATCCAAATAGACCGAAGACAATTCTTTATTTGAAGGATTTTGCGTGAGGAAGGAATGGTGGCTTGGATGTGGCACTTAGAAAAGAGTTGGCAGTGCACGGGCAAGCCTAAGAGAGCAGCTGCCTTGGTAACCGTCAAGACTGTCCTGATTTCTGCATCCAGTCCTGCATCCTTGTCTTGGACTCCATTCATCTATTCATTCAGCTGTACATAGAATGAATCAGCCCAAAGTTGGCATTATATGCAACCAGAAGAACCTTGACTAAATCCTGCCAGACTGCTCTAATTCCTTATGATCATGTATGTTCTGCATATCTTCAAAGTATTGCATTCTGGGACAGACTTTTTCTTTAGTAAACCTTCTTTGGTCATCTGGTATATTCTCTCAAAATGGAATCCTAACCTAATGGAACTAAGAGATACTTGCTAATTTTTTAATATATATATACATACACACATATATATATATATATATATTTAGTTGTTGATGGACCTTTATTTTATTTGCTTATTTATATGTGGTGTTGGGAATCGAATGCAGTGCCTCACATGAGGCAAGTGTTCTACCACTGAGTTACAACTTCAGCCCCCACGTGCTCATTTTTGTAATGAAATGTTACTCAGGCCTCAGAAAAGTCCCTTACCGCTGGGTGCGATGGTGCATGTTTGTAATCCCTGTGGCTCAGGAGGCTGAGGCAGGAGGATCACAAGTTCAAACCCACCCTCAGCAAAAGCAAAGGCACTAAGCAACCCAGTGAGACCCTGTCTCTAAATACAAAATAGGGCTGGAGATGTGGCTCAGTGTTCAAGTGCCCCCGAGTTCAATACCCAGTACCCCACTGTACCCCCCCCCCCCCCCCAAGAAAAGCAAAAGAAAAGTCCCTTACCTATTACAGGATGATCACCATTAGAAGTTAGGCCTCCTAGGCCAGGGCCTCTTCATGCTTCTCTCATTCTGCTCTCTTAGCAACGTAATAAACCCAGAAATAGAAGGCATTTCAGTTCACATAAGCTTAAAGAGAGAGGAGAGGAAAACCTACAAGAACCTATAAAAGCTAACCACTTCAGCTGGGCGCGGTGGCGCGCGCCTGTAATCCCAGCACTTTGGGAGGCTGAGGCAGGAGGATCGCGAGTTCAAAGCCAGCCTCAGCAATGGCGAGGCACTTAGCAACTCAGTGAGACCCTGTCGCTAAATAAAATACAAAAAAGGGCTGGGGATGTGGCCCAGTGGTTGAGTGCCCCTGAGTTCAATCCCTGGTACCACAAAAAAAAAAAAAAAAAAAAGCTAACCACTTCTCTGACCAGGCCAGATTCTAGCCTTTGGATAGAGTCATTAGGGAGTAAAACCCTTCCAGGTTATAATTTGTTACTAATAGTAACCCTCTGATGTCTTTTCCAGTTAGGAAGGATTGGAAATGGCTTAGAGTAGCAGGAGAATGGTACTGTGGATTCTGGACCAGTAGGAATGGTCATAAAAGACATTGGGGAGACCTGTGTGAGCAAACACCCAAGGGCATTTATCTTCAGGGACGGTTTTGCCTTCCCTTTTCTGGTTGCCTGACACAAGGAAAGTGAGTATTCTTGCTTTAGTATCACTAAAGCATTTCCTCAGTTTATGTCTTTCAAAACTCTGTGCTGGCACATTCAGGATGCTATGGAACTTCCCTTGCCTAAGACTGATAGTGCATCTGTTAACCGGATGGCACCACAGAAAGGTACCTGGATGGGTGGGCCTTTAGATGTTCCATGAGTAGCTCTTGTGAGCATGGGCTGGGGCAGGGAGTCTCTGGGCCCAGTCTGACTGTGGCAGGTGTGCAAGCAGCCTAAAGAGTGGGCTTCAGCTTGAAAGCTGGGATTTGCCAAAGAGCAAATGAGAGATGTCGATTGTGACAACTACCCTTTCCCCCACCTTCTCATTTCCAAATCCCATAGTCTTGGATGTGCCTTCATGGATGTGCCTAAATGATCTCAAGCTGGCCTCTATCTACATCATGGTAAGAATCCCATATGCCATACAACTTGTGAAAGTGGTACTAGTTTAAAGAAGCATCTGGTCAGAGCTTGGCCTTTCAGATTAAGTGTAGCTCTGGGTGGTGGGCCCCAGCCTTTGGAGCTCATCAAAGCCCCACAGTCTCACTCAGATTTTAGTTTTCTTCATTTCAGTGAAGAGCAACCACCATTCTAATTATTTAAGTATTGGTTTCATAAATGTCCACCCTATAAGTACCAGGCCTGTTTATCATGCAGGGACACAGGAAGAAATAAAACAAACTTATAGACGCTTTGGGACTTGCATTCTACTGAAGAGATGGAAATTGGAATTAGCATCTAAAATGTACAGTGGGCTGGAGATGTGCCTCCATGGTAGAACACGTGTACCATGCACAAGGTCCTGGATTCCATCCCTACCCGACTCCCCCACACTAATAAGTTAATAGAATATGTGCTGGGTTTTTTGACTCAGGATAGCCTTTTGGGCCTATGATTTAACTCCTCTATCCACCCCCAAAGTCCTACTGTAAGTCATCAAGCTCCTGCTAAGCTCAGAAGGAGAACTGTAGCTTAAAGGAGGAGGGACATGGGGCCTGAAAAGGCATGCCCTTCCATGAGAATGGGTTTCTGTGTCATTCCATTTACTTGCTGCAAGACTAGAGATTATGGTACTTGGGCTTTGAGGAAGGTGTCAACATCTTGATGTCTGACCATGAAGACCAGTCTCTGAACAAGGCAAGGATTAGAAGAGGTCACAGGATCAGTCTCAGCTCTATAATGTTTTGGGACATGTCGATTCTTAGAAACCAGAGACAAGACTAATGGGTGCATATGATATAAAATCATGACCCTGGGAAAACCTGCCTAGCTATTGAACTAAATCCATGAAGTGATGAGCTCCTTGCAAGTTCTTCTTTAATGATAATAATAACCAGCATAACTGAGTACTTACCATATGCCAGGCACTATCTCATCTGATTCTTATGACAATCTTGAAAGGTAAGTGCTTATTTTTTTCTTCCTTAAAATGAGGAGACTGAAGGTTTTGAGGTAAAGGAATTTTCCAGAGTCTCACACCCAAGCAGTGAGACTGCCTCTTAACACTGCTATGCCAAGAAAAAATAGATGTTTGCTCTTCCTTCTTTGTTTTCCCTATTAGCAGTACTCACTATGGAGTAGCAGATGTCAAATACTTAAGAAAAATTTAGAGTGTTGTGACTTTGATTTATTACCTTAAAGCAGTAGTTCTTAAACTTTCACATGTCTGAATCCCTTGAAAAGACATTTTGAAACAGGTTTCTGGTCCTAACATCCAGTTTCTGATTTAGTAGATCTGGGGTGGAGCCTAAGAATTTGCATTTTACCAGATTCCTAGATGATGATACTGTTGCTTTTTAGAATCACTGCCTTAAAACCTTTCCTGCAAATTGAGAAATGAATGTTTTATTCCTGTTTATTGGAATTGCCATGCTACACAAAAATGTAATTTGAGAACTATTATTCATGACTCAACTCAAACAGGCAAAAGTCCTTTATTAGCATACAGATGTTTCTCAAAGCCGAATAACACCTAAGCACCACCCTACTTTCTCAGTCCCTAGGAGACCCAGAAGGCCTGTCTCTCAGAAGGGTAAGGGTTAGAAGAGGCCACAGACCAGTTCCAACCCCATAGTCATCAGTAGCTTTCATTTCTCCAGCTTCAGTGCCTTTGCTGGGGACCCTGACATATTCCTTCAGGGCTGAGGTTTTAGGCTATCTGGATGCTTCCCGAGGTCCCCAGGAAAACTTTTTGAACAAATCCTGTCTGATCCATTTACTGTAGTTTTTCTCCTAGGTTTTTGATGCCAGCTGCCCTCTTGAGGTCCTGACCTAGCTCCTAGCCCATCTCCTTTGCTGTCCACCTTCCTAAATCCCATAGGATACAGGTACCTCATTCTTTCATCATCTCCCTCCTCTCCATTTCTTCCTCCAGCATGTATTTCCTGAGGGTCTGTTATATGCCTGTTCTAGTTGTCATAGATAACAGTGCTATCCAGGATAGACCTACCACCTGTCCTGCAGTCTAGAAAATGAATAGAGACAATTCAGTGTGGAGAGAGAGAGAGAGAGAGAGTGTGTGTGTGTGTGTGTGTGTGTAAGGAACCTGTTGGGGGGCAATTTAGGTGAGATCCCTTCTTGTGATTCACAAACTTCCTGACCATCTCAATCTCCAGGCCCTACCTATTCTGCACATCCCTACCTACTCTGCACATCTCTAGATACTATTTCTTGGCCTGGGGATGTAGTTCAGCTTGTGTGTGAGGCCCTGGGTTCCATCCCCAGCACTGCAGAAAAAAAAAAAGAAAAACCATTTCTTAATAGTCGTGACATGCTGGCCACTCCCAGCCTCCTGACTGGACCAGGATTCCTTATCAGCATCTTCCGTAAGCTCCTTGCCAAATCCTTGCTCCATATCCTTGTTCAAACCCTTGCCACCTGGGAAGACTGTCCTCTGATCTCCACTGTTTGCTTGGCTCCAGTCCACTCCTGGCTCTTATTCTCCAAGTCTTTGATACACCACTTCTAGCTTTCTTCACTCCTACCCCAGGCCATCCCAGGAAACATCACTGTTCATGATGTTGATCTGCCCAACAACCTGGCCTCCAACTCTGGCTTCTTGCTATTTATTTCATTCCTCAGTCACCCATATAACCATCCTGTTACTGCTCTACGCCTGGCTGCTCCTCACACATTTTAGCCCATACCAACCTCAAGCAAGGCAAGTTTTGTATGGTTATAGTTTCCTCCTATTGGAATGGATTAAAAAGGAGAAAACTTGATCATTCCAGGAAAATGTTCCCTCACTATTACAGGAGTTAGATTTTTCAAACCAGCCTTTCAAAGAGCTATTTCAAAAGCAATAAGCAAGTGGTTCTAAGGTTTACATACATAGACCTACATGATAATTGGGTGTGAGGAAGAATGGTCCTAAGGTGATGACTTGGATCAAACTTTCTAGTGAGTGTGTCAAATGTGTATTTTAAAAAGTGCTGCTACTCAAACAACTTAAGACACAAGGGATGGAGAAGTGCTTCAAGAAATTCTGGCTATAGATCTAAAGACTTTGAAACAGAAGATGCTTGTAGAGAATTTGAATAAAAATTGTTACTTGAAACATGAGAATGGGAAAAAAGCAATATTTTGTATTACTGTATTATTGTATATACTGTTATTTTAAATAAGCATGTGTAAGTAAATAAATTAGCTATTATAAATAAACATCTGACTATTCAGTCAACATTCCTAAAAGTATGAATACACAGATGGATATCATAATTTTTTTTAATCCTTTTTCTTTTGAGATGGGATCTTACTATGTTGCCTGGGCTGGTCTTGAACTCCTGGGCTCAAGCAGTCCTCCTGCCTTAGCCTCCCCAGTAGCTGGAACTACCAGCACATACCATCATGCCTAGCTCAAAAAAAATTTTTTTCCGTTAAGAAAATAAGGATTTGCCTCAAATATAATATCACGTGTTTGCATAACATTACTTGCTAAGTCCAAATTCCTTATTGAGCATTGGAGACGTTGTCAGACCTAATCTCAAACTATGAATCTTTAATTCTTTTTTGGTTCTCAAGTTTTCATCTTTGCTCAGTCAATGCCCACAACCTAAAATGTCCTTCCCCACACTGTCTAAAGAAGTCCTTTTCACCTCCAAAGTCCTTGTCACTGCCTCTTTAGCCTCCTCCTTCCAAAAAGCCTTTCCTGATACCCAGTTCAGCTGAGACCCCCTGTACTGTCCTAACACAGTGCTCAGTTTGGAACCATTGTGTTGATTCAGGCCGGGTGTGATGTGGTGCATACGTGTAATCCCAGCTACTTGGGATACTGAGGCAGAAGGATCACAAGTTCAAAGCCAGCCTCAGCAGCTTAGCAAATAAAAATAAAAGGGGTGGGGATGTGGCTCAGTGGTTAGCCACCCCTGGGTTCAATCTTGGATACACCCAAAAAAATTTTTATTCATGGTGTATCTCCTCCACCAGATGGGAGTGAGCTCTTCCCAGGAAAGACCTGGGTTTCTCCTAGGAAATGTTAGGTGGAAAGAAGTTTGCTCTAAATGAAGCAGGCCAGGTTAATGGCCTTTCTAGGCTCATCTACCCAGACTCATAACTTGGGGGCTGAAAAACCCTATCTACTCTAGCCAGAGGCTGATGTTGAGATGTTCCTCTTGGATTAGTCCAGCAATTCATAAGGCATCATTTATGGTGTTCAAGTGCCCTTGGGATCCATTCTGGAGGTCTGCAAAGCCAAAACTAATTTTATACTAACACTTTTAGAAGGATTGTTTTTGTCCCTGTATGAATATTTGCACTAAAAATGCAAAAGTGACACATGAAATTTTTGGCAACAGGAAGAGACACTAAACTGTACCTGTCATTACTTTTCTTCAACAACATGCAATCTCCAGGAGGGGGAAAACCAACTTCCCATAAGAATGTTCTTGGTGCATCAATAACAAGTACTAGTTTTGAGAAATATTTTTTTGGTATCAGGGATTGAACTCAGGGGCATTCAACCACTGGGCCATGTCCCCAGCCCTTTTTTTTTTTTTTTTTTTTTTAAATTAGAGACAGGGTCTCACTGAGTTGCTAAGTGCCTTGCCATTGTTGAGGCTGGCTTTGAACTCGCGATCCTCCTGCCTCAGCCTCCCAAGTGCTGGTATTACAGGCGTGCTCCACCACGCCTGGCCCAAATTTTGCGAAATCTTAACCCTTGAGTACAAGTGTTTTTAGTACCATGTGTGACAAAATGGGAAGTCCACGTAAAGTGTTTCTGCATAAACACTGACATTGCTGAGGATAAAATTTGAGTTGTCAAGCAAAAAATGATATTTGGATAACAGTGTAAGTTTGATAGCTCCCCAATACTTATAGGCATTTCTGATGAGATTTGATTAACAAATTTGATTTTTAATATTGTAAAATGTGGCAACATTTGAAAGTTCTAAACCATAAGAACCAATATTTTCCAAATGACCAATGCATGTTGTACCAAACCACATGAAGGTAAAAGTTCCACTCAAAGTGCAAGGTCTACCAATAGATTTTGATATAATGGAATATAAAAAGATCCATTGATATAATTCAAATCCTTGTAACTAACCTTTAGGAAACAACTGTTTGTCAAATTTTGGTGCACTATCAAAGAATATCCATAATATTTGAATAGGCTATATAATTATAGCTCTTCCTACTACATATCTGTGAGGCCAGATTTCCTTTTTCTCTTTTTATTTTATTTTTTATTCTTTGGTGCTGGGTATCAAACCCAGGATCTCACACCCGTCAGGCAAGAGCTCTACCACTGAATTACATCCCCAGGCCCTAGATTGTCTTCAAGTAAAACAGCACATCACAACAGATTTAATGGAAAAACAAAAAAACATTTAAAAACTGAAGAATTCAGCCATCTTCTGTCAAAGCTAGACATTAGAGATTTGCAAAAACAATGTCACTTTGCTTACTAAATTGGATTTTGGAAAAGACAGATTTTTATAATATATATTGTGTATAATTTATAATGGCCTTACTGTTATCATTAAATAAATGTGTTTTAAATTTTTTCAGTTTTAATACAGTAAATATATTATGAACTCTTGAAACTAAGACATTTGAGAACTAATTAAGCAAATGATAAAAGTAATTAAAAACAAAAACAGTAAAGAAAAAGGAGTAGAAGAAATGAAGACAAATGTGATAATGCTATTAGAAGAAATGAAACAAACTGGACAGGGAATGTAGCTCAATGGTAGAACACAAATCTCTTTTTCTTTGTTCTTTATTTGTATTATCATTTATTGTGTGTGTGAAGGTGAGGTACTGGGGATTAAACTCAGATGCATTCTAACACTGGGCTACATCCCTAGCCCTTTTTAAAAATTTTGAAACAGGGTCTCACTGTTACAAACTGACCTCAAACTTGAAATCCTCCTGCATCAATCTCCAAAGTTGCTGGCATTACAGGTGTGCATCACTATGCCAGGCACAAAGTATCAATTCTAAGAAAATGTTATTTATTTATTATATGAAACTAAACCTGTTATTTAATGACAAAAGTGGAAATCACCAAAAAAATAAAAAATCTTTCCATTTGTTAAACTCTGCAACTCATCCAAATGAAGTTTTAGAAACCCCATGGATTGCAGATGAACAAAAATTAATAAACTTTATCAACTAATTAAAGCATTTATTCCAATAAATTATATACATGGGGGACTGGGGTTGTGGCTCAGCAGTAGAGCGCTCGCCTAGCACGTGTGTGGCCCGGGTTCGATCCTCAGCACCACGTAAAAATAAAGGCATTGTGTACAACTAAATAAATATTTTAAAAAATTATATACATGGGTATATGTGTGTATGTTGAAAGATATTGAAGCCGGGCGCGGTGGCGCACGCCTGTAATCCCAGCACTTTGGGAGGCTAAGGCAGGAGGATCGCGAGTTCAAAGCCAGCCTCAGCAATGGCGAGGCACTTAGTAACTCAGTGAGACCCTGTCTCTAATAAAATACAAAAAAGGGCTGGGGATGTGACCCAGTGGTCGAGTGCCCCTGAGTTCAACCCCCAGTACCACCAAAAAAAAAAAAAAAAAAAAAAGATTGAATATATTTTAAAAATCTCAGTATTACAAAGATTAAGAGAAGATTCCATGAACAATATTGCTAACATTTAAGTGACATTTTCTACCTATTAAACATACAAGCCACTTCATGACTTCAAATTTAATGGAAAAGTCATAAGAATTATTTGATGTAATTTTCTAATTTTTTTGTTATTGGTGGTGCTGGGTTCTGACCCCAGGGCCTTATGCTTACTAAGCACATGCGCTATCACTGAACTACCCATCATCCTCTGTGATTAGATCATTCATTGTTCAGAAAAAGCCCCATTTAATGAGTGAGAGCCACATCAGACTAATGATCACCCAACAATTTTGAAGTTACTAACAAATTATTTAGGAATTATCAAAATAATATAACATAATTTGTGTTAATCTTATGTGTTAGTAAAAAGCTTCATGGTATGTGTTGGTTTATTCAGAGACTAAAATAGAATGTTTATTCATATTTCAACATATAATATTCTTATGGCTCCATATACTAAAATTAGGTATTTTTAACACCCCAAATCAAAGAAAGGTTTGGTCCCTATTCTCAACAGCCCCTCAATAAGAAAAACTGTTTCAGTTAATACATTGCTATATTAAAAAAATTAGTCATTTAAAACAAGAACTGTTTTTTAAAAACATATTGACAGTTCTGTAGGAGTTCATGCAGGCCCATCAGGAATGGCTCATCTCTGTCCCACATGGTATTGGGGCTGAAGCATCCAGGACAGCCTCACTAAAATGTTCCATGACTCTCCAGTCATGGTTTGAACACTTAGGACTGATTGGGAGTGTGCAGCCTTGTCTTGTAGGGTGGGCTGGATTCACTTCCTGTTCCCTATCCAGTCACTATCCTCCAAAAGGTAGCACTATCCTAACTTCTAGATTTAATTTTATCTGGTTTATGTCTGGCTTCCTCTTTTTTTATTTTTATTTTTGTCTGTTTGGGTACTAGAGATTAAATCCAGGGCTTCATGCATGAGTGTTCTACCAGTAAGCTATATCCCCAGCCTTTTTAAAATTTTTGTTTTGAGACAGAATCCCACTAAGTTGCCAAGGCTGGCCTTGAATTTATGATCCTCCTGCCTCAGCCTCCCAAGTAATGGGGTTATAGGTGTGCACTATCATGACCGGCTTCCTATTGGGCTTCTTTTACTCAGAATTATGTATGTGAGAATCATCTATATATTGCTTGTAGTTGTCCTTCATTCATTCTTGCTATTCAATATCCTGTGGTATGCATAAACCATAATTTATCCCCTCCTCCATTGGTAATTATTAAGGTAGTGCCAAGTGCACCTATGAACACTCTAGGACATGAATTATGTTTGTATTAGTTAGCCTTTTTGTCACTGTGACCAAAAGACCTGACAAGAACATTTAGAAGAGGAAAAGTTTATTTGGGGCACAGTTTCAGAGGTCTAAATCATAGACAGTCAACTGAAAGTGCCCACAAGGAAGCAGAGAAAACTCTGCTTACCAGGAACAAAATATATACCCCAAAAGCACACTCCAGGGATCTACCTCCTCCAGCTACACCCTACCTGCCTACCATTACCAACCGGTTAATCCATTCAATGTATTGATTAGATTAAGACTCTGGAACAATCAGAACCTGATTGTTTCACCTCTAAATTTTTTTCTTGCCTTGTCTCATGAGTTTTTAGGGGAGACCTCATATCTAAACCATAACAATAGTGAACAAATATATGTAAACATTTCTGTTCCAGCCAGTTCGGTGGCATACATCTGTAATCCCAGTGGCTCAAGAGGCTGAGGCAGGAGGATTGCAAGTTCAAAGCCACCCTCAGCAATGGTGAGGCACTAAGCAACTCAGTGAGACCCTGTCTCTAAATAAAATACAAAATAGGGCTGGGGATGTGGCTCAGTGGTCAAGTGCCCCTGAGTTCAATTCCTGGTACCCCCCAAAAAATATTCTGTTTGGTATATAGAATTTCTGGGTCATAGACAATATACATACTCAATATTGATAGAACTAATAAAGTGTTTTCCAAAGTGTTTGTACCAATTACACTTCACCAGCAAAGTATGTGGATTTTAGTTGTTCTACCTTGTCACCAACACTTAATATTGTCAGTCTCTTTATCCATTTGGTGGGCAACAGTACAGTTTTAACCTTCTCCTGGTAGACAATAAGGATAAGTTACATTATATGGTTGCCTAACCTCTGTAACCATGAGAAGAAACCCCCAGGAATTGCAAATCAACATCCTGTCAGAGGTGATTTGAAAATACCAGTTAATGAGGGGAGGGATTTCTCTTGGTTCCCCTGGGGTCTTGTGGCATCACCAGACCTTGAATCAGGAAACATGGATCCTCATCCTGATCCCTCCAATTTTTTTTCTTCCTTTCTCCTTAAAGTTCATTTTCACATATCCTGAATTCAGACCTATACACTCTGCATACCAGTCATCTCTCAAATATACCAGCCCCTGCTGGGCATGTTGGCGCATGCCTGTAATCCCAGCAAGTTGGCAGACTGAAGCAGGAGTATCGCAAATTCAAGACTAGCCTCAGCAATTTAGCAAGGCCCTAAGCAACTTAGTGAGACTCTGTTTCAAAGTAAAAAATAAAAGGGGCAGGAGGTACAGCTTAATGGCTAAGTGTCCCTGAGTTCAATCCCCAGTACAAAAAAAAAGAAAAGAAAAGAAAATACATTAGCCCTGTTACACCTCTGAGATTTTGTTGCTGTTATAATTCTGCCTGGCATGACTATTCTATCAAAACCCTCCATGTTCTCAAAATTCCAACTCATGTGTTACATTCTCTATAAAGTTCTCCTGGACTCTCCAGGCCCCTTTGAAACTCTTCACTGTGTTAACTTGTATTTTGCACTAGGGTCTTTGCATCTGCGGTCACCTGTGCCCGAAACCCTTTTCAATGTGATTTGCTCCCTCAACTTCTTCTACTCTCTTTTACTCATTGATCTTTCTAGTGCCTGGCTCCTCCCACTGGAAGGTAAATTCTATGTAGGCAATCATTTGTGTCTACTTCATTCATCATTCTAGCCCCTTGCCTAGAAAAGTGCCTGACACACAGTAAAGCCTCTATTTGTTGAATGAATAAATCTTGCTTCAATTCACCTGCTCATGTAACTCTCTTGGAGCAGCTATTTCCTCCCTTCTTTTTCCACTAAATGAGCCATTCCTTGGTCTCAAGGACCACATCTCAGGCAGCTCTGTATTTTCACACCTAGCTTGGCCTGACATGTAGTGACTGGAGCACCCCACAAGCCAGTGTGATCTGTCAAAAGCAAAACTAGAACTAGAAGCAACTAAACAGATCTGGATGGAATCATGCGAGACTAAAACGGATTTTAGACAAATCTGAAAAGTGATTCAGGGATACATAAGAAGGGTCCTCAGGCCATGCTTGCAGGTTGTATCCAAGTACAACAACTGTAAATAACTCAGTAGGGCTAGAGTATAGGGATCAAGTAGAGGATGAAGGAGCTGAAGTGAGGAAAGAAGTGAGGGAGCCACATCATTTCTTCATTCAACAAATAATTGTTGAATACCTGGACAAGAGAGAAACTTGGAAGTCATCAGTGAATGTTTAGGAGATAAAGCAACAACAAGTGTTTAGACAACAGAGACAAGAACAGAGAGAAGGAGAACAGCCTAGCACATGTGAGGCACTGGGTTTGATCCTCAGTACCACATAAGAATAAATTTTTAAAAAGGTATACCTAAAGGACTTAAAATCAGCACACTACATTGAAGCAGTCACATCAATGTTTATAGCAGCTCGATTCACAATAGCTAAACCATGGAACCAACCTAGATGCCCTTCAACAGATGAATGGATAAATAAAATGTGGTACATAATGGAGTATTACTCAGCCTTCAAGAAGTTATGGCATTTGCAGGTAAATGGATGAAACTGGAGAATATCATGCTAAGAGAAATAAGCCAAACCCCCAAAAACCAAAGGATGGAGAAGCTTTGAATCGTGCAGAGGGGAGTGAAAGGAGGAGAGGATGTGTGGGGATGAAAAGGAGGTGGAATGAGATGGACATTATCACTCTATATACTGTATGATTACACTACCAGTGCTACTCTACACCATGTTTAGCCAGAGGAAGAAGTTGTGCTCCATTAGTGTACAATGTGTCAAAATGCATTCTACTGTCATGTATAACTAATTAGAACAAATAAAAATATAAAGGTGGGCTGGGGTTGTGGCTCAGCAGTGGAGTGCTGGCCTAGCGAACATTGGCCCTGGGTTCCATCCTCAGCACCACGTAAGAATAAATAAATAAAATAAAGGTATTGTGTCTAACTACAACTAAAAAATAAATATTTTTTAAAAAATAAAGGTATTGTGTCCATTTACAATTAAAAATTTTAAAAAGCTTTATCTTAAAAAAAATAGATCCTGTATGGAAGCAGGAGTCAATGAAGCATCTAGTGGGGGTGGGGTGGGATGTGTCAGTAGATATTAGGAAATCTTTCCTAAGCCAGGCATTGGTGGTACAGACCTGTAGTCCCAGGATGCTGAGGCAGGAGGTTCACTTAAACCCAGGAGTTCAAGGCCAGCCTGAGCAATATAGCAAGACCCTATCTCTTAAAATTAAAAAAAAACAAAAACTGGGGTGTGGGCCATTTGGCCCCCTTGTCAGAAGCGTCGGGTTGAGCATGGCCTGGTTACCTCAAAGAGGACCAGCAGCTGGGACGCAGGGTTCCAAAGGCATGACTGGGCAGAGCAGTGTTGTGGCTAGTGCAGGGACATCAGAGTGTGGAGGAGTAGGGGCAGCCCACAGGTCCTAGCTCCCCTGGAGCAAGAAAGATGGAGGAAAACAATGAAGAAAGAAGGTGGAAGTTCCTAGCCTAGAATATTATCATTTCTAAGGACACCTTAAACTGGATTCCATGATTTCTGACCCTAAGAACTCCATGGCTAATATAGAAGAGATATAGCCGGGCACGGTGGCGCACGCCTGTAATCCCAGCACTTGGGAGGCTGAGGCAGTCGGATCGCGAGTTCAAAGCCAGCCTCATCAATGGCGAGGCACTTAGCAACTCAATGAGACCCTGTCTCTAATAAAATACAAAAAAGGGCTGGGGATGTGGCCCAGTGGTCGAGTGCCCCTGAGTTCAATCCCTGGTACAAAAAAAAAAAAAAAAAAAAAAAAAAAAAAAGAAAGAAATAATGCTTAGAATCCATGTTGTCCATTATCTCCTGGGTATAGAGGAAAATGATCATGCTTCAGCAATTGCTGACATTGGAAGATGTGGTTGTGAATTTCACCTTGGAGGAGTGTCAGTTCCTGGATCCTGCTCAGAAGAAATTGTACCAAGATGTGATGTTGGAAAATTATAATAATCTGGTCTCATTGGGGTTTCAAACTACCAAACCAAATGCACTCTCCAACTTGGAGCAAGAAGAACTGTGGAAAATAGATGATGAAGTCGAGAATGGAACCTGTCCAGAAGTCAGGAAAGTTGATAGCCACCAGCAGGAGTACTCTCAAAAGCACAGATTCCTAAAGAGCATGCATCAGTGCAGTGATCAGAATGCATTTAAAAATATCACTCATTTGAGCAAAACACATTTTATTCTACTACTGCAAAATCATGATACAAGTCATGATTTGTATGCATTTTGCTGTCATGTATAACAAATTAGAATAAATAAATTTTTATATATTTATTTGTTTTAGTTGTACACAATGCCTTTATTTTTACGTGGTGCTGAGGATCGAACCTGGGCTGCACACGTGCTAGGCAAGCACTCTACCTCTGAGCCACAACCCCAGCCCTAAATAAATGTTTTAAAAAACATGATTTGTATAGAAAATTTTTGAAATCAAGATTGTTTAGTTAACCAGAAAACATGAAATAAATAACCCTGTTGGGTTTAGTGGAAGTGAGAAAATCCACCTACACAATAATGATGAACACATGTACACTGAAATGAAATTCTCTGAAAGTACAAAATGCACAGATACTAAATTTCAAGTTTTCAAGCATCGGAAAACTCAAAAATTTGAGAAACCTCTTGCATGTAATTAAAACCTTCATGGGAAAGTCTCAGTTCGTTTATCATGTGAGCATTCATACAGGAGAGACACCTGGAAGTGATCAAGGTGAGAAATCATCCAGAAGTTTTTTTTTTTTTAATATTTATTTATTTACTCTAGTTGTACACAATGCAATGCATTTATGCTTATGTGGTGCTGAGGATTGAACCCGGGCCGCGCACGTGCGAGGCGAACACTCTGCCGCTGAGCCACAACCCCAGCCTCATCCAGAAGTTTTATGATAACTAAGCATCAGAAAACTCATATAGGAGGCGTACCCTATGTACTCTATGAACATAGGAAGGGTCCTACTGTGGAGAGCAGTCTCACTGTCAGCGAGCATCCCAGGCAGGAGAGAAATGCTGTATATGCAGTGAGTGTGGAAAGGGCTTTGCAATGAAGAGCTAACTGCTCATCAGCACACTCGCAGTGGAGAGAAACCTTTTATATGCAGTGAATGTGGAAACAGCTATCCTGTGAAGAGCAATCTCATCCTCCATCAGCAAACTCATAAAGGGGAGAAACCCTACATATGCACTGAATGTGGAAAAGGCTTCACTATGAAGCACCATCTTGTTTTATGTCAGGGAACTCACACTGGAGAGAAATCCTGTGTTTGTAATGAATGTGGAAAAGGCTTTAGTGTGAAGAGCAATCTCATTGTACATCAGTGATCTCATACAGGGGGAAAATCCTATATGTACCATGAATTTGGAAAAGGCTTCACTGTAAAATGTACTCTCATCATACATCAGCGAACTCACACAGGAGAAAAATCATATATATGCAATGAGTGTGAAAAAACCTTTACCATAAAGCATACTCTTGTGATACACCAGTGAACTCATACAGGAGAGAAACCCTATGAATGCAACAATTGTGGTAAAGCCTTCAGCCAGAAGGTATACAACATGAGAGATGTCACACAGGGAAAACTCCCTTTGTATGTACTGAGTGTGGAAAATCCTATTTGAACAAATATGGTCTCATTACCCATCAGAGAATTCACATACGAGAGAAGTCCTATGAGTGCAATGAATGTGGACAAACCTTCACTACAAAGTCAGTGTTCAATATACATCTAAGAACTCATACTAGAGAGAGGCCAGATGGATGCAATGATTGTGAGAAAGCCTTCTCCCACTTGTCAAATATTGTTAAACATAAAAAATGCACACAAGATAAATGGGTAGATTCATTCAAATTGAAAATTCTTTTAACAGAGAAGTCACAGTGTATCACTTAGAAATTAACTCATGTATCACAAAAACCCTGTTTGTGCAGAGTGGAAATGTCTTCTGTGGCAACTCAGACTTCACCAAACATCAGTGTTTCTAGCACATTGAAATGTAATCATGGCACTGCCTGTTGTGTGCCCTCAAAAGATTAAAGGATCTTCCCAGGAGATAAACCTGGTTGCAGTAAATTTGGTAGTGCCTTTGATGATCTTTTTCCTTTCATTTTCTGTCACTGAAAACATTTTATATAAACTCAGATATATTGAGTATGGAGATTCCTTGAGCAAAAATTTCTAGTACATGATCTGGAAAGGATATAACTAGATAAATTCTGTGAATGTAGAGACTAGGAAAGTCTTCTGTGGAAAGACTTTATTATCAGGGCTCATCATGGGTTATGAGTTCATTAATCGACAGAAATAGCAGTGACCATGGCAAAGCTTCTATCCGGAAACAATACCTCAATTTGTGTCAAGTGTTTACACTGGAGAATAACTTTATGGTAATAAATATGACAAGATTTAATAACACATTCTGCTTCATCATTTGTTAGGACATCAAATAGAAAATAAAGCTGTTCTAACATGTTTAATGTAGACCACCTTTGGCAAAATATCAGAGAGCTTCTGAAGAAATGAAGTCCAGTGAAAATGAGTGTTTGAGGGCTTTTGAGTCTATCCTCAGTGTGTATCAGACAATACACTTGATGTCCATTTTCAGGCAGGCTACCTCATTCCTCATTTCTAGATGCCTGCCAGTAGTTATATATATATTTTTCCCACTGATGCTGGACATCAATCCCAGGGCCTTCAAGCATGCTAGGGGAAAGTGCTCTACCACTGAGATATACTCGGTCCCAATTCCATAATTTAGAAAGATTGCTCTCTATATCACTGACTAATTTTTATCATAAGAAATATATTTGGTCTTTGTCTCTGATTCCTTGCATGGAGCTAAAACCCTCGGAATTTCATAAATGATAGGAATGTCTTGTTATTCACAATGAAGTCCTTTTATTCACACCTGAGTTTATCCTAATGAGGTGATAAAGGGTGGGGCTGGTCACCATAAAGATCAAATGATTATAGGGTAGAATCCTGGATAGAGGGTTCTGAAGATGGAAATCCTGAATAATGAAATTGTAGAGCTTCCAATTTGTTGAAAATGCCTGCATGCTGACTGGTTCTCACACCCTAGTTCTGAGGGGATAGAGGCTTCTGAGCTCTGGGTCCTTCCACACTTTGTACCTATTTGTCTGACTGTTCATTTGTATTCTTTATAATAAACCAGTAAATCTAAAAAAAAAAAAATCTGGGACTGAAGGTGTAGTTCAGTGGTTAAGCACACACCTAGCATGTATGATGCGCTGGGTTCCCTCCCCAGCACCACAGGAAAAAGATAATCTTCCCTGATTCTTTTTTTTTTTTTTTTTTTTTATATACTGGGGATTGAACTCAGGGGTACATGACTACTGAGCCACATCCCCAGCCCTATTTTGTATTTTATTTAGAGACAGAGTCTCACTGAGTTGCTTAGCGCTTTGCCATTGCTGAGTCTGGCTTTGAACTTGTGATCCTCCTGCCTCAGCCTCCTGAGCTGCTGGGATTACAGGTATACACCACCATGCCCAGCTTCCCTGAGTCTTTTTTTTTTTTTCTTTTTAGTTGTAGGTGGACACAATGCCTTAGTTTAATTAATTAATTAATCTATTTATTTATTTTTATGTGGTGCTGAGGATCAAACCAGTGTCTTACATGTCTAGGCAAGCACTCTACCACTGAGCTACAACTTCAGTCCCTCTTTTCTGATTCTTGTAATATTATCTTTACTTATAGTAAGAGTGATAGGAATTAATTATAGAAAAATTTCAAAATTATGCCATCTAGTATTGGCCTAGAAACTCATAGTTACATGTCCAATCTGCTTACAATTTTTGAAAATGAAAGGGGTGCTGTTAGTGTGCACAAGTACCTCTGGTTTTGTGTATTTTATTATTTGTGTATATTCTTTACCATGGTATAAATATACATGCTGGGGTTTTGATTTTGAATGGACTTTTTTGTTTATTTCTCATTTATTTTTGCTCATCTCCCTATTTCTCCTCTCCCAGGAGGCACATGTTAACAATCTATATGGATTTTCCCTATGCAAATAGAATCACATAGAAACATATGTAAGCAGATGCTTATTAACATATATGCAGACAA